>JALBWW010000094.1:0-600000 GCA_023212625.1 Styphnolobium japonicum
TGAATGGGAGAGTCAATGCATGTCTGCCTTGCACCCATGGAGGTTGAAGACTCAAGCTATCTTGGTTTTAGAGTTGAAAGCTCATTTCCTCCTTTTCAGTTTATCTTGGAGTAATAGAACTTCTAGGCCAAGTTATTGATGTTTTCATGATTGGAATGAGTTAGTCAATGAATGGGAGAGTCAACCTATGTTCGTCTTGCACCCATGGAGGTTGAAGACTCAAGCTATCTTGGTTTTAGAGTTGAAAGCTCATTTCCTCCTTTTCGGTTTATCTTGGACTAATAGAACTTCTAGGCCAAGTTGTTGATGTTTTCATGATTGGAATGAGTTAGTCAATGAATGGGAGAGTCAACAGATGTTCGTCTTGCACCCATGGAGGTTGAAGACTCAAGCTATCTTGGTTTTAGAGTTGAAAGCTCATTTCTTCCTTTTCGGTTTATCTTGGACTAATAGAACTTCTAGGCCAAGTTGTTGATGTTTTCATGATTGGAATGAGTTAGTCAATGAATGGGAGAGTCAACAGATGTTCGCCTTGCACCCATGGAGGTTGAAGACTCAAGCTATCTTGGTTTTAGAGTTGAAAGCTCATTTCCTCCTTTTCGTTTATCTTGGACTAATAGAACTTCTAGGCCAAGTTGTTGATGTTTTCATGATTGGAATGAGTTAGTCAATGAATGGGAGAGTCAATGTATGTTTGTCTTGCACCCATGAAGGTTGAAGACTCAAGCTATCTTGGATTTAGAGTTGAAAGCTCATTTCTTCCTTTTCAGTTTATCTTGGAGTAATAGAACTTCTAGGCCAAGTTATTGATGTTTTCATGATTGGAATGAGTTAGTCAATGAATGGGAGAGTCAATAGATGTTTGTCTTACACCCATGGAGGTTGAAGACTCAAGCTATCTTGGTTTTAGAGTTGAAAGCTCATTTCCTCCTTTTCGGTTTATCTTGGACTAATAGAAGTTCTAGGCCAAGTTATTGATGTTTTCATGATTGGAATGAGTTAGTCAATGAATGGGAGAGTCAACAGATGTTTGTCTTCCACCCATGAAGGTTGAAGACTCAAGCTATCTTGGTTTTAGAGTTGAAAGCTCATTTCTTCCTTTTCGGTTTATCTTGGACTAATAGAACTTCTAGGCCAAGTTATTGATGTTTTCATGATTGGAATGAGTTAGTCAATGAATGGGAGAGTCAACAGATGTTTGTCTTGCACCCATGAAGGTTGAAGACTCAAGCTATCTTGGTTTTAGAGTTGAAAGCTCATTTCCTCCTTTTCGGTTTATCTTGGACTAATAGAACTTCTAGGCCAAGTTATTGATGTTTTCATGATTGGAATGAGTTAGTCAATGAATGGGAGAGTCAACAGATGTCTGCCTTGCACCCATGAAGGTTGAAGACTCAAGCTATCTTGGTTTTAGAGTTGAAAGCTCATTTCTTCTCCTTTTCGGTTTATCTTGGACTAATAGAACTTCTAGGCCAAGTTATTGATGTTTTCATGATTGGAATGAGTTAGTCAATGAATGGGAGAGTCAACAGATGTTCGTCTTGCACCCATGGAGGTTGAAGACTCAAGCAATCTTGGTTTTAGAGTTGAAAGCCCATTTCCTCCTTTTCAGTTTATCTTGGAGTAATAGAACTTCTAGGCCAAGTTATTGATGTTTTCATGATTGGAATGAGTTAGTCAATGAATGGGAGAGTCAACAGATGTTCGTGTTGCACCCATGAAGGTTGAAGACTCAAGCTATCTTGGTTTTAGAGTTGAAAGCTCATTTCTTCTGGCCTTCGGTTTATCTTGGACTAATAGATATTCTAGTCCAAGTTTATTATGTTTTCATTATTGGAATGAGTTAGTCAATGAATGGGAGAGTCAACAGAGTTTCGGCTTGCACCCATGAAGGTTGAAGACTCAAGCTATATTGGTTTTAGAGTTGAAAGCTCATTTCTTCCTTTTTGGTTTATCTTGGACTAATAGAACTTCTAGGCCAAGTTGTTAATGTTTTCATGATTGGAATGAGTTAGTCAATGAATGGGAGAGTCAACAGATGTTCGCCTTGCACCCATGAAGGTTGAAGGCTCAAGCTATCTTGGTTTTAGAGTTGAAAGCTCATTTCCTCCTTTTCGCTTATCTTGGACTAATAGAACTTCTAGGCCAAGTTGTTGATGTTTTCATGATTGGAATGAGTTAGTCAATGAATGGGAGAGTCAACAGATGTCTGCCTTGCACCCATGAAGGTTGAAGACTCAAGCTATCTTGGTTTTAGAGTTGAAAGCTCATTTCCTCCTTTTCGGTTTATCTTGGAGTAATAGAACTTCTAGGCCAAGTTATTGATGTTTTCATGATTGGAATGAGTTAGTCAATGAATGGGAGAGTCAACAGATGTCTGCCTTGCACCCATGAAGGTTGAAGGCTCAAGCTATCTTGGTTTTAGAGTTGAAAGCTCATTACCTCCTTTTCGCAAATCTTGGACTAATAGAACTTCTAGGCCAAGTTATTGATGTTTTCATGATTGGAATGAGTTAGTCAATGAATGGGAGAGTCAACAGATGTTCGTCTTGCACCCATGGAGGTTGAAGACTCAAGCTATCTTGGTTTTAGAGTTGAAAGCTCATTTCCTCCTTTTCGGTTTATCTTGGACTAATAGAACTTCTAGGCCAAGTTATTGATGTTTTCATGATTGGAATGAGTTAGTCAATGAATGGGAGAGTCAACAGATGTTCGTCTTGCACCCATGAAGGTTGAAGGCTCAAGCTATCTTGGTTTTAGAGTTGAAAGCTCATTTCCTCCTTTTCGGTTTATCTTGGACTAATAGAACTTCTAGGCCAAGTTATTGATGTTTTCATGATTGGAATGAGTTAGTCAATGAATGGGAGAGTCAACAGATGTTTGTCTTGCACCCATGAAGGTTGAAGACTCAAGCTATCTTGGTTTGAAAGTTGAAAGCTCATTTCCTCCTTTTCGGTTTATCTTGGACTAATAGAACTTCTAGGCCAAGTTGTTAATGTTTTCATGATTGGAATGAGTTAGTCAATGAATGGGAGAGTCAACAGATGTTCCTCTTGCACCCATGAAGGTTGAAGACTCAAGCTATCTTGGTTTTAGAGTTGAAAGCTCATTTCCTCCTTTTCAGTTTATCTTGGAGTAATAGAACTTCTAGGCCAAGTTATTGATGTTTTCATGATTGGAATGAGTTAGTCAATGAATGGGAGAGTCAACAGATGTCTGCCTTGCACCCATGAAGGTTGAAGACTCAAGCTATCTTGGTTTTCGCGTTGACAGCTCATTTCCTCCTTTTCCTTTATCTTGGACTAATAGAACTTCTAGGCCAAGTTGTTAATGTTTTCATGATTGGAATGAGTTAGTCAATGAATGGGAGAGTCAACAGATGTTCCCCTTGCACCCATGAAGGCTGAAGACTCAAGCTATCTTGGTTTTAGAGTTGAAAGCTCATTTCTCCTTTTCGGTTTATCTTGGACTAATAGAACTTCTAGGCCAAGTTGTTGATGTTTTCATGATTGGAATGAGTTAGTCAATGAATGGGAGAGTCAACAGATGTCTGCCTTGCACCAATGAAGGTTGAAGACTCAAGCTATCTTGGTTTTAGAGTTGAAAGCTCATTTCCTCCTTTTCGGTTTATCTTGGACTAATAGAACTTCTAGGCCAAGTTATTGATGTTTTCATGATTGGAATGAGTTAGTCAATGAATGGGAGAGTCAACAGATGTCTGCCTTGCACCCATGGAGGTTGAAGACTCAAGCTATCTTGGTTTTAGAGTTGAAAGCTCATTTCCTCCTTTTCGGTTTATCTTGGACTAATAGAACTTCTAGGCCAAGTTATTGATGTTTTCATGATTGGAATGAGTTAGTCAATGAATGGGAGAGTCAACAGATGTTCGTCTTGCACCCATGAAGGTTGAAGACTCAAGCTATCTTGGTTTTAGAGTTGAAAGCTCATTTCCTCCTTTTCGCTTATCTTGGACTAATAGAACTTCTAGGCCAAGTTATTGATGTTTTCATGATTGGAATGAGTTAGTCAATGAATGGGAGAGTCAACAGATGTCTGCCTTGCACCCATGAAGGTTGAAGACTCAAGCTATCTTGGTTTTAGAGTTGAAAGCTCATTTCCTCTTTTGGTTTATCTTGGACTAATAGAACTTCTAGGCCAAGTTGTTGATGTTTTCATGATTGGAATGAGTTAGTCAATGAATGGGAGAGTCAACAGATGTCTGCCTTGCACCCATGAAGGTTGAAGACTCAAGCAATCTTGGTTTTAGAGTTGAAAGCTCATTTCTTCCTTTTCGGTTTATCTTGGACTAATAGAACTTCTAGGCCAAGTTATTGATGTTTTCATGATTGGAATGAGTTAGTCAATGAATGGGAGAGTCAACAGATGTTCGCCTTGCACCCATGAAGGTTGAAGACTCAAGCTATCTTGGTTTTAGAGTTGAAAGCTCATTTCTTCCTTTTTGGTTTATCTTGGACTAATAGAACTTCTAGGCCAAGTTGTTGATGTTTTCATGATTGGAATGAGTTAGTCAATGAATGGGAGAGTCAATGCATGTTCGTCTTGCACCCATGGAGGTTGAAGACTCAAGCTATCTTGGTTTTAGAGTTGAAAGCTCATTTCCTCCTTTTCAGTTTATCTTGGACTAATAGAACTTCTAGGCCAAGTTGTTAATGTTTTCATGATTGGAATGAGTTAGTCAATGAATGGGAGAGTCAACAGATGTTCGTCTTGCACCCATGAAGGTTGAAGGCTCAAGCTATCTTGGTTTTAGAGTTGAAAGCTCATTTCCTCCTTTTCGGTTTATCTTGGACTAATAGAACTTCTAGGCCAAGTTGTTAATGTTTTCATGATTGGAATGAGTTAGTCAATGAATGGGAGAGTCAACAGATGTTTGTCTTGCACCCATGAAGGTTGAAGGCTCAAGCTATCTTGGTTTTAGAGTTGAAAGCTCATTTCCTCCTTTTCAGTTTATCTTGGACTAATAGAACTTCTAGGCCAAGTTGTTAATGTTTTCATGATTGGAATGAGTTAGTCAATGAATGGGAGAGTCAACAGATGTTCCTCTTGCACCCATGAAGGTTGAAGACTCAAGCTATCTTGGTTTTAGAGTTGAAAGCTCAATTCCTCCTTTTCAGATTATCTTGGAGTAATAGATCTTCTAGGCCAAGTTGTTAATGTTTTCATGATTGGAATGAGTTAGTCAATGAATGGGAGAGTCAACAGATGTTCGTCTTGCACCCATGAAGGTTGAAGGCTCAAGCTATCTTGGTTTTAGAGTTGAAAGCTCATTTCCTCCTTTTCGGTTTATCTTGGACTAATAGAACTTCTAGGCCAAGTTATTGATGTTTTCATGATTGGAATGAGTTAGTCAATGAATGGGAGAGTCAACAGATGTTCGTCTTGCACCCATGAAGGTTGAAGACTCAAGCTATCTTGGTTTTAGAGTTGAAAGCTCATTTCCTCCTTTTCAGTTTATCTTGGAGTAATAGAACTTCTAGGCCAAGTTATTGATGTTTTCATGATTGGAATGAGTTAGTCAATGAATGGGAGAGTCAACAGATGTTTGTCTTGCACCCATGGAGGTTGAAGACTCAAGCTATCTTGGTTTTAGAGTTGAAAGCTCATTTCCTCCTTTTCGGTTTATCTTGGACTAATAGAACTTCTAGGCCAAGTTGTTGATGTTTTCATGATTGGAATGAGTTAGTCAATGAATGGGAGAGTCAACAGATGTTTGTCTTGCACCCATGGAGGTTGAAGACTCAAGCTATCTTGGTTTTAGAGTTGAAAGCTCATTTCCTCCTTTTCAGTTTATCTTGGACTAATAGAACTTCTAGGCCAAGTTATTGATGTTTTCATGATTGGAATGAGTTAGTCAATGAATGGGAGAGTCAATGCATGTCTGCCTTGCACCCATGGAGGTTGAAGACTCAAGCTATCTTGGTTTTAGAGTTGAAAGCCCATTTCTTCGGTCTTGGTTTATCTTGGACTAATAGAACTTCTAGGCCAAGTTGTTGATGTTTTCATGATTGGAATGAGTTAGTCAATGAATGGGAGAGTCAACAGATGTTCGTCTTGCACCCATGAAGGTTGAAGACTCAAGCTATCTTGGTTTTAGAGTTGAAAGCTCATTTCTTCCTTTTCGGTTTATCTTGGACTAATAGAACTTCTAGGCCAAGTTATTGATGTTTTCATGATTGGAATGAGTTAGTCAATGAATGGGAGAGTCAACAGATGTCCGTCTTGCACCCATGAAGGTTGAAGACTCAAGCTATCTTGGTTTTAGAGTTGAAAGCTCATTTCCTCCTTTTCGGTTTATCTTGGACTAATAGAACTTCTAGGCCAAGTTATTGATGTTTTCATGATTGGAATGAGTTAGTCAATGAATGGGAGAGTCAACAGATGTTCGTGTTGCACCCATGAAGGTTGAAGACTCAAGCTATCTTGGTTTTAGAGTTGAAAGCTCATTTCCTCCTTTTCAGTTATCATGGAGTAATAGAACTTCTAGGCCAAGTTATTGATGTTTTCATGATTGGAATGAGTTAGTCAATGAATGGGAGAGTCAACAGATGTTCGTCTTGCACCCATGAAGGTTGAAGGCTCAAGCTATCTTGGTTTTAGAGTTGAAAGCTCATTTCCTCCTTTTCGGTTTATCTTGGACTAATAGAACATCTAGGCCAAGTTATTGATGTTTTCATGATTGGAATGAGTTAGTCAATGAATGGGAGAGTCAACAGATGTTCGTCTTGCACCCATGAAGGTTGAAGACTCAAGCTATCTTGGTTTTAGAGTTGAAAGCTCATTTCCTCCTTTTCGGTTTATCTTGGACTAATAGAACTTCTAGGCCAAGTTATTGATGTTTTCATGATTGGAATGAGTTAGTCAATGAATGGGAGAGTCAACAGATGTTCGTCTTGCACCCATGAAGGTTGAAGACTCAAGCTATCTTGGTTTTAGAGTTGAAAGCTCATTTCCTCCTTTTCGGTTTATCTTGGACTAATAGAACTTCTAGGCCACGTTATTAATGTTTTCATGATTGGAATGAGTTAGTCAATGAATGGGAGAGTCAACAGATGTCTGCCTTGCACCCATGAAGGTTGAAGACTCAAGCTATCTTGGTTTTAGAGTTGAAAGCTCATTTCCTCCTTTTCGCTTATCTTGGACTAATAGAACTTCTAGGCCAAGTTATTGATGTTTTCATGATTGGAATGAGTTAGTCAATGAATGGGAGAGTCAACAGCATGTCTGCCTTGCACCCATGGAGGTTGAAGACTCAAGCTATCTTGGTTTTAGAGTTGAAAGCTCATTTCTCCTTTTCGGTTTATCTTTGACTAATAGAACTTTTAGGCCAAGTTGTTGATGTTTTCATGATTGGAATGAGTTAGTCAATGAATGGGAGAGTCAACAGATGTTCGCCTTGCACCCATGAAGGTTGAAGACTCAAGCTATCTTGGTTTTAGAGTTGAAAGCTCATTTCCTCCTTTTCGGTTTATCTTGGACTAATAGAACTTCTAGGCCAAGTTATTGATGTTTTCATGATTGGAATGAGTTAGTCAATGAATGGGAGAGTCAACAGATGTTCGTCTTGCACCCATGGAGGTTGAAGACTCAAGCTATCTTGGTTTTAGAGTTGAAAGCCCATTTCTTCTTTTTGGTCTATCTTGGACAAATAGAACTTCTAGGCCAAGTTGTTGATGTTTTCATGATTGGAATGAGTTAGTCAATGAATGGGAGAGTCAACAGATGTCTGCCTTGCACCCATGAAGGTTGAAGACTCCAGCTATCTTTGTTTTATAGTTGAAAGCTCATTTCCTCCAATTCTTTTTCTCTTGGTATAATAGAACTTCTAGGCCAAGTTGTTAATGTTTTCATGATTGGAATGAGTTAGTCAATGAATGGGAGAGTCAACAGATGTTCGTCTTGCACCCATGAAGGTTGAAGACTCAAGCTATCTTGGTTTTAGAGTTGAAAGCTCATTTCCTCCTTTTCAGTTTATCTTGGACTAATAGATCTTCTAGGCCAAGTTGTTAATGTTTTCATGATTGGAATGAGTTAGTCAATGAATGGGAGAGTCAACAGATGTTTGTCTTGCACCCATGAAGGTTGAAGACTCAAGCTATCTTGGTTTTAGAGTTGAAAGCTCATTTCCTCCTTTTCAGTTTATCTTGGAGTAATAGAACTTCTAGGCCAAGTTATTGATGTTTTCATGATTGGAATGAGTTAGTCAATGAATGGGAGAGTCAACAGATGTTCCTCTTGCACCCATGAAGGTTGAAGACTCAAGCTATCTTGGATTTAGAGTTGAAAGCTCATTTCCTCCTTTTCAGTTTATCTTGGAGTAATAGAACTTCTAGGCCAAGTTATTGATGTTTTCATGATTGGAATGAGTTAGTCAATGAATGGGAGAGTCAATAGATGTTCGTCTTGCACCCATGAAGGTTAAAGACTCATGCTATCTTGGTTTTAGAGTTGAACGCTCATTTCCTCCTTTTCGGTTTATCTTGGACTAATAGAACTTCTAGGCCAAGTTATTGATGTTTTCATGATTGGAATGAGTTAGTCAATGAATGGGAGAGTCAACAGATGTTTGTCTTGCACCCATGAAGGTTGAAGACTCAAGCTATCTTGGTTTTAGAGTTGAAAGCTCATTTCCTCCTTTTCAGTTTATCTTGGAGTAATAGAACTTCTAGGCCAAGTTATTGATGTTTTCATGATTGGAATGAGTTAGTCAATGAATGGGAGAGTCAACAGATGTTCGTCTTGCACCCATGAAGGTTGAAGACTCAAGCTATCTTGGTTTTAGAGTTGAAAGCTCATTTCCTCCTTTTTAGTTTATCTTGGACTAATAGATCTTCTAGTCCAAGTTGTTAATGTTTTCATGATTGGAATGAGTTAGTCAATGAATGGGAGAGTCAATGCATGTCTGCCTTGCACCCATGAAGGTTGAAGACTCAAGCTATCTTGGTTTTAGAGTTGAAAGCTCATTTCCTCCTTTTCGGTTTATCTTGGACTAATAGAACTTCTAGGCCAAGTTATTGATGTTTTCATGATTGGAATGAGTTAGTCAATGAATGGGAGAGTCAACAGATGTTCTGCCTTGCACACATGGAGGTTGAACACTCAAGCTATCTTGGTTTTAGAGTTGAAAGCTCATTTCCTCCTTTTCGGTTTATCTTGGACTAATAGAACTTCTAGGCCAAGTTGTTAATGTTTTCATGATTGGAATGAGTTAGTCAATGAATGGGAGAGTCAACAGATGTTTGCCTTGCACCCATGAAGGTTGAAGACTCAAGCTATATTGGTTTTAGAGTTGAAAGCTCATTTCTTCCTTTTCGGTTTATCTTGGACTAATAGAACTTCTAGGCCAAGTTATTGATGTTTTCATGATTGGAATGAGTTAGTCAATGAATGGGAGAGTCAACAGATGTTCGTCTTGCACCCATGGAGGTTGAAGACTCAAGCTATCTTGGTTTTAGAGTTGAAAGCTCATTTCCTCCTTTTCGGTTTATCTTGGACTAATAGAACTTCTAGGCCAAGTTATTGATGTTTTCATGATTGGAATGAGTTAGTCAATGAATGGGAGAGTCAACAGATGTTCGGCTTGCACCCATGAAGGTTGAAGACTCAAGCTATCTTGGTTTTAGAGTTGAAAGCTCATTTCCTCCTTTTCAGTTTATCTTGGAGTAATAGAACTTCTAGGCCAAGTTATTGATGTTTTCATGATTGGAATGAGTTAGTCAATGAATGGGAGAGTCAACAGATGTTCGTCTTGCACCCATGGAGGTTGAAGACTCAAGCTATCTTGGTTTTAGAGTTGAAAGCTCATTTCTTCCTTTTTCGGTTTATCTTGGACTAATAGAAGTTCTAGGCCAAGTTATTGATGTTTTCATGATTGGAATGAGTTAGTCAATGAATGGGAGAGTCAACAGATGTCCGTCTTGCACCCATGGAGGTTGAAGACTCAAGCTATCTTGGTTTTAGAGTTGAAAGCTCATTTCCTCCTTTTCGGTTTATCTTGGACTAATAGAACTTCTAGGCCAAGTTATTGATGTTTTCATGATTGGAATGAGTTAGTCAATGAATGGGAGAGTCAACAGATGTTCGTCTTGCACCCATGAAGGTTGAAGACTCAAGCTATCTTGGTTTTAGAGTTGAAAGCTCATTTCTTCCTTTTCGGTTTATCTTGGACTAATAGAACTTCTAGGCCAAGTTATTGATGTTTTCATGATTGGAATGAGTTAGTCAATGAATGGGAGAGTCAACAGATGTTCGTCTTGCACCCATGAAGGTTGAAGACTCAAGCTATCTTGGTTTTAGAGTTGAAAGCTCATTTCCTCCTTTTCAGTTTATCTTGGACTAATAGAACTTCTAGGCCAAGTTGTTGATGTTTTCATGATTGGAATGAGTTAGTCAATGAATGGGAGAGTCAACAGATGTTCGTCTTGCACCCATGAAGGTTGAAGACTCAAGCAATCTTGGTTTTAGAGTTGAAAGCTCATTTCTTCCTTTTCGGTTTATCTTGGACTAATAGAACTTCTAGGCCAAGTTATTGATGTTTTCATGATTGGAATGAGTTAGTCAATGAATGGGAGAGTCAACAGATGTTCGTCTTGCACCCATGGAGGTTGAAGACTCAAGCTATCTTGGTTTTAGAGTTGAAAGCTCATTTCTTCCTTTTCGGTTTATCTTGGACTAATAGAACTTCTAGGCCAAGTTATTGATGTTTTCATGATTGGAATGAGTTAGTCAATGAATGGGAGAGTCAACAGATGTTCGTCTTGCACCCATGAAGGTTGAAGACTCAAGCTATCTTGGTTTTAGAGTTGAAAGCTCATTTCCTCCTTTTCGGTTTATCTTGGACTAATAGAACTTCTAGGCCAAGTTATTGATGTTTTCATGATTGGAATGAGTTAGTCAATGAATGGGAGAGTCAACAGATGTTCGTCTTGCACCCATGGAGGTTGAAGACTCAAGCTATCTTGGTTTTAGAGTTGAAAGCTCAATTCCTCCTTTTCAGATTATCTTGGAGTAATAGAACTTCTAGGCCAAGTTATTGATGTTTTCATGATTGGAATGAGTTAGTCAATGAATGGGAGAGTCAACAGATGTTCGTCTTGCACCCATGGAGGTTGAAGACTCAAGCTATCTTGGTTTTAGAGTTGAAAGCTCATTTCCTCCTTTTCGGTTTATCTTGGACTAATAGAACTTCTAGGCCAAGTTATTGATGTTTTCATGATTGGAATGAGTTAGTCAATGAATGGGAGAGTCAACAGATGTTCGTCTTGCACCCATGAAGGTTGAAGACTCAAGCAATCTTGGTTTTAGAGTTGAAAGCTCATTTCTTCCTTTTCGGTTTATCTTGGACTAATAGAACTTCTAGGCCAAGTTATTGATGTTTTCATGATTGGAATGAGTTAGTCAATGAATGGGAGAGTCAATGCATGTCTGCCTTGCACCCATGAAGGTTGAAGACTCAAGCTATATTGGTTTTAGAGTTGAAAGCTCATTTCCTCCTTTTCAGTTTATCTTGGACTAATAGAACTTCTAGGCCAAGTTGTTAATGTTTTCATGATTGGAATGAGTTAGTCAATGAATGGGAGAGTCAATGCATGTCTGCCTTGCACCCATGAAGGTTGAAGACTCAAGCTATCTTGGTTTTAGAGTTGAAAGCTCATTTCCTCCTTTTCGGTTTATCTTGGACTAATAGAACTTCTAGGCCAAGTTATTGATGTTTTCATGATTGGAATGAGTTAGTCAATGAATGGGAGAGTCAACAGATGTCTCCTCTTGCACCCATGAAGGTTGAAGACTCAAGCTATCTTGGTTTTAGAGTTGAAAGCTCATTTCCTCCTTTTCGGTTTATCTTGGACTAATAGAACTTCTAGGCCAAGTTGTTGATGTTTTCATGATTGGAATGAGTTGGTCAATGAATGGGAGAGTCAACAGATGTTCGCCTTGCACCCATGGAGGTTGAAGACTCAAGCTATCTTGGTTTTAGAGTTGAAAGCTCATTTCCTCCTTTTCGGTTTATCTTGGACTAATAGAACTTCTAGTCCAAGTTGTTGATGTTTTCATGATTGGAATGAGTTAGTCAATGAATGGGAGAGTCAACAGATGTCTGCCTTGCACCCATGAAGGTTGACGACTCAAGCTATCTTGGTTTTAGAGTTGAAAGCTCATTTCTTCCTCTTCGGTTTATCTTGGACAAATAGAACTTCTAGGCCAAGTTATTGATGTTTTCATGATTGCAATGAGTTAGTCAATGAATGGGAGAGTCAATGCATGTCTGCCTTGCACCCATGAAGGTTGAAGACTCAAGCTATCTTGGTTATAGAGTTGAAAGCTTATTTCCTCCTTTTCGGTTTATCTTGGACTAATAGAACTTCTAGGCCAAGTTGTTCATGTTTTCATGATTGGAATGAGTTAGTCAATGAATGGGAGAGTCAACAGATGTTCGACTTGCACCCATGAAGGTTGAAGACTCAAGCTATCTTGGTTTTAGAGTTGAAAGCTCATTTCCTCCTTTTCGGTTTATCTTGGACTAATAGAACTTCTAGGCCAAGTTATTGATGTTTTCATGATTGGAATGAGTTAGTCAATGAATGGGAGAGTCAACAGATGTCTGCCTTGCACCCATGAAGGTTGAAGACTCAAGCTATCTTGGTTTTAGAGTTGAAACCTCATTTCTTCCTTTTTGGTTTATCTTGGACTAATAGAACTTCTAGGCCAAGTTGTTGATGTTTTCATGATTGGAATGAGTTAGTCAATGAATGGGAGAGTCAACAGATGTTCGCCTTGCACCCATGAAGGTTGAAGACTCAAGCAATCTTGGTTTTAGAGTTGAAAGCTCATTTCTTCCTTTTCGGTTTATCTTGGACTAATAGAACTTCTAGGCCAAGTTATTGATGTTTTCATGATTGGAATGAGTTAGTCAATGAATGGGAGAGTCAACAGATGTCTGCCTTGCTCCCATGAAGGTTGAAGACTCAAGCTATCTTGGTTTTAGAGTTGAAAGCTCATTTCCTCCTTTTCAGTTTATCTTGGACTAATAGAACTACTAGGCCAAGTTGTTGATGTTTTCATGATTGGAATGAGTTAGTCAATGAATGGGAGAGTCAATGCATGTTCGCCTTGCACCCATGAAGGTTGAAGACTCAAGCTATCTTGGTTTTAGAGTTGAAAGCTCATTTCCTCCTTTTCAGTTTATCTTGGACTAATAGAACTTCTAGGCCAAGTTGTTAATGTTTTCATGATTGGAATGAGTTAGTCAATGAATGGGAGAGTCAACAGATGTCCGTCTTGCACCCATGAAGGTTGAAGACTCAAGCTATCTTGGTTTTAGAGTTGAAAGCTCATTTCCTCCTTTTCGGTTTATCTTGGACTAATAGAACTTCTAGGCCAAGTTATTGATGTTTTCATGATTGGAATGAGTTAGTCAATGAATGGGAGAGTCAACAGATGTTCGTCTTGCACCCATGAAGGTTGAAGACTCAAGCTATCTTGGTTTTAGAGTTGAAAGCTCATTTCTTCCTTTTCGGTTTATCTTGGACTAATAGAACTTCTAGGCCAAGTTGTTGATGTTTTCATGATTGGAATGAGTTAGTCAATGAATGGGAGAGTCAACAGATGTAAAATCATGCACCCATGAAGGTTGAAGACTCATGCTATCTTGGTTTTAGAGTTGAAAGCTCATTTTCTCCTTTTCAGTTTATCTTGGACTAATAGAACTTCTAGGCCAAGTTGTTGATGTTTTCATGATTGGAATGAGTTAGTCAATGAATGGGAGAGTCAACAGATGTTCGCCTTGCACCCATGGTGGTTGAAGACTCAAGCAATCTTGGTTTTAGAGTTGAAAGCACATTTCTTCGGTCTTGGTTTATCTTGGACTAATAGAACTTCTAGGCCAAGTTGTTGATGTTTTCATGATTGGAATGAGTTAGTCAATGAATGGGAGAGTCAACAGATGTTCGTCTTGCACCCATGAAGGTTGAAGACTCAAGCTATCTTGGTTTTAGAGTTGAAAGCTCATTTCCTCCTTTTCGGTTTATCTTGGACTAATAGAACTTCTAGGCCAAGTTATTGATGTTTTCATGATTGGAATGAGTTAGTCAATGAATGGGAGAGTCAACAGATGTTCGTCTTGCACCCATGGAGGTTGAAGACTCAAGCTATCTTGGTTTTAGAGTTGAAAGCCCATTTCTTCGGTCTTGGTTTATCTTGGACTAATAGAACTTCTAGGCCAAGTTGTTGATGTTTTCATGATTGGAATGAGTTAGTCAATGAATGGGAGAGTCAACAGATGTTCGTCTTGCACCCATGAAGGTTGAAGGCTCAAGCTATCTTGGTTTTAGAGTTGAAAGCTCATTTCCTCCTTTTCGGTTTATCTTGGAGTAATAGAACTTCTAGGCCAAGTTATTGATGTTTTCATGATTGGAATGAGTTAGTCAATGAATGGGAGAGTCAACAGATGTTCGTCTTGCACCCATGGAGGTTGAAGACTCAAGCTATCTTGGTTTTAGAGTTGAAAGCTCATTTCCTCCTTTTCGGTTTATCTTGGACTAATAGAACTTCTAGGCCAAGTTATTGATGTTTTCATGATTGGAATGAGTTAGTCAATGAATGGGAGAGTCAACAGATGTTCGTCTTGCACCCATGAAGGTTGAAGACTCAAGCTATCTTGGTTTTAGAGTTGAAAGCTCATTTCCTCCTTTTCAGTTTATCTTGGACTAATAGAACTTCTAGGCCAAGTTGTTAATGTTTTCATGATTGGAATGAGTTAGTCAATGAATGGGAGAGTCAACAGATGTACGTCTTGCACCCATGAAGGTTGAAGACTCAAGCTATCTTGGTTTTAGAGTTGAAAGCTCATTTCCTCCTTTTCGGTTTATCTTGGACTAATAGAACTTCTAGGCCAAGTTGTTGATGTTTTCATGATTGGAATGAGTTAGTCAATGAATGGGAGAGTCAACAGATGTTCGGCTTGCACCCATGAAGGTTGAAGACTCAAGCTATCTTGGTTTTAGAGTTGAAAGCTCATTTCCTCAGTCTTGGTTTATCTCGGAGTAATAGAACTTCTAGGCCAAGTTGTTGATGTTTTCATGATTGGAATGAGTTAGTCTAGGAATGGGAGAGTCAATAGATGTTCGTCTTGCACCCATGGAGGTTGAAGACTCAAGCTATCTTGGTTTTAGAGTTGAAAGCTCATTTCCTCCTTTTCGGTTTATCTTGGACTAATAGAACTTCTAGGCCAAGTTATTGATGTTTTCATGATTGGAATGAGTTAGTCAATGAATGGGAGAGTCAATAGATGTTCGTGTTGCACCCATGAAGGTTGAAGACTCAAGCTATCTTGGTTTTAGAGTTGAAAGCTCATTTCCTCCTTTTCAGTTTATCTTGGAGTAATAGAACTTCTAGGCCAAGTTATTGATGTTTTCATGATTGGAATGAGTTAGTCAATGAATGGGAGAGTCAACAGATGTTCGACTTGCACCCATGAAGGTTGAAGACTCAAGCTATCTTGGTTTTAGAGTTGAAAGCTCATTTCCTCCTTTTCGGTTTATCTTGGACTAATAGAACTTCTAGGCCAAGTTATTGATGTTTTCATGATTGGAATGAGTTAGTCAATGAATGGGAGAGTCAACAGATGTTCGTCTTGCACCCATGAAGGTTGAAGACTCAAGCTATCTTGGTTTTAGAGTTGAAAGCTCATTTCCTCCTTTTCAGTTTATCTTGGACTAATAGAACTTCTAGGCCAAGTTGTTGATGTTTTCATGATTGGAATGAGTTAGTCAATGAATGGGAGAGTCAACAGATGTTCGTCTTGCACCCATGAAGGTTGAAGACTCAAGCTATCTTGGTTTTAGAGTTGAAAGCTCATTTCCTCCTTTTCAGTTTATCTTGGACTAATAGAACTTCTAGGCCAAGTTATTGATGTTTTCATGATTGGAATGAGTTAGTCAATGAATGGGAGAGTCAATGCATGTTCGCCTTGCACCCATGAAGGTTGAACACTCAAGCTATCTTGGTTTTAGAGTTGAAAGCTCATTTCTTCCTTTTTGGTTTATCTTGGACTAATAGAACTTCTAGGCCAAGTTGTTGATGTTTTCATGATTGGAATGAGTTAGTCAATGAATGGGAGAGTCAACAGATGTTCGTCTTGCACCCATGGAGGTTGAAGACTCAAGCTATCTTGGTTTTAGAGTTGAAAGCTCATTTCTTCCTTTTCGGTTTATCTTGGACTAATAGAACTTCTAGGCCAAGTTATTGATGTTTTCATGATTGGAATGAGTTAGTCAATGAATGGGAGAGTCAACAGATGTTCGTCTTGCACCCATGAAGGTTGAAGACTCAAGCTATCTTGGTTTTAGAGTTGAAAGCTCATTTCCTCCTTTTCAGTTTATCTTGGAGTAATAGAACTTCTAGGCCAAGTTATTGATGTTTTCATGATTGGAATGAGTTAGTCAATGAATGGGAGAGTCAACAGATGTTCGCCTTGCACCCATGAAGGTTGAAGACTCAAGCTATCTTGGTTTTAGAGTTGAAAGCTCATTTCCTCCTTTTCGGTTTATCTTGGACTAATAGAACTTCTAGGCCAAGTTATTGATGTTTTCATGATTGGAATGAGTTAGTCAATGAATGGGAGAGTCAACAGATGTTCGTCTTGCACCCATGAAGGTTGAAGACTCAAGCTATCTTGGTTTTAGAGTTGAAAGCTCATTTCCTCCTTTTCGGTTTATCTTGGACTAATAGAACTTCTAGGCCAAGTTGTTGATGTTTTCATGATTGGAATGAGTTAGTCAATGAATGGGAGAGTCAACAGATGTTCGTCTTGCACCCATGAAGGTTGAAGACTCAAGCTATCTTGGTTTTAGAGTTGAAAGCTCATTTCCTCCTTTTCGGTTTATCTTGGACTAATAGAACTTCTAGGCCAAGTTATTGATGTTTTCATGATTGGAATGAGTTAGTCAATGAATGGGAGAGTCAACAGATGTTCGCCTTGCACCCATGAAGGTTGAAGGCTCAAGCTATCTTGGTTTTAGAGTTGAAAGCCCATTTCCTCCTTTTCGCTTATCTTGGACTAATAGAACTTCTAGGCCAAGTTGTTGATGTTTTCATGATTGGAATGAGTTAGTCAATGAATGGGAGAGTCAACAGATGTCTGCCTTGCACCCATGAAGGTTGAAGACTCAAGCTATCTTGGTTTTAGAGTTGAAAGCTCATTTCCTCCTTTTCGGTTTATCTTGGACTAATAGAACTTCTAGGCCAAGTTATTGATGTTTTCATGATTGGAATGAGTTAGTCAATGAATGGGAGAGTCAACAGATGTTCGCCTTGCACCCATGGAGGTTGAAGACTCAAGCTATCTTGGTTTTAGAGTTGAAAGCTCATTTCCTCCTTTTCGGTTTATCTTGGACTAATAGAACTTCTAGGCCAAGTTGTTGATGTTTTCATGATTGGAATGAGTTAGTCAATGAATGGGAGAGTCAACAGATGTTCGTCTTGCACCCATGAAGGTTGAAGACTCAAGCTATCTTGGTTTTAGAGTTGAAAGCTCATTTCCTCCTTTTCGGTTTATCTTGGACTAATAGAACTTCTAGGCCAAGTTATTGATGTTTTCATGATTGGAATGAGTTAGTCAATGAATGGGAGAGTCAACAGATGTTCTGCCTTGCACCCATGAAGGTTGAAGACTCAAGCTATCTTGGTTTTAGAGTTGAAAGCTCATTTCCTCCTTTTCGGTTTATCTTGGACTAATAGAACTTCTAGGCCAAGTTGTTGATGTTTTCATGATTGGAATGAGTTAGTCAATGAATGGGAGAGTCAACAGATGTTCGGCTTGCACCCATGAAGGTTGAAGACTCAAGCTATCTTGGTTTTAGAGTTGAAAGCTCATTTCCTCCTTTTCAGTTTATCTTGGACTAATAGAACTTCTAGGCCAAGTTATTGATGTTTTCATGATTGGAAAGAGTTAGTCAATGAATGGGAGAGTCAACAGATGTTCGTGTTGCACCCATGAAGGTTGAAGACTCAAGCTATCTTGGTTTTAGAGTTGAAAGCTCATTTCCTCCTTTTCGGTTTATCTTGGACTAATAGAACTTCTAGGCCAAGTTATTGATGTTTTCATGATTGGAATGAGTTAGTCAATGAATGGGAGAGTCAACAGATGTTCGTCTTGCACCCATGAAGGTTGAAGACTCAAGCTATCTTGGTTTTAGAGTTGAAAGCTCATTTCCTCCTTTTCGGTTTATCTTGGACTAATAGAACTTCTAGGCCAAGTTATTGATGTTTTCATGATTGGAATGAGTTAGTCAATGAATGGGAGAGTCAACAGATGTCCGTCTTCCACCCATGGAGGTTGAAGACTCAAGCTATCTTGGTTTTAGAGTTGAAAGCTCATTTCCTCCTTTTCGGTTTATCTTGGACTAATAGAACTTCTAGGCCAAGTTATTGATGTTTTCATGATTGGAATGAGTTAGTCAATGAATGGGAGAGTCAACAGATGTTCGCCTTGCACCCATGAAGGTTGAAGGCTCAAGCTATCTTGGTTTTAGAGTTGAAAGCTCATTTCCTCCTTTTCGGTTTATCTTGGACTAATAGAACTTCTAGGCCAAGTTATTGATGTTTTCATGATTGGAATGAGTTAGTCAATGAATGGGAGAGTCAACAGATGTTCGTCTTGCACCCATGAAGGTTGAAGACTCAAGCTATCTTGGTTTTAGAGTTGAAAGCTCATTTCCTCCTTTTCAGTTTATCTTGGACTAATAGAACTTCTAGGCCAAGTTGTTAATGTTTTCATGATTGGAATGAGTTAGTCAATGAATGGGAGAGTCAACAGATGTTCGAATTGCACCCATGGAGGTTGAAGACTCAAGCTATCTTGGTTTTAGAGTTGAAAGCTCAATTCCTCCTTTTGGTTTATCTTGGACTAATAGAACTTCTAGGCCAAGTTGTTGATGTTTTCATGATTGGAATGAGTTAGTCAATGAATGGGAGAGTCAATGATGTTCTGCCTTGCACCCATGGAGGTTGAAGACTCAAGCTATCTTGGTTTTAGAGTTGAAAGCTCATTTCCTCCTTTTCGGTTTATCTTGGACTAATAGAACTTCTAGGCCAAGTTATTGATGTTTTCATGATTGGAATGAGTTAGTCAATGAATGGGAGAGTCAACAGATGTTAGTCTTGCACCCATGAAGGTTGAAGACTCAAGCTATCTTGGTTTTAGAGTTGAAAGCTCATTTCCTCCTTTTCGGTTTATCTTGGACTAATAGAACTTCTAGGCCAAGTTATTGATGTTTTCATGATTGGAATGAGTTAGTCAATGAATGGGAGAGTCAACAGATGTTCGTCTTGCACCCATGAAGGTTGAAGACTCAAGCTATCTTGGTTTTAGAGTTGAAAGCTCATTTCCTCCTTTTCGGTTTATCTTGGACTAATAGAACTTCTAGGCCAAGTTATTGATGTTTTCATGATTGGAATGAGTTAGTCAATGAATGGGAGAGTCAACAGATGTTCGGCTTGCACCCATGAAGGTTGAAGACTCAAGCTATCTTGGTTTTAGAGTTGAAAGCTCATTTCCTCCTTTTTAGTTTATCTTGGACTAATAGAACTTCTAGGCCAAGTTATTGATGTTTTCATGATTGGAATGAGTTAGTCAATGAATGGGAGAGTCAATGATGTCTGCCTTGCACCCATGAAGGTTGAAGACTCAAGCTATCTTGGTTTTAGAGTTGAAAGCTCATTTCCTCCTTTTCGGTTTATCTTGGACTAATAGAACTTCTAGGCCAAGTTATTGATGTTTTCATGATTGGAATGAGTTAGTCAATGAATGGGAGAGTCAACAGATGTTCGTCTTGCACCCATGAAGGTTGAAGACTCAAGCTATCTTGGTTTTAGAGTTGAAAGCTCATTTCCTCCTTTTCGGTTTATCTTGGACTAATAGAACTTCTAGGCCAAGTTATTGATGTTTTCATGATTGGAATGAGTTAGTCAATGAATGGGAGAGTCAACAGATGTTCGTCTTGCACCCATGAAGGTTGAAGACTCAAGCTATCTTGGTTTTAGAGTTGAAAGCTCATTTCTTCCTTTTCGGTTTATCTTGGACTAATAGAACTTCTAGGCCAAGTTATTGATGTTTTCATGATTGGAATGAGTTAGTCAATGAATGGGAGAGTCAACAGATGTTCGTCTTGCACCCATGAAGGTTGAAGACTCAAGCTATCTTGGTTTTAGAGTTGAAAGCTCATTTCCTCCTTTTCAGTTTATCTTGGACTAATAGAACTTCTAGGCCAAGTTATTGATGTTTTCATGATTGGAATGAGTTAGTCAATGAATGGGAGAGTCAACAGATGTCTGCCTTGCACCCATGAAGGTTGAAGACTCAAGCTATCTTGGTTTTAGAGTTGAAAGCTCATTTCCTCCTTTTCGGTTTATCTTGGACTAATAGAACTTCTAGGCCAAGTTATTGATGTTTTCATGATTGGAAGGAGTTAGACAATGAATGGGAGAGTCAATGATGTTCGCCTTGCACCCATGAAGGTTGAAGACTCAAGCTATCTTGGTTTTAGAGTTGAAAGCTCATTTCCTCCTTTTCGGTTTATCTTGGACTAATAGAACTTCTAGGCCAAGTTATTGATGTTTTCATGATTGGAATGAGTTAGTCAATGAATGGGAGAGTCAACAGATGTTCCCCTTGCACCCATGAAGGTTGAAGACTCAAGCTATCTTGGTTTTAGAGTTGAAAGCTCATTTCCTCCTTTTCAGTTTATCTTGGAGTAATAGAACTTCTAGGCCAAGTTATTGATGTTTTCATGATTGGAATGAGTTAGTCAATGAATGGGAGAGTCAACAGATGTTCGTCTTGCACCCATGAAGGTTGAAGACTCAAGCTATCTTGGTTTTAGAGTTGAAAGCTCATTTCCTCCTTTTCGGTTTATCTTGGACTAATAGAACTTCTAGGCCAAGTTATTGATGTTTTCATGATTGGAATGAGTTAGTCAATGAATGGGAGAGTCAACAGATGTCCGTCTTGCACCCATGGAGGTTGAAGACTCAAGCTATCTTGGTTTTAGAGTTGAAAGCTCATTTCCTCCTTTTCGGTTTATCTTGGACTAATAGAACTTCTAGGCCAAGTTATTGATGTTTTCATGATTGGAATGAGTTAGTCAATGAATGGGAGAGTCAACAGATGTTCGTCTTGCACCCATGAAGGTTGAAGACTCAAGCTATCTTGGTTTTAGAGTTGAAAGCTCATTTCCTCCTTTTCGGTTTATCTTGGACTAATAGAACTTCTAGGCCAAGTTATTGATGTTTTCATGATTGGAATGAGTTAGTCAATGAATGGGAGAGTCAATGCATGTTCTGCCTTGCACCCATGAAGGTTGAAGACTCAAGCTATCTTGGTTTTAGAGTTGAAAGCTCATTTCCTCCTTTTCAGTTTATCTTGGACTAATAGAACTTCTAGGCCAAGTTGTTGATGTTTTCATGATTGGAATGAGTTAGTCAATGAATGGGAGAGTCAACAGATGTCTGCCTTGTACCCATGAAGGTTGAAGACTCAAGCTATCTTGGTTTTAGAGTTGAAAGCTCATTTCCTCCTTTTCGGTTTATCTTGGACTAATAGAACTTCTAGGCCAAGTTATTGATGTTTTCATGATTGGAATGAGTTAGTCAATGAATGGGAGAGTCAATAGATGTTCGTCTTGCACCCATGAAGGTTGAAGACTCAAGCTATCTTGGTTTTAGAGTTGAAAGCTCATTTCCTCCTTTTCGGTTTATCTTGGACTAATAGAACTTCTAGGCCAAGTTGTTGATATTTTCATGATTGGAATGAGTTAGTCAATGAATGGGAGAGTCAACAGATGTTCGTCTTGCACCCATGAAGGTTGAAGACTCAAGCTATCTTGGTTTTAGAGTTGAAAGCTCATTTCCTCCTTTTCAGTTTATCTTGGACTAATAGAACTTCTAGGCCAAGTTATTGATGTTTTCATGATTGGAATGAGTTAGTCAATGAATGGGAGAGTCAACAGATGTTCGTCTTGCACCCATGAAGGTTGAAGACTCAAGCTATCTTGGTTTTAGAGTTGAAAGCTCATTTCCTCCTTTTCAGTTTATCTTGGACTAATAGAACTTCTAGGCCAAGTTGTTAATGTTTTCATGATTGGAATGAGTTAGTCAATGAATGGGAGAGTCAACAGATGTTCGTCTTGCACCCATGAAGGTTGAAGACTCAAGCTATCTTGGTTTTAGAGTTGAAAGCTCATTTCCTCCTTTTCGGTTTATCTTGGACTAATAGAACTTCTAGGCCAAGTTGTTGATATTTTCATGATTGGAATGAGTTAGTCAATGAATGGGAGAGTCAACAGATGTTCCCCTTGCACCCATGAAGGTTGAAGACTCAAGCTATCTTGGTTTTAGAGTTGAAAGCTCATTTCCTCCTTTTCAGTTTATCTTGGAGTAATAGAACTTCTAGGCCAAGTTATTGATGTTTTCATGATTGGAATGAGTTAGTCAATGAATGGGAGAGTCAACAGATGTTCGTCTTGCACCCATGAAGGTTGAAGACTCAAGCTATCTTGGTTTTAGAGTTGAAAGCTCATTTCCTCCTTTTCGGTTTATCTTGGACTAATAGAACTTCTAGGCCAAGTTGTTAATGTTTTCATGATTGGAATGAGTTAGTCAATGAATGGGAGAGTCAACAGATGTTCGTCTTGCACCCATGAAGGTTGAAGACTCAAGCTATCTTGGTTTTAGAGTTGAAAGCTCATTTCCTCCTTTTCAGTTTATCTTGGACTAATAGAACTTCTAGGCCAAGTTATTGATGTTTTCATGATTGGAATGAGTTAGTCAATGAATGGGAGAGTCAACAGATGTTCGTGTTGCACCCATGAAGGTTGAAGACTCAAGCTATCTTGGTTTTAGAGTTGAAAGCTCATTTCCTCCTTTTCAGTTTATCTTGGACTAATAGAACTTCTAGGCCAAGTTATTGATGTTTTCATGATTGGAATGAGTTAGTCAATGAATGGGAGAGTCAACAGATGTTCGTCTTGCACCCATGAAGGTTGAAGACTCAAGCTATCTTGGTTTTAGAGTTGAAAGCTCATTTCCTCCTTTTCAGTTTATCTTGGACTAATAGAACTTCTAGGCCAAGTTATTGATGTTTTCATGATTGGAATGAGTTAGTCAATGAATGGGAGAGTCAACAGATGTGCGTCTTGCACCCATGAAGGTTGAAGACTCAAGCTATCTTGGTTTTAGAGTTGAAAGCTCATTTCCTCCTTTTCGGTTTATCTTGGACTAATAGAACTTCTAGGCCAAGTTGTTGATATTTTCATGATTGGAATGAGTTAGTCAATGAATGGGAGAGTCAACAGATGTTCGCCTTGCACCCATGAAGGTTGAAGACTCAAGCTATCTTGGTTTTAGAGTTGAAAGCTCATTTCCTCCTTTTCAGTTTATCTTGGACTAATAGAACTTCTAGGCCAAGTTGTTAATGTTTTCATGATTGGAATGAGTTAGTCAATGAATGGGAGAGTCAACAGATGTTCGTCTTGCACCCATGAAGGTTGAAGACTCAAGCTATCTTGGTTTTAGAGTTGAAAGCTCATTTCCTCCTTTTCAGTTTATCTTGGACTAATAGAACTTCTAGGCCAAGTTGTTGATGTTTTCATGATTGGAATGAGTTAGTCAATGAATGGGAGAGTCAACAGATGTTCGCCTTGCACCCATGAAGGTTGAAGACTCAAGCTATCTTGGTTTTAGAGTTGAAAGCTCATTTCCTCCTTTTCGGTTTATCTTGGACTAATAGAACTTCTAGGCCAAGTTGTTGATGTTTTCATGATTGGAATGAGTTAGTCAATGAATGGGAGAGTCAACAGATGTTCGTCTTGCACCCATGGAGGTTGAAGACTCAAGCTATCTTGGTTTTAGAGTTGAAAGCTCATTTCCTCCTTTTCGGTTTATCTTGGACTAATAGAACTTCTAGGCCAAGTTATTGATGTTTTCATGATTGGAATGAGTTAGTCAATGAATGGGAGAGTCAACAGATGTTCGTCTTGCACCCATGAAGGTTGAAGACTCAAGCTATCTTGGTTTTAGAGTTGAAAGCTCATTTCCTCCTTTTCAGTTTATCTTGGAGTAATAGAACTTCTAGGCCAAGTTATTGATGTTTTCATGATTGGAATGAGTTAGTCAATGAATGGGAGAGTCAACAGATGTTCCTCTTGCACCCATGAAGGTTGAAGACTCAAGCTATCTTGGTTTTAGAGTTGAAAGCTCATTTCCTCCTTTTCGGTTTATCTTGGACTAATAGAACTTCTAGGCCAAGTTATTGATGTTTTCATGATTGGAATGAGTTAGTCAATGAATGGGAGAGTCAACAGATGTTCGTCTTGCACCCATGAAGGTTGAAGACTCAAGCTATCTTGGTTTTAGAGTTGAAAGCTCATTTCCTCCTTTTCGGTTTATCTTGGACTAATAGAACTTCTAGGCCAAGTTGTTGATGTTTTCATGATTGGAATGAGTTAGTCAATGAATGGGAGAGTCAACAGATGTTCGTCTTGCACCCATGAAGGTTGAAGACTCAAGCTATCTTGGTTTTAGAGTTGAAAGCTCATTTCCTCCTTTTCGGTTTATCTTGGACTAATAGAACTTCTAGGCCAAGTTATTGATGTTTTCATGATTGGAATGAGTTAGTCAATGAATGGGAGAGTCAACAGATGTTCGTCTTGCACCCATGAAGGTTGAAGACTCAAGCTATCTTGGTTTTAGAGTTGAAAGCTCATTTCCTCCTTTTCAGTTTATCTTGGACTAATAGAACTTCTAGGCCAAGTTGTTAATGTTTTCATGATTGGAATGAGTTAGTCAATGAATGGGAGAGTCAATAGATGTTCGTCTTGCACCCATGAAGGTTGAAGACTCAAGCTATCTTGGTTTTAGAGTTGAAAGCTCATTTCCTCCTTTTCAGTTTATCTTGGACTAATAGAACTTCTAGGCCAAGTTGTTAATGTTTTCATGATTGGAATGAGTTAGTCAATGAATGGGAGAGTCAACAGATGTTCCTCTTGCACCCATGAAGGTTGAAGACTCAAGCTATCTTGGTTTTAGAGTTGAAAGCTCAATTCCTCCTTTTCAGATTATCTTGGAGTAATAGAACTTCTAGGCCAAGTTGTTAATGTTTTCATGATTGGAATGAGTTAGTCAATGAATGGGAGAGTCAACAGATGTTCGTCTTGCACCCATGAAGGTTGAAGACTCAAGCTATCTTGGTTTTAGAGTTGAAAGCTCATTTCCTCCTTTTCAGTTTATCTTGGAGTAATAGAACTTCTAGGCCAAGTTATTGATGTTTTCATGATTGGAATGAGTTAGTCAATGAATGGGAGAGTCAACAGATGTTTGTCTTGCACCCATGAAGGTTGAAGACTCAAGCTATCTTGGTTTTAGAGTTGAAAGCTCATTTCCTCCTTTTCGGTTTATCTTGGACTAATAGAACTTCTAGGCCAAGTTGTTGATGTTTTCATGATTGGAATGAGTTAGTCAATGAATGGGAGAGTCAACAGATGTTCGTCTTGCACCCATGAAGGTTGAAGACTCAAGCTATCTTGGTTTTAGAGTTGAAAGCTCATTTCCTCCTTTTCGGTTTATCTTGGACTAATAGAACTTCTAGGCCAAGTTATTGATGTTTTCATGATTGGAATGAGTTAGTCAATGAATGGGAGAGTCAACAGATGTTCGTCTTGCACCCATGAAGGTTGAAGACTCAAGCTATCTTGGTTTTAGAGTTGAAAGCTCATTTCCTCCTTTTCGGTTTATCTTGGACTAATAGAACTTCTAGGCCAAGTTGTTGATGTTTTCATGATTGGAATGAGTTAGTCAATGAATGGGAGAGTCAACAGATGTTCGTCTTGCACCCATGAAGGTTGAAGACTCAAGCTATCTTGGTTTTAGAGTTGAAAGCTCATTTCCTCCTTTTCGGTTTATCTTGGACTAATAGAACTTCTAGGCCAAGTTATTGATGTTTTCATGATTGGAATGAGTTAGTCAATGAATGGGAGAGTCAACAGATGTTCGCCTTGCACCCATGAAGGTTGAAGACTCAAGCTATCTTGGTTTTAGAGTTGAAAGCTCATTTCCTCCTTTTCGGTTTATCTTGGACTAATAGAACTTCTAGGCCAAGTTGTTGATGTTTTCATGATTGGAATGAGTTAGTCAATGAATGGGAGAGTCAACAGATGTTCGTCTTGCACCCATGAAGGTTGAAGACTCAAGCTATCTTGGTTTTAGAGTTGAAAGCTCATTTCCTCCTTTTCGGTTTATCTTGGACTAATAGAACTTCTAGGCCAAGTTGTTGATGTTTTCATGATTGGAATGAGTTAGTCAATGAATGGGAGAGTCAACAGATGCTCGTCTTGCACCCATGAAGGTTGAAGACTCAAGCTATCTTGGTTTTAGAGTTGAAAGCTCATTTCCTCCTTTTCAGTTTATCTTGGAGTAATAGAACTTCTAGGCCAAGTTATTGATGTTTTCATGATTGGAATGAGTTAGTCAATGAATGGGAGAGTCAACAGATGTTCGTCTTGCACCCATGAAGGTTGAAGACTCAAGCTATCTTGGTTTTAGAGTTGAAAGCTCATTTCCTCCTTTTCGGTTTATCTTGGACTAATAGAACTTCTAGGCCAAGTTGTTGATGTTTTCATGATTGGAATGAGTTAGTCAATGAATGGGAGAGTCAACAGATGTCTGCCTTGCACCCATGAAGGTTGAAGACTCAAGCTATCTTGGATTTAGAGTTGAAAGCTCATTTCCTCCTTTTCTGTTTATCTTGGACTAATAGAACTTCTAGGCCAAGTTGTTGATATTTTCATGATTGGAATGAGTTAGTCAATGAATGGGAGAGTCAACAGATGTTCGTCTTGCACCCATGAAGGTTGAAGACTCAAGCTATCTTGGTTTTAGAGTTGAAAGCTCATTTCCTCCTTTTCGGTTTATCTTGGACTAATAGAACTTCTAGGCCAAGTTATTGATGTTTTCATGATTGGAATGAGTTAGTCAATGAATGGGAGAGTCAACAGATGTTCGTCTTGCACCCATGAAGGTTGAAGACTCAAGCTATCTTGGTTTTAGAGTTGAAAGCTCATTTCCTCCTTTTCGGTTTATCTTGGACTAATAGAACTTCTAGGCCAAGTTATTGATGTTTTCATGATTGGAATGAGTTAGTCAATGAATGGGAGAGTCAACAGATGTTCGTCTTGCACCCATGAAGGTTGAAGACTCAAGCTATCTTGGTTTTAGAGTTGAAAGCTCATTTCCTCCTTTTCGGTTTATCTTGGACTAATAGAACTTCTAGGCCAAGTTATTGATGTTTTCATGATTGGAATGAGTTAGTCAATGAATGGGAGAGTCAACAGAATAACGTCTTGCACCCATGAAGGTTGAAGACTCAAGCTATCTTGGTTTTAGAGTTGAAAGCTCATTTCCTCCTTTTCGGTTTATCTTGGACTAATAGAACTTCTAGGCCAAGTTGTTGATGTTTTCATGATTGGAATGAGTTAGTCAATGAATGGGAGAGTCAACAGATGTTCGTCTTGCACCCATGAAGGTTGAAGACTCAAGCTATCTTGGTTTTAGAGTTGAAAGCTCATTTCCTCCTTTTCGGTTTATCTTGGACTAATAGAACTTCTAGGCCAAGTTATTGATGTTTTCATGATTGGAATGAGTTAGTCAATGAATGGGAGAGTCAACAGATGTTCGTCTTGCACCCATGAAGGTTGAAGACTCAAGCTATCTTGGTTTTAGAGTTGAAAGCTCATTTCCTCCTTTTCGGGTTATCTTGGACTAATAGAACTTCTAGGCCAAGTTGTTGATGTTTTCATGATTGGAATGAGTTAGTCAATGAATGGGAGAGTCAACAGATGTTCGGCTTGCACCCATGAAGGTTGAAGACTCAAGCTATCTTGGTTTTAGAGTTGAAAGCTCATTTCCTCCTTTTCGGTTTATCTTGGACTAATAGAACTTCTAGGCCAAGTTGTTGATGTTTTCATGATTGGAATGAGTTAGTCAATGAATGGGAGAGTCAACAGATGTTCGTCTTGCACCCATGAAGGTTGAAGACTCAAGCTATCTTGGTTTTAGAGTTGAAAGCTCATTTCCTCCTTTTCGGTTTATCTTGGACTAATAGAACTTCTAGGCCAAGTTATTGATGTTTTCATGATTGGAATGAGTTAGTCAATGAATGGGAGAGTCAACAGATGTTCGTCTTGCACCCATGAAGGTTGAAGACTCAAGCTATCTTGGTTTTAGAGTTGAAAGCTCATTTCCTCCTTTTCAGTTTATCTTGGAGTAATAGAACTTCTAGGCCAAGTTATTGATGTTTTCATGATTGGAATGAGTTAGTCAATGAATGGGAGAGTCAACAGATGTTCGTCTTGCACCCATGAAGGTTGAAGACTCAAGCTATCTTGGTTTTAGAGTTGAAAGCTCATTTCCTCCTTTTCGGTTTATCTTGGACTAATAGAACTTCTAGGCCAAGTTATTGATGTTTTCATGATTGGAATGAGTTAGTCAATGAATGGGAGAGTCAACAGATGTTCGTCTTGCACCCATGAAGGTTGAAGACTCAAGCTATCTTGGTTTTAGAGTTGAAAGCTCATTTCCTCCTTTTTAGTTTATCTTGGACTAATAGATCTTCTAGTCCAAGTTGTTAATGTTTTCATGATTGGAATGAGTTAGTCAATGAATGGGAGAGTCAACAGATGTTCGTCTTGCACCCATGAAGGTTGAAGACTCAAGCTATCTTGGTTTTAGAGTTGAAAGCTCATTTCCTCCTTTTCGGTTTATCTTGGACTAATAGAACTTCTAGGCCAAGTTATTGATGTTTTCATGATTGGAATGAGTTAGTCAATGAATGGGAGAGTCAACAGATGTTCGTCTTGCACCCATGAAGGTTGAAGACTCAAGCTATCTTGGTTTTAGAGTTGAAAGCTCATTTCCTCCTTTTCGGTTTATCTTGGACTAATAGAACTTCTAGGCCAAGTTGTTGATGTTTTCATGATTGGAATGAGTTAGTCAATGAATGGGAGAGTCAACAGATGTTCGGCTTGCACCCATGAAGGTTGAAGGCTCAAGCTATCTTGGTTTTAGAGTTGAAAGCTCATTTCCTCCTTTTCGGTTTATCTTGGACTAATAGAACTTCTAGGCCAAGTTGTTGATGTTTTCATGATTGGAATGAGTTAGTCAATGAATGGGAGAGTCAACAGATGTTCGTCTTGCACCCATGAAGGTTGAAGACTCAAGCTATCTTGGTTTTAGAGTTGAAAGCTCATTTCCTCCTTTTCGGTTTATCTTGGACTAATAGAACTTCTAGGCCAAGTTATTGATGTTTTCATGATTGGAATGAGTTAGTCAATGAATGGGAGAGTCAACAGATGCTCGTCTTGCACCCATGAAGGTTGAAGACTCAAGCTATCTTGGTTTTAGAGTTGAAAGCTCATTTCCTCCTTTTCAGTTTATCTTGGAGTAATAGAACTTCTAGGCCAAGTTATTGATGTTTTCATGATTGGAATGAGTTAGTCAATGAATGGGAGAGTCAACAGATGTTCGTCTTGCACCCATGAAGGTTGAAGACTCAAGCTATCTTGGTTTTAGAGTTGAAAGCTCATTTCCTCCTTTTCGGTTTATCTTGGACTAATAGAACTTCTAGGCCAAGTTATTGATGTTTTCATGATTGGAATGAGTTAGTCAATGAATGGGAGAGTCAACAGATGTTCGTCTTGCACCCATGAAGGTTGAAGACTCAAGCTATCTTGGTTTTAGAGTTGAAAGCTCATTTCCTTCTTTTCAGTTTATCTTGGAGTAATAGAACTTCTACGCCAAGTTATTGATGTTTTCATGATTGGAATGAGTTAGTCAATGAATGGGAGAGTCAACAGATGTCTGCCTTGCACCCATGAAGGTTGAAGACTCAAGCTATCTTGGTTTTAGAGTTGAAAGCTCATTTCCTCCTTTTCGGTTTATCTTGGACTAATAGAACTTCTAGGCCAAGTTATTGATGTTTTCATGATTGGAATGAGTTAGTCAATGAATGGGAGAGTCAACAGATGTTCGACTTGCACCCATGGAGGTTGAAGACTCAAGCTATCTTGGTTTTAGAGTTGAAAGCTCATTTCCTCCTTTTCGGTTTATCTTGGACTAATAGAACTTCTAGGCCAAGTTGTTGATGTTTTCATGATTGGAATGAGTTAGTCAATGAATGGGAGAGTCAACAGATGTTCGTCTTGCACCCATGAAGGTTGAAGACTCAAGCTATCTTGGTTTTAGAGTTGAAAGCTCATTTCCTCCTTTTCGGTTTATCTTGGACTAATAGAACTTCTAGGCCAAGTTATTGATGTTTTCATGATTGGAATGAGTTAGTCAATGAATGGGAGAGTCAACAGATGTCTGCCTTGCACCCATGAAGGTTGAAGACTCAAGCTATCTTGGTTTTAGAGTTGAAAGCTCATTTCCTCCTTTTCGGTTTATCTTGGACTAATAGAACTTCTAGGCCAAGTTATTGATGTTTTCATGATTGGAATGAGTTAGTCAATGAATGGGAGAGTCAACAGATGTTCGTCTTGCACCCATGAAGGTTGAAGACTCAAGCTATCTTGGTTTTAGAGTTGAAAGCTCATTTCCTCCTTTTCGGTTTATCTTGGACTAATAGAACTTCTAGGCCAAGTTATTGATGTTTTCATGATTGGAATGAGTTAGTCAATGAATGGGAGAGTCAACAGATGTTCGTCTTGCACCCATGAAGGTTGAAGACTCAAGCTATCTTGGTTTTAGAGTTGAAAGCTCATTTCCTCCTTTTCGGTTTATCTTGGACTAATAGAACTTCTAGGCCAAGTTATTGATGTTTTCATGATTGGAATGAGTTAGTCAATGAATGGGAGAGTCAACAGATGTCCGTCTTGCACCCATGAAGGTTGAAGACTCAAGCTATCTTGGTTTTAGAGTTGAAAGCTCATTTCCTCCTTTTCAGTTTATCTTGGACTAATAGAACTTCTAGGCCAAGTTGTTGATGTTTTCATGATTGGAATGAGTTAGTCAATGAATGGGAGAGTCAACAGATGTTCGTCTTGCACCCATGAAGGTTGAAGACTCAAGCTATCTTGGTTTTAGAGTTGAAAGCTCATTTCCTCCTTTTCGGTTTATCTTGGACTAATAGAACTTCTAGGCCAAGTTATTGATGTTTTCATGATTGGAATGAGTTAGTCAATGAATGGGAGAGTCAACAGATGTCTGCCTTGCACCCATGAAGGTTGAAGACTCAAGCTATCTTGGTTTTAGAGTTGAAAGCTCATTTCCTCCTTTTCGGTTTATCTTGGACTAATAGAACTTCTAGGCCAAGTTGTTGATATTTTCATGATTGGAATGAGTTAGTCAATGAATGGGAGAGTCAACAGATGTTCGCCTTGCACCCATGAAGGTTGAAGACTCAAGCTATCTTGGTTTTAGAGTTGAAAGCTCATTTCCTCCTTTTCGGTTTATCTTGGACTAATAGAACTTCTAGGCCAAGTTGTTGATGTTTTCATGATTGGAATGAGTTAGTCAATGAATGGGAGAGTCAACAGATGTTCGTCTTGCACCCATGAAGGTTGAAGGCTCAAGCTATCTTGGTTTTAGAGTTGAAAGCTCATTTCCTCCTTTTCGGTTTATCTTGGACTAATAGAACTTCTAGGCCAAGTTGTTAATGTTTTCATGATTGGAATGAGTTAGTCAATGAATGGGAGAGTCAACAGATGTTCCTCTTGCACCCATGAAGGTTGAAGACTCAAGCTATCTTGGTTTTAGAGTTGAAAGCTCAATTCCTCCTTTTCAGATTATCTTGGAGTAATAGAACTTCTAGGCCAAGTTATTGATGTTTTCATGATTGGAATGAGTTAGTCAATGAATGGGAGAGTCAACAGATGTTCGTCTTGCACCCATGAAGGTTGAAGACTCAAGCTATCTTGGTTTTAGAGTTGAAAGCTCATTTCCTCCTTTTCAGTTTATCTTGGAGTAATAGAACTTCTAGGCCAAGTTATTGATGTTTTCATGATTGGAATGAGTTAGTCAATGAATGGGAGAGTCAACAGATGTTCGTCTTGCACCCATGAAGGTTGAAGACTCAAGCTATCTTGGTTTTAGAGTTGAAAGCTCATTTCCTCCTTTTCGGTTTATCTTGGACTAATAGAACTTCTAGGCCAAGTTGTTAATGTTTTCATGATTGGAATGAGTTAGTCAATGAATGGGAGAGTCAACAGATGTTCGGCTTGCACCCATGAAGGTTGAAGACTCAAGCTATCTTGGTTTTAGAGTTGAAAGCTCATTTCTTCCTTTTCAGTTTATCTTGGACTAATAGAACTTCTAGGCCAAGTTGTTGATGTTTTCATGATTGGAATGAGTTAGTCAATGAATGGGAGAGTCAACAGATGTTCGTCTTGCACCCATGAAGGTTGAAGACTCAAGCTATCTTGGTTTTAGAGTTGAAAGCTCATTTCCTCCTTTTCGGTTTATCTTGGACTAATAGAACTTCTAGGCCAAGTTGTTGATGTTTTCATGATTGGAATGAGTTAGTCAATGAATGGGAGAGTCAACAGATGTTCGCCTTGCACCCATGAAGGTTGAAGACTCAAGCTATCTTGGTTTTAGAGTTGAAAGCTCATTTCCTCCTTTTCGGTTTATCTTGGACTAATAGAACTTCTAGGCCAAGTTATTGATGTTTTCATGATTGGAATGAGTTAGTCAATGAATGGGAGAGTCAACATATGTTCGTCTTGCACCCATGAAGGTTGAAGACTCAAGCTATCTTGGTTTTAGAGTTGAAAGCCCATTTCTTCGGTCTTGGTTTATCTTGGACTAATAGAACTTCTAGGCCAAGTTGTTGATGTTTTCATGATTGGAATGAGTTAGTCAATGAATGGGAGAGTCAACAGATGTTCGTCTTGCACCCATGAAGGTTGAAGACTCAAGCTATCTTGGTTTTAGAGTTGAAAGCTCATTTCCTCCTTTTCGGTTTATCTTGGACTAATAGAACTTCTAGGCCAAGTTATTGATGTTTTCATGATTGGAATGAGTTAGTCAATGAATGGGAGAGTCAACAGATGTTTCCCGTTGCACCCATGAAGGTTGAAGACTCAAGCTATCTTGGTTTTAGAGTTGAAAGCTCATTTCCTCCTTTTCGGTTTATCTTGGACTAATAGAACTTCTAGGCCAAGTTGTTGATGTTTTCATGATTGGAATGAGTTAGTCAATGAATGGGAGAGTCAACAGATGTTCGTCTTGCACCCATGAAGGTTGAAGACTCAAGCTATCTTGGTTTTAGAGTTGAAAGCTCATTTCCTCCTTTTCAGTTTATCTTGGACTAATAGAACTTCTAGGCCAAGTTGTTAATGTTTTCATGATTGGAATGAGTTAGTCAATGAATGGGAGAGTCAACAGATGTTCGGCTTGCACCCATGAAGGTTGAAGACTCAAGCTATCTTGGTTTTAGAGTTGAAAGCTCATTTCCTCCTTTTCAGTTTATCTTGGACTAATAGAACTTCTAGGCCAAGTTATTGATGTTTTCATGATTGGAATGAGTTAGTCAATGAATGGGAGAGTCAACAGATGTTCGTCTTGCACCCATGAAGGTTGAAGACTCAAGCTATCTTGGTTTTAGAGTTGAAAGCTCATTTCCTCCTTTTCGGTTTATCTTGGACTAATAGAACTTCTAGGCCAAGTTGTTGATGTTTTCATGATTGGAATGAGTTAGTCAATGAATGGGAGAGTCAACAGATGTTCGTCTTGCACCCATGAAGGTTGAAGACTCAAGCTATCTTGGTTTTAGAGTTGAAAGCTCATTTCCTCCTTTTCAGTTTATCTTGGACTAATAGAACTTCTAGGCCAAGTTATTGATGTTTTCATGATTGGAATGAGTTAGTCAATGAATGGGAGAGTCAACAGATGTTCGTCTTGCACCCATGAAGGTTGAAGACTCAAGCTATCTTGGTTTTAGAGTTGAAAGCTCATTTCCTCCTTTTCAGTTTATCTTGGACTAATAGAACTTCTAGGCCAAGTTGTTGATGTTTTCATGATTGGAATGAGTTAGTCAATGAATGGGAGAGTCAACGAGATGTTCGTCTTGCACCCATGAAGGTTGAAGACTCAAGCTATCTTGGTTTTAGAGTTGAAAGCTCATTTCCTCCTTTTCGGTTTATCTTGGACTAATAGAACTTCTAGGCCAAGTTGTTGATGTTTTCATGATTGGAATGAGTTAGTCAATGAATGGGAGAGTCAACAGATGTTCGTCTTGCACCCATGAAGGTTGAAGACTCAAGCTATCTTGGTTTTAGAGTTGAAAGCTCATTTCCTCCTTTTCGGTTTATCTTGGACTAATAGAACTTCTAGGCCAAGTTGTTGATATTTTCATGATTGGAATGAGTTAGTCAATGAATGGGAGAGTCAACAGATGTTCGTCTTGCACCCATGAAGGTTGAAGACTCAAGCTATCTTGGTTTTAGAGTTGAAAGCTCATTTCCTCCTTTTCAGTTTATCTTGGACTAATAGAACTTCTAGGCCAAGTTGTTAATGTTTTCATGATTGGAATGAGTTAGTCAATGAATGGGAGAGTCAACAGATGTTCGTCTTGCACCCATGAAGGTTGAAGACTCAAGCTATCTTGGTTTTAGAGTTGAAAGCTCATTTCCTCCTTTTCAGTTTATCTTGGACTAATAGAACTTCTAGGCCAAGTTGTTAATGTTTTCATGATTGGAATGAGTTAGTCAATGAATGGGAGAGTCAACAGATGTTCGTCTTGCACCCATGAAGGTTGAAGACTCAAGCTATCTTGGTTTTAGAGTTGAAAGCTCATTTCCTCCTTTTCGGTTTATCTTGGACTAATAGAACTTCTAGGCCAAGTTATTGATGTTTTCATGATTGGAATGAGTTAGTCAATGAATGGGAGAGTCAACAGATGTTCGTCTTGCACCCATGAAGGTTGAAGACTCAAGCTATCTTGGTTTTAGAGTTGAAAGCTCATTTCCTCCTTTTCGGTTTATCTTGGACTAATAGAACTTCTAGGCCAAGTTATTGATGTTTTCATGATTGGAATGAGTTAGTCAATGAATGGGAGAGTCAACAGATGTTCGTCTTGCACCCATGGAGGTTGAAGACTCAAGCTATCTTGGTTTTAGAGTTGAAAGCTCATTTCCTCCTTTTCGGTTTATCTTGGACTAATAGAACTTCTAGGCCAAGTTGTTGATGTTTTCATGATTGGAATGAGTTAGTCAATGAATGGGAGAGTCAACAGATGTTCGTCTTGCACCCATGAAGGTTGAAGACTCAAGCTATCTTGGTTTTAGAGTTGAAAGCTCATTTCCTCCTTTTCGGTTTATCTTGGACTAATAGAACTTCTAGGCCAAGTTATTGATGTTTTCATGATTGGAATGAGTTAGTCAATGAATGGGAGAGTCAACAGATGTTCGTCTTGCACCCATGAAGGTTGAAGACTCAAGCTATCTTGGTTTTAGAGTTGAAAGCTCATTTCCTCCTTTTCGGTTTATCTTGGACTAATAGAACTTCTAGGCCAAGTTGTTGATGTTTTCATGATTGGAATGAGTTAGTCAATGAATGGGAGAGTCAACAGATGTTCGTCTTGCACCCATGAAGGTTGAAGACTCAAGCTATCTTGGTTTTAGAGTTGAAAGCTCATTTCCTCCTTTTCGGTTTATCTTGGACTAATAGAACTTCTAGGCCAAGTTATTGATGTTTTCATGATTGGAATGAGTTAGTCAATGAATGGGAGAGTCAACAGATGTTCGTCTTGCACCCATGAAGGTTGAAGACTCAAGCTATCTTGGTTTTAGAGTTGAAAGCCCATTTCTTCGGTCTTGGTTTATCTTGGACTAATAGAACTTCTAGGCCAAGTTGTTGATGTTTTCATGATTGGAATGAGTTAGTCAATGAATGGGAGAGTCAACAGATGTTCGTCTTGCACCCATGAAGGTTGAAGACTCAAGCTATCTTGGTTTTAGAGTTGAAAGCTCATTTCCTCCTTTTCGGTTTATCTTGGACTAATAGAACTTCTAGGCCAAGTTATTGATGTTTTCATGATTGGAATGAGTTAGTCAATGAATGGGAGAGTCAATAGATGTTCGTCTTGCACCCATGAAGGTTGAAGACTCAAGCTATCTTGGTTTTAGAGTTGAAAGCTCATTTCCTCCTTTTCGGTTTATCTTGGACTAATAGAACTTCTAGGCCAAGTTATTGATGTTTTCATGATTGGAATGAGTTAGTCAATGAATGGGAGAGTCAACAGATGTTCGTCTTGCACCCATGAAGGTTGAAGACTCAAGCTATCTTGGTTTTAGAGTTGAAAGCTCATTTCCTCCTTTTCGGTTTATCTTGGACTAATAGAACTTCTAGGCCAAGTTGTTGATGTTTTCATGATTGGAATGAGTTAGTCAATGAATTGGAGAGTCAACGATGTTCGCCTTGCACCCATGAAGGTTGAAGACTCAAGCTATCTTGGTTTTAGAGTTGAAAGCTCATTTCCTCCTTTTCGGTTTATCTTGGACTAATAGAACTTCTAGGCCAAGTTATTGATGTTTTCATGATTGGAATGAGTTAGTCAATGAATGGGAGAGTCAACAGATGTTCGTCTTGCACCCATGAAGGTTGAAGACTCAAGCTATCTTGGTTTTAGAGTTGAAAGCTCATTTCCTCCTTTTCGGTTTATCTTGGACTAATAGAACTTCTAGGCCAAGTTGTTGATGTTTTCATGATTGGAATGAGTTAGTCAATGAATGGGAGAGTCAACAGATGTTCGTCTTGCACCCATGAAGGTTGAAGACTCAAGCTATCTTGGTTTTAGAGTTGAAAGCTCATTTCCTCCTTTTCGGTTTATCTTGGACTAATAGAACTTCTAGGCCAAGTTATTGATGTTTTCATGATTGGAATGAGTTAGTCAATGAATGGGAGAGTCAACAGATGTTCGTCTTGCACCCATGAAGGTTGAAGACTCAAGCTATCTTGGTTTTAGAGTTGAAAGCTCATTTCCTCCTTTTCGGTTTATCTTGGACTAATAGAACTTCTAGGCCAAGTTGTTGATGTTTTCATGATTGGAATGAGTTAGTCAATGAATGGGAGAGTCAACAGATGTTCGTCTTGCACCCATGAAGGTTGAAGACTCAAGCTATCTTGGTTTTAGAGTTGAAAGCTCATTTCCTCCTTTTCAGTTTATCTTGGACTAATAGAACTTCTAGGCCAAGTTATTGATGTTTTCATGATTGGAATGAGTTAGTCAATGAATGGGAGAGTCAACTGATGTTCGTCTTGCACCCATGAAGGTTGAAGACTCAAGCTATCTTGGTTTTAGAGTTGAAAGCTCATTTCCTCCTTTTCGGTTTATCTTGGACTAATAGAACTTCTAGGCCAAGTTGTTGATGTTTTCATGATTGGAATGAGTTAGTCAATGAATGGGAGAGTCAACAGATGTTCGTCTTCCACCCATGAAGGTTGAAGACTCAAGCTATATTGGTTTTAGAGTTGAAAGCTCATTTCCTCCTTTTCAGTTTATCTTGGACTAATAGAACTTCTAGGCCAAGTTGTTAATGTTTTCATGATTGGAATGAGTTAGTCAATGAATGGGAGAGTCAACAGATGTTCTTCTTGCACCCATGAAGGTTGAAGACTCAAGCTATCTTGGTTTTAGAGTTGAAAGCTCATTTCCTCCTTTTCGGTTTATCTTGGACTAATAGAACTTCTAGGCCAAGTTGTTGATATTTTCATGATTGGAATGAGTTAGTCAATGAATGGGAGAGTCAACAGATGTTCGTCTTGCACCCATGAAGGTTGAAGACTCAAGCTATCTTGGTTTTAGAGTTGAAAGCTCATTTCCTCCTTTTCAGTTTATCTTGGACTAATAGAACTTCTAGGCCAAGTTGTTAATGTTTTCATGATTGGAATGAGTTAGTCAATGAATGGGAGAGTCAATAGATGTCTGCCTTGCACCCATGAAGGTTGAAGACTCAAGCTATCTTGGTTTTAGAGTTGAAAGCTCATTTCCTCCTTTTCGGTTTATCTTGGACTAATAGAACTTCTAGGCCAAGTTGTTGATATTTTCATGATTGGAATGAGTTAGTCAATGAATGGGAGAGTCAACAGATGTTCGTCTTGCACCCATGAAGGTTGAAGACTCAAGCTATCTTGGTTTTAGAGTTGAAAGCTCATTTCCTCCTTTTCGGTTTATCTTGGACTAATAGAACTTCTAGGCCAAGTTATTGATGTTTTCATGATTGGAATGAGTTAGTCAATGAATGGGAGAGTCAACAGATGTTCGTCTTGCACCCATGAAGGTTGAAGACTCAAGCTATCTTGGTTTTAGAGTTGAAAGCTCATTTCCTCCTTTTCGGTTTATCTTGGACTAATAGAACTTCTAGGCCAAGTTGTTGATATTTTCATGATTGGAATGAGTTAGTCAATGAATGGGAGAGTCAACAGATGTTCGTCTTGCACCCATGAAGGTTGAAGACTCAAGCTATCTTGGTTTTAGAGTTGAAAGCTCATTTCCTCCTTTTCAGTTTATCTTGGACTAATAGAACTTCTAGGCCAAGTTGTTAATGTTTTCATGATTGGAATGAGTTAGTCAATGAATGGGAGAGTCAACAGATGTTCGTCTTGCACCCATGAAGGTTGAAGACTCAAGCTATCTTGGTTTTAGAGTTGAAAGCTCATTTCCTCCTTTTCGGTTTATCTTGGACTAATAGAACTTCTAGGCCAAGTTGTTGATGTTTTCATGATTGGAATGAGTTAGTCAATGAATGGGAGAGTCAACAGATGTTCGTCTTGCACCCATGAAGGTTGAAGACTCAAGCTATCTTGGTTTTAGAGTTGAAAGCTCATTTCCTCCTTTTCAGTTTATCTTGGAGTAATAGAACTTCTAGGCCAAGTTATTGATGTTTTCATGATTGGAATGAGTTAGTCAATGAATGGGAGAGTCAACAGATGTTCGTCTTGCACCCATGAAGGTTGAAGACTCAAGCTATCTTGGTTTTAGAGTTGAAAGCTCATTTCCTCCTTTTCGGTTTATCTTGGACTAATAGAACTTCTAGGCCAAGTTATTGATGTTTTCATGATTGGAATGAGTTAGTCAATGAATGGGAGAGTCAACAGATGTTCGTCTTGCACCCATGAAGGTTGAAGACTCAAGCTATCTTGGTTTTAGAGTTGAAAGCTCATTTCCTCCTTTTCAGTTTATCTTGGACTAATAGAACTTCTAGGCCAAGTTGTTAATGTTTTCATGATTGGAATGAGTTAGTCAATGAATGGGAGAGTCAACAGATGTTCGTCTTGCACCCATGAAGGTTGAAGACTCAAGCTATCTTGGTTTTAGAGTTGAAAGCTCATTTCCTCCTTTTCGGTTTATCTTGGACTAATAGAACTTCTAGGCCAAGTTATTGATGTTTTCATGATTGGAATGAGTTAGTCAATGAATGGGAGAGTCAACAGATGTTCGTCTTGCACCCATGGAGGTTGAAGACTCAAGCTATCTTGGTTTTAGAGTTGAAAGCCCATTTCTTCGGTCTTGGTTTATCTTGGACTAATAGAACTTCTAGGCCAAGTTGTTGATGTTTTCATGATTGGAATGAGTTAGTCAATGAATGGGAGAGTCAACAGATGTTCGTCTTGCACCCATGAAGGTTGAAGACTCAAGCTATCTTGGTTTTAGAGTTGAAAGCTCATTTCCTCCTTTTCAGTTTATCTTGGACTAATAGAACTTCTAGGCCAAGTTATTGATGTTTTCATGATTGGAATGAGTTAGTCAATGAATGGGAGAGTCAATAGATGTTCGTCTTGCACCCATGAAGGTTGAAGACTCAAGCTATCTTGGTTTTAGAGTTGAAAGCTCATTTCCTCCTTTTCGGTTTATCTTGGACTAATAGAACTTCTAGGCCAAGTTGTTAATGTTTTCATGATTGGAATGAGTTAGTCAATGAATGGGAGAGTCAACAGATGTTCGTCTTGCACCCATGAAGGTTGAAGACTCAAGCTATCTTGGTTTTAGAGTTGAAAGCTCATTTCCTCCTTTTCAGTTTATCTTGGACTAATAGAACTTCTAGGCCAAGTTGTTGATGTTTTCATGATTGGAATGAGTTAGTCAATGAATGGGAGAGTCAACAGATGTTCGTCTTGCACCCATGAAGGTTGAAGACTCAAGCTATCTTGGTTTTAGAGTTGAAAGCTCATTTCCTCCTTTTCAGTTTATCTTGGAGTAATAGAACTTCTAGGCCAAGTTATTGATGTTTTCATGATTGGAATGAGTTAGTCAATGAATGGGAGAGTCAACAGATGTTCGTCTTGCACCCATGGAGGTTGAAGACTCAAGCTATCTTGGTTTTAGAGTTGAAAGCTCATTTCTTCTTTTCGGTTTATCTTGGACTAATAGAACTTCTAGGCCAAGTTGTTGATGTTTTCATGATTGGAATGAGTTAGTCAATGAATGGGAGAGTCAACAGATGTTCGTCTTGCACCCATGAAGGTTGAAGACTCAAGCTATCTTGGTTTTAGAGTTGAAAGCTCATTTCCTCCTTTTCGGTTTATCTTGGACTAATAGAACTTCTAGGCCAAGTTATTGATGTTTTCATGATTGGAATGAGTTAGTCAATGAATGGGAGAGTCAACAGATGTTCGTCTTGCACCCATGAAGGTTGAAGACTCAAGCTATCTTGGTTTTAGAGTTGAAAGCTCATTTCCTCCTTTTCGGTTTATCTTGGACTAATAGAACTTCTAGGCCAAGTTGTTGATATTTTCATGATTGGAATGAGTTAGTCAATGAATGGGAGAGTCAACAGATGTTCGTCTTGCACCCATGAAGGTTGAAGACTCAAGCTATCTTGGTTTTAGAGTTGAAAGCTCATTTCCTCCTTTTCGGTTTATCTTGGACTAATAGAACTTCTAGGCCAAGTTGTTGATGTTTTCATGATTGGAATGAGTTAGTCAATGAATGGGAGAGTCAACAGATGTTCGTCTTGCACCCATGAAGGTTGAAGACTCAAGCTATCTTGGTTTTAGAGTTGAAAGCTCATTTCCTCCTTTTCGGTTTATCTTGGACTAATAGAACTTCTAGGCCAAGTTGTTGATGTTTTCATGATTGGAATGAGTTAGTCAATGAATGGGAGAGTCAACAGATGTTCGTCTTGCACCCATGAAGGTTGAAGACTCAAGCTATCTTGGTTTTAGAGTTGAAAGCTCATTTCCTCCTTTTCGGTTTATCTTGGACTAATAGAACTTCTAGGCCAAGTTATTGATGTTTTCATGATTGGAATGAGTTAGTCAATGAATGGGAGAGTCAACAGATGTTCGTCTTGCACCCATGGAGGTTGAAGACTCAAGCTATCTTGGTTTTAGAGTTGAAAGCTCATTTCCTCCTTTTCGGTTTATCTTGGACTAATAGAACTTCTAGGCCAAGTTGTTGATGTTTTCATGATTGGAATGAGTTAGTCAATGAATGGGAGAGTCAACAGATGTTCGTCTTGCACCCATGAAGGTTGAAGACTCAAGCTATCTTGGTTTTAGAGTTGAAAGCTCATTTCCTCCTTTTCGGTTTATCTTGGACTAATAGAACTTCTAGGCCAAGTTGTTGATGTTTTCATGATTGGAATGAGTTAGTCAATGAATGGGAGAGTCAACAGATGTTCGTCTTGCACCCATGAAGGTTGAAGACTCAAGCTATCTTGGTTTTAGAGTTGAAAGCTCATTTCCTCCTTTTCGGTTTATCTTGGACTAATAGAACTTCTAGGCCAAGTTATTGATGTTTTCATGATTGGAATGAGTTAGTCAATGAATGGGAGAGTCAACAGATGTTCGTCTTGCACCCATGAAGGTTGAAGACTCAAGCTATCTTGGTTTTAGAGTTGAAAGCTCATTTCCTCCTTTTCGGTTTATCTTGGACTAATAGAACTTCTAGGCCAAGTTATTGATGTTTTCATGATTGGAATGAGTTAGTCAATGAATGGGAGAGTCAACAGATGTTCGTCTTGCACCCATGAAGGTTGAAGACTCAAGCTATCTTGGTTTTAGAGTTGAAAGCTCATTTCCTCCTTTTCGGTTTATCTTGGACTAATAGAACTTCTAGGCCAAGTTGTTGATGTTTTCATGATTGGAATGAGTTAGTCAATGAATGGGAGAGTCAACACATGTTCGTCTTGCACCCATGAAGGTTGAAGACTCAAGCTATCTTGGTTTTAGAGTTGAAAGCTCATTTCCTCCTTTTCGGTTTATCTTGGACTAATAGAACTTCTAGGCCAAGTTATTGATGTTTTCATGATTGGAATGAGTTAGTCAATGAATGGGAGAGTCAATACATGTTCGTCTTGCACCCATGGAGGTTGAAGACTCAAGCTATCTTGGTTTTAGAGTTGAAAGCTCATTTCCTCCTTTTCGGTTTATCTTGGACTAATAGAACTTCTAGGCCAAGTTGTTGATATTTTCATGATTGGAATGAGTTAGTCAATGAATGGGAGAGTCAACAGATGTTCGTCTTGCACCCATGAAGGTTGAAGACTCAAGCTATCTTGGTTTTAGAGTTGAAAGCTCATTTCCTCCTTTTCGGTTTATCTTGGACTAATAGAACTTCTAGGCCAAGTTGTTGATGTTTTCATGATTGGAATGAGTTAGTCAATGAATGGGAGAGTCAACAGATGTTCGTCTTGCACCCATGAAGGTTGAAGACTCAAGCTATCTTGGTTTTAGAGTTGAAAGCTCATTTCCTCCTTTTCAGTTTATCTTGGACTAATAGAACTTCTAGGCCAAGTTGTTGATGTTTTCATGATTGGAATGAGTTAGTCAATGAATGGGAGAGTCAACAGATGTTCGTCTTGCACCCATGAAGGTTGAAGACTCAAGCTATCTTGGTTTTAGAGTTGAAAGCTCATTTCCTCCTTTTCGGTTTATCTTGGACTAATAGAACTTCTAGGCCAAGTTATTGATGTTTTCATGATTGGAATGAGTTAGTCAATGAATGGGAGAGTCAACAGATGTTCGTCTTGCACCCATGAAGGTTGAAGACTCAAGCTATCTTGGTTTTAGAGTTGAAAGCTCATTTCCTCCTTTTCGGTTTATCTTGGACTAATAGAACTTCTAGGCCAAGTTATTGATGTTTTCATGATTGGAATGAGTTAGTCAATGAATGGGAGAGTCAAGAGATGTTCGTCTTGCACCCATGGAGGTTGAAGACTCAAGCTATCTTGGTTTTAGAGTTGAAAGCTCATTTCCTCCTTTTCGGTTTATCTTGGACTAATAGAACTTCTAGGCCAAGTTGTTGATGTTTTCATGATTGGAATGAGTTAGTCAATGAATGGGAGAGTCAACAGATGTTCTGCCTTGCACCCATGAAGGTTGAAGACTCAAGCTATCTTGGTTTTAGAGTTGAAAGCTCATTTCCTCCTTTTCGGTTTATCTTGGACTAATAGAACTTCTAGGCCAAGTTATTGATGTTTTCATGATTGGAATGAGTTAGTCAATGAATGGGAGAGTCAACAGATGTTCGTCTTGCACCCATGGAGGTTGAAGACTCAAGCTATCTTGGTTTTAGAGTTGAAAGCTCATTTCCTCCTTTTCGGTTTATCTTGGACTAATAGAACTTCTAGGCCAAGTTGTTGATGTTTTCATGATTGGAATGAGTTAGTCAATGAATGGGAGAGTCAACAGATGTTCGTCTTGCACCCATGAAGGTTGAAGACTCAAGCTATCTTGGTTTTAGAGTTGAAAGCTCATTTCCTCCTTTTCGGTTTATCTTGGACTAATAGAACTTCTAGGCCAAGTTATTGATGTTTTCATGATTGGAATGAGTTAGTCAATGAATGGGAGAGTCAACAGATGTTCGTCTTGCACCCATGAAGGTTGAAGACTCAAGCTATCTTGGTTTTAGAGTTGAAAGCTCATTTCCTCCTTTTCGGTTTATCTTGGACTAATAGAACTTCTAGGCCAAGTTATTGATGTTTTCATGATTGGAATGAGTTAGTCAATGAATGGGAGAGTCAACAGATGTTCGTCTTGCACCCATGAAGGTTGAAGACTCAAGCTATCTTGGTTTTAGAGTTGAAAGCTCATTTCCTCCTTTTCGGTTTATCTTGGACTAATAGAACTTCTAGGCCAAGTTATTGATGTTTTCATGATTGGAATGAGTTAGTCAATGAATGGGAGAGTCAACAGATGTTCGTCTTGCACCCATGAAGGTTGAAGACTCAAGCTATCTTGGTTTTAGAGTTGAAAGCTCATTTCCTCCTTTTCGTTTATCTTGGACTAATAGAACTTCTAGGCCAAGTTATTGATGTTTTCATGATTGGAATGAGTTAGTCAATGAATGGGAGAGTCAACAGATGTTCGTCTTGCACCCATGAAGGTTGAAGACTCAAGCTATCTTGGTTTTAGAGTTGAAAGCTCATTTCCTCCTTTTCGGTTTATCTTGGACTAATAGAACTTCTAGGCCAAGTTATTGATGTTTTCATGATTGGAATGAGTTAGTCAATGAATGGGAGAGTCAACAGATGTTCGCCTTGCACCCATGAAGGTTGAAGACTCAAGCTATCTTGGTTTTAGAGTTGAAAGCTCATTTCCTCCTTTTCGGTTTATCTTGGACTAATAGAACTTCTAGGCCAAGTTATTGATGTTTTCATGATTGGAATGAGTTAGTCAATGAATGGGAGAGTCAACAGATGTTCGTCTTGCACCCATGAAGGTTGAAGACTCAAGCTATCTTGGTTTTAGAGTTGAAAGCTCATTTCCTCCTTTTCGGTTTATCTTGGACTAATAGAACTTCTAGGCCAAGTTGTTGATGTTTTCATGATTGGAATGAGTTAGTCAATGAATGGGAGAGTCAACAGATGTTCGTCTTGCACCCATGGAGGTTGAAGACTCAAGCTATCTTGGTTTTAGAGTTGAAAGCTCATTTCCTCCTTTTCGGTTTATCTTGGACTAATAGAACTTCTAGGCCAAGTTGTTGATGTTTTCATGATTGGAATGAGTTAGTCAATGAATGGGAGAGTCAACAGATGTTCGTCTTGCACCCATGAAGGTTGAAGACTCAAGCTATCTTGGTTTTAGAGTTGAAAGCTCATTTCCTCCTTTTCAGTTTATCTTGGACTAATAGAACTTCTAGGCCAAGTTATTGATGTTTTCATGATTGGAATGAGTTAGTCAATGAATGGGAGAGTCAACAGATGTTCGTCTTGCACCCATGGAGGTTGAAGACTCAAGCTATCTTGGTTTTAGAGTTGAAAGCTCATTTCCTCCTTTTCGGTTTATCTTGGACTAATAGAACTTCTAGGCCAAGTTGTTGATGTTTTCATGATTGGAATGAGTTAGTCAATGAATGGGAGAGTCAACTGATGTTCGTCTTGCACCCATGAAGGTTGAAGACTCAAGCTATCTTGGTTTTAGAGTTGAAAGCTCATTTCCTCCTTTTCGGTTTATCTTGGACTAATAGAACTTCTAGGCCAAGTTGTTGATGTTTTCATGATTGGAATGAGTTAGTCAATGAATGGGAGAGTCAACAGATGTTCGTCTTGCACCCATGAAGGTTGAAGACTCAAGCTATCTTGGTTTTAGAGTTGAAAGCTCATTTCCTCCTTTTCGGTTTATCTTGGACTAATAGAACTTCTAGGCCAAGTTATTGATGTTTTCATGATTGGAATGAGTTAGTCAATGAATGGGAGAGTCAACAGATGTTCGTCTTGCACCCATGAAGGTTGAAGACTCAAGCTATCTTGGTTTTAGAGTTGAAAGCTCATTTCCTCCTTTTCGGTTTATCTTGGACTAATAGAACTTCTAGGCCAAGTTATTGATGTTTTCATGATTGGAATGAGTTAGTCAATGAATGGGAGAGTCAACAGATGTTCGTCTTGCACCCATGAAGGTTGAAGACTCAAGCTATCTTGGTTTTAGAGTTGAAAGCTCATTTCCTCCTTTTCGGTTTATCTTGGACTAATAGAACTTCTAGGCCAAGTTATTGATGTTTTCATGATTGGAATGAGTTAGTCAATGAATGGGAGAGTCAACAGATGTTCGTCTTGCACCCATGAAGGTTGAAGACTCAAGCTATCTTGGTTTTAGAGTTGAAAGCTCATTTCCTCCTTTTCAGTTTATCTTGGAGTAATAGAACTTCTAGGCCAAGTTATTGATGTTTTCATGATTGGAATGAGTTAGTCAATGAATGGGAGAGTCAACAGATGTTCGTCTTGCACCCATGAAGGTTGAAGACTCAAGCTATCTTGGTTTTAGAGTTGAAAGCTCATTTCCTCCTTTTCGGTTTATCTTGGACTAATAGAACTTCTAGGCCAAGTTATTGATGTTTTCATGATTGGAATGAGTTAGTCAATGAATGGGAGAGTCAACAGATGTTCGTCTTGCACCCATGGAGGTTGAAGACTCAAGCTATCTTGGTTTTAGAGTTGAAAGCTCATTTCCTCCTTTTCGGTTTATCTTGGACTAATAGAACTTCTAGGCCAAGTTGTTAATGTTTTCATGATTGGAATGAGTTAGTCAATGAATGGGAGAGTCAACAGATGTTCGTCTTGCACCCATGAAGGTTGAAGACTCAAGCTATCTTGGTTTTAGAGTTGAAAGCTCATTTCCTCCTTTTCAGTTTATCTTGGACTAATAGAACTTCTAGGCCAAGTTATTGATGTTTTCATGATTGGAATGAGTTAGTCAATGAATGGGAGAGTCAATAGATGTTCGTCTTGCACCCATGAAGGTTGAAGACTCAAGCTATCTTGGTTTTAGAGTTGAAAGCTCATTTCCTCCTTTTCGGTTTATCTTGGACTAATAGAACTTCTAGGCCAAGTTATTGATGTTTTCATGATTGGAATGAGTTAGTCAATGAATGGGAGAGTCAACAGATGTTCGTCTTGCACCCATGGAGGTTGAAGACTCAAGCTATCTTGGTTTTAGAGTTGAAAGCTCATTTCTCCTTTTCGGTTTATCTTGGACTAATAGAACTTCTAGGCCAAGTTGTTGATGTTTTCATGATTGGAATGAGTTAGTCAATGAATGGGAGAGTCAACAGATGTTCGTCTTGCACCCATGAAGGTTGAAGACTCAAGCTATCTTGGTTTTAGAGTTGAAAGCTCATTTCCTCCTTTTCGGTTTATCTTGGACTAATAGAACTTCTAGGCCAAGTTGTTGATATTTTCATGATTGGAATGAGTTAGTCAATGAATGGGAGAGTCAACAGATGTTCGTCTTGCACCCATGAAGGTTGAAGACTCAAGCTATCTTGGTTTTAGAGTTGAAAGCTCATTTCCTCCTTTTCGGTTTATCTTGGACTAATAGAACTTCTAGGCCAAGTTATTGATGTTTTCATGATTGGAATGAGTTAGTCAATGAATGGGAGAGTCAACAGATGTTCGTCTTGCACCCATGAAGGTTGAAGACTCAAGCTATCTTGGTTTTAGAGTTGAAAGCTCATTTCCTCCTTTTCAGTTTATCTTGGACTAATAGAACTTCTAGGCCAAGTTGTTAATGTTTTCATGATTGGAATGAGTTAGTCAATGAATGGGAGAGTCAACAGATGTTCGTCTTGCACCCATGAAGGTTGAAGACTCAAGCTATCTTGGTTTTAGAGTTGAAAGCTCATTTCCTCCTTTTCGGTTTATCTTGGACTAATAGAACTTCTAGGCCAAGTTGTTGATGTTTTCATGATTGGAATGAGTTAGTCAATGAATGGGAGAGTCAACAGATGTTCGTCTTGCACCCATGAAGGTTGAAGACTCAAGCTATCTTGGTTTTAGAGTTGAAAGCTCATTTCCTCCTTTTCAGTTTATCTTGGAGTAATAGAACTTCTAGGCCAAGTTATTGATGTTTTCATGATTGGAATGAGTTAGTCAATGAATGGGAGAGTCAACAGATGTTCGTCTTGCACCCATGAAGGTTGAAGACTCAAGCTATCTTGGTTTTAGAGTTGAAAGCTCATTTCCTCCTTTTCGGTTTATCTTGGACTAATAGAACTTCTAGGCCAAGTTGTTAATGTTTTCATGATTGGAATGAGTTAGTCAATGAATGGGAGAGTCAACAGATGTTCGTCTTGCACCCATGAAGGTTGAAGACTCAAGCTATCTTGGTTTTAGAGTTGAAAGCTCATTTCCTCCTTTTCGGTTTATCTTGGACTAATAGAACTTCTAGGCCAAGTTATTGATGTTTTCATGATTGGAATGAGTTAGTCAATGAATGGGAGAGTCAACAGATGTTCGTCTTGCACCCATGAAGGTTGAAGACTCAAGCTATCTTGGTTTTAGAGTTGAAAGCTCATTTCCTCCTTTTCGGTTTATCTTGGACTAATAGAACTTCTAGGCCAAGTTGTTGATGTTTTCATGATTGGAATGAGTTAGTCAATGAATGGGAGAGTCAACAGATGTTCGTCTTGCACCCATGAAGGTTGAAGACTCAAGCTATCTTGGTTTTAGAGTTGAAAGCTCATTTCCTCCTTTTCGGTTTATCTTGGACTAATAGAACTTCTAGGCCAAGTTATTGATGTTTTCATGATTGGAATGAGTTAGTCAATGAATGGGAGAGTCAACAGATGTTCGTCTTGCACCCATGGAGGTTGAAGACTCAAGCTATCTTGGTTTTAGAGTTGAAAGCTCATTTCCTCCTTTCGGTTTATCTTGGACTAATAGAACTTCTAGGCCAAGTTGTTGATATTTTCATGATTGGAATGAGTTAGTCAATGAATGGGAGAGTCAACAGATGTTCGCCTTGCACCCATGAAGGTTGAAGACTCAAGCTATCTTGGTTTTAGAGTTGAAAGCTCATTTCCTCCTTTTCGGTTTATCTTGGACTAATAGAACTTCTAGGCCAAGTTATTGATGTTTTCATGATTGGAATGAGTTAGTCAATGAATGGGAGAGTCAACAGATGTTCGTCTTGCACCCATGAAGGTTGAAGACTCAAGCTATCTTGGTTTTAGAGTTGAAAGCTCATTTCCTCCTTTTCGGTTTATCTTGGACTAATAGAACTTCTAGGCCAAGTTATTGATGTTTTCATGATTGGAATGAGTTAGTCAATGAATGGGAGAGTCAACAGATGTTCGTCTTGCACCCATGAAGGTTGAAGACTCAAGCTATCTTGGTTTTAGAGTTGAAAGCTCATTTCCTCCTTTTCGGTTTATCTTGGACTAATAGAACTTCTAGGCCAAGTTATTGATGTTTTCATGATTGGAATGAGTTAGTCAATGAATGGGAGAGTCAACAGATGTTCGTCTTGCACCCATGGAGGTTGAAGACTCAAGCTATCTTGGTTTTAGAGTTGAAAGCTCATTTCCTCCTTTTCGGTTTATCTTGGACTAATAGAACTTCTAGGCCAAGTTGTTGATGTTTTCATGATTGGAATGAGTTAGTCAATGAATGGGAGAGTCAACAGATGTTCGTCTTGCACCCATGAAGGTTGAAGACTCAAGCTATCTTGGTTTTAGAGTTGAAAGCTCATTTCCTCCTTTTAGTTATTTCTTGGACTAATAGAACTTCTAGGCCAAGTTGTTGATGTTTTCATGATTGGAATGAGTTAGTCAATGAATGGGAGAGTCAACAGATGTTCGTCTTGCACCCATGAAGGTTGAAGACTCAAGCTATCTTGGTTTTAGAGTTGAAAGCTCATTTCCTCCTTTTCGGTTTATCTTGGACTAATAGAACTTCTAGGCCAAGTTATTGATGTTTTCATGATTGGAATGAGTTAGTCAATGAATGGGAGAGTCAACAGATGTTCGTCTTGCACCCATGAAGGTTGAAGACTCAAGCTATCTTGGTTTTAGAGTTGAAAGCTCATTTCCTCCTTTTCGGTTTATCTTGGACTAATAGAACTTCTAGGCCAAGTTATTGATGTTTTCATGATTGGAATGAGTTAGTCAATGAATGGGAGAGTCAACAGATGTTCGTCTTGCACCCATGGAGGTTGAAGACTCAAGCTATCTTAGTTTTTGAGTTGAAAGCTCATTTCCTCCTTTTCGGTTTATCTTGGACTAATAGAACTTCTAGGCCAAGTTGTTAATGTTTTCATGATTGGAATGAGTTAGTCAATGAATGGGAGAGTCAACAGATGTTCGTCTTGCACCCATGAAGGTTGAAGACTCAAGCAATCTTGGTTTTAGAGTTGAAAGCTCATTTCTTCCTTTTCGGTTTATCTTGGACTAATAGAACTTCTAGGCCAAGTTATTGATGTTTTCATGATTGGAATGAGTTAGTCAATGAATGGGAGAGTCAACAGATGTTCGTCTTGCACCCATGAAGGTTGAAGACTCAAGCTATATTGGTTTTAGAGTTGAAAGCTCATTTCCTCCTTTTCAGTTTATCTTGGACTAATAGAACTTCTAGGCCAAGTTATTGATGTTTTCATGATTGGAATGAGTTAGTCAATGAATGGGAGAGTCAATGATGTCTGCCTTGCACCCATGAAGGTTGAAGACTCAAGCTATCTTGGTTTTAGAGTTGAAAGCTCATTTCCTCCTTTTCGGTTTATCTTGGACTAATAGAACTTCTAGGCCAAGTTATTGATGTTTTCATGATTGGAATGAGTTAGTCAATGAATGGGAGAGTCAACAGATGTTCGTCTTGCACCCATGAAGGTTGAAGACTCAAGCTATCTTGGTTTTAGAGTTGAAAGCTCATTTCCTCCTTTTGAGTTTATCTTGGACTAATAGAACTTCTAGGCCAAGTTGTTAATGTTTTCATGATTGGAATGAGTTAGTCAATGAATGGGAGAGTCAACAGATGTTCGTCTTGCACCCATGAAGGTTGAAGACTCAAGCTATCTCGGTTTTAGAGTTGAAAGCTCATTTCTTCCTTTTCGGTTTATCTTGGACTAATAGAACTTCTAGGCCAAGTTATTGATGTTTTCATGATTGGAATGAGTTAGTCAATGAATGGGAGAGTCAACAGATGTTCGTCTTGCACCCATGGAGGTTGAAGACTCAAGCTATCTTGGTTTTAGAGTTGAAAGCTCATTTCCTCCTTTTCGGTTTATCTTGGACTAATAGAACTTCTAGGCCAAGTTGTTGATGTTTTCATGATTGGAATGAGTTAGTCAATGAATGGGAGAGTCAACAGATGTTCGTCTTGCACCCATGAAGGTTGAAGACTCAAGCTATCTTGGTTTTAGAGTTGAAAGCTCATTTCCTCCTTTTCGGTTTATCTTGGACTAATAGAACTTCTAGGCCAAGTTATTGATGTTTTCATGATTGGAATGAGTTAGTCAATGAATGGGAGAGTCAACAGATGTTCGTCTTGCACCCATGAAGGTTGAAGACTCAAGCTATCTTGGTTTTAGAGTTGAAAGCTCATTTCCTCCTTTTCAGTTTATCTTGGACTAATAGAACTTCTAGGCCAAGTTATTGATGTTTTCATGATTGGAATGAGTTAGTCAATGAATGGGAGAGTCAACATATGTTCGTCTTGCACCCATGAAGGTTGAAGACTCAAGCTATCTTGGTTTTAGAGTTGAAAGCTCATTTCCTCCTTTTCGGTTTATCTTGGACTAATAGAACTTCTAGGCCAAGTTATTGATGTTTTCATGATTGGAATGAGTTAGTCAATGAATGGGAGAGTCAACAGATGTTCGTCTTGCACCCATGAAGGTTGAAGACTCAAGCTATCTTGGTTTTAGAGTTGAAAGCTCATTTCCTCCTTTTCGGTTTATCTTGGACTAATAGAACTTCTAGGCCAAGTTATTGATGTTTTCATGATTGGAATGAGTTAGTCAATGAATGGGAGAGTCAACAGATGTTCGTCTTGCACCCATGGAGGTTGAAGACTCAAGCTATCTTGGTTTTAGAGTTGAAAGCCCATTTCTTCGTTTTTGGTTTATCTTGGACTAATAGAACTTCTAGGCCAAGTTGTTGATGTTTTCATGATTGGAATGAGTTAGTCAATGAATGGGAGAGTCAACAGATGTTCGTCTTGCACCCATGAAGGTTGAAGACTCAAGCTATCTTGGTTTTAGAGTTGAAAGCTCATTTCCTCCTTTTCGGTTTATCTTGGACTAATAGAACTTCTAGGCCAAGTTATTGATGTTTTCATGATTGGAATGAGTTAGTCAATGAATGGGAGAGTCAACAGATGTTCGTCTTGCACCCATGAAGGTTGAAGACTCAAGCTATCTTGGTTTTAGAGTTGAAAGCTCATTTCCTCCTTTTCGGTTTATCTTGGACTAATAGAACTTCTAGGCCAAGTTATTGATGTTTTCATGATTGGAATGAGTTAGTCAATGAATGGGAGAGTCAACAGATGTTCGTCTTGCACCCATGGAGGTTGAAGACTCAAGCTATCTTGGTTTTAGAGTTGAAAGCTCATTTCCTCCTTTCGGTTTATCTTGGACTAATAGAACTTCTAGGCCAAGTTGTTGATGTTTTCATGATTGGAATGAGTTAGTCAATGAATGGGAGAGTCAACAGATGTTCGTCTTGCACCCATGAAGGTTGAAGACTCAAGCTATCTTGGTTTTAGAGTTGAAAGCTCATTTCCTCCTTTTCGGTTTATCTTGGACTAATAGAACTTCTAGGCCAAGTTATTGATGTTTTCATGATTGGAATGAGTTAGTCAATGAATGGGAGAGTCAACAGATGTTCGTCTTGCACCCATGAAGGTTGAAGACTCAAGCTATCTTGGTTTTAGAGTTGAAAGCTCATTTCCTCCTTTTCGGTTTATCTTGGACTAATAGAACTTCTAGGCCAAGTTATTGATGTTTTCATGATTGGAATGAGTTAGTCAATGAATGGGAGAGTCAACAGATGTTCGTCTTGCACCCATGGAGGTTGAAGACTCAAGCTATCTTGGTTTTAGAGTTGAAAGCTCATTTCCTCCTTTTCGGTTTATCTTGGACTAATAGAACTTCTAGGCCAAGTTATTGATGTTTTCATGATTGGAATGAGTTAGTCAATGAATGGGAGAGTCAACAGATGTTCGTCTTGCACCCATGAAGGTTGAAGGCTCAAGCTATCTTGGTTTTAGAGTTGAAAGCTCATTTCCTCCTTTTCGGTTTATCTTGGACTAATAGAACTTCTAGGCCAAGTTATTGATGTTTTCATGATTGGAATGAGTTAGTCAATGAATGGGAGAGTCAACAGATGTTCGTCTTGCACCCATGAAGGTTGAAGACTCAAGCTATCTTGGTTTTAGAGTTGAAAGCTCATTTCCTCCTTTTCAGTTTATCTTGGACTAATAGAACTTCTAGGCCAAGTTATTGATGTTTTCATGATTGGAATGAGTTAGTCAATGAATGGGAGAGTCAACTGATGTTCGTCTTGCACCCATGAAGGTTGAAGACTCAAGCTATCTTGGTTTTAGAGTTGAAAGCTCATTTCCTCCTTTTCAGTTTATCTTGGAGTAATAGAACTTCTAGGCCAAGTTATTGATGTTTTCATGATTGGAATGAGTTAGTCAATGAATGGGAGAGTCAACATATGTTCGTCTTGCACCCATGGAGGTTGAAGACTCAAGCTATCTTGGTTTTAGAGTTGAAAGCTCATTTCCTCCTTTTCGGTTTATCTTGGACTAATAGAACTTCTAGGCCAAGTTGTTGATGTTTTCATGATTGGAATGAGTTAGTCAATGAATGGGAGAGTCAACAGATGTTCGTCTTGCACCCATGAAGGTTGAAGACTCAAGCTATCTTGGTTTTAGAGTTGAAAGCTCATTTCCTCCTTTTCGGTTTATCTTGGACTAATAGAACTTCTAGGCCAAGTTATTGATGTTTTCATGATTGGAATGAGTTAGTCAATGAATGGGAGAGTCAACAGATGTTCGTCTTGCACCCATGGAGGTTGAAGACTCAAGCTATCTTGGTTTTAGAGTTGAAAGCTCATTTCTTCCTTTTTGGTTTATCTTGGACTAATAGAACTTCTAGGCCAAGTTGTTGATGTTTTCATGATTGGAATGAGTTAGTCAATGAATGGGAGAGTCAACAGATGTTCGTCTTGCACCCATGAAGGTTGAAGACTCAAGCTATCTTGGTTTTAGAGTTGAAAGCTCATTTCCTCCTTTTCGGTTTATCTTGGACTAATAGAACTTCTAGGCCAAGTTATTGATGTTTTCATGATTGGAATGAGTTAGTCAATGAATGGGAGAGTCAACAGATGTTCTTCTTGCACCCATGAAGGTTGAAGACTCAAGCTATCTTGGTTTTAGAGTTGAAAGCTCATTTCCTCCTTTTCGGTTTATCTTGGACTAATAGAACTTCTAGGCCAAGTTATTGATGTTTTCATGATTGGAATGAGTTAGTCAATGAATGGGAGAGTCAACAGATGTTCGTCTTGCACCCATGAAGGTTGAAGACTCAAGCTATCTTGGTTTTAGAGTTGAAAGCTCATTTCCTCCTTTTCGGTTTATCTTGGACTAATAGAACTTCTAGGCCAAGTTGTTGATGTTTTCATGATTGGAATGAGTTAGTCAATGAATGGGAGAGTCAACAGATGTTCGTCTTGCACCCATGAAGGTTGAAGACTCAAGCTATCTTGGTTTTAGAGTTGAAAGCTCATTTCCTCCTTTTCGGTTTATCTTGGACTAATAGAACTTCTAGGCCAAGTTATTGATGTTTTCATGATTGGAATGAGTTAGTCAATGAATGGGAGAGTCAACAGATGTTCGTCTTGCACCCATGGAGGTTGAAGACTCAAGCTATCTTGGTTTTAGAGTTGAAAGCCCATTTCTTCGTTTTTGGTTTATCTTGGACTAATAGAACTTCTAGGCCAAGTTGTTGATGTTTTCATGATTGGAATGAGTTAGTCAATGAATGGGAGAGTCAACAGATGTTCGTCTTGCACCCATGAAGGTTGAAGACTCAAGCTATCTTGGTTTTAGAGTTGAAAGCTCATTTCCTCCTTTTCGGTTTATCTTGGACTAATAGAACTTCTAGGCCAAGTTATTGATGTTTTCATGATTGGAATGAGTTAGTCAATGAATGGGAGAGTCAACAGATGTTCGTCTTGCACCCATGAAGGTTGAAGACTCAAGCTATCTTGGTTTTAGAGTTGAAAGCTCATTTCCTCCTTTTCGGTTTATCTTGGACTAATAGAACTTCTAGGCCAAGTTATTGATGTTTTCATGATTGGAATGAGTTAGTCAATGAATGGGAGAGTCAACAGATGTTCGTCTTGCACCCATGAAGGTTGAAGACTCAAGCTATCTTGGTTTTAGAGTTGAAAGCTCATTTCCTCCTTTTCGGTTTATCTTGGACTAATAGAACTTCTAGGCCAAGTTATTGATGTTTTCATGATTGGAATGAGTTAGTCAATGAATGGGAGAGTCAACAGATGTTCGTCTTGCACCCATGAAGGTTGAAGACTCAAGCTATCTTGGTTTTAGAGTTGAAAGCTCATTTCTTCCTTTTCGGTTTATCTTGGACTAATAGAACTTCTAGGCCAAGTTATTGATGTTTTCATGATTGGAATGAGTTAGTCAATGAATGGGAGAGTCAACAGATGTTCGTCTTGCACCCATGAAGGTTGAAGACTCAAGCTATCTTGGTTTTAGAGTTGAAAGCTCATTTCTTCCTTTTTGGTTTATCTTGGACTAATAGAACTTCTAGGCCAAGTTGTTGATGTTTTCATGATTGGAATGAGTTAGTCAATGAATGGGAGAGTCAACAGATGTTCGTCTTGCACCCATGAAGGTTGAAGACTCAAGCTATCTTGGTTTTAGAGTTGAAAGCTCATTTCCTCCTTTTCAGTTTATCTTGGACTAATAGAACTTCTAGGCCAAGTTATTGATGTTTTCATGATTGGAATGAGTTAGTCAATGAATGGGAGAGTCATTGGATGTTCGTCTTGCACCCATGATGGTTGAAGACTCAAGCTATCTTGGTTTTAGAGTTGAAAGCTCATTTCCTCCTTTTCGGTTTATCTTGGACTAATAGAACTTCTAGGCCAAGTTATTGATGTTTTCATGATTGGAATGAGTTAGTCAATGAATGGGAGAGTCAACAGATGTTCGTCTTGCACCCATGGAGGTTGAAGACTCAAGCTATCTTGGTTTTAGAGTTGAAAGCTCATTTCCTCCTTTTCGGTTTATCTTGGACTAATAGAACTTCTAGGCCAAGTTGTTGATGTTTTCATGATTGGAATGAGTTAGTCAATGAATGGGAGAGTCAATGCATGTTCGTCTTGCACCCATGAAGGTTGAAGACTCAAGCTATCTTGGTTTTAGAGTTGAAAGCTCATTTCCTCCTTTTCGGTTTATCTTGGACTAATAGAACTTCTAGGCCAAGTTATTGATGTTTTCATGATTGGAATGAGTTAGTCAATGAATGGGAGAGTCAACAGATGTTCGTCTTGCACCCATGAAGGTTGAAGACTCAAGCTATCTTGGTTTTAGAGTTGAAAGCTCATTTCCTCCTTTTCGGTTTATCTTGGACTAATAGAACTTCTAGGCCAAGTTATTGATGTTTTCATGATTGGAATGAGTTAGTCAATGAATGGGAGAGTCAAATGATGTTCGTCTTGCACCCATGGAGGTTGAAGACTCAAGCTATCTTGGTTTTAGAGTTGAAAGCTCATTTCCTCCTTTTCGGTTTATCTTGGACTAATAGAACTTCTAGGCCAAGTTATTGATGTTTTCATGATTGGAATGAGTTAGTCAATGAATGGGAGAGTCAACAGATGTTCGTCTTGCACCCATGAAGGTTGAAGACTCAAGCTATCTTGGTTTTAGAGTTGAAAGCTCATTTCCTCCTTTTCGGTTTATCTTGGACTAATAGAACTTCTAGGCCAAGTTATTGATGTTTTCATGATTGGAATGAGTTAGTCAATGAATGGGAGAGTCAACAGATGTTCGTCTTGCACCCATGAAGGTTGAAGACTCAAGCTATCTTGGTTTTAGAGTTGAAAGCTCATTTCCTCCTTTTCGGTTTATCTTGGACTAATAGAACTTCTAGGCCAAGTTATTGATGTTTTCATGATTGGAATGAGTTAGTCAATGAATGGGAGAGTCAACAGATGTTCGTCTTGCACCCATGAAGGTTGAAGACTCAAGCTATCTTGGTTTTAGAGTTGAAAGCTCATTTCCTCCTTTTCGGTTTATCTTGGACTAATAGAACTTCTAGGCCAAGTTATTGATGTTTTCATGATTGGAATGAGTTAGTCAATGAATGGGAGAGTCAATAGATGTTCGTCTTGCACCCATGGAGGTTGAAGACTCAAGCTATCTTGGTTTTAGAGTTGAAAGCTCATTTCTTCCTTTTTGGTTTATCTTGGACTAATAGAACTTCTAGGCCAAGTTGTTGATGTTTTCATGATTGGAATGAGTTAGTCAATGAATGGGAGAGTCAACAGATGTTCGTCTTGCACCCATGAAGGTTGAAGACTCAAGCTATCTTGGTTTTAGAGTTGAAAGCTCATTTCCTCCTTTTCAGTTTATCTTGGACTAATAGAACTTCTAGGCCAAGTTATTGATGTTTTCATGATTGGAATGAGTTAGTCAATGAATGGGAGAGTCAATGATGTTCGTCTTGCACCCATGGAGGTTGAAGACTCAAGCTATCTTGGTTTTAGAGTTGAAAGCTCATTTCCTCCTTTTCGGTTTATCTTGGACTAATAGAACTTCTAGGCCAAGTTGTTGATGTTTTCATGATTGGAATGAGTTAGTCAATGAATGGGAGAGTCAACAGATGTTCGTCTTGCACCCATGAAGGTTGAAGACTCAAGCTATCTTGGTTTTAGAGTTGAAAGCTCATTTCCTCCTTTTCGGTTTATCTTGGACTAATAGAACTTCTAGGCCAAGTTATTGATGTTTTCATGATTGGAATGAGTTAGTCAATGAATGGGAGAGTCAACAGATGTTCGTCTTGCACCCATGAAGGTTGAAGACTCAAGCTATCTTGGTTTTAGAGTTGAAAGCTCATTTCCTCCTTTTCAGTTTATCTTGGAGTAATAGAACTTCTAGGCCAAGTTATTGATGTTTTCATGATTGGAATGAGTTAGTCAATGAATGGGAGAGTCAACAGATGTTCGTCTTGCACCCATGGAGGTTGAAGACTCAAGCTATCTTGGTTTTAGAGTTGAAAGCTCATTTCCTCCTTTTCGGTTTATCTTGGACTAATAGAACTTCTAGGCCAAGTTGTTAATGTTTTCATGATTGGAATGAGTTAGTCAATGAATGGGAGAGTCAACAGATGTTCGTCTTGCACCCATGAAGGTTGAAGACTCAAGCTATCTTGGTTTTAGAGTTGAAAGCTCATTTCCTCCTTTTCGGTTTATCTTGGACTAATAGAACTTCTAGGCCAAGTTATTGATGTTTTCATGATTGGAATGAGTTAGTCAATGAATGGGAGAGTCAACAGATGTTCGTCTTGCACCCATGGAGGTTGAAGACTCAAGCTATCTTGGTTTTAGAGTTGAAAGCCCATTTCTTCCTTTTTGGTTTATCTTGGACTAATAGAACTTCTAGGCCAAGTTATTGATGTTTTCATGATTGGAATGAGTTAGTCAATGAATGGGAGAGTCAACAGATGTTCGTCTTGCACCCATGAAGGTTGAAGACTCAAGCTATCTTGGTTTTAGAGTTGAAAGCTCATTTCCTCCTTTTCGGTTTATCTTGGACTAATAGAACTTCTAGGCCAAGTTATTGATGTTTTCATGATTGGAATGAGTTAGTCAATGAATGGGAGAGTCAACAGATGTTCGTCTTGCACCCATGAAGGTTGAAGACTCAAGCTATCTTGGTTTTAGAGTTGAAAGCTCATTTCCTCCTTTTCGGTTTATCTTGGACTAATAGAACTTCTAGGCCAAGTTATTGATGTTTTCATGATTGGAATGAGTTAGTCAATGAATGGGAGAGTCAACAGATGTTCGTCTTGCACCCATGAAGGTTGAAGACTCAAGCTATCTTGGTTTTAGAGTTGAAAGCTCATTTCCTCCTTTTCAGTTTATCTTGGAGTAATAGAACTTCTAGGCCAAGTTATTGATGTTTTCATGATTGGAATGAGTTAGTCAATGAATGGGAGAGTCAACAGATGTTCGTCTTGCACCCATGAAGGTTGAAGACTCAAGCTATCTTGGTTTTAGAGTTGAAAGCTCATTTCCTCCTTTTCGGTTTATCTTGGACTAATAGAACTTCTAGGCCAAGTTGTTAATGTTTTCATGATTGGAATGAGTTAGTCAATGAATGGGAGAGTCAACAGATGTTCGTCTTGCACCCATGAAGGTTGAAGACTCAAGCTATCTTGGTTTTAGAGTTGAAAGCTCATTTCCTCCTTTTCGGTTTATCTTGGACTAATAGAACTTCTAGGCCAAGTTATTGATGTTTTCATGATTGGAATGAGTTAGTCAATGAATGGGAGAGTCAACAGATGTTCGTCTTGCACCCATGGAGGTTGAAGACTCAAGCTATCTTGGTTTTAGAGTTGAAAGCCCATTTCTTCGGCCTTGGTTTATCTTGGACTAATAGAACTTCTAGGCCAAGTTGTTGATGTTTTCATGATTGGAATGAGTTAGTCAATGAATGGGAGAGTCAACAGATGTTCGTCTTGCACCCATGAAGGTTGAAGACTCAAGCTATCTTGGTTTTAGAGTTGAAAGCTCATTTCCTCCTTTTCGGTTTATCTTGGACTAATAGAACTTCTAGGCCAAGTTATTGATGTTTTCATGATTGGAATGAGTTAGTCAATGAATGGGAGAGTCAACAGATGTTCGTCTTGCACCCATGAAGGTTGAAGACTCAAGCTATCTTGGTTTTAGAGTTGAAAGCTCATTTCCTCCTTTTCAGTTTATCTTGGAGTAATAGAACTTCTAGGCCAAGTTATTGATGTTTTCATGATTGGAATGAGTTAGTCAATGAATGGGAGAGTCAACAGATGTTCGTCTTGCACCCATGGAGGTTGAAGACTCAAGCTATCTTGGTTTTAGAGTTGAAAGCTCATTTCCTCCTTTTCGGTTTATCTTGGACTAATAGAACTTCTAGGCCAAGTTGTTAATGTTTTCATGATTGGAATGAGTTAGTCAATGAATGGGAGAGTCAACAGATGTTCGTCTTGCACCCATGAAGGTTGAAGACTCAAGCTATCTTGGTTTTAGAGTTGAAAGCTCATTTCCTCCTTTTCAGTTTATCTTGGACTAATAGAACTTCTAGGCCAAGTTATTGATGTTTTCATGATTGGAATGAGTTAGTCAATGAATGGGAGAGTCAACAGATGTTCGTCTTGCACCCATGGAGGTTGAAGACTCAAGCTATCTTGGTTTTAGAGTTGAAAGCTCATTTCTTCCTTTTTGGTTTATCTTGGACTAATAGAACTTCTAGGCCAAGTTGTTGATGTTTTCATGATTGGAATGAGTTAGTCAATGAATGGGAGAGTCAACAGATGTTCGTCTTGCACCCATGGAGGTTGAAGACTCAAGCTATCTTGGTTTTAGAGTTGAAAGCTCATTTCCTCCTTTTCGGTTTATCTTGGACTAATAGAACTTCTAGGCCAAGTTATTGATGTTTTCATGATTGGAATGAGTTAGTCAATGAATGGGAGAGTCAACAGATGTTCGTCTTGCACCCATGAAGGTTGAAGACTCAAGCTATCTTGGTTTTAGAGTTGAAAGCTCATTTCCTCCTTTTCGGTTTATCTTGGACTAATAGAACTTCTAGGCCAAGTTATTGATGTTTTCATGATTGGAATGAGTTAGTCAATGAATGGGAGAGTCAACAGATGTTCGTCTTGCACCCATGAAGGTTGAAGACTCAAGCTATCTTGGTTTTAGAGTTGAAAGCTCATTTCCTCCTTTTCGGTTTATCTTGGACTAATAGAACTTCTAGGCCAAGTTATTGATGTTTTCATGATTGGAATGAGTTAGTCAATGAATGGGAGAGTCAACAGATGTTCGTCTTGCACCCATGGAGGTTGAAGACTCAAGCTATCTTGGTTTTAGAGTTGAAAGCTCATTTCCTCCTTTTCGGTTTATCTTGGACTAATAGAACTTCTAGGCCAAGTTATTGATGTTTTCATGATTGGAATGAGTTAGTCAATGAATGGGAGAGTCAACAGATGTTCGTCTTGCACCCATGGAGGTTGAAGACTCAAGCTATCTTGGTTTTAGAGTTGAAAGCTCATTTCCTCCTTTTCGGTTTATCTTGGACTAATAGAACTTCTAGGCCAAGTTGTTGATGTTTTCATGATTGGAATGAGTTAGTCAATGAATGGGAGAGTCAACAGATGTTCGTCTTGCACCCATGAAGGTTGAAGACTCAAGCTATCTTGGTTTTAGAGTTGAAAGCTCATTTCCTCCTTTTCAGTTTATCTTGGACTAATAGAACTTCTAGGCCAAGTTGTTGATGTTTTCATGATTGGAATGAGTTAGTCAATGAATGGGAGAGTCAACAGATGTTCGTCTTGCACCCATGAAGGTTGAAGACTCAAGCTATCTTGGTTTTAGAGTTGAAAGCTCATTTCCTCCTTTTCAGTTTATCTTGGAGTAATAGAACTTCTAGGCCAAGTTATTGATGTTTTCATGATTGGAATGAGTTAGTCAATGAATGGGAGAGTCAACAGATGTTCGTCTTGCACCCATGGAGGTTGAAGACTCAAGCTATCTTGGTTTTAGAGTTGAAAGCTCATTTCTTCCTTTTCGGTTTATCTTGGACTAATAGAACTTCTAGGCCAAGTTATTGATGTTTTCATGATTGGAATGAGTTAGTCAATGAATGGGAGAGTCAACAGATGTTCGTCTTGCACCCATGAAGGTTGAAGACTCAAGCTATCTTGGTTTTAGAGTTGAAAGCTCATTTCCTCCTTTTCGGTTTATCTTGGACTAATAGAACTTCTAGGCCAAGTTATTGATGTTTTCATGATTGGAATGAGTTAGTCAATGAATGGGAGAGTCAACAGATGTTCGTCTTGCACCCATGAAGGTTGAAGACTCAAGCTATCTTGGTTTTAGAGTTGAAAGCTCATTTCCTCCTTTTCAGTTTATCTTGGACTAATAGAACTTCTAGGCCAAGTTATTGATGTTTTCATGATTGGAATGAGTTAGTCAATGAATGGGAGAGTCAACAGATGTTCGTCTTGCACCCATGAAGGTTGAAGACTCAAGCTATCTTGGTTTTAGAGTTGAAAGCTCATTTCCTCCTTTTCGGTTTATCTTGGACTAATAGAACTTCTAGGCCAAGTTATTGATGTTTTCATGATTGGAATGAGTTAGTCAATGAATGGGAGAGTCAACAGATGTTCGTCTTGCACCCATGGAGGTTGAAGACTCAAGCTATCTTGGTTTTAAAGTTGAAAGCTCATTTCTCCTTTTCGGTTTATCTTGGACTAATAGAACTTCAAGGCCAAGTTATTGATGTTTTCATGATTGGAATGAGTTAGTCAATGAATGGGAGAGTCAACAGATGTTCGTCTTGCACCCATGAAGGTTGAAGACTCAAGCTATCTTGGTTTTAGAGTTGAAAGCTCATTTCCTCCTTTTCAGTTTATCTTGGAGTAATAGAACTTCTAGGCCAAGTTATTGATGTTTTCATGATTGGAATGAGTTAGTCAATGAATGGGAGAGTCAACAGATGTTCGTCTTGCACCCATGGAGGTTGAAGACTCAAGCTATCTTGGTTTTAGAGTTGAAAGCTCATTTCCTCCTTTTCGGTTTATCTTGGACTAATAGAACTTCTAGGCCAAGTTGTTGATGTTTTCATGATTGGAATGAGTTAGTCAATGAATGGGAGAGTCAACAGATGTTCGTCTTGCACCCATGGAGGTTGAAGACTCAAGCTATCTTGGTTTTAGAGTTGAAAGCTCATTTCCTCCTTTTCGGTTTATCTTGGACTAATAGAACTTCTAGGCCAAGTTATTGATGTTTTCATGATTGGAATGAGTTAGTCAATGAATGGGAGAGTCAACAGATGTTCGTCTTGCACCCATGAAGGTTGAAGACTCAAGCTATCTTGGTTTTAGAGTTGAAAGCTCATTTCCTCCTTTTCGGTTTATCTTGGACTAATAGAACTTCTAGGCCAAGTTATTGATGTTTTCATGATTGGAATGAGTTAGTCAATGAATGGGAGAGTCAACAGATGTTCGTCTTGCACCCATGAAGGTTGAAGACTCAAGCTATCTTGGTTTTAGAGTTGAAAGCTCATTTCCTCCTTTTCGGTTTATCTTGGACTAATAGAACTTCTAGGCCAAGTTATTGATGTTTTCATGATTGGAATGAGTTAGTCAATGAATGGGAGAGTCAACAGATGTTCGTCTTGCACCCATGGAGGTTGAAGACTCAAGCTATCTTGGTTTTAGAGTTGAAAGCTCATTTCCTCCTTTTCGGTTTATCTTGGACTAATAGAACTTCTAGGCCAAGTTATTGATGTTTTCATGATTGGAATGAGTTAGTCAATGAATGGGAGAGTCAACAGATGTTCGTCTTGCACCCATGAAGGTTGAAGGCTCAAGCTATCTTGGTTTTAGAGTTGAAAGCTCATTTCCTCCTTTTCGGTTTATCTTGGACTAATAGAACTTCTAGGCCAAGTTGTTAATGTTTTCATGATTGGAATGAGTTAGTCAATGAATGGGAGAGTCAACAGATGTTCGTCTTGCACCCATGAAGGTTGAAGACTCAAGCTATCTTGGTTTTAGAGTTGAAAGCTCATTTCCTCCTTTTCAGTTTATCTTGGAGTAATAGAACTTCTAGGCCAAGTTATTGATGTTTTCATGATTGGAATGAGTTAGTCAATGAATGGGAGAGTCAACAGATGTTCGTCTTGCACCCATGAAGGTTGAAGACTCAAGCTATCTTGGTTTTAGAGTTGAAAGCTCATTTCCTCCTTTTCGGTTTATCTTGGACTAATAGAACTTCTAGGCCAAGTTATTGATGTTTTCATGATTGGAATGAGTTAGTCAATGAATGGGAGAGTCAACAGATGTTCGTCTTGCACCCATGGAGGTTGAAGACTCAAGCTATCTTGGTTTTAGAGTTGAAGGCTCATTTCCTCCTTTTCAGTTTATCTTGGAGTAATTGAACTTCTAGGCCAATTTATTGATGTTTTCATGATTGGAATGAGTTAGTCAATGAATGGGAGAGTCAACAGATGTTCGTCTTGCACCCATGGAGGTTGAAGACTGAAGCTCTCGGCCTTTGGGGATTAATAAACCTAAAGCCATTCTTGATTCAAATAAGTTTGAAGCTCTTAGTCGATCTGAGGATGATTCTATAGATGATACTCTTTTGGATGAGAATATGCCCCCTGACCAGTTACTCATTCCTTTGAAGAATGAGGTTCCTATTGTTGACATGTCGACCAAAGTCCTGGGTTTAGGACCTTCTGCGGGATGTCCCTCCCCTCAAAGTTGTTTTATGTCAACAATAGTTGCTTGGAATGTCGTGAGGATTGAACATTTCCCTACCAAGCAAATCCAAGCCTTCGTAACCGCTGGCCAATTCTTCCGCACTATTGTGGGCATTTTGGAAACTAAAGTTAAGGAGAGAAATTTCAACCGCATCGCTCTCTATGATGCCGGGTGGGGTTTTCTTGCGAATTATGGTCTGACTACTCGGGCGGACGTATTTGGGTGTTATGGAACCCTCACAGCTGTTTCGTTTCTCTTGTTGGTTCCTCTAGTCGTTTTTTGCATCGCCTTGTCAAAGTTCTTTCTACTTCCTGTGAGAGTGCCTTATTTCTTTTATTTATGCTTCTAATAGCTGCCTCAAGAGCGACACCGCTTTGGAATGAGTTACGTCAATTCGCTACTTGTAGTAAGCCTTGGGTTCTCGCTTTGGTGACTTCAATAATATTAGATCTAGTGGTGATAAGTCCTGTGGTTCTACCCTTCCTTATGATGATATGGATGAATTCAATTTCTTGCTCGCTCTACGGCGGGCTTGGACGATATTCCCTATACTGGCCAAAGCATTTCACGTGGTGTAACCAAAGGCTTGATGAGGCTCGCATTTATTGTAAGCATTCGATCGCATCTTCGGCTAATGATGCTTGCTTTTTGGGGATTAGGTCTTCTCGCTTATTTCCATTCTCACGATTTCTCGACCACTCCTGGTATTTTATTTCGGGGAAAAAGAGAGCTAATGTTAAAACCCCTTTTCGCTTTCTTTGACTATTGAGCCGGGTCATGATAACTTTCTTCCTTTTGTGGCACCGCCTGGAATACAAAAGCACGTCTCTGGTACCTATGTATGTTCTTGCCTTCAAAGCTTAAGGAGACAAAAATCGCTTCTTAAGAGATTTAACAAGATTCACTTTAGTTCTCTTTCTTCGAGAGTTTATGGCTAGGGATCACCGTTAGCTCTCAAACCCTCTTGAGTTGTGATAAAGATAATAGAGTCTTCCAGCCTTGTTGAGCGTAATAGATATGCCCACTTTTAGCCTTTAAGATTACAGGAGGAGCGCTTTTTCACAAGATCCCGTGTGAATTGGGTTAAACATGGTGACTGCGGGGATTACTAGTTTTTTCTTTTTAGGATGATGAAAAGAAACCATGCTCGTAAGCAATATCCATTCTCTCATTAATGACCAACATGAGGTGGTTACCAATCCGGATCATATCCAGAATCTTTTCTTGGACCATTTTGGTTATTTGGGGAGTTCTACGCCTAACGAGATTGATGTTAATTTCTTTGTGTCTCGCCTCATTTCGAATCGTATCAATCACTCCTCAAAGTGATCTATTGGGTAAAGAGGTTAGTGCGGAGGAGATTACTAAGGTTATGTTTTCCCTTAAGAATGGTAAAGTGCCCCCGGGTCTCCGATGGTTTCTCTGCAAGGGTTTCTTTAAGAAAAGCCTGGGAATTGTTGGTGATGATGTTGTCAAAGCTATTTCTTCGGATTCTTTAGGGATTCTCGCATTTTGAAGCAGTTTTAAGTCAATACTTCTTATTGCACTTATCCCCAAAGTGCTAAATCCTTCCCATGTGTATCCTGATTTTCTACTATCTCCTGCTTTGTAACACGATCTATAAGTGTATCTCGAGAATTCTTACTTGCGATAGGCTCAAGGGTGTTTTATCCTGGCTCATTAGTAAGTCTCAGGGATCGGCTTGTTTCCCTGGTAGCGTATTGGCGATAATAATATCTTTCCTGTCTCCAAGAGTCACATTGCAGTGGTTACCATCTTCGTAGAGGTACTCCTAGATGTGCTATTAAGGTTGACCTTATGAAGGCTACGATAATGTGCGGTGGGATTGTGTTATTGCTATCCTTCAAGTATGGGTTTCTCGAGATTTTTGTACGTTGGGTTTTTGAGTGCATTTCTACCCCTTCTTATTCCATTAACATAAATGGCGAAGCTGGTTGGGTTTTTCCAAGGAGCTGAAAGGTCCAGGCAAGGCGATCCTATCTCTCTCCATACCTTTTGTCCTTGTCATGGAGCTCCTCTGCTATCCTCCGCACTAGTGCGCATAGAGCTGATTTCCATTACCATTGGAGATGCAAAGACTGGGTATTTCGCACCTTTGTTTTGCTGGGATGATATTCTCTTGTTTGCTAAGGCTAATAAGTCTTCTGTGAGTTTTTGATGGATTCTTTGGAGGCTTTCCATAGTCTGTCATCCTGGCTCTGCCCAGCCTACCTAGCAAGAGTAGTATCTTTTTTGGTGGTAGTGTGCCCCGAGTATATTGTTGACTCAATTCTTCATTTGACGGTTTCCAAAGAGGGGAACTTCCCCGTCCCGCTATCTCTGGTGTGCTACCGTTGAGCACTAAGTTGTCGCCTTACCGTGGATTGTAGGCCTTTGATTGAGAAAATAACTGGTCGTAAATTATTACAATCTTGGGTCGCTAAGTTCCTCTCCTATGCTGGTAGGCTTGCTTAATCCAATCATTCCTACATGCTACGTTAATTTCGGACAAGGTCCTGTTTATCCTTCCAAAAAAGGTTACTAGGAAGTGAGTCGTATTCTTAGCAAGTTCCTTTGGCAGCATGGGGGTCGATTCGGTCATCATGCTAAGGTGTCTTGATTGTTATGCCTTCCTAAAAATGAAGGGGGCCTTGGTCTTAAAGAGAGTTGAATGCCATGAACATTGCGGTCATATTAAGCTAAGCATATATGGGTCATTCTTCACCATAAAGAGGACTCCCTTTGGGTTGATTGGGTTTTCAAACACCGATTCGTAGATGCTTCCTTGGCGTCCATCCGCACTCTACTAATGCCTCTTGGGTTTGGCGAAATTATTATGGTTCGTGATATTATTCTCGCCTTTTTTGCATGTACGATTGGGAATGGTCAGACGCTTCTCTCCTGGTTTTGATCTCTTGGTTTAGAGATTGGCCCAATTGCTCGTAGATTTGGTGAGAGAATTATCTACGATTCGCCTTCCTAGAGAGGCTAGGGTTGCAGATATTATTTTGGAGGATCGTTGGAGCCTTCCTCCTTCCTGCCCTGTGGAGCTTATGGAGTTGAGGGAAACTATCTCTAGATCCGACCCTCCTCTGTGCAAGCCATGGATGATCAGTGGATTTGGACGTGGACCACCTCTGGGTTCTTTTAGTGTTTCAACAGGTATCATGCTTTGCGTCACAGACAGTGCACCTACTATGCAAAGGTCTCATTTGGTCCAGTTTCCCCAGTGCAATTCATAGACACGCTTCATCCTTTTGGCTTGCGGTCGCGTAATCGTCATTCCACTAGGGTTAGGCTTCTATAGTTGGGGTTCCATTTTACGGTGACTCGTGCATTCTTTGTAGTGACCATCCTGGAAGATATTTCACACTTGTTCTTTCAATGCTCATATGCTACTCGTTGTTTGGTCCTTTATTCTGGCAAGTGTTGCCTCGGATTCTAGCTACACGAGTTGGAGTGTTATTATTCAGAGCTTTCTATGATATGTGAGTCGTGCCCTCCTTCAGTGATTACTAGGATTGCACTTGCCTCCGCAGTGTATTTCATTTGGAAGAGCGTAATGCCTCGATTTTCTTTCGATCCTTATGTCCAAAAGCCCTCCTTCTACTATTTGTTCACTCATTACTCAGACTGTCCAAGATCGGCTCTTTGATACCCATAGATTTCCCCTTTCTATTTGTAACCGTTGGTGGCAAAATGAGTGGGGGTTACATGTCTCATCGTTTCGGCCTTAGTTTGGATTGGGGTTTTCCTTGCTTTTTGGTTGTTTGGCCTGTGTGCCAATTGTTCTTCTAATGTAGTTTTGTTTCTTTGTAGTTTGGGGCTTGCATGCCCTTGTTTTGGTTGGCCTGCGTGCTGCTTTTTCCTGGGGTATGCCCCTTGTAAACTTGTAATTCTTCTTTTTTAAATATTTTTCTTGCTTATCAAAAAAAAAAAAAAAAAAAAAAAAGACTGAAGCAATCTTGGTTTTAGAGTTGAAAGCCCATTTCTTCGGTCTTGGTTTATCTTGGACTAATAGAACTTCTAGGCCAAGTTGTTGATGTTTTCATGATTGGAATGAGTTAGTCAATGAATTGGAGAGTCAACAGATGTTCGTCTTGCACACATTGAGGTTGAAGAGTCAAGCTATATTGGTTTTAGAGTTCAAAGCTCATATCTTCCTTTTCGGTTTATCTTGGACTAACAGAACATCTAGGCCAAGTTATTGATGTTTTCATGATTGGAATGAGTTAGTCAATGAATGGGAGAGTCAACAGATGTTCGTCTTGCACCCATGGAGGTTGAAGACTCAAGCTATCTTGGTTTTAGAGTTGAAAGCTCATTTCCTCCTTTTCAGTTTATCTTGGACTAATAGATCTTCTAGGCCAAGTTGTTAATGTTTTCATGATTGGAATGAGTTAGTCAATGAATGGGAGAGTCAACAGATGTTCGTCTTGCACCCATGAAGGTTGAAGACTCAAGCTATCTTGGTTTTAGAGTTGAAAGCTCATTTCTTCCTTTTCGGTTTATCTTGGACTAATAGAACTTCTAGGCCAAGTTATTGATGTTTTCATGATTGGAATGAGTTAGTCAATGAATGGGAGAGTCAACAGATGTTCGTCTTGCACCCATGGAGGTTGAAGACTCAAGCTATCTTGGTTTTAGAGTTGAAAGCTCATTTCCTCCTTTTTGGTTTATCTTGGACTAATAGAACTTCTAGGCCAAGTTGTTGATGTTTTCATGATTGGAATGAGTTAGTCAATGAATGGGAGAGTCAACAGATGTTCGTCTTGCACCCATGAAGGTTGAAGACTCAAGCTATCTTGGTTTTAGAGTTGAAAGCTCATTTCCTCCTTTTCAGTTTATCTTGGACTAATAGAACTTCTAGGCCAAGTTGTTAATGTTTTCATGATTGGAATGAGTTAGTCAATGAATGGGAGAGTCAACAGATGTTCGTCTTGCACCCATGGAGGTTGAAGACTCAAGCTATCTTGGTTTTAGAGTTGAAAGCTCATTTCCTCCTTTTCGGTTTATCTTGGACTAATAGAACTTCTAGGCCAAGTTGTTGATGTTTTCATGATTGGAATGAGTTAGTCAATGAATGGGAGAGTCAACAGATGTTCGTCTTGCACCCATGAAGGTTGAAGACTCAAGCTATCTTGGTTTTAGAGTTGAAAGCTCATTTCCTCCTTTTCAGTTTATCTTGGAGTAATAGAACTTCTAGGCCAAGTTATTGATGTTTTCATGATTGGAATGAGTTAGTCAATGAATGGGAGAGTCAACAGATGTTCGTCTTGCACCCATGGAGGTTGAAGACTCAAGCTATCTTGGTTTTAGAGTTGAAAGCCCATTTCTTCGGTCTTGGTTTATCTTGGACTAATAGAACTTCTAGGCCAAGTTGTTGATGTTTTCATGATTGGAATGAGTTAGTCAATGAATGGGAGAGTCAACAGATGTTCGTCTTGCACCCATGAAGGTTGAAGACTCAAGCAATCTTGGTTTTAGAGTTGAAAGCTCATTTCTTCCTTTTCGGTTTATCTTGGACTAATAGAACTTCTAGGCCAAGTTATTGATGTTTTCATGATTGGAATGAGTTAGTCAATGAATGGGAGAGTCAACAGATGTTCGTCTTGCACCCATGGAGGTTGAAGACTCAAGCAATCTTGGTTTTAGAGTTGAAAGCCCATTTCTTCGGTCTTGGTTTATCTTGGACTAATAGAACTTCTAGGCCAAGTTGTTGATGTTTTCATGATTGGAATGAGTTAGTCAATGAATGGGAGAGTCAACAGATGTTCGTCTTGCACCCATGAAGGTTGAAGACTCAAGCTATATTGGTTTTAGAGTTGAAAGCTCATTTCCTCCTTTTCAGTTTATCTTGGACTAATAGAACTTCTAGGCCAAGTTGTTAATGTTTTCATGATTGGAATGAGTTAGTCAATGAATGGGAGAGTCAACAGATGTTCGTCTTGCACCCATGGAGGTTGAAGACTCAAGCAATCTTGGTTTTAGAGTTGAAAGCCCATTTCTTCGGTCTTGGTTTATCTTGGACTAATAGAACTTCTAGGCCAAGTTGTTGATGTTTTCATGATTGGAATGAGTTAGTCAATGAATGGGAGAGTCAACAGATGTTCGTCTTGCACCCATGAAGGTTGAAGACTCAAGCTATCTTGGTTTTAGAGTTGAAAGCTCATTTCCTCCTTTTCAGTTTATCTTGGACTAATAGAACTTCTAGGCCAAGTTATTGATGTTTTCATGATTGGAATGAGTTAGTCAATGAATGGGAGAGTCAACAGATGTTCGTCTTGCACCCATGGAGGTTGAAGACTCAAGCTATCTTGGTTTTAGAGTTGAAAGCTCATTTCCTCCTTTTTAGTTTATCTTGGACTAATAGAACTTCTAGGCCAAGTTATTGATGTTTTCATGATTGGAATGAGTTAGTCAATGAATGGGAGAGTCAACGAGATGTTCGTCTTGCACCCATGAAGGTTGAAGACTCAAGCTATCTTGGTTTTAGAGTTGAAAGCTCATTTCTTCCTTTTCGGTTTATCTTGGACTAATAGAACTTCTAGGCCAAGTTGTTGATGTTTTCATGATTGGAATGAGTTAGTCAATGAATGGGAGAGTCAACAGATGTTCGTCTTGCACCCATGAAGGTTGAAGACTCAAGCTATCTTGGTTTTAGAGTTGAAAGCTCATTTCCTCCTTTTCGGTTTATCTTGGACTAATAGAACTTCTAGGCCAAGTTGTTAATGTTTTCATGATTGGAATGAGTTAGTCAATGAATGGGAGAGTCAACAGATGTTCGTCTTGCACCCATGAAGGTTGAAGACTCAAGCTATCTTGGTTTTAGAGTTGAAAGCTCATTTCCTCCTTTTCAGTTTATCTTGGAGTAATAGAACTTCTAGGCCAAGTTATTGATGTTTTCATGATTGGAATGAGTTAGTCAATGAATGGGAGAGTCAACAGATGTTCGTCTTGCACCCATGGAGGTTGAAGACTCAAGCTATCTTGGTTTTAGAGTTGAAAGCCCATTTCTTCGGTCTTGGTTTATCTTGGACTAATAGAACTTCTAGGCCAAGTTGTTGATGTTTTCATGATTGGAATGAGTTAGTCAATGAATTGGAGAGTCAACAGATGTTCGTCTTGCACACATTGAGGTTGAAGACTCAAGCTATATTGGTTTTAGAGTTGAAAGCTCATTTCTTCCTTTTCGGTTTATCTTGGACTAATAGAACTTCTAGGCCAAGTTATTGATGTTTTCATGATTGGAATGAGTTAGTCAATGAATGGGAGAGTCAACAGATGTTCGTCTTGCACCCATGGAGGTTGAAGACTCAAGCTATCTTGGTTTTAGAGTTGAAAGCCCATTTCTTCGGTCTTGGTTTATCTTGGACTAATAGAACTTCTAGGCCAAGTTGTTGATGTTTTCATGATTGGAATGAGTTAGTCAATGAATGGGAGAGTCAACAGATGTTCGTCTTGCACCCATGAAGGTTGAAGACTCAAGCTATCTTGGTTTTAGAGTTGAAAGCTCATTTCCTCCTTTTCAGTTTATCTTGGACTAATAGAACTTCTAGGCCAAGTTATTGATGTTTTCATGATTGGAATGAGTTAGTCAATGAATGGGAGAGTCAACAGATGTTCGTCTTGCACCCATGAAGGTTGAAGACTCAAGCTATCTTGGTTTTAGAGTTGAAAGCTCATTTCCTCCTTTTCGGTTTATCTTGGACTAATAGAACTTCTAGGCCAAGTTATTGATGTTTTCATGATTGGAATGAGTTAGTCAATGAATGGGAGAGTCAACAGATGTTCGTCTTGCACCCATGGAGGTTGAAGACTCAAGCTATCTTGGTTTTAGAGTTGAAAGCTCATTTCTTCCTTTTTGGTTTATCTTGGACTAATAGAACTTCTAGGCCAAGTTGTTGATGTTTTCACGATTGGAATGAGTTAGTCAATGAATGGGAGAGTCAACGATGTTCGTCTTGCACCCATGAAGGTTGAAGACTCAAGCTATCTCGGTTTTAGAGTTGAAAGCTCATTTCTTCCTTTTCGGTTTATCTTGGACTAATAGAACTTCTAGGCCAAGTTATTGATGTTTTCATGATTGGAATGAGTTAGTCAATGAATGGGAGAGTCAACAGATGTTCGTGTTGCACCCATGGAGGTTGAAGACTCAAGCTATCTTGGTTTTAGAGTTGAAAGCTCATTTCCTCCTTTTTGGTTTATCTTGGACTAATAGAACTTCTAGGCCAAGTTGTTGATGTTTTCAGGATTGGAATGAGTTAGTCAATGAATGGGAGAGTCAACAGATGTTCGTCTTGCACCCATGGAGGTTGAAGACTCAAGCTATCTTGGTTTTAGAGTTGAAAGCTCATTTCCTCCTTTTCGGTTTATCTTGGACTAATAGAACTTCTAGGCCAAGTTGTTAATGTTTTCATGATTGGAATGAGTTAGTCAATGAATGGGAGAGTCAACAGATGTTCGTCTTGCACCCATGAAGGTTGAAGACTCAAGCTATCTTGGTTTTAGAGTTGAAAGCTCATTTCCTCCTTTTCGGTTTATCTTGGACTAGTAGAACTTCTAAGCCAAGTTGTTGTTTTTTTCATGATTGCAATGAGTAAGTCAATGAATGGAAGAGTCAACGATGTTCGTCTTGCACCCATGAAGGTTGAAGACTCAAGCTATCTTGGTTTTAGAGTTGAAAGCTCATTTCCTCCTTTTCGGTTTATCTTGGACTAATAGAACTTCTAGGCCAAGTTATTGATGTTTTCATGATTGGAATGAGTTAGTCAATGAATGGGAGAGTCAACAGATGTTCGTCTTGCACCCATGGAGGTTGAAGACTCAAGCTATCTTGGTTTTAGAGTTGAAAGCTCATTTCTTCCTTTTTGGTTTATCTTGGACTAATAGAACTTCTAGGCCAAGTTGTTGATGTTTTCATGATTGGAATGAGTTAGTCAATGAATGGGAGAGTCAACGGATGTTCGTCTTGCACCCATGAAGGTTGAAGACTCAAGCTATCTTGGTTTTAGAGTTGAAAGCTCATTTCCTCCTTTTCAGTTTATCTTGGAGTAATAGAACTTCTAGGCCAAGTTATTGATGTTTTCATGATTGGAATGAGTTAGTCAATGAATGGGAGAGTCAAGAGATGTTCGTCTTGCACCCATGGAGGTTGAAGACTCAAGCTATCTTGGTTTTAGAGTTGAAAGCTCATTTCCTCCTTTTTAGTTTATCTTGGACTAATAGAACTTCTAGGCCAAGTTGTTAATGTTTTCATGATTGGAATGAGTTAGTCAATGAATGGGAGAGTCAACAGATGTTCGTCTTGCACCCATGAAGGTTGAAGACTCAAGCTATCTTGGTTTTAGAGTTGAAAGCTCATTTCCTCCTTTTCAGTTTATCTTGGACTAATAGAACTTCTAGGCCAAGTTATTGATGTTTTCATGATTGGAATGAGTTAGTCAATGAATGGGAGAGTCAACAGATGTTCGTCTTGCACCCATGAAGGTTGAAGACTCAAGCTATCTTGGTTTTAGAGTTGAAAGCTCATTTCCTCCTTTTTGGTTTATCTTGGACTAATAGAACTTCTAGGCCAAGTTGTTGATGTTTTCATGATTGGAATGAGTTAGTCAATGAATGGGAGAGTCAACAGATGTTCGTCTTGCACCCATGAAGGTTGAAGACTCAAGCTATCTTGGTTTTAGAGTTGAAAGCTCATTTCTTCCTTTTCGGTTTATCTTGGACTAATAGAACTTCTAGGCCAAGTTGTTAATGTTTTCATGATTGGAATGAGTTAGTCAATGAATGGGAGAGTCAAAAGATGTTCGTCTTGCACCCATGAAGGTTGAAGACTCAAGCTATCTTGGTTTTAGAGTTGAAAGCTCATTTCCTCCTTTTCGGTTTATCTTGGACTAATAGAACTTCTAGGCCAAGTTGTTGATGTTTTCATGATTGGAATGAGTAAGTCAATGAATGGAAGAGTCAACGATGTTCGTCTTGCACCCATGAAGGTTGAAGACTCAAGCTATCTTGGTTTTAGAGTTGAAAGCTCATTTCCTCCTTTTCGGTTTATCTTGGACTAATAGAACTTCTAGGCCAAGTTATTGATGTTTTCATGATTGGAATGAGTTAGTCAATGAATGGGAGAGTCAACAGATGTTCGTCTTGCACCCATGGAGGTTGAAGACTCAAGCTATCTTGGTTTTAGAGTTGAAAGCCCATTTCTTCGGTCTTGGTTTATCTTGGACTAATAGAACTTCTAGGCCAAGTTGTTGATGTTTTCATGATTGGAATGAGTTAGTCAATGAATGGGAGAGTCAACAGATGTTCGTCTTGCACCCATGAAGGTTGAAGACTCAAGCTATCTTGGTTTTAGAGTTGAAAGCTCATTTCTTCCTTTTCGGTTTATCTTGGACTAATAGAACTTCTAGGCCAAGTTATTGATGTTTTCATGATTGGAATGAGTTAGTCAATGAATGGGAGAGTCAACAGATGTTCGTCTTGCACCCATGGAGGTTGAAGACTCAAGCAATCTTGGTTTTAGAGTTGAAAGCCCATTTCTTCGTTCTTGGTTTATCTTGGACTAATAGAACTTCTAGGCCAAGTTGTTGATGTTTTCATGATTGGAATGAGTTAGTCAATGAATGGGAGAGTCAACAGATGTTCGTCTTGCACCCATGAAGGTTGAAGACTCAAGCTATCTTGGTTTTAGAGTTGAAAGCTCATTTCCTCCTTTTCGGTTTATCTTGGACTAATAGAACTTCTAGGCCAAGTTATTGATGTTTTCATGATTGGAATGAGTTAGTCAATGAATGGGAGAGTCAACAGATGTTCGTCTTGCACCCATGAAGGTTGAAGACTCAAGCTATCTTGGTTTTAGAGTTGAAAGCTCATTTCCTCCTTTTCAGTTTATCTTGGACTAATAGAACTTCTAGGCCAAGTTGTTAATGTTTTCATGATTGGAATGAGTTAGTCAATGAATGGGAGAGTCAACAGATGTTCGTCTTGCACCCATGAAGGTTGAAGACTCAAGCTATCTTGGTTTTAGAGTTGAAAGCTCATTTCCTCCTTTTCGGTTTATCTTGGACTAATAGAACTTCTAGGCCAAGTTATTGATGTTTTCATGATTGGAATGAGTTAGTCAATGAATGGGAGAGTCAACAGATGTTCGTCTTGCACCCATGAAGGTTGAAGGCTCAAGCTATCTTGGTTTTAGAGTTGAAAGCTCATTTCCTCCTTTTCGGTTTATCTTGGACTAATAGAACATCTAGGCCAAGTTATTGATGTTTTCATGATTGGAATGAGTTAGTCAATGAATGGGAGAGTCAACAGATGTTCGTCTTGCACCCATGGAGGTTGAAGACTCAAGCTATCTTGGTTTTAGAGTTGAAAGCCCATTTCTTCGGTCTTGGTTTATCTTGGACTAATAGAACTTCTAGGCCAAGTTGTTGATGTTTTCATGATTGGAATGAGTTAGTCAATGAATGGGAGAGTCAACAGATGTTCGTCTTGCACCCATGAAGGTTGAAGACTCAAGCAATCTTGGTTTTAGAGTTGAAAGCTCATTTCTTCCTTTTCGGTTTATCTTGGACTAATAGAACTTCTAGGCCAAGTTATTGATGTTTTCATGATTGGAATGAGTTAGTCAATGAATGGGAGAGTCAACAGATGTTCGTCTTGCACCCATGGAGGTTGAAGACTCAAGCAATCTTGGTTTTAGAGTTGAAAGCCCATTTCTTCGGTCTTGGTTTATCTTGGACTAATAGAACTTCTAGGCCAAGTTGTTGATGTTTTCATGATTGGAATGAGTTAGTCAATGAATGGGAGAGTCAACAGATGTTCGTCTTGCACCCATGAAGGTTGAAGACTCAAGCTATCTTGGTTTTAGAGTTGAAAGCTCATTTCCTCCTTTTCGGTTTATCTTGGACTAATAGAACTTCTAGGCCAAGTTGTTAATGTTTTCATGATTGGAATGAGTTAGTCAATGAATGGGAGAGTCAGCAGATGTTCGTCTTGCACCCATGAAGGTTGAAGACTCAAGCTATCTTGGTTTTAGAGTTGAAAGCTCATTTCCTCCTTTTCAGTTTATCTTGGACTAATAGAACTTCTAGGCCAAGTTGTTAATGTTTTCATGATTGGAATGAGTTAGTCAATGAATGGGAGAGTCAACAGATGTTCGTCTTGCACCCATGAAGGTTGAAGACTCAAGCTATCTTGGTTTTAGAGTTGAAAGCTCATTTCCTCCTTTTCAGTTTATCTTGGAGTAATAGAACTTCTAGGCCAAGTTATTGATGTTTTCATGATTGGAATGAGTTAGTCAATGAATGGGAGAGTCAACAGATGTTCGTCTTGCACCCATGGAGGTTGAAGACTCAAGCTATCTTGGTTTTAGAGTTGAAAGCCCATTTCTTCGGTCTTGGTTTATCTTGGACTAATAGAACTTCTAGGCCAAGTTGTTGATGTTTTCATGATTGGAATGAGTTAGTCAATGAATGGGAGAGTCAACAGATGTTCGTCTTGCACCCATGAAGGTTGAAGACTCAAGCTATCTTGGTTTTAGAGTTGAAAGCTCATTTCCTCCTTTTCAGTTTATCTTGGACTAATAGAACTTCTAGGCCAAGTTGTTGATGTTTTCATGATTGGAATGAGTTAGTCAATGAATGGGAGAGTCAACAGATGTTCGTCTTGCACCCATGAAGGTTGAAGACTCAAGCTATCTTGGTTTTAGAGTTGAAAGCTCATTTCCTCCTTTTCGGTTTATCTTGGACTAATAGAACTTCTAGGCCAAGTTATTGATGTTTTCATGATTGGAATGAGTTAGTCAATGAATGGGAGAGTCAACAGATGTTCGTCTTGCACCCATGAAGGTTGAAGACTCAAGCTATCTTGGTTTTAGAGTTGAAAGCTCATTTCCTCCTTTTCGGTTTATCTTGGACTAATAGAACTTCTAGGCCAAGTTATTGATGTTTTCATGATTGGAATGAGTTAGTCAATGAATGGGAGAGTCAACAGATGTTCGTCTTGCACCCATGGAGGTTGAAGACTCAAGCAATCTTGGTTTTAGAGTTGAAAGCCCATTTCTTCGGTCTTGGTTTATCTTGGACTAATAGAACTTCTAGGCCAAGTTGTTGATGTTTTCATGATTGGAATGAGTTAGTCAATGAATGGGAGAGTCAACAGATGTTCGTCTTGCACCCATGAAGGTTGAAGACTCAAGCAATCTTGGTTTTAGAGTTGAAAGCTCATTTCTTCCTTTTCGGTTTATCTTGGACTAATAGAACTTCTAGGCCAAGTTATTGATGTTTTCATGATTGGAATGAGTTAGTCAATGAATGGGAGAGTCAACAGATGTTCGTCTTGCACCCATGGAGGTTGAAGACTCAAGCTATCTTGGTTTTAGAGTTGAAAGCTCATTTCCTCCTTTTTGGTTTATCTTGGACTAATAGAACTTCTAGGCCAAGTTGTTGATGTTTTCATGATTGGAATGAGTTAGTCAATGAATGGGAGAGTCAACAGATGTTCGTCTTGCACCCATGAAGGTTGAAGACTCAAGCTATCTTGGTTTTAGAGTTGAAAGCTCATTTCCTCCTTTTCAGTTTATCTTGGACTAATAGAACTTCTAGGCCAAGTTATTGATGTTTTCATGATTGGAATGAGTTAGTCAATGAATGGGAGAGTCAACAGATGTTCGTCTTGCACCCATGGAGGTTGAAGACTCAAGCTATCTTGGTTTTAGAGTTGAAAGCTCATTTCCTCCTTTTCGGTTTATCTTGGACTAATAGAACTTCTAGGCCAAGTTGTTGATGTTTTCATGATTGGAATGAGTTAGTCAATGAATGGGAGAGTCAAGAGATGTTCGTCTTGCACCCATGAAGGTTGAAGACTCAAGCTATCTTGGTTTTAGAGTTGAAAGCTCATTTCCTCCTTTTCGGTTTATCTTGGACTAATAGAACTTCTAGGCCAAGTTATTGATGTTTTCATGATTGGAATGAGTTAGTCAATGAATGGGAGAGTCAACAGATGTTCGTCTTGCACCCATGGAGGTTGAAGACTCAAGCTATCTTGGTTTTAGAGTTGAAAGCCCATTTCTTCGGTCTTGGTTTATCTTGGACTAATAGAACTTCTAGGCCAAGTTGTTGATGTTTTCATGATTGGAATGAGTTAGTCAATGAATGGGAGAGTCAACAGATGTTCGTCTTGCACCCATGAAGGTTGAAGACTCAAGCTATCTTGGTTTTAGAGTTGAAAGCTCATTTCCTCCTTTTCAGTTTATCTTGGAGTAATAGAACTTCTAGGCCAAGTTATTGATGTTTTCATGATTGGAATGAGTTAGTCAATGAATGGGAGAGTCAACAGATGTTCGTCTTGCACCCATGAAGGTTGAAGACTCAAGCTATCTTGGTTTTAGAGTTGAAAGCTCATTTCCTCCTTTTCAGTTTATCTTGGAGTAATAGAACTTCTAGGCCAAGTTATTGATGTTTTCATGATTGGAATGAGTTAGTCAATGAATGGGAGAGTCAACAGATGTTCGTCTTGCACCCATGGAGGTTGAAGACTCAAGCTATCTTGGTTTTAGAGTTGAAAGCCCATTTCTTCGGTCTTGGTTTATCTTGGACTAATAGAACTTCTAGGCCAAGTTGTTGATGTTTTCATGATTGGAATGAGTTAGTCAATGAATGGGAGAGTCAACAGATGTTCGTCTTGCACCCATGAAGGTTGAAGACTCAAGCTATCTTGGTTTTAGAGTTGAAAGCTCATTTCCTCCTTTTCGGTTTATCTTGGACTAATAGAACTTCTAGGCCAAGTTATTGATGTTTTCATGATTGGAATGAGTTAGTCAATGAATGGGAGAGTCAACAGATGTTCGTCTTGCACCCATGAAGGTTGAAGACTCAAGCTATCTTGGTTTTAGAGTTGAAAGCTCATTTCCTCCTTTTTAGTTTATCTTGGACTAATAGAACTTCTAGGCCAAGTTGTTAATGTTTTCATGATTGGAATGAGTTAGTCAATGAATGGGAGACTCAACAGATGTTCGTCTTGCACCCATGAAGGTTGAAGACTCAAGCTATCTTGGTTTTAGAGTTGAAAGCTCATTTCCTCCTTTTCGGTTTATCTTGGACTAATAGAACTTCTAGGCCAAGTTGTTGATATTTTCATGATTGGAATGAGTTAGTCAATGAATGGGAGAGTCAACAGGTGTTCGTCTTGCACCCACGGAGGTTGAAGACTCACGCTATCTTGGTTTTAGAGTTGAAAGCTCATTTCTTCCTTTTTGGTTTATCTTGGACTAATAGAACTTCTAGGCCAAGTTGTTGATGTTTTCATGATTGGAATGAGTTAGTCAATGAATGGGAGAGTCAACAGATGTTCGTCTTGCACCCATGAAGGTTGAAGACTCAAGCTATCTTGGTTTTAGAGTTGAAAGCTCATTTCCTCCTTTTCAATTTATCTTGGACTAATAGAACTTCTAGGCCAAGTTATTGATGTTTTCATGATTGGAATGAGTTAGTCAATGAATGGGAGAGTCAACAGATGTTCGTCTTGCACCCATGGAGGTTGAAGACTCAAGCTATCTTGGTTTTAGAGTTGAAAGCTCATTTCCTCCTTTTCGGTTTATCTTGGACTAATAGAACTTCTAGGCCAAGTTGTTGATTTTTTCATGATTGGAATGAGTAAGTCAATGAATGGAAGAGTCAACGATGTTCGTCTTGCACCCATGAAGGTTGAAGACTCAAGCTATCTTGGTTTTAGAGTTGAAAGCTCATTTCCTCCTTTTCGGTTTATCTTGGACTAATAGAACTTCTAGGCCAAGTTATTGATGTTTTCATGATTGGAATGAGTTAGTCAATGAATGGGAGAGTCAATAGATGTTCGTCTTGCACCCATGGAGGTTGAAGACTCAAGCTATCTTGGTTTTAGAGTTGAAAGCCCATTTCTTCGGTCTTGGTTTATCTTGGACTAATAGAACTTCTAGGCCAAGTTGTTGATGTTTTCATGATTGGAATGAGTTAGTCAATGAATGGGAGAGTCAACAGATGTTCGTCTTGCACCCATGAAGGTTGAAGACTCAAGCTATCTTGGTTTTAGAGTTGAAAGCTCATTTCCTCCTTTTCAGTTTATCTTGGAGTAATAGAACTTCTAGGCCAAGTTATTGATGTTTTCATGATTGGAATGAGTTAGTCAATGAATGGGAGAGTCAATAGATGTTCGTCTTGCACCCATGAAGGTTGAAGACTCAAGCTATCTTGGTTTTAGAGTTGAAAGCTCATTTCCTCCTTTTCAGTTTATCTTGGAGTAATAGAACTTCTAGGCCAAGTTATTGATGTTTTCATGATTGGAATGAGTTAGTCAATGAATGGGAGAGTCAACAGATGTTCGTCTTGCACCCATGGAGGTTGAAGACTCAAGCTATCTTGGTTTTAGAGTTGAAAGCCCATTTCTTCGGTCTTGGTTTATCTTGGACTAATAGAACTTCTAGGCCAAGTTGTTGATGTTTTCATGATTGGAATGAGTTAGTCAATGAATGGGAGAGTCAACAGATGTTCGTCTTGCACCCATGAAGGTTGAAGACTCAAGCTATCTTGGTTTTAGAGTTGAAAGCTCATTTCTTCCTTTTCGGTTTATCTTGGACTAATAGAACTTCTAGGCCAAGTTATTGATGTTTTCATGATTGGAATGAGTTAGTCAATGAATGGGAGAGTCAACAGATGTTCGTCTTGCACCCATGGAGGTTGAAGACTCAAGCTATCTTGGTTTTAGAGTTGAAAGCTCATTTCCTCCTTTTTGGTTTATCTTGGACTAATAGAACTTCTAGGCCAAGTTGTTGATGTTTTCATGATTGGAATGAGTTAGTCAATGAATGGGAGAGTCAACAGATGTTCGTCTTGCACCCATGGAGGTTGAAGACTCAAGCTATCTTGGTTTTAGAGTTGAAAGCTCATTTCCTCCTTTTCGGTTTATCTTGGACTAATAGAACTTCTAGGCCAAGTTGTTAATGTTTTCATGATTGGAATGAGTTAGTCAATGAATGGGAGAGTCAACAGATGTTCGTCTTGCACCCATGGAGGTTGAAGACTCAAGCTATCTTGGTTTTAGAGTTGAAAGCTCATTTCCTCCTTTTCAGTTTATCTTGGAGTAATAGAACTTCTAGGCCAAGTTATTGATGTTTTCATGATTGGAATGAGTTAGTCAATGAATGGGAGAGTCAACAGATGTTCGTCTTGCACCCATGAAGGTTGAAGGCTCAAGCTATCTTGGTTTTAGAGTTGAAAGCTCATTTCCTCCTTTTCGGTTTATCTTGGAGTAATAGAACTTCTAGGCCAAGTTATTGATGTTTTCATGATTGGAATGAGTTAGTCAATGAATGGGAGAGTCAACAGATGTTCGTCTTGCACCCATGAAGGTTGAAGACTCAAGCTATCTTGGTTTTAGAGTTGAAAGCTCATTTCCTCCTTTTCGGTTTATCTTGGACTAATAGAACTTCTAGGCCAAGTTATTGATGTTTTCATGATTGGAATGAGTTAGTCAATGAATGGGAGAGTCAACAGATGTTCCTCTTGCACCCATGAAGGTTGAAGACTCAAGCTATCTTGGTTTTAGAGTTGAAAGCTCATTTCTTCCTTTTCGGTTTATCTTGGACTAATAGAACTTCTAGGCCAAGTTGTTAATGTTTTCATGATTGGAATGAGTTAGTCAATGAATGGGAGAGTCAACAGATGTTCGTCTTGCACCCATGAAGGTTGAAGACTCAAGCTGATACAAGAACACTTAGGACCGTCTTGAAAACAGGTAAAGAAAAGAGGAACTTGACCCTAACCGCGACCCGCCGGTAGAACCAGAGTTATCAAAGAAGCGTGACCCTAACCGCGACCTGCCGGCAGAACCAGCACTATAAAGTTCTTAACTCAAGAACAAAGGAAAAGCTCTCACAATAAAGAAACTCTCAAATTTCATTAATCTTCAAATTCTGCCTTGTGTAGTACAAGAGTTCCCTATTTATAGCCTAACTAGGAAAAACAAGAAATAAATACCCACTACCATGCATTTACCACATACATTGACAAATGCATGTATATTACCTAGAAAATAAGCATAAACATGATAATAAATTCCCACTAGCCATTATTATGACTTAGAGCACTACTAGGAAGCATTAAATGAGGCTAGGAGAAAACTAAGAGTCACCAGAAAATTGTGCTCAAAATAAGTACGAAATTACAAATAAAATTGTTAAAAATTGGACTTTAATTATTATCTAATCAGCCCATTGATAAAGTCCACTAATCAGCCCATGAATGCTTCTTGTCTTTTGAATTGGGCCTTCCAAAACAGGCTTCAAGTTGGACTGAAATCAACCTCATCAAGTTGGAGGAAAGTGACCCAATTTGGTGCAGCCTCTAATGCATGTTGGTCTTCCTTTTCTTTGATCTTTATGATTAGGCCTTGTAAAGCTTGCTTCATTCTCTTAGTCTTAGACCTAGTCATAGGACCTCCAATTCCATGCAAAGGATCTTTAGTTGGGCTGGCTGCATTTCTATCATTCCCTCCCTCTTTGAAAGGATTCGCCCTCGAATCTGATCCAGCACCTGCATCAAACAAAGATAGATCAGCCACATTAAAGGTAGCACTCACATTACCATATTCACTTGGTAAATCCAACTTGTAGGCATTGTCATTCATCTTCTCTAGGACTTGAAAAGGCCCATCTCCTCTTGGTAGCAATTTGGATTTCCTTTGAGTAGGAAACCTTTCCTTCCTCAGATGAACCCATACCCAATCTCCAGGTTCAAAAATAACCTTAACACGCCCCTTATTTGCTTGCTTTGCATATTGTTCATTCTTCTTCTCAATGTTGGCTCGAACTTTTGCATGCAACTCCTTAATAGCATCTGCCTTTTTCTTACCATCCAAATTAGCATGCTCATTAGTAGGCAAAGGTAAGATATCCAAAGGAGTCAAAGGATTAAAGCCATATACAATTTCAAAAGGAGAATAGGAAGTTGTAGAATGAACACTCCTATTATAAGCAAACTCAACATGTGGCAAGCATTTCTCCCAATTTTTCAAATTCCTTTGAATGATAGCACGCAACAAGGTAGTAAGTGTTCTATTTACCACTTCAGTTTGTCCATCAGTTTGAGGATGTGCAACAGTAGAAAATAAGAGTTTTGTTCCCAGCTTATTCCACAAAGTTCTCCAAAAATGGCTTAGGAACTTTACATCTCTATCACTCACTATTGTCCTTGGCAATCCATGCAAGCGCACTACTTCTTTAAAGAAGAGATCAGCAATATGTGTTGCATCATTTGTTTTAGAACATGCAATGAAATGTGCCATTTTGCTAAATCTATCAACAATAACAAATATACTGTCTTTTCCACCTTGAGATCGAGGTAGCCCTAACACAAAATCCATTGAAATATCAGTCCAAGGTTGATTGGGAACAGGCAGAGTTGAAAGCTCATTTCCTCCTTTTCAGTTTATCTTGGACTAATAGAACTTCTAGGCCAAGTTGTTAATGTTTTCATGATTGGAATGAGTTAGTCAATGAATGGGAGAGTCAACAGATGTTCGTCTTGCACCCATGGAGGTTGAAGACTCAAGCAATCTTGGTTTTAGAGTTGAAAGCCCATTTCTTCGGTCTTGGTTTATCTTGGACTAATAGAACTTCTAGGCCAAGTTGTTAATGTTTTCATGATTGGAATGAGTTAGTCAATGAATGGGAGAGTCAACAGATGTTCGTCTTGCACCCATGAAGGTTGAAGGCTCAAGCTATCTTGGTTTTAGAGTTGAAAGCTCATTTCCTCCTTTTCGGTTTATCTTGGACTAATAGAACATCTAGGCCAAGTTATTGATGTTTTCATGATTGGAATGAGTTAGTCAATGAATGGGAGAGTCAACAGATGTTCGTCTTACACCCATGGAGGTTGAAGACTCAAGCTATCTTGGTTTTAGAGTTGAAAGCTCATTTCCTCCTTTTCAGTTTATCTTGGACTAATAGATCTTCTAGGCCAAGTTGTTAATGTTTTCATGATTGGAATGAGTTAGTCAATGAATGGGAGAGTCAACAGATGTTCGTCTTGCACCCATGAAGGTTGAAGACTCAAGCTATCTTGGTTTTAGAGTTGAAAGCTCATTTCCTCCTTTTCAGTTTATCTTGGAGTAATAGAACTTCTAGGCCAAGTTATTGATGTTTTCATGATTGGAATGAGTTAGTCAATGAATGGGAGAGTCAACAGATGTTCGTCTTGCACCATGGAGGTTGAAGACTCAAGCAATCTTGGTTTTAGAGTTGAAAGCCCATTTCTTCGGTCTTGGTTTATCTTGGACTAATAGTGAAATAACCAAATGAAACACAAGAAGGGGGGTTGAATTGTGTTTCTTAACCCTTTTTTAATTTATGAAGGATTTTCCTTTTCAAAAGAAAGTAGAACACAGCGAAAGAGACAGTTTAACAAGCAAGGTGCTTAGGACTAACACCACTTAGTCCTATTGGACTCCAAGGGTTTCGAAAAGACTTTTAATAAAATAGTTAATACGTTCTAAAACCAAATAAAAGATCTTTGTTAATAAACACAATGGAAAACCCCAGAGGTTAGTGAAAATAATAAAGCACACTAGAAGAGAGGAGAAGCTTACACACAAGATTTATCCTGGTTCACTCTTATCAACCAAGAGCTACGTCCAGTCCCTTCAACAAGAAGGATTTTCCAACTAATCTTTTTCACGATTACAAGTATTATGCACCTCTTCGTGTAACAAGTATTTTCAACCTCTTCGTGTTCTATCTCACAAGTATTCTTTTACACACAGCCTCTTCAGGCTTACAAAGCTTAAGATGAATAAATGAAAGTAGATGAAAGCTTGAGTTGAAACTCACTAACACATGAGAATAGACAATAGGAATCTCAAGGCTTTTTCTTTTTACATGAATATGGAAATAAAGCTTTTTAGACTCTTGAAGGATGCTTCGGCAAAAGATCTCTATCCTTCAAGTGCTGCTTCTTCTTTTTTATAAGTAAGAACAAATTTGAGCAGACTTCATGGGCTAGATCGTCCAACGGAAATATTTATTACCGTTCTGAGTAGCATTAAATGCATCTACTGGAAAAGTCTTTGAACTTCTTCGACGGTGACTTTTATTCTCTCGAGATTTCCAATCAATGAAAACAAAAGTCCTGATTTGTCTAAGATTGCAGACGGTTTCTTATTTGCAGATCTTTGTAGTTGTTAGACAATGTCAGCAAAAGTGGCTTAGTTGACTTCTTCTGTCGCCGTGAGCTGTCAGAGTTCTTTTCTAGCATTTAATGAGGAACAGCTTCTTCATTTTTGAAATTTTACTTGGACGAGCTTGAACTTGAACTTTGAAAGAGTGAGTTAAGTCCGAGCTTTGGCGGTCGGTCGTCTTGGACGAACTAATAAAAAGTAACTTGATATATGCATACAAGTATTGGACGCACCAATAGTAAAAGTATATAATACATTCATTGGACCCATGAAGAGTTATAGCATATTGGGCCACGAAGAGTTAACTTTAAGCGTAGAGCGAGAATGGACGCACAACCAAGATGGCGATTTGTTAAAAGCTGTTGTCGAAACACTTACTTGTTCAAACTAAATAAATATTTTTGTTATCCTCAAAACTTAACAGGAAAGCTTATAGCTTTTAAGAAATTAGAACTTAAACCTTTTATAAGAAATTGGTTTCAACAATCTCCCCCTTTTTGATGATGACAAAAACTATTAATTTGGTTGAACACGCATTCCTTTTAAAACAAAAATTGCTCCCCTAAGAAAAACATTTCTAAGGGACGGACTCCAAGTCGGTTGGACGCAGAGTCGATTGGACGTGGTACATGAAATTTATTTTAACGAAACAAGTTTCAAGAGCAAGTAATATTATCTTTGTATCGAAGTTTAGTTCTTGAGAAAAGAGTTTAACAGAGACAATACTTTTGAAAAGAAATAAACCATGCTAAAAAAATTAGATCATATCCTACACAGCAACACAGTGCAACAGAATAACCGAGACAAGGATAGTGAAACAACCAGATGAGAGAAAAACATAGTTTCATTGAATCAGTATAAATTATAAAATAAATTTATTTAAAACAAATCAAATTCCCATTATTCTCCCCCTTTGTCATCAGACAAAAAGAAAGAAAAAAAAACATCACTGTCAGAAAAAATTTTGGCTAAAAGAAAATAAAATAAAATATAATAAAATAAAATAAAATCAAGAGGAAGAAGGTGGAGGAGGAGGAGGTGGCCCTTGTTGAAAAAGAGACTTGAGGAGGTCTTCAACTCTCTTGTACATTACGTCCATTTGATTATTCACATAGGCCTGAAAAGCTGGGGGGGCACTTGGGTGAGAAGGTCAGCAGAAGGTTGTGGTTCCACAATAGCTAACTCAGTGGTGGAAGCAGGAGGGGTCACATCCATTTGCTGCACAACAGACTCAACTTCGTCTTCAGACAGAGGAAGGTCAACATCCCAAGGAAGAGAGGTTCTCCGGTAACCAAACATTTGATCCCAGGGATAAGGCCTGCCTATGTTGTCAGACGGAGGTCCAGAGACATAGCTTGGACAAGAGAAGATTGTTGGCAATGGCGAGTTGGAAGCGATCCAAAAAGATCATCTACCATATAGATAGAACGAAAACACCGAAGCTCGACCGAGGCACAAGCTTATGATATCTTCCTTATCTTCATCACTTAGTCCTCGAAGAAGACGCTTGTTGCTCACACTCCCAAATGTGCTTTTCCCGAAGGTCTTAGCCTCGTTCTCCACAGACTTCTCCTTTATTCGAAACATGCCACAAGAATTCAACATCAACATCGAGGAACGTAAGCTCCCAAAGTTTGGCTTAAAGATGATAGGCTTGGGAAAGGTGGCTTGGCTACAGACTTTTTCAAGTCTTTGTTTTTATTTAAATCCACCATTGGCAACCTTGGACAAACCCGATCCATTTGAATCTTGATGGCGCTTGTAGAGGAGATGATCGATGAAGGGGTACAAATCTCAAATTCTTCAACGAGAAGACTCCCCTTAATGACACCGACAAGGATGGTGTCATAAGGACTCGCAAATTGTCCCATTTCTTCCAAGGTGACAGTTTGAAGGATAGGTCACTAGGGAAGATGTGGACTTTTGTTGAGTAACCATCACAAAGACCGGGAGCGTCTTGCTTTGTGAGTGAGAGAGAAGAGTCCTTGGATTCCCAAAGAGGGATAATGTGAGGGAAACTCCCACGAGAGAAAAGATTAAGATGAGAGGAGTTGTAGAAGGTCTTTTGAGAGGGGGAAGGTGAAGGAGATTGGGAAGGTAATATGTGAGTTTGAGAAGAAAAAGGTTCGAGTGTTTAAGGGAGAGGAAGTTATTTGAGAGGTTGGGAAGGAAGTTTGTGGTTGTTTGAGAAGAGGGTAAAGTGGAGGAAGAGGGAATGGTAGGAAGAGGTTCCTTAGGAATGGACGCAAGCTTGGAAGAGGGTTTCCTTGTGATGGGTAGCTTCGTCTGGGTTCCTTTTGGGATGCTCGCAATGGACGCAACCTTCATCCTTTTAGCGATGGGTTGGTCATCTTCAGAGTCATCGTCCATTATGAGTCTCCGCTTGGGAAGGGCTTGGACGGACGGTGATTTCTTCTTTGGACTCTCGATCTTTGAAAGAATAAGAGGCTCTTTCTGGTCTAGAAAATCTTGGACGCTTTGAAGTTTCATCCTTAGAAGATTGCTTCGTCCAAAGATTTGTTGCTCTTGGATCCGTCCAAAAATCTTCTTCTTCTCTTCAACATCTTTAGTCTCATGGGGACTAAAGATACCTTGATCTCTGAAGATCTTGGTTAAGAGAACACCATAGGAGATGGTGGTCTTCTTCCCTTTTCCTTGTACACTTCTCTTGAAGTTCTTAAAAAGCGAGAGAAGGGAGATTGACCTGTTGACACAAATCGATGACACGTAAGGCATGAACTGTAGAGACTGAGTCTTTGGACCCCGCTTTGTGGAGTATTGCCTTGTTTAGAAGTTGATGCAAAACTCTTGCCTTGTCATTCATCTTGGAGGCAGTTATCTTCCCCGTGGATGACTCCTTTAGTAAGGTGTCAAGAAACGACATCGCTTCCCCCAAATGCTTTTTCCCAATCGAAGTGATGGTGGCTCCTTCCAACCAACATTGGGTGGCGTTGGAGATGGTTACCTCTGAAACCACAACGGGTTTTCCCAAAACACATCCCACGACCTCATTGCATACACGGATGCATTTTTCCGTAACATTTACACCAAATCCGGATAAACCTCCACCGGTTCTCGGAAGTAACTATCCCATCCAGCACCCACGAGACATTCTTAGATAACAATTCCACATACTGCTCAAATGGAAGATTGGACCGAGTATTCAACTTATACCTCGGCTCTTTCAACATCAAGGGTCTTTCCTCCGGCCATTTCTTAGGGTTAAAGAAATTTGAAAGAGAGAGAGAGAAATTTGCTAAGGTTCTTTTCGCAACTGTTTTCTTTCAATGTTTGAAGGCGTAAAAATTTGATCTTGTAAAGAAGGAAAATATTTATAGAAGAAGGTAGGTTTCTACACTGAAAGGTTTCTTGAGAGAAAACGAATCGTTTTTTTTTTTTTAAAAAAAAACAAACACAATAAATGTGTATTAAAAGCAACTGTCACGTCCGCAGTAAAAAGTTACTTTCGTGACCTTTCAAAAAGCCCGACTCACGTGGGAAATTTGAAAAGTTTCAAACAAGATAAATGCAAATGATTTATGTCTTATCAAGAAATTTACCACACCAATTATCAAGTACAAAGCATTTTGGACGCAGATTTTCAATGGACGCAAGAAATATTAATTCTTTACAAAATGCATACTTAGATGTTTTCGAATAAGAGTGAATCTATCCTCGAGAGGGTTTTGTGAAAATATCTGCCCATTGATGATCTCAGTATCCACATATTGAATATCAAACACACCTTTTTGAATATAGTCTCTTATAAAGTGATGTTTGATTTCAATGTGTTTTGCCCTTGAGTGTAGTATGGGATTTTTGATAAGTTAATTGCAGCAGTATTATCACATAGTAAAGGAATCTTACTTTCGAAGATGTTGTAGTCTTCTAATTGATGTTTGATCCGAGTAGTTGAGAGCAACAATTGGACGCAGAGATATATTCAAATTTTCAAACCGCTGATAGAGCAATTGTGCTTTGTCTCTTCTTTGGACCATGATACTAGATTTCCTCCAATGAAGTGACAACCTCCACTTGTACTTTTCCTTTCGATTCTATCTCCAAAGATAGTCAAGATCACAAAAACCAACTAACTACGTACTCATGAGATTTCTTAAATACCAAGCCCAGTTAGTAGTTCCTTTCAAGTATCTCGAATATTCTTTTTACGGCAATTAAGTGTGACTCTCTAGGATCAGTTGAAAACGTGCACAAAGACACACACTAAACATTATATCAGTGCGGGCGCATGAGATATAAGAGTGATCCGATCATACCTCTGTATACCTTTTCGTCCACCTTTTATCCTTATCGTCCAATCTTAGTGTGGATGATGGATGCATTGGTGTGCTCATTGTTTTGCAATCGTCCAATTTGAATTTCTTGAGAAGTTCATTTGTATATTTGGTCCGATGAATGTAGATTTCGTCAATGTTTGCTTCACTTGCAAACCCGGAAAGAATTTTAATTCTCCCATTAAGCTCATTTCGAATTCCTTACGCATCGATTGGAAAAATCCTTGCAAAGAGATTCATCGGTAGCTCCAAAGATAATATCATCAACATAAATTTGAACTAAAATGAATTTCGAGTTTTGTCTTTTCGAAAAAGAGTAGTGTCAACTTTTCCTCTAGAGAAACCGTTTTCTATTAAAAAGGTGCTTAACCTTTCATACCAGGCTCGAGGAGCTTGTTTTAAACCGTACAAGGCCTTTTTTAATTTGAAAACATGCTCGGTGGAAATTTTCATCCTTGAAACCAGGTGGTTGTTTAACGAAAACTTCTTCATTGATTATACCATTTAGAAATGCACTTTTTACGTCCATTTGATATAGTCTCATGCTATGATGAGCGGCAAATGAAAGTAAAATGCGTATGGCTTCTAGTCTAGCTACGAGGAGCAAAAGTTTCAAAGTGAAATCAATACCTTCTTGTTGTGAGTAACCTTGGGCTACCAACCTTGCTTTGTTTCTCACAACCTTACCATCTTCGTCCGATTTGTTTTTGAATATCCATTTTGTGCCGATGATGGACTTGTCTTTAGGCTTTTGAACCAGCGTCCAAACATCATTTCTTTTAAATTGATTTAGCTCTTCTTGCATGGCTAAGATCCATCCTTCGTCCTTCAGTGCTTCTTCTATTTTTCTTGGTTCCATTTCGTAGATGAAGGCTACATCGAGTATTCTCACGAAGGTAGATCTTGTACGTACTTTATCATCCTGGATTACCAATTATTTGGTGTTCTGGATGATAAGTTTTGAAATGCCAGCATCTTTGACCATCAGTTGTTTTTTCTTTTCTTTCATCGTCCAATGCTTCTTTGTTTTGGGTTGCTGATTCTTCTCCTTTGTCTTTTAAGTTTAACTCTGCAAAAGACTCATCTAGCTCTGACAAGTCATTGTCGAGGCTTTTGTCATTGAATTTAACATGAGCAGATTCTTCAACGATTAGAGAGCGAGAGTTATATACTCTATATGCTTTAGATGTTTCCGAGTATCCTAAGAAGATACGAGTCAACTTTAGCATCAAACTTTCCTAAAGAATCTTTAGTATTCAAAATAAAGCATTGACAACCAAAAGAATGAAAGTAAGAGATGTTGGGTTTTCGTCCTTTCCACAATTCATAAGGAGTATTGTTTAAAATAGGTATAATATATATTATGTTTTGAATATAACACGCAGTTGTTAACAAATTTTCCAGTGTTTGGAGATTGAGTTGTCATTGAGCATTGTTCTAGCCATCTCTTGAAGAGATCTATTTTTCTTTCTACCACACCATTTTGTTGTGGTGTTCTTGGGGCGTAGAAGTTGTGATGAATACCGTTTTCTTCACGTAACAATTGGAAGCTCTCATTCTCAAATTCTCCTCCATGATCACTTCGTATTGAGTTGATACACATTCCCTTTTCATTTTGAATTCTTTTACAGAAAATAGAAAAGACTTTGAAAGACTCATCCTTGTGAGCTAGAAACATAACCCATGTCCATCTAGTATAGTCATCTACTATGACCAATCCATATTTCTTTCCATTTAGTGAAGAAGTTCTTGTAGGACCAAATAAATCAAGATGTAACAATTCTAGTGGTCTAGAGGTGGAAACGATGTTTTTGGACTCAAAAGAATTTTTGATTTGTTTCCCCTTTTGACACGCTTCACAAAGAACATCTGATTTGTACACAAGCTTTGGTAGTCCTCTTACGAGGTTATGCTTATTTAGTTTAGAGATTAATCTCAAACTTGCATGACCAAGCTTCTTGTGCCATATCCACTGTTCTCCTTTTATGGAAACTAGACATGATACATTTTGATCTCGAAAGATCTTCCAAGTCAATTTTATAAAGATTGTTTTGCCTTTTAGCAATGAAGAGTATGGATCCGTCATAGTTTTTAACTATACATTCTCCTTGATTGAATGAAACATTAGATCCACTATCACATAATTGACTAATGCTAAGCGATTATGTTTCAATCCTTCAACTAGAAGAACATTATCGATAGAGGGAAAAGGATGCTTACCAATCTTACCTATTCCAACTATTTTACCTTTCTCGGTTTCCTCCAAACGTGACGGACCCTCCTTTATTAGTTTTGATGTCTTGGAACATAGACCTTTCTCCCGTCATGTGCCGTGAGCAACCACTGTCCGTGTACCATGACAGTGTCTTTTTCTTGTTGCTAAGCACATCTCGCAAAGAGGAATTATCATATCCTTAGGTACCCATATCTTTTGGGTCCTTTTTGGTTAGCTCTTGGAGATCCATAATATTTTGACCTTTTGTTAAAAAATCTATTGAGGAAGAGTAAACGTTCTTTTTACAAACATTCTTAATGAAATTAGGTTGAGTAGTAGTTTTTGAAGAAAGCGTTTATCAAGATCTTGATATCCCAATCCCGATTTGTCACGAGGGTCTCTGGAATATTTGAGTAAAATGTTTAGGTTGTTGGTGCTTTTTACAAATTTACCGAGGTCCTCCGTTAACTCTTTTACCTCATTATGAAGTTTATCAACTTCATCCAAGTGTTGGACTCGGAAGATGTTTTTAAAAGAGCATTTTCGCTTTTAATTTTTCACAATAAATTTCAAGTTCTTGTTTTTCTCGAAAACATTTTTCCATATTCTCTAGTTAATTTTGAAAACTTTCTTTTCAAGGATTTATATTCAACCGCTAAAATAGATGAATTATTTAACAACTCATCAAATGCATTCTCAAGATCAAGATCGCAGCTTAGTTACCTCATCTTCTTCTTCTTCTCGACACGGTGTTAGCCATGAGACATAGATTTGCTTCTTCTTCTCGCTTCTTCTTCATCATCGGTAGTTGAAAGATCAAGATCTTCCCAGTGTGGCCATTAATCCTCTTTTCTTCTTTGGAAAGAATCTCCTTTTCTCTTTCTCCTTGTTTAGTGAAGGACATTCCGCTTTAATGTGTCCTGCTTCTTGCATTCGTAGCATATGATTGGACTCTTGTCTTTTGTTTCGTTTTGTCCTTTGATGACCTTCGTCCAAAGTGCTTTCTCCGCATACCTCCTTTCTTTTTCCACATTGCTTGTATCTTTCTAGAGATGAAAGATAACTCGTCATTATCGATATATTATCTTCGATGACTCTACTGCCTCAAGATTTTTCACTTTAAGTGCTTTGGACGATCGCCTTTGTGAGCTTTAAGGGCAATTGATTTCCCTTTTCTTGAGCTTTCCTCTTCTTGAAGTTCCAAACATGAACTTTAAGAGAACCCAATAGTTCCTCCATGGTAAGAGAAGCTAGATTCTTTGCTTCCCGTATGGCAAGAACCTTAGGTCTCCACTGCCTGGAAAGACTTCTTAGGATTTTTCTCGATATGATCTTGATTATCATAGTTCTTTCCCGAGAGATCTCAAGTTATTGATTATTGTTTGGAATCGCCCAAACATTTGATCAATGTTTTCATGCTCTCCCATTTTGAAGAGCTCATATCGTGAACCAAAGATGCTTATCTTTGATTCTTTGACTTGAGATGAGCCTTCATGTGCTAATGCCGTAGTATCCCATATCTCTTTAGCTGTTTCACGCCTATGGACTTTGTCGTGCTCGATCCGTGATGGCACACATAAGATAATGTTTGGCTTTTGAGTTAAGCTGATGTCTGGTTCGTTGTCCTTCCGTCCATTGTGGTCGAGGGAGATCCTGTCCTTCTGCGTTGGTGGGTGTTTGATATCCATTTTGAACTAGATCCCAAATGTCCATATTTTGGGCATCAAAAAAGGCAATCATTCTCTTCTTCCAGTAATCATAGTCGTTTCCATTGAATAGAGGTGGTCTCTGCTCACCGCTTGTCCTTCGTTCTCCATTAAAGGGTGTATCGATCTTTTTGCTCAAGATCGTTAGATGCTCAACCCAAGAGGCTGAGCTCTGATACCAATTGAAATAACCAAATGAAACACAAGAAGGGGGGTTGAATTGTGTTTCTTAACCCTTTTTTAATTTATGAAGGATTTTCCTTTTCAAAAGAAAGTAGAACACAGCGAAAGAGACAGTTTAACAAGCAAGGTGCTTAGGACTAACACCACTTAGTCCTATTGGACTCCAAGGGTTTCGAAAAGACTTTTAATAAAATAGTTAATACGTTCTAAAACCAAATAAAAGATCTTTGTTAATAAACACAATGGAAAACCCCGCAGGTTAGTGAAAATAATAAAGCACACTAGAAGAGAGGAGAAGCTTACACACAAGATTTATCCTGGTTCACTCTTATCAACCAAGAGCTACGTCCACCCCTTCAACAAGAAGGATTTTCCAACTAATCTTTTTCACGATTACAAGTATTATGCACCTCTTCGTAACAAGTATTTTCAACCTCTTCGTGTTCTATCTCACAAGTATTCTTTTACACACAAATTTCTTCAAAGCTTACAAAGCTTAAGATGAATAAATGAAAGTAGATGAAAGCTTGAGTTGAAACTCACTAACACATGAGAATAGACAATAGGAATCTCAAGGCTTTTTCTTTTTACACGAATATGGAAATAAAGCTTTTTAGACTCTTGAAGGATGCTTCTAAAAGATCTCTATCCTTCAAGTGCTGCTTCTTCTCTTTATAAGTAAGAACAAATTTGAGCAGACTTCATGGGCTAGATCGTCCAACGGAAATATTTATTACCGTTCTGAGTAGCATTAAATGCATCTACTGGAAAAGTGCTGAACTTCTTCTGACGGTGACTTTTATTCTCTGAGATTTCCAATCAATGAAAACAAAAGTCCTGATTTGTCTAAGATTGCAGACGGTTTCTTATTTGCAGATCTTTGTAGTTGTTAGACAATGTCAGCAAAAGTGGCTTAGTTGACTTCTTCTGTCGCCGTGAGCTGTCAGAGTTCTTTTCTAGCATTTAATGAGGAACAGTTCTTCATTTTTTGAAATTTTACTTGGACGAGAGCTTGAACTTGAACTTTGAAAGAGTGAGTTAAGTCCGAGCTTTGGCAGTCAGATCGTCTTGGACGAACTAATAAAAAGTAACAGTATATGCATACAAGTATTGGACGCACCAATAGTAAAAGTATATAATACATTCATTGGACCCATGAAGAGTTATAGCATATTGGACGCACGAAGAGTTAACTTTAAGCGTAGAGCAGAATGGACGCACAATCAGTAGCGATTTGTTAAAACTGTTGTCGAAACACTTACTTGTTCAAACTAAATAAATATTTTTGTTATCCTCAAAACTTAACAGGGAAAGCTTATAGCTTTTAAGAAATTAGAACTTAAACCTTTTTATAAGAAATTGGTTTCAACAAATAGAACTTCTAGGCCAAGTTGTTGATGTTTTCATGATTGGAATGAGTTAGTCAATGAATGGGAGAGTCAACAGATGTTCGTCTTGCACCCATGAAGGTTGAAGGCTCAAGCTATCTTGGATTTAGAGTTGAAAGCTCATTTCCTCCTTTTCGGTTTATCTTGGAGTAATAGAACTTCTAGGCCAAGTTATTGATGTTTTCATGATTGGAATGAGTTAGTCAATGAATGGGAGAGTCAACAGATGTTCGTCTTGCACCCATGGAGGTTGAAGACTCAAGCTATCTTGGTTTTAGAGTTGAAGGCTCATTTCCTCCTTTTCAGTTTATCTTGGAGTAATAGAACTTCTAGGCCAATTTCTTGATGTTTTCATGATTGGAATGAGTTAGTCAATGAATGGGAGAGTCAACAGATGTTCGTCTTGCACCCATGGAGGTTGAAGACTGAAGCAATCTTGGTTTTAGAGTTGAAAGCCCATTTCTTCGGTCTTGGTTTATCTTGGACTAATAGAACTTCTAGGCCAAGTTGTTGATGTTTTCATGATTGGAATGAGTTAGTCAATGAATTGGAGAGTCAACAGATGTTCGTCTTGCACACATTGAGGTTGAAGACTCAAGCTATATTGGTTTTAGAGTTGAAAGCTCATTTCTTCCTTTTCGGTTTATCTTGGACTAATAGAACTTCTAGGCCAAGTTATTGATGTTTTCATGATTGGAATGAGTTAGTCAATGAATGGGAGAGTCAACAGATGTTCGTCTTGCACCCATGGAGGTTGAAGACTCAAGCAATCTTGGTTTTAGAGTTGAAAGCCCATTTCTTCGGTCTTGGTTTATCTTGGACTAATAGAACTTCTAGGCCAAGTTGTTGATGTTTTCATGATTGGAATGAGTTAGTCAATGAATTGGAGAGTCAACAGATGTTCGTCTTGCACACATTGAGGTTGAAGACTCAAGCTATATTGGTTTTAGAGTTGAAAGCTCATTTCTTCCTTTTCGGTTTATCTTGGACTAATAGAACTTCTAGGCCAAGTTGTTAATGTTTTCATGATTGGAATGAGTTATTCAATGAATGGGAGAGTCAACAGATGTTCGTCTTGCACCCATGGAGGTTGAAGACTCAAGCTATCTTGGTTTTAGAGTTGAAAGCTCATTTCCTCCTTTTCAGTTTATCTTGGAGTAATAGAACTTCTAGGCCAAGTTATTGATGTTTTCATGATTGGAATGAGTTAGTCAATGAATGGGAGAGTCAACAGATGTTCGTCTTGCACCCATGAAGGTTGAAGGCTCAAGCTATCTTGGTTTTAGAGTTGAAAGCTCATTTCCTCCTTTTCAGTTTATCTTGGACTAATAGAACATCTAGGCCAAGTTATTGATGTTTTCATGATTGGAATGAGTTGGTCAATGAATGGGAGAGTCAACAGATGTTCGTCTTGCACCCATGAAGGTTGAAGGCTCAAGCTATTTTGGTTTTAGAGTTGAAAGCTCATTTCCTCCTTTTCGGTTTATCTTGGACTAATAGAACTTCTAGGCCAAGTTATTGATGTTTTCATGATTGGAATGAGTTAGTCAATGAATGGGAGAGTCAACAGATGTTCCTCTTGCACCCATGCAGGTTGAAGACTGAAGCAATCTTGGTTTTAGAGTTGAAAGCCCATTTCTTCGTTTTCAGTTTATCTTGGACTAATAGATCTTCTAGGCCAAGTTGTTAATGTTTTCATGATTGGAATGAGTTAGTCAATGAATGGGAGAGTCATCAGATGTTCGTCTTGCACCCATGAAGGTTGAAGACTCAAGCTGATACAAGAACACTTAGGACCGTCTTGAAAACAGGTAAAGAAAAGAGGAACTTGACCCTAACTCAAGCGACCACAGAACTGTGAGTTATCAAAGAAGCGTGACCAACCACGACCCGCCGCGTAACTCAAAGACTATAAAGTTCTTAACTCAAGAACAAAGGAAAAGCTCTCACAATAAAGAAACTCTCAAATTTCATTAATCTTCAAATTCTGCCTTGTGTAGTACAAGAGTTCCCTATTTATAGCCTAACTAGGAAAAACAAGAAATAAATACCCACTACCATGCATTTACCACATACATTGACAAATGCATGTATATTACCTAGAAAATAAGCATAAACATGATAATAAATTCCCACTAGCCATTATTATGACTTAGAGCACTACTAGGAAGCATTAAATGAGGCTAGAGAAAACTAAGAGTCACCGTAAAATTGTGCTCAAATTAAGTACGAACTTACAAATATAATTTTTAATAATTGGTCTTTAATTTTTATCTATTCAGCCCATTGATAAAGTCCACTAATCAGCCCATGAATGCTTCTTGTCTTTGAATTGGGCCTTCCAAAACAAAGTTTCAAGTTGGATCAAATCAACCTCATCAAGTTGGAGGAAAGTGACCCAATTTGGTGCAGCCTCTAATGCATGTTGGTCTTCCTTTTCTTTGATCTTTATGATTAGGCCTTGTAAAGCTTGCTTCATTCTCTTAGTCTTAGACCTAGTCATAGGACCTCCAATTCCATGCAAAGGATCTTTAGTTGGGCAATGGCTGCATTTCTATCATTCCCTCCTCTTTGAAAGGATTCGCCTCGAATCTCGATCCAAAGACCTGCATCAAACAAAGATAGATCAGCCACATTAAAGGTAGCACTCACATTACCATATTCACTTGGTAAATCCAACTTGTAGGCATTGTCATTCATCTTCTCTAGGACTTGAAAAAGGCCCATCTCCTCTTGGTAGCAATTTGGATTTCCTTTGAGTAGGAAACCTTCCTTCCTCGTATGAACCCATACCCAATCTCCAGGTTCAAAAATAACCTTAACACGCCCCTTATTTGCTTGCTTTGCATATTGTTCATTCTTCTTCTCTCAATGTTGGCTCGAACTTTTGCATGCAACTCCTTAATAGTATCTCGCCTTTTCTTACCATCCAAATTAGCATGCTCATTAGTAGGCAAAGGTAAGATATCCAAAGGAGTCAAAGGATTAAAGCCATATACAATTTCAAAAGGAGAATAGGAAGTTGTAGAATGAACACTCCTATTATAAGCAAACTCAACATGTGGCAAGCATTTCTCCCAATTTTTCAAATTCCTTTGAATGATAGCACGCAACAAGGTAGTAAGTGTTCTATTTACCACTTCGCTTGTCCATCATTGAGGATGTGCAACAAGAGAAAATAAGAGTTTTGTTCCCAAAGCTTATTCCACAAAGTTCTCCAAAATGGCTTAGGAACTTTACATCTCTATCACTCACTATTGTCCTTGGCAATCCATGCAAGCGCACTACTTTAAAGAAGAGATCAGAATATGTGTTGCATCATTTGTTTTAGAACATGCAATGAAATGTGCCATTTTGCTAAATCTATCAACAATAACAAATATACTGTCTTTTCCACCTTGAGATCGAGGTAGCCCTAACACAAAATCCATTGAAATATCAGTCCAAGGTTGATTGGGAACAAAGTGTAGGTGTATAGAAACCATGAGGCATGACTTTAGATTTAGCTTGTTTACATGTTATGCACTTATTACAAACAGATTGCACATCATGCTTCATGCTAGGCCAATAAAAGTGCTCATGCAGAATTTCCAAGGTCTTTCTTACTCCAAAATGTCCCATCAACCCTCCACCATGACTTTCCCTAACTAGCATCTCACGCAAAGAACAAACAGCACACACAATTTATTTTTCTTAAATAAGAACCCATCATGCCTATAATAGTCCCCAAAAGCATGTATAGAACAAGAATCCCATACTTTGACAAAGTCAGAATCATTAGCATACAAGTCCTTTATGAGATCAAAACCAAGTAATTTGGTTTGCAAGGAAGTAAGCAACGCATACCTTCGGGACAATGCATCAGCAACTATGTTTTCCTTACCATTCTTGTACTTGATCACATAAGGAAACATCTCAATGAATTCCAACCACTTAGCATGTCTCTTTTGAAGCTTACCTTGAGATCTTAGATACTTCAAGCTTTGATGGTCAGAATGAATTATGAATGCTCTTGGCCACAAGTAGTGTTGCCATGTTTGCAAGGCCCTCACCAATGCATACAACTCTTTGTCATATGTGGAATAATTCAATGCTGCCCCATTCAGCTTTTCACTAAAGTATGCTATTGGTTTAGAGTCCTGCATCAATACAGCCCCTATACCAACACCAGAAGCATCACATTCAATTTCAAAAGCTTTATCAAAATTAGGCAAACAAAGCAAAGGTGCATTGGTCAACTTTTCTTTTAATGAATTAAAAGCTTCTCATGCATATCATTCCACTTGAACACAACATTCTTTTTAACAAGTTCATTCAAAGGTGCAGCAATAGAACTAAAGTTCTTTACAAACCTTCTATAAAAACTTGCTAAACCATGAAAACTTCTTACCTCATTTGCGCTCTTAGGTGTAGGCCATTCTCTAATTGCCTTTACCTTCTCTTCATCCACACTTATTCCTTTAGAGCTTACAACAAAACCCAGAAACACAACAGATTCAAGACAAAATGCACACTTCTTAAGATTGGCATACAATTTATTTTCTCTCAAAACATTAAGAACAGCATGCAATTGATCAATATGTTCATCCAAAGTTTTGCTATAAATCAAAATATCATCAAAATACACTACAACAAATTTTCCTATGAAAGAACGCAAAACATGGTTCATTAACCTCATGAAGGTGCTGGGTGCATTAGTTAAGCCAAATGGCATCACTAACCACTCATACAAACCATATTTTGTTTTAAAAGTCAAGTTTCCATTCATCACCTTCTTTCATACGAATTTGATAGTATCCACTCTTCAAATCAATTTTAGAAAACACACATGAACCATGCAATTCATCAAGCATGTCATCCAATCTAGGGATAGGATATCGATATTTGCTAAAGGATTTTGTTTATGGCTCCTAGCCAACAAGACACATGCGCCATGTGCCATCTTTTTGGAACCAAGATTACAGAACAACATGGGCTAAGACTCTCCCTCACAAATCCCTTTTGCAAGAATTCATCCACTTGCCTTTGAATCTCCTTTGCTTCCTCAGACTTGTTCTATAGGGCTCTATTTGGAAGTGAAGCACCTGGGACAAAGTCAATTTGATGCTCAATACCTCTTAAAGGAGGTAATCCATGGGGAACCTCTTCGGGAAAAACATCAACAAATTCCTGCAATAAGGAAACAAACTCACTAGGCAAAGAGGAATTAAGGTCGTTAGTGAGAAAAACATCCTTGTACATGAGTACAAGTAGCTGCTCTCTAGCTATCAAAGCACTCTCAACCTCTCTTTTCTTTGCAAATGCACTCACTCTCTTATTTTTCTTTTCTTTGTTTTCTGACTTTTTTTGCTCACTCTCATTTTTCTTATCTTTGTTTTCTGACTTTTTTTGCTCACTCTCATTTTTCTTATCTCTCCTCTCTTTTTCTTTTAAGCTCATTTGCTCTTCTCTCATCTTACACTCTCTTGCAATTCTGATTTGGTCAGCATAAGCCTCAGCAGGTTGGAGAGGTGTTAAAACAATGGTGCGATTGTTCATAATAAGACTGTATCTATTTTTGTACCCATCATGAGTAACTTTTCTATCAAATTGCCATGGACGCCCAAGAAGTAAATGTCCAGCATGCATAGGAGCCACATCACAAAGAACTTCATCCTTGTATTTCCCAATGGAAAATGAAATTAACACTTGCTTAGTCACCCTTATGTCTCCACAATCATTCAACCACTGAAGTCTATATGGATTTGGATGCTTTAAAGTGGGCAAACTCAGTTTCTCAACCAACAAGGTGCTAGCAACATTTGTGCAACTTCCACTATCAATGATTAAACTGCATACCTTATTATTTACAAGGCATCTCGTATGAAATATATGCTCACGCTGCTCCTCATCACCATTTACTTTAGGTTGCATGTTAAGAGCACGCCTAGTAACAAGCACGTCTCCATTCACAGGTTCAGCAACTTCAACATCACTACAATCCTCCAATGATGGCATTTCATCATCACTTGAGCTCACACTCTCTATGTCTCCATTATCTAGCAGTATCATGGCTCTTTTATTTGGACATTGAGAAGCAATGTGTCCAATTCCTTGACACCTGAAACATTTGATATCACGAGATCTAGAAGATGAATTAGTTTCCATTTTACCTTTAGGTGCGGCAATCGAATTTTTGGCCTTTGCATCTTCCTTTGGCTTTGACACAGATTTGTTGTTTTGCCAATTTGGTTTCCATGAAGAACTAGAAGCAAATTTAGAAGTGCTCTTAGCTTTCAATTGCCTTTCCACTTGAATAGCTTTGTGCAGCAAATCCTCCATCTCCACATAATGTTGCAATTCTACCACATCAGCTATCTCCTTCTTTAAACCTCCAGTGAATCTAGCCATAGTTGCCTCTCTGCCTTCTCTTCAACATTTGCTCTAATCATGGCTATTTCCATCTCCTTGTAGTAATCCTCCACACTCATAGAACCTTGAGTTAGGCTTTGCAATTTCCGGTGCAAGTCCCTATGGTAGTGGCTAGGGACAAATCTTTTCCTCATGGCAGCCTTCATCTCTTCCCATGTACGAATAGGCCTCTCCCCATTTCTCCGCCTACTCAGAACAAGTTGATCCCACCAAAGACTAGCATAATCAGTGAATTCAACAACTGCTAATTTAATCTTCTTCTCCTCTGAATAATTGTGACAGTCAAACACATGTTCAACCTTTCTCTCCCACTCTAAGTACAATTCAGGATCATTCTTTCCCTGAAATGAAGGGATTGTCATCTTAATACTTCCCAAATTTGTGTCTCTTGTTTCACCTCTTCTCCTCCTATTACCTCTTCTACTCGAATGCTCCTCTTCCTCTTCTTCAGAACCGGATTGTGGCGATGTTCTAGAATTGGATGCAGGTTGTAGATTGTCTAATCTTGCATTTAGAGCTCGAAATTGTTCTTGAACAAATTTTCACAAACAACCTCCGAGATCAAACTCTCCTTCTTGTCCTCCACTCATGATGAAAATGCTGCAAAAATTATGTTAGAAGTGATCACAAATGAATAATAGTCCAACACTAGGGAAATCCTCACACAAATACTCTCTATGTGTTTCACACTTTTGGCTTTTTCCTTCTGTTGTTCTTACCACTCACCACTCAGCTTTTACCTTATGAGTTCTTAAGTAAGAATCTTTGGATGATTCTACACAACAAGAAACAGCAAGGAATTGATGATAACTTTGGTGAACCAAAAACTAGCAAGGAACAACTGAATAGAAACAAGGAATTCAAGAAAAGTACTGTAATGAGAACAGGATCAATGAAAGAATAGCAAATCTGCCCAGGAATTTCGTTTTTTTTTCTCTTTTTTTTTCACTTTTTTTTTTGTTTCACTTTTGTTTGCAAATTCTTCTTTTTCTTTCAATCTGGAATATCTCTTTTTTTTTTTTGGTTAAATAGCAGGACAGAAACGAACAAGGGAAGATGTCGTAGAATAAAGAGATAAACAACAGCGGAAAGAGAATTTTTTTTTTTTTGAATTTGAATAAGATACACACACAAAAGATAGATGACACCTGATTTCAAGAGCCGAAGCTCTGATGCCAAATGATACAAGAACACTTAGGACCGTCTTGAAAACAGGTAAAGAAAAGAGGAACTTGACCCTAACCGCACCCGGTAGAACCGTGAGTTATCAAAGAAGCGTGACTTAACCGCTGACTCACGGGCAGAACCAAAGACTATAAAGTTCTTAACTCAAGAACAAAGGAAAAGCTCTCACAATAAAGAAACTCTCAAATTTCATTAATCTTCAAATTCTGCCTTGTGTAGTACAAGAGTTCCCTATTTATAGCCTAACTAGGAAAAACAAGAAATAAATACCCACTACCATGCATTTACCACATACATTGACAAATGCATGTATATTACCTAGAAAATAAGCATAAACATGATAATAAATTCCCACTAGCCATTATTATGACTTAGAGCACTACTAGGAAGCATTAAATGAGGCTAGGAGAAAACTAAGAGTCACCAGAAAATTGTGCTCAAAATAAGTACGAAATTACAAATAAAATTGTTAAAAATTGGACTTTAATTATTATCTAATCAGCCCATTGATAAAGTCCACTAATCAGCCCATGAATGCTTCTTGTCTTTTGAATTGGGCCTTCCAAAACAGGCTTCAAGTTGACCCAAAATCAACCTCATCAAGTTGGAGGAAAGTGACCCAATTTGGTGCAAATTTCTAATGCATGTTGGTCTTCCTTTTCTTTGATCTTTATGATTAGGCCTTGTAAAGCTTGCTTCATTCTCTTAGTCTTAGACCTAGTCATAGGACCTCCAATTCCATGCAAAGGATCTTTAGTTGGGCTGGCTGCATTTCTATCACAAGCTATCTTGGTTTTAGAGTTGAAAGCTCATTTCCTCCTTTTCAGTTTATCTTGGAGTAATAGAACTTCTAGGCCAAGTTATTGATGTTTTCATGATTGGAATGAGTTAGTCAATGAATGGGAGAGTCAATGCATGTCTGCCTTGCACCCATGAAGGTTGAAGACTCAAGCTATCTTGGTTTTAGAGTTGAAAGCTCATTTCCTCCTTTTCGGTTTATCTTGGACTAATAGAACTTCTAGGCCAAGTTGTTAATGTTTTCATGATTGGAATGAGTTAGTCAATGAATGGGAGAGTCAACAGATGTTCGTCTTGCACCCATGAAGGTTGAAGACTCAAGCTATCTTGGTTTTAGAGTTGAAAGCTCATTTCTTCCTTTTCGGTTTATCTTGGACTAATAGAACTTCTAGGCCAAGTTATTGATGTTTTCATGATTGGAATGAGTTAGTCAATGAATGGGAGAGTCAATGATGTCTGCCTTGCACCCATGAAGGTTGAACACTCAAGATATCTTGGTTTTATAGTTGAAATCCCATTTCTTCATCCTTGGTTTATCTTGGACTAATAGAACTTCTAGGCCAAGTTGTTGATGTTTTCATGATTGGAATGAGTTAGTCAATGAATGGGAGAGTCAACAGATGTTCGTCTTGCACCCATGAAGGTTGAAGACTCAAGCTATCTTGGTTTTAGAGTTGAAAGCTCATTTCCTCCTTTTCAGTTTATCTTGGACTAATAGAACTTCTAGGCCAAGTTATTGATGTTTTCATGATTGGAATGAGTTAGTCAATGAATGGGAGAGTCAATGCATGTCTGCCTTGCACCCACGGAGGTTGAAGACTCAAGCTATCTTGGTTTTAGAGTTGAAAGCTCATTTCCTCCTTTTGGTTTATCTTGGACTAATAGAAATTCTAGGCCAAGTTGTTGATGTTTTCATGATTGGAATGAGTTAGTCAATGAATGGGAGAGTCAACAGATGTTCTGCCTTGCACCCATGAAGGTTGAAGACTCAAGCTATCTTGGTTTTAGAGTTGAAAGCTCATTTCCTCCTTTTCGGTTTATCTTGGACTAATAGAACTTCTAGGCCAAGTTGTTGATGTTTTCATGATTGGAATGAGTTAGTCAATGAATGGGAGAGTCAACAGATGTTCGTCTTGCACCCATGAAGGTTGAAGACTCAAGCTATCTTGGTTTTAGAGTTGAAAGCTCATTTCCTCCTTTTCAGTTATCTTGGACTAATAGAACTTCTAGGCCAAGTTGTTAATGTTTTCATGATTGGAATGAGTTAGTCAATGAATGGGAGAGTCAACAGATGTTCGTCTTGCACCCATGGAGGTTGAAGACTCAAGCTATCTTGGTTTTAGAGTTGAAAGCTCATTTCCTCCTTTTCGGTTTATCTTGGACTAATAGAACTTCTAGGCCAAGTTGTTGATATTTTCATGATTGGAATGAGTTAGTCAATGAATGGGAGAGTCAACAGATGTTCGTCTTGCACCCATGAAGGTTGAAGACTCAAGCTATCTTGGTTTTAGAGTTGAAAGCTCATTTCCTCCTTTTCAGTTTATCTTGGACTAATAGAACTTCTAGGCCAAGTTGTTAATGTTTTCATGATTGGAATGAGTTAGTCAATGAATGGGAGAGTCAACAGATGTTCGTCTTGCACCCATGAAGGTTGAAGACTCAAGCTATCTTGGTTTTAGAGTTGAAAGCTCATTTCCTCCTTTTCGGTTTATCTTGGACTAATAGAACTTCTAGGCCAAGTTATTGATGTTTTCATGATTGGAATGAGTTAGTCAATGAATGGGAGAGTCAACAGATGTTCGTCTTGCACCCATGAAGGTTGAAGACTCAAGCTATCTTGGTTTTAGAGTTGAAAGCTCATTTCCTCCTTTTCAGTTTATCTTGGACTAATAGAACTTCTAGGCCAAGTTATTGATGTTTTCATGATTGGAATGAGTTAGTCAATGAATGGGAGAGTCAACAGATGTTCGTCTTGCACCCATGAAGGTTGAAGACTCAAGCTATCTTGGTTTTAGAGTTGAAAGCCCATTTCTTCGGTCTTGGTTTATCTTGGACTAATAGAACTTCTAGGCCAAGTTGTTGATGTTTTCATGATTGGAATGAGTTAGTCAATGAATGGGAGAGTCAACAGATGTTCGTCTTGCACCCATGGAGGTTGAAGACTCAAGCTATCTTGGTTTTAGAGTTGAAAGCTCATTTCCTCCTTTTCGGTTTATCTTGGACTAATAGAACTTCTAGGCCAAGTTGTTGATGTTTTCATGATTGGAATGAGTTAGTCAATGAATGGGAGAGTCAACAGATGTTCGTCTTGCACCCATGAAGGTTGAAGACTCAAGCTATCTTGGTTTTAGAGTTGAAAGCTCATTTCCTCCTTTTCAGTTTATCTTGGACTAATAGAACTTCTAGGCCAAGTTATTGATGTTTTCATGATTGGAATGAGTTAGTCAATGAATGGGAGAGTCAACAGATGTTCGTCTTGCACCCATGAAGGTTGAAGACTCAAGCTATCTTGGTTTTAGAGTTGAAAGCTCATTTCCTCCTTTTCGGTTTATCTTGGACTAATAGAACTTCTAGGCCAAGTTATTGATGTTTTCATGATTGGAATGAGTTAGTCAATGAATGGGAGAGTCAACAGATGTTCTGCCTTGCACCCATGGAGGTTGAAGACTCAAGCTATCTTGGTTTTAGAGTTGAAAGCTCATTTCCTCCTTTTCGTTTATCTTGGACTAATGGAACTTCTAGGCCAAGTTGTTGATGTTTTCATGATTGGAATGAGTTAGTCAATGAATGGGAGAGTCAACAGATGTCTGCCTTGCACCCATGAAGGTTGAAGACTCAAGCTATCTTGGTTTTAGAGTTGAAAGCTCATTTCCTCCTTTTCGGTTTATCTTGGACTAATAGAACTTCTAGGCCAAGTTGTTGATGTTTTCATGATTGGAATGAGTTAGTCAATGAATGGGAGAGTCAACAGATGTTCGTCTTGCACCCATGAAGGTTGAAGACTCAAGCTATCTTGGTTTTAGAGTTGAAAGCTCATTTCCTCCTTTTAGGATTATCTTGGACTAATAGAACTTCTAGGCCAAGTTGTTAATGTTTTCATGATTGGAATGAGTTAGTCAATGAATGGGAGAGTCAACAGATGTCTCGTCTTGCACCCATGAAGGTTGAAGACTCAAGCTATCTTGGTTTTAGAGTTGAAAGCTCATTTCCTCCTTTTCGGTTTATCTTGGACTAATAGAACTTCTAGGCCAAGTTATTGATGTTTTCATGATTGGAATGAGTTAGTCAATGAATGGGAGAGTCAACAGATGTTCGTCTTGCACCCATGAAGGTTGAAGACTCAAGCTATCTTGGTTTTAGAGTTGAAAGCTCATTTCTTCTGTATTGGTTTATCTTGGACTAATATAACTTCTAGGCCAAGTTGTTGATGTTTTCATGATTGGTATGAGTTAGTCAATGAATGGGAGAGTCAACAGATGTCTGCCTTGCACCCATGAAGGTTGAAGACTCAAGCTATCTTGGTTTTAGAGTTGAAAGCTCATTTCCTCCTTTTCAGTTTATCTTGGACTAATAGAACTTCTAGGCCAAGTTGTTAATGTTTTCATGATTGGAATGAGTTAGTCAATGAATGGGAGAGTCAACAGATGTTCGTCTTGCACCCATGAAGGTTGAAGACTCAAGCTATCTTGGTTTTAGAGTTGAAAGCTCATTTCCTCCTTTTCGGTTTATCTTGGACTAATAGAACTTCTAGGCCAAGTTATTGATGTTTTCATGATTGGAATGAGTTAGTCAATGAATGGGAGAGTCAACAGATGTTCGTCTTGCACCCATGAAGGTTGAAGACTCAAGCTATCTTGGTTTTAGAGTTGAAAGCTCATTTCCTCCTTTTCAGTTTATCTTGGACTAATAGAACTTCTAGGCCAAGTTATTGATGTTTTCATGATTGGAATGAGTTAGTCAATGAATGGGAGAGTCAACAGATGTTCTCCTTGCACCTATGAAGGTTGAAGACTCAAGCTATCTTGGTTTTAGAGTTGAAAGCTCATTTCCTCCTTTTCGGTTTATCTTGGACTAATAGAACTTCTAGGCCAAGTTATTGATGTTTTCATGATTGGAATGAGTTAGTCAATGAATGGGAGAGTCAACAGATGTCTGCCTTGCACCCATGAAGGTTGAAGACTCAAGCTATCTTGGTTTTAGAGTTGAAAGCTCATTTCCTCCTTTTCGGTTTATCTTGGACTAATAGAACTTCTAGGCCAATTTGTTGATGTTTTAAAGATTGTAATGAGTTAGTAACTCAATGAGAGAGTCAACAGATGTCTGCCTTGCACCCATGAAGGTTGAAGACTCAAGCTATCTTGGTTTTAGAGTTGAAAGCTCATTTCCTCCTTTTCGGTTTATCTTGGACTAATAGAACTTCTAGGCCAAGTTGTTGATGTTTTCATGATTGGAATGAGTTAGTCAATGAATGGGAGAGTCAACAGATGTTCGCCTTGCACCCATGAAGGTTGAAGACTCAAGCTATCTTGGTTTTAGAGTTGAAAGCTCATTTCCTCCTTTTCGGTTTATCTTGGACTAATAGAACTTCTAGGCCAAGTTGTTGATATTTTCATGATTGGAATGAGTTAGTCAATGAATGGGAGAGTCAACAGATGTTCGTCTTGCACCCATGAAGGTTGAAGACTCAAGCTATCTTGGTTTTAGAGTTGAAAGCTCATTTCCTCCTTTTCAGTTATCTTCGACTAATAGAACTTCTAGGCCACGTTATTAATGTTTTCATGATTGGAATGAGTTAGTCAATGAATGGGAGAGTCAACCGATGTTCGTCTTGCACCCATGAAGGTTGAAGACTCAAGCTATCTTGGTTTTAGAGTTGAAAGCTCATTTCCTCCTTTTCGGTTTATCTTGGACTAATAGAACTTCTAGGCCAAGTTATTGATGTTTTCATGATTGGAATGAGTTAGTCAATGAATGGGAGAGTCAACAGATGTTCTTGTTGCACCCATGGAGGTTGAAGACTCACGCTATCTTGGTTTTAGAGTTGAAAGCTCATTTCTTCCTTTTTGGTTTATCTTGGACTAATAGAACTTCTAGGCCAAGTTGTTGATGTTTTCATGATTGGAATGAGTTAGTCAATGAATGGGAGAGTCAACAGATGTTCGCCTTGCACCCATGGAGGTTGAAGACTCAAGCTATCTTGGTTTTAGAGTTGAAAGCTCATTTCCTCCTTTTCGGTTTATCTTGGACTAATAGAACTTCTAGGCCAAGTTGTTGATGTTTTCATGATTGGAATGAGTTAGTCAATGAATGGGAGAGTCAACGATGTTCGTCTTGCACCCATGAAGGTTGAAGACTCAAGCTATCTTGGTTTTAGAGTTGAAAGCTCATTTCCTCCTTTTCATTTTATCTTGGACTAATAGAACTTCTAGGCCAAGTTGTTAATGTTTTCATGATTGGAATGAGTTAGTCAATGAATGGGAGACTCAACAGATGTTCGCCTTGCACCCATGAAGGTTGAAGGCTCAAGCTATCTTGGTTTTAGAGTTGAAAGCTCATTTCCTCCTTTTCGGTTTATCTTGGACTAATAGAACTTCTAGGCCAAGTTGTTAATGTTTTCATGATTGGAATGAGTTAGTCAATGAATGGGAGAGTCAATGCATGTTCGTCTTGCACCCATGAAGGTTGAAGACTCAAGCTATCTTGGTTTTAGAGTTGAAAGCTCATTTCTTCTTTTGGTTTATCTTGGACTAATAGAACTTCTAGGCCAAGTTGTTAATGTTTTCATGAATGGAATGAGTTAGTCAATGAATGGGAGAGTCAACAGATGTCTGCCTTGCACCCATGAAGGTTGAAGACTCAAGCTATCTTGGTTTTAGAGTTGAAAGCTCATTTCCTCCTTTTCGGTTTATCTTGGACTAATAGAACTTCTAGGCCAAGTTATTGATGTTTTCATGATTGGAATGAGTTAGTCAATGAATGGGAGAGTCAACAGATGTTCGTCTTGCACCCATGAAGGTTGAAGACTCAAGCTATCTTGGTTTTAGAGTTGAAAGCTCATTTCCTCCTTTTTAGTTTATCTTGGACTAATAGATCTTCTAGTCCAAGTTGTTAATGTTTTCATGATTGGAATGAGTTAGTCAATGAATGGGAGAGTCAACAGATGTTCCTCTTGCACCCATGGAGGTTGAAGACTCAAGCTATCTTGGTTTTAGAGTTCAAAGCTCATTTCTTCCTTTTCGGTTTATCTTGGACTAATAGAACTTCTAGGCCAAGTTATTGATGTTTTCATGATTGGAATGAGTTAGTCAATGAATGGGAGAGTCAATGCATGTCTGCCTTGCACCCATGAAGGTTGAAGACTCAAGCTATATTGGTTTTAGAGATGAAAGCTACTTTCATCCTTTTAGTCTTATCTTGGAGTAATAGAACTTCTAGGCCAAGTTGTTAATGTTTTCATGATTGGAATGAGTTAGTCAATGAATGGGAGAGTCAACAGATGTCTGCCTTGCACCCATGAAGGTTGAAGACTCAAGCTATCTTGGTTTTAGAGTTGAAAGCTCATTTCCTCCTTTTCGGTTTATCTTGGACTAATAGAACTTCTAGGCCAAGTTGTTGATGTTTTCATGATTGGAATGAGTTAGTCAATGAATGGGAGAGTCAACAGATGTTCGCCTTGCACCCATGAAGGTTGAAGACTCAAGCTATCTTGGTTTTAGAGTTGAAAGCTCATTTCCTCCTTTTCGTTTATCTTGGAGTAATAGAACTTCTAGGCCAAGTTGTTAATGTTTTCATGATTGGAATGAGTTAGTCAATGAATGGGAGAGTCAACAGATGTCTGCCTTGCACCCATGAAGGTTGAAGACTGAAGCTATCTTGGTTTTAGAGTTGAAAGCTCATTTCCTCCTTTTCGGTTTATCTTGGACAAATAGAACTTCTAGGCCAAGTTGTTGATGTTTTCATGATTGGAGTTAGTTAGTCAATGAATGGGAGAGTCAAGATGTTCTGCCTTGCACCCATGAAGGTTGAAGACTCAAGCTATCTTGGTTTTAGAGTTGAAAGCTCATTTCCTCCTTTTCAGTTTATCTTGGACTAATAGAACTTCTAGGCCAAGTTGTTGATGTTTTCATGATTGGAATGAGTTAGTCAATGAATGGGAGAGTCAACATATGTTCGTCTTGCACCCATGAAGGTTGAAGACTCAAGCTATCTTGGTTTTAGAGTTGAAAGCTCATTTCCTCCTTTTCGGTTTATCTTGGACTAATAGAACTTCTAGGCCAAGTTATTGATGTTTTCATGATTGGAATGAGTTAGTCAATGAATGGGAGAGTCAACAGATGTTCGTCTTGCACCCATGAAGGTTGAAGACTCAAGCTATCTTGGTTTTAGAGTTGAAAGCCCATTTCATCGGTCTTGGTTTATCTTGGACTAATAGAACTTCTAGGCCAAGTTGTTGATGTTTTCATGATTGGAATGAGTTAGTCAATGAATGGGAGAGTCAACAGATGTTCGTCTTGCACCCATGAAGGTTGAAGACTCAAGCTATCTTGGTTTTAGAGTTGAAAGCTCATTTCCTCCTTTTCAGTTTATCTTGGACTAATAGAACTTCTAGGCCAAGTTGTTAATGTTTTCATGATTGGAATGAGTTAGTCAATGAATGGGAGAGTCAACAGATGTTGGTCTTGCACCCATGAAGGTTGAATACTCAAGCTATCTTTGTTTTAGAGTTGAAAGCTCATTTCCTCCTTTTCGGTTTATCTTGGACTAATAGAACTTCTAGGCCAAGTTGTTGATGTTTTCATGATTGGAATGAGTTAGTCAATGAATGGGAGAGTCAATGCATGTCTGCCTTGCACCCATGAAGGTTGAAGACTCAAGCTATCTTGGTTTTAGAGTTGAAAGCTCATTTCCTCCTTTTCGGTTTATCTTGGACTAATAGAACTTCTAGGCCAAGTTGTTGATGTTTTCATGATTGGAATGAGTTAGTCAATGAATGGGAGAGTCAACAGATGTTCGTCTTGCACCCATGAAGGTTGAAGACTCAAGCTATCTTGGTTTTAGAGTTGAAAGCTCATTTCCTCCTTTTCAGTTTATCTTGGACTAATAGAACTTCTAGGCCAAGTTGTTAATGTTTTCATGATTGGAATGAGTTAGTCAATGAATGGGAGAGTCAATGCATGTCTGCCTTGCACCCATGGAGGTTGAAGACTCAAGCTATCTTGGTTTTAGAGTTGAAAGCTCATTTCCTCCTTTTCAATTTATCTTGGACTAATAGAACTTCTAGGCCAAGTTGTTGATGTTTTCATGATTGGAATGAGTTAGTCAATGAATGGGAGAGTCAACAGATGTTCGTCTTGCACCCATGAAGGTTGAAGACTCAAGCTATCTTGGTTTTAGAGTTGAAAGCTCATTTCCTCCTTTTCGGTTTATCTTGGACTAACAGAACTTCTAGGCCAAGTTATTGATGTTTTCATGATTGGAATGAGTTAGTCAATGAATGGGAGAGTCAACAGATGTTCGACTTGCACCCATGGAGGTTGAAGACTCAAGCTATCTTGGTTTTAGAGTTGAAAGCTCATTTCCTCCTGTTAAGTTTATCTTGGACTAATAGAACTTCTAGGCCAAGTTGTTGATGTTTTCATGATTGGAATGAGTTAGTCAATGAATGGGAGAGTCAACAGATGTTCGTCTTGCACCCATGAAGGTTGAAGACTCAAGCTATCTTGGTTTTAGAGTTGAAAGCTCATTTCCTCCTTTTCGGTTTATCTTGGACTAATAGAACTTCTAGGCCAAGTTGTTGATATTTTCATGATTGGAATGAGTTAGTCAATGAATGGGAGAGTCAACAGATGTCTGCCTTGCACCCATGAAGGTTGAAGACTCAAGCTATCTTGGTTTTAGAGTTGAAAGCTCATTTCCTCCTTTTCGGTTTATCTTGGACTAATAGAACTTCTAGGCCAAGTTGTTGATGTTTTCATGATTGGAATGAGTTAGTCAATGAATGGGAGAGTCAACAGATGTTCGTCTTGCACCCATGAAGGTTGAAGACTCAAGCTATCTTGGTTTTAGAGTTGAAAGCTCATTTCCTCCTTTTCAGTTATCTTCGACTAATAGAACTTCTAGGCCACGTTATTAATGTTTTCATGATTGGAATGAGTTAGTCAATGAATGGGAGAGTCAACAGATGTTCGCCTTGCACCCATGAAGGTTGAAGACTCAAGCTATCTTGGTTTTAGAGTTGAAAGCTCAGTTTCTCCTATTGATGTTTATCTTGGAATAATAGAACTTATATGCCAAGTTGTTGATGTTTTCATGATTGGAATGAGTTAGTCAATGAATGGGAGAGTCAACAGATGTCTGCCTTGCACCCATGAAGGTTGAAGACTCAAGCTATCTTGGTTTTAGAGTTGAAAGCTCATTTCCTCCTTTTCGGTTTATCTTGGACTAATAGAACTTCTAGGCCAAGTTGTTGATGTTTTCATGATTGGAATGAGTTAGTCAATGAATGGGAGAGTCAACAGATGTTCGCCTTGCACCCATGGAGGTTGAAGACTCAAGCTATCTTGGTTTTAGAGTTGAAAGCTCATTTCCTCCTTTTTGGTTTATCTTGGACTAATAGAACTTCTAGGCCAAGTTGTTGATGTTTTCATGATTGGAATGAGTTAGTCAATGAATGGGAGAGTCAACAGATGTTCGTCTTGCACCCATGAAGGTTGAAGACTCAAGCTATCTTGGTTTTAGAGTTGAAAGCTCATTTCCTCCTTTTCAGTTTATCTTGGAGTAATAGAACTTCTAGGCCAAGTTGTTGATGTTTTCATGATTGGAATGAGTTAGTCAATGAATGGGAGAGTCAACAGATGTTCGACTTGCACCCATGGAGGTTGAAGACTCAAGCTATCTTGGTTTTAGAGTTGAAAGCTCATTTCCTCCTTTTCGGTTTATCTTGGACTAATAGAACTTCTAGGCCAAGTTGTTGATGTTTTCATGATTGGAATGAGTTAGTCAATGAATGGGAGAGTCAACAGATGTCTGCCTTGCACCCATGAAGGTTGAAGACTCAAGCTATATTGGTTTTAGAGTTGAAAGCTCATTTCTTCCTTTTCGGTTTATCTTGGACTAATAGAACTTCTAGGCCAAGTTGTTAATGTTTTCATGATTGGAATGAGTTAGTCAATGAATGGGAGAGTCAACAGATGTTCGTCTTGCACCCATGGAGGTTGAAGACTCAAGCTATCTTGGTTTTAGAGTTGAAAGCCCATTTCTTCGGTCTTGGTTTATCTTGGACTAATAGAACTTCTAGGCCAAGTTATTGATGTTTTCATGATTGGAATGAGTTAGTCAATGAATGGGAGAGTCAACAGATGTTCGTCTTGCACCCATGAAGGTTGAAGACTCAAGCTATCTTGGTTTTAGAGTTGAAAGCTCATTTCCTCCTTTTCAGTTTATCTTGGACTAATAGAACTTCTAGGCCAAGTTATTGATGTTTTCATGATTGGAATGAGTTAGTCAATGAATGGGAGAGTCAACAGATGTTCGTGTTGCACCCATGGAGGTTGAAGACTCAAGCTATCTTGGTTTTAGAGTTGAAAGCTCATTTCTTCCTTTTCGGTTTATCTTGGACTAATAGAACTTCTAGGCCAAGTTGTTGATGTTTTCATGATTGGAATGAGTTAGTCAATGAATGGGAGAGTCAACAGATGTTCGTCTTGCACCCATGAAGGTTGAAGACTCAAGCTATCTTGGTTTTAGAGTTGAAAGCTCATTTCCTCCTTTTCAGTTTATCTTGGACTAATAGAACTTCTAGGCCAAGTTGTTAATGTTTTCATGATTGGAATGAGTTAGTCAATGAATGGGAGAGTCAACAGATGTTCGTCTTGCACCCATGAAGGTTGAAGACTCAAGCTATCTTGGTTTTAGAGTTGAAAGCTCATTTCCTCCTTTTTGGTTTATCTTGGACTAATAGAACTTCTAGGCCAAGTTGTTGATATTTTCATGATTGGAATGAGTTAGTCAATGAATGGGAGAGTCAACAGATGTTCGTCTTGCACCCATGAAGGTTGAAGACTCAAGCTATCTTGGTTTTAGAGTTGAAAGCTCATTTCCTCCTTTTCAGTTTATCTTGGACTAATAGAACTTCTAGGCCAAGTTGTTGATATTTTCATGATTGGAATGAGTTAGTCAATGAATGGGAGAGTCAATGCATGTCTGCCTTGCACCCATGAAGGTTGAAGACTCAAGCTATCTTGGTTTTAGAGTTGAAAGCTCATTTCCTCCTTTTCAGTTTATCTTGGACTAATAGAACTTCTAGGCCAAGTTGTTGATGTTTTCATGATTGGAATGAGTTAGTCAATGAATGGGAGAGTCAACAGATGTTCGTCTTGCACCCATGAAGGTTGAAGACTCAAGCTATCTTGGTTTTAGAGTTGAAAGCTCATTTCCTCCTTTTCAGTTTATCTTGGACTAATAGAACTTCTAGGCCAAGTTGTTGATGTTTTCATGATTGGAATGAGTTAGTCAAAGAATGGGAGAGTCAATGCATGTCTGCCTTGCACCCATGAAGGTTGAAGACTCAAGCTATCTTGGTTTTAGAGTTGAAAGCTCATTTCCTCCTTTTCTCTTTTCTTGGACTAATAGAACTTCTAGGCCAAGTTATTGATGTTTTCATGATTGGAATGAGTTAGTCAATGAATGGGAGAGTCAACAGATGTTCGTCTTGCACCCATGAAGGTTGAAGACTCAAGCTATCTTGGTTTTAGAGTTGAAAGCTCATTTCCTCCTTTTCGGTTTATCTTGGACTAATAGAACTTCTAGGCCAAGTTGTTGATGTTTTCATGATTGGAATGAGTTAGTCAATGAATGGGAGAGTCAACAGATGTTCGCCTTGCACCCATGAAGGTTGAAGACTCAAGCTATCTTGGTTTTAGAGTTGAAAGCTCATTTCCTCCTTTTCGGTTTATCTTGGACTAATAGAACTTCTAGGCCAAGTTGTTGATATTTTCATGATTGGAATGAGTTAGTCAATGAATGGGAGAGTCAACAGATGTTCTGCCTTGCACCCATGAAGGTTGAAGACTCAAGCTATCTTGGTTTTAGAGTTGAAAGCTCATTTCCTCCTTTTCGGTTTATCTTGGACTAATAGAACTTCTAGGCCAAGTTATTGATGTTTTCATGATTGGAATGAGTTAGTCAATGAATGGGAGAGTCAACAGGTGTTCGTCTTGCACCCACGGAGGTTGAAGACTCACGCTATCTTGGTTTTAGAGTTGAAAGCTCATTTCTTCCTTTTTGGTTTATCTTGGACTAATAGAACTTCTAGGCCAAGTTGTTGATGTTTTCACGATTGGAATGAGTTAGTCAATGAAAGGGAGAGTCAACAGATGTTCGTCTTGCACCCATGAAGGTTGAAGACTCAAGCTATCTTGGTTTTAGAGTTGAAAGCTCATTTCCTCCTTTTCAGTTTATCTTGGACTAATAGAACTTCTAGGCCAAGTTGTTAATGTTTTCATGATTGGAATGAGTTAGTCAATGAATGGGAGAGTCAACAGATGTTCGTCTTGCACCCATGGAGGTTGAAGACTCAAGCTATCTTGGTTTTAGAGTTGAAAGCTCATTTCCTCCTTTTTGGTTTATCTTGGTCTAATAGAACTTCTAGGCCAAGTTGTTGATGTTTTCATGATTGGAATGAGTTAGTCAATGAATGGGAGAGTCAACAGATGTTCGTCTTGCACCCATGAAGGTTGAAGACTCAAGCAATCTTGGTTTTAGAGTTGAAAGCTCATTTCTTCCTTTTCGGTTTATCTTGGATTAATAGAACTTCTAGGCCAAGTTGTTAATGTTTTCATGATTGGAATGAGTTAGTCAACGAATGGGAGAGTCAATGCATGTCTGCCTTGCACCCATGGAGGTTGAAGACACAAGCTATCTTGGTCTTAGAGTTGAAAGCTCATTTCGTCCTCTTCGGTTTATCTTGGACTAATAGAACTGCTAGGCCAAGTTGTTGATGTTTTCACGATTGGAATGAGGTAGTCAATAAATGGGAGAGTCAACAGATGTTCGCCTTGCACCCATGAAGGTTGAAGACTCAAGCTATCTTGGTTTTAGAGTTGAAAGCTCATTTCCTCCTTTTCGGTTTATCTTGGACTAATAGAACTTCTAGGCCAAGTTCTTGATGTTTTCATGATTGGAATGAGTTAGTCAATGAATGGGAGAGTCAACAGATGTCTGCCTTGCACCCATGGAGGTTGAAGACTCAAGCTATCTTGGTTTTAGAGTTGAAAGCTCATTTCCTCCTTTTCGGTTTATCTTGGACTAATAGAACTTCTAGGCCAAGTTATTGATGTTTTCATGATTGGAATGAGTTAGTCAATGAATGGGAGAGTCAACAGATGTTCGTCTTGCACCCATGAAGGTTGAAGGCTCAAGCTATCTTGGTTTTAGAGTTGAAAGCTCATTTCCTCCTTTTCGGTTTATCTTGGACTAATAGAACTTCTAGGCCAAGTTGTTAATGTTTTCATGATTGGAATGAGTTAGTCAATGAATGGGAGAGTCAACAGATGTTCCCCTTGCACCCATGAAGGTTGAAGACTCAAGCTATCTTGGTTTTAGAGTTGAAAGCTCATTTCCTCCTTTTCAGTTTATCTTGGACTAATAGAACTTCTAGGCCAAGTTGTTGATGTTTTCATAATTGCAATGAGTAAGCAATGAATGGGAGAGTCAACAGATGTTTGAATTGCACCCATGCAGGTTGAAGACTCAAGCAATCTTGGTTTTAGAGTTGAAAGCTCATTTCCTCCTTTTCGGTTTATCTTGGACTAATAGAACTTCTAGGCCAAGTTATTGATGATTTAATGATTGGAATGAGTTAGTCAATGAATGGGAGAGTCAACAGATGTTCGCCTTGCACCCATGAAGGTTGAAGACTCACGCTATCTTGGTTTTAGAGTTGAAAGCTCATTTCTTCCTTTTTGGTTTATCTTGGACTAATAGAACTTCTAGGCCAAGTTGTTGATGTTTTCACGATTGGAATGAGTTAGTCAATAAATGGGAGAGTCAACTGATGTTCATCTTGCACCCATGAAGGTTGAAGACTCAAGCTATCTTGGTTTTAGAGTTGAAAGCTCATTTCCTCCTTTTCGGTTTATCTTGGACTAATAGAACTTCTAGGCCAAGTTATTGATGTTTTCATGATTGGAATGAGTTAGTCAATGAATGGGAGAGTCAACAGATGTTCTGCCTTGCACCCATGAAGGTTGAAGACTCAAGCTATCTTGGTTTTAGAGTTGAAAGCTCATTTCCTCCTTTTCGGTTTATCTTGGACTAATAGAACTTCTAGGCCAAGTTGTTGATGTTTTCATGATTGGAATGAGTTAGTCAATGAATGGGAGAGTCAACAGATGTTCGTCTTGCACCCATGAAGGTTGAAGACTCAAGCTATCTTGGTTTTAGAGTTGAAAGCTCATTTCCTCCTTTTCGGTTTATCTTGGACTAATAGAACTTCTAGGCCAAGTTGTTGATATTTTCATGATTGGAATGAGTTAGTCAATGAATGGGAGAGTCAACAGATGTTCGCCTTGCACCCATGAAGGTTGAAGACTCAAGCTATCTTGGTTTTAGAGTTGAAAGCTCATTTCCTCCTTTTCAATTTATCTTGGACTAATAGAACTTCTAGGCCAAGTTGTTGATGTTTTCATGATTGGAATGAGTTAGTCAATGAATGGGAGAGTCAACAGATGTTCGCCTTGCACCCATGAAGGTTGAAGACTCAAGCTATCTTGGTTTTAGAGTTGAAAGCTCATTTCCTCCTTTTCGGTTTATCTTGGAGTAATAGAACTTCTAGGCCAAGTTGTTGATGTTTTCATGATTGGAATGAGTTAGTCAATGAATGGGAGAGTCAACAATGTTCGCCTTGCACCCATGAAGGTTGAAGACTCAAGCTATCTTGGTTTTAGAGTTGAAAGCTCATTTCTTCTCCTTGGTTTATCTTGGACTAATAGAACTTCTAGGCCAAGTTGTTGATGTTTTCATGATTGGAATGAGTTAGTCAATGAATGGGAGAGTCAATGATGTTCGCCTTGCACCCATGAAGGTTGAAGACTCAAGCTATCTTGGTTTTAGAGTTGAAAGCTCATTTCCTCCTTTTCGGTTTATCTTGGACTAATAGAACTTCAAGGCCAAGTTATTGATGTTTTCATGATTGGAATGAGTTAGTCAATGAATGGGAGAGTCAACAGATGTTCGTCTTGCACCCATGAAGGTTGAAGACTCAAGCTATCTTGGTTTTAGAGTTGAAAGCTCATTTCCTCCTTTTCGGTTTATCTTGGACTAATAGAACTTCTAGGCCAAGTTGTTGATGTTTTCATGATTGGAATGAGTTAGTCAATGAATGGGAGAGTCAACAGATGTTCGCCTTGCACCCATGAAGGTTGAAGACTCAAGCTATCTTGGTTTTAGAGTTGAAAGCTCATTTCCTCCTTTTCGGTTTATCTTGGACTAATAGAACTTCTAGGCCAAGTTGTTGATATTTTCATGATTGGAATGAGTTAGTCAATGAATTGGAGAGTCAATGCATGTTCGTCTTGCACCCATGGAGGTTGAAGACTCAAGCTATCTTGGTTTTAGAGTTGAAAGCTCATTTCTTCTTTTGGTTTATCTTGGAATTATAGTTCTTCTAGGGGAAGTTGTTTTTGTTTTCATGATTGGAATGTGTTAGTCTAAGAATGGGAGTGTCAACAGATGTTCTGCCTTGCACCCATGAAGGTTGAAGACTCAAGCAATCTTGGTTTTAGAGTTGAAAGCTCCTTTCCTCCTTTTCGGTTTATCTTGGACTAATAGAACTTCTACGCCAAGTTGTTGATGTTTTCATGATGGGAATGAGTTAGTCAATGAATGGGAGAGTCAACAGATGTTCTGCCTTGCACCCATGAAGGTTGAAGACTCAAGCTATCTTGGTTTTAGAGTTGAAAGCTCATTTCCTCCTTTTTGGTTTATCTTGGTCTAATAGAACTTCTAGGCCAAGTTGTTGATGTTTTCATGATTGGAATGAGTTAGTCAATGAATGGGAGAGTCAACAGATGTTCGTCTTGCACCCATGAAGGTTGAAGGCTCAAGCTATCTTGGTTTTAGAGTTGAAAGCTCATTTCCTCCTTTTCGGTTTATCTTGGACTAATAGAACTTCTAGGCCAAGTTGTTAATGTTTTCATGATTGGAATGAGTTAGTCAATGAATGGGAGAGTCAACAGATGTTCGTCTTGCACCCATGAAGGTTGAAGACTCAAGCTATCTTGGTTTTAGAGTTGAAAGCTCATTTCCTCCTTTTCGGTTTATCTTGGACTAATAGAACTTCTAGGCCAAGTTATTGATGATTTCATGATTGGAATGAGTTAGTCAATGAATGGGAGAGTCAACAGATGTTCGCCTTGCACCCATGAAGGTTGAAGACTCAAGCTATCTTGGTTTTAGAGTTGAAAGCTCATTTCCTCCTTTTCGGTTTATCTTGGACTAATAGAACTTCTAGGCCAAGTTATTGATGTTTTCATGATTGGAATGAGTTAGTCAATGAATGGGAGAGTCAACAGATGTTCGTCTTGCACCCATGAAGGTTGAAGACTCAAGCTATCTTGGTTTTAGAGTTGAAAGCTCATTTCCTCCTTTTCGGTTTATCTTGGACTAATAGAACTTCTAGGCCAAGTTATTGATGATTTAATGATTGGAATGAGTTAGTCAATGAATGGGAGAGTCAACAGATGTTCGCCTTGCACCCATGAAGGTTGAAGGCTCAAGCTATCTTGGTTTTAGAGTTGAAAGCCCATTTCTTCGGTCTTGGTCTAGCTTGGACAAATAGAACTTCTAGGCCAAGTTGTTGATGTTTTCATGATTGGAATGAGTTAGTCAATGAATTGGAGAGTCAATGCATGTCTGCCTTGCACCCATGAAGGTTGAAGACTCAAGCTATATTGGTTTTAGAGTTGAAAGCTCATTTCTTCCTTTTCGGTTTATCTTGGACTAATAGAACTTCTAGGCCAAGTTGTTAATGTTTTCATGATTGGAATGAGTTAGTCAATGAATGGGAGAGTCAACAGATGTTCGCCTTGCACCCATGAAGGTTGAAGACTCAAGCTATCTTGGTTTTAGAGTTGAAAGCTCATTTCCTCCTTTTCGGTTTATCTTGGACTAATAGAACTTCTAGGCCAAGTTGTTGATGTTTTCATGATTGGAATGAGTTAGTCAATGAATGGGAGAGTCAACAGATGTTCGTCTTGCACCCATGAAGGTTGAAGACTCAAGCTATCTTGGTTTTAGAGTTGAAAGCTCATTTCCTCCTTTTCGGTTTATCTTGGACTAATAGAACTTCTAGGCCAAGTTGTTGATATTTTCATGATTGGAATGAGTTAGTCAATGAATGGGAGAGTCAATAGATGTCTGCCTTGCACCCATGAAGGTTGAAGACTCAAGCTATCTTGGTTTTAGAGTTGAAAGCTCATTTCCTCCTTTTCAGTTTATCTTGGACTAATAGAACTTCTAGGCCAAGTTGTTAATGTTTTCATGATTGGAATGAGTTAGTCAATGAATGGGAGAGTCAACAGATGTTCGCCTTGCACCCATGAAGGTTGAAGACTCAAGCTATCTTGGTTTTAGAGTTGAAAGCTCAATTCCTCCTTTTCGGTTTATCTTGGACTAATAGAACTTCTAGGCCAAGTTGTTGATATTTTCATGATTGGATTGAGTTAGTCAATGAATGGGAGAGTCAACAGATGTTCGTCTTGCACCCATGAAGGTTGAAGACTCAAGCTATCTTGGTTTTAGAGTTGAAAGCTCATTTCCTCCTTTTCAATTTATCTTGGACTAATAGAACTTCTAGGCCAAGTTGTTGATGTTTTCATGATTGGAATGAGTTAGTCAACGAATTGGAGAGTCAACAGATGTTCGTCTTGCACCCATGAAGGTTGAAGACTCAAGCTATCTTGGTTTTAGAGTTGAAAGCTCATTTCCTCCTTTTCGCTTATCTTGGACTAATAGAACTTCTAGGCCAAGTTATTGATGTTTTCATGATTGGAATGAGTTAGTCAATGAATGGGAGAGTCAACAGATGTTCGTCTTGCACCCATGAAGGTTGAAGACTCAAGCTATCTTGGTTTTAGAGTTGAAAGCTCATTTCCTCCTTTTCGGTTTATCTTGGACTAATAGAACTTCTAGGCCAAGTTATTGATGTTTTCATGATTGGAATGAGTTAGTCAATGAATGGGAGAGTCAACAGATGTTCGGCTTGCACCCATGAAGGTTGAAGACTCAAGCTATCTTGGTTTTAGAGTTGAAAGCTCATTTCCTCCTTTTCGGTTTATCTTGGACTAATAGAACTTCTAGGCCAAGTTATTGATGTTTTCATGATTGGAATGAGTTAGTCAATGAATGGGAGAGTCAACAGATGTTCTTCTTGCACCCATGAAGGTTGAAGACTCAAGCTATCTTGGTTTTAGAGTTGAAAGCTCATTTCCTCCTTTTCGGTTTATCTTGGACTAATAGAACTTCTAGGCCAAGTTATTGATGTTTTCATGATTGGAATGAGTTAGTCAATGAATGGGAGAGTCAACAGATGTTCGTCTTGCACCCATGAAGGTTGAAGACTCAAGCTATCTTGGTTTTAGAGTTGAAAGCTCATTTCCTCCTTTTTAGTTTATCTTGGACTAATAGAACTTCTAGGCCAAGTTGTTGATGTTTTCATGATTGGAATGAGTTAGTCAATGAATGGGAGAGTCAACAGATGTTCGTCTTGCACCCATGGAGGTTGAAGACTCAAGCTATCTTGGTTTTAGAGTTGAAAGCTCATTTCCTCCTTTTCGGTTTATCTTGGACTAATAGAACTTCTAGGCCAAGTTATTGATGTTTTCATGATTGGAATGAGTTAGTCAATGAATGGGAGAGTCAACAGATGTTCGTCTTGCACCCATGAAGGTTGAAGACTCAAGCTATCTTGGTTTTAGAGTTGAAAGCTCATTTCCTCCTTTTTGGTTTATCTTGGACTAATAGAACTTCTAGGCCAAGTTGTTGATGTTTTCATGATTGGAATGAGTTAGTCAATGAATGGGAGAGTCAACAGATGTTGGTCTTGCACCCATGAAGGTTGAAGACTCAAGCTATCTTGGTTTTAGAGTTGAAAGCTCATTTCTTCCTTTTCGGTTTATCTTGGACTAATAGAACTTCTAGGCCAAGTTGTTGATGTTTTCATGATTGGAATGAGTTAGTCAATGAATGGGAGAGTCAACAGATGTTCGTCTTGCACCCATGAAGGTTGAAGACTCAAGCTATCTTGGTTTTAGAGTTGAAAGCTCATTTCCTCCTTTTCAGTTTATCTTGGACTAATAGAACTTCTAGGCCAAGTTGTTAATGTTTTCATGATTGGAATGAGTTAGTCAATGAATGGGAGAGTCAACAGATGTTCGTCTTGCACCCATGAAGGTTGAAGACTCAAGCTATCTTGGTTTTAGAGTTGAAAGCTCATTTCCTCCTTTTCGGTTTATCTTGGACTAATAGAACTTCTAGGCCAAGTTGTTGATATTTTCATGATTGGAATGAGTTAGTCAATGAATGGGAGAGTCAACAGATGTTCGTCTTGCACCCATGAAGGTTGAAGACTCAAGCTATCTTGGTTTTAGAGTTGAAAGCTCATTTCCTCCTTTTTGGTTTATCTTGGACTAATAGAACTTCTAGGCCAAGTTGTTGATATTTTCATGATTGGCATGAGTTAGTCAATGAATGGGAGAGTCAATGCATGTCTGCCTTGCACCCATGAAGGTTGAAGACTCAAGCTATCTTGGTTTTAGAGTTGAAAGCTCATTTCCTCCTTTTCAGTTTATATTGGACTAATAGAACTTCTAGGCCAAGTTGTTGATGTTTTCATGATTGGAATGAGTTAGTCAATGAATAGGAGAGTCAACAGATGTTCGCCTTGCACCCATGAAGGTTGAAGACTCAAGCTATCTTGGTTTTAGAGTTGAAAGCTCATTTACTCATTTTCGGCTTATCTTGGACTAATAGAACTTCTAGGCAAAGTTATTGATGTTTTCATGATTGGAATGAGTTAGTCAATGAATGGTAGAGTCAATAGATGTTCGCCGTGCACCCATGAAGGTTGAAGACTCAAGCTATCTTGGTTTTAGAGTTGAAAGCTCATTTCCTCCTTTTCGGTTTATCTTGGACTAATAGAACTTCTAGGCCAAGTTGTTGATGTTTTCATGATTGGAATGAGTTAGTCAATGAATGGGAGAGTCAACAGATGTTCGTCTTGCACCCATGAAGGTTGAAGACTCAAGCAATCTTGGTTTTAGAGTTGAAAGCTCATTTCTTCCTTTTCGGTTTATCTTGGACTAATAGAACTTCTAGGCCAAGTTGTTGATGTTTTCATGATTGGAATGAGTTAGTCAATGAATGGGAGAGTCAACAGATGTTCGCCTTGCACCCATGAAGGTTGAAGACTCAAGCTATCTTGGTTTTAGAGTTGAAAGCTCATTTCCTCCTTTTCGGTTTATCTTGGACTAATAGAACTTCTAGGCCAAGTTATTGATGTTTTCATGATTGGAATGAGTTAGTCAATGAATGGGAGAGTCAACAGATGTTCGTCTTGCACCCATGAAGGTTGAAGACTCAAGCTATCTTGGTTTTAGAGTTGAAAGCTCATTTCCTCCTTTTCGGTTTATCTTGGACTAATAGAACTTCTAGGCCAAGTTGTTGATGTTTTCATGATTGGAATGAGTTAGTCAATGAATGGGAGAGTCAACAGATGTTCGGCTTGCACCCATGAAGGTTGAAGACTCAAGCTATCTTGGTTTTAGAGTTGAAAGCTCATTTCCTCCTTTTTAGTTTATCTTGGACTAATAGAACTTCTAGGCCAAGTTATTGATGTTTTCATGATTGGAATGAGTTAGTCAATGAATGGGAGAGTCAACCGATGTTCGCCTTGCACCCATGAAGGTTGAAGACTCAAGCTATCTTGGTTTTAGAGTTGAAAGCTCATTTCCTCCTTTTCGGTTTATCTTGGACTAATAGAACTTCTAGGCCAAGTTGTTAATGTTTTCATGATTGGAATGAGTTAGTCAATGAATGGGAGAGTCAACAGATGTTCGTCTTGCACCCATGAAGGTTGAAGACTCAAGCTATCTTGGTTTTAGAGTTGAAAGCTCATTTCCTCCTTTTCGGTTTATCTTGGACTAATAGAACTTCTAGGCCAAGTTATTGATGTTTTAATGATTGGAATGAGTTAGTCAATGAATGGGAGAGTCAACAGATGTTCGCCTTGCACCCATGAAGGTTGAAGGCTCAAGCTATCTTGGTTTTAGAGTTGAAAGCTCATTTCCTCCTTTTCAGTTTATCTTGGACTAATAGAACTTCTAGGCCAAGTTGTTGATATTTTCATGATTGGCATGAGTTAGTCAATGAATGGGAGATTCAACAGATGTTGGTCTTGCACCCATGAAGGTTGAAGACTCAAGCTATCTTGGTTTTAGAGTTGAAAGCTCATTTCCTCCTTTTCGGTTTATCTTGGACTAATAGAACTTCTAGGCCAAGTTGTTAATGTTTTCATGATTGGAATGAGTTAGTCAATGAATGGGAGAGTCAACAGATGTTCGTCTTGCACCCATGAAGGTTGAAGACTCAAGCTATCTTGGTTTTAGAGTTGAAAGCTCATTTCCTGCTTTTCAGTTTATCTTGGAGTAATAGAACTTCTACGCCAAGTTATTGATGTTTTCATGATTGGAATGAGTTAGTCAACGAATGGGAGAGTCAACAGATGTTCGTCTTGCACCCATGGAGGTTGAAGACTCAAGCTATCTTGGTTTTAGAGTTGAAAGCTCATTTCCTCCTTTTCAGTTTATCTTGGACTAATAGAACTTCTAGGCCAAGTTGTTGATGTTTTCATGATTGGAATGAGTTAGTCAATGAATGGGAGAGTCAACAGATGTTCGTGTTGCACCCATGAAGGTTGAAGACTCAAGCTATCTTGGTTTTAGAGTTGAAAGCTCATTTCCTCCTTTTCAGTTTATCTTGGACTAATAGATCTTCTAGGCCAAGTTGTTAATGTTTTCATTATTGGAATGAGTTAGTCAATGAATGGGAGAGTCAACAGATGTTCGGCTTGCACCCATGAAGGTTGAAGACTCAAGCTATCTTGGTTTTAGAGTTGAAAGCTCATTTCCTCCTTTTCAGTTTATCTTGGACTAATAGAACTTCTAGGCCAAGTTGTTGATGTTTTCATGATTGGAATGAGTTAGTCAATGAATGGGAGAGTCAACATATGTTCGTCTTGCACCCATGGAGGTTGAAGACTCAAGCAATGTTGGTTTTAGAGTTGAAAGCTCATTTCCTCCTTTTCAGTTTATCTTGGACTAATAGAACTTCTAGGCCAAGTTATTGATGTTTTCATGATTGGAATGAGTTAGTCAATGAATGGGAGAGTCAACAGATGTTCGTGTTGCACCCATGAAGGTTGAAGACTCAAGCTATCTTGGTTTTAGAGTTGAAAGCTCATTTCCTCCTTTTCGGTTTATCTTGGACTAATAGAACTTCTAGGCCAAGTTGTTGATGTTTTCATGATTGGAATGAGTTAGTCAATGAATGGGAGAGTCAACAGATGTTCGTCTTGCACCCATGAAGGTTGAAGACTCAAGCTATCTTGGTTTTAGAGTTGAAAGCTCATTTCCTCCTTTTCGGTTTATCTTGGACTAATAGAACTTCTAGGCCAAGTTATTGATGTTTTCATGATTGGAATGAGTTAGTCAATGAATGGGAGAGTCAACAGATGTTCGTCTTGCACCCATGAAGGTTGAAGACTCAAGCTATCTTGGTTTTAGAGTTGAAAGCTCATTTCCTCCTTTTCGGTTTATCTTGGACTAATAGAACTTCTAGGCCAAGTTGTTAATGTTTTCATGATTGGAATGAGTTAGTCAATGAATGGGAGAGTCAACAGATGTTCATCTTGCACCCATGAAGGTTGAAGACTCAAGCTATCTTGGTTTTAGAGTTGAAAGCTCATTTCCTCCTTTTCGGTTTATCTTGGACTAATAGAACTTCTAGGCCAAGTTATTGATGATTTAATGATTGGAATGAGTTAGTCAATGAATGGGAGAGTCAACAGATGTTCGCCTTGCACCCATGAAGGTTGAAGGCTCAAGCTATCTTGGTTTTAGAGTTGAAAGCCCATTTCCTCCTTTTCGGTTTATCTTGGAGTAATAGAACTTCTAGGGCAAGTTGTTGATGTTTTCATGATTGGAATGAGTTAGTCAATGAATGGGAGAGTCAACAGATGTTCGCCTTGCACCCATGAAGGTTGAAGACTCAAGCTATCTTGGTTTTAGAGTTGAAAGCTCATTTTCTCCTTTTTCTGTTTATCTTGGACTAATAGAACTTCTAGGCCAAGTTGTTGATGTTTTCATGATTGGAATGAGTTAGTCAATGAATGGGAGAGTCAATAGATGTTCGCCTTGCACCCATGAAGGTTGATGACTCAAGCTATCTTGGTTTTAGAGTTGAAAGCTCATTTCCTCCTTTTCGGTTTATCTTGGACTAATAGAACTTCTAGGCCAAGTTGTTGATGTTTTCATGATTGGAATGAGTTAGTCAATGAATGGGAGAGTCAACAGATGTTCGCCTTGCACCCATGAAGGTTGAAGACTCAAGCTATCTTGGTTTTAGAGTTGAAAGCTCATTTCCTCCTTTTCGGTTTATCTTGGACTAATAGAACTTCTAGGCCAAGTTGTTGATGTTTTCATGATTGGAATGAGTTAGTCAATGAATGGGAGAGTCAACAGATGTTCGTCTTGCACCCATGAAGGTTGAAGACTCAAGCTATCTTGGTTTTAGAGTTGAAAGCTCATTTCCTCCTTTTCGGTTTATCTTGGACTAATAGAACTTCTAGGCCAAGTTGTTGATGTTTTCATGATTGGAATGAGTTAGTCAATGAATGGGAGAGTCAACAGATGTTGGTCTTGCACCCATGAAGGTTGAATACTCAAGCTATCTTGGTTTTAGAGTTGAAAGCTCATTTCCTCCTTTTCGGTTTATCTTGGACTAATAGAACTTCTAGGCCAAGTTGTTGATGTTTTCATGATTGGAATGAGTTAGTCAATGAATGGGAGAGTCAACAGATGTTCGTCTTGCACCCATGAAGGTTGAAGACTCAAGCTATCTTGGTTTTAGAGTTGAAAGCTCATTTCCTCCTTTTCGGTTTATCTTGGACTAATAGAACTTCTAGGCCAAGTTATTGATGTTTTCATGATTGGAATGAGTTAGTCAATGAATGGGAGAGTCAATGCATGTCTGCCTTGCACCCATGAAGGTTGAAGACTCAAGCTATCTTGGTTTTAGAGTTGAAAGCTCATTTCCTCCTTTTCTATCTTGGACTAATAGAACTTCTAGGCCAAGTTGTTGATGTTTTCATGATTGGAATGAGTTAGTCAATGAATGGGAGAGTCAACAGATGTCTGCCTTGCACCCATGAAGGTTGAAGACTCAAGCTATCTTGGTTTTAGAGTTGAAAGCTCATTTCCTCCTTTTCGGTTTATCTTGGACTAATAGAACTTCTAGGCCAAGTTATTGATGTTTTCATGATTGGAATGAGTTAGTCAATGAATGGGAGAGTCAACAGATGTTCGCCTTGCACCTATGAAGGTTGAAGACTCAAGCTATCTTGGTTTTAGAGTTGAAAGCTCATTTCCTCCTTTTCGGTTTATCTTGGACTAATAGAACTTCTAGGCCAAGTTGTTGATGTTTTCATGATTGGAATGAGTTAGTCAATGAATGGGAGAGTCAACAGATGTTCGCCTTGCACCCATGAAGGTTGAAGACTCAAGCTATCTTGGTTTTAGAGTTGAAAGCTCATTTCCTCCTTTTCGGTTTATCTTGGACTAATAGAACTTCTAGGCCAAGTTGTTGATGTTTTCATGATTGGAATGAGTTAGTCAATGAATGGGAGAGTCAACAGATGTCTCGTCTTGCACCCATGAAGGTTGAAGACTCAAGCTATCTTGGTTTTAGAGTTGAAAGCTCATTTCCTCCTTTTCGGTTTATCTTGGACTAATAGAACTTCTAGGCCAAGTTGTTGATGTTTTCATGATTGGAATGAGTTAGTCAATGAATGGGAGAGTCAACAGATGTTCGCCTTGCACCCATGAAGGTTGAAGACTCAAGCTATCTTGGTTTTAGAGTTGAAAGCTCATTTCCTCCTTTTCGGTTTATCTTGGACTAATAGAACTTCTAGGCCAAGTTGTTGATGTTTTCATGATTGGAATGAGTTAGTCAATGAATGGGAGAGTCAACAGATGTTCGTCTTGCACCCATGAAGGTTGAAGACTCAAGCTATCTTGGTTTTAGAGTTGAAAGCTCATTTCCTCCTTTTCGGTTTATCTTGGACTAATAGAACTTCTAGGCCAAGTTGTTGATATTTTCATGATTGGAATGAGTTAGTCAATGAATGGGAGAGTCAACAGATGTTCGCCTTGCACCCATGAAGGTTGAAGACTCAAGCTATCTTGGTTTTAGAGTTGAAAGCTCATTTCCTCCTTTTCGGTTTATCTTGGACTAATAGAACTTCTAGGCCAAGTTGTTGATGTTTTCATGATTGGAATGAGTTAGTCAATGAATGGGAGAGTCAACAGATGTTCGTCTTGCACCCATGAAGGTTGAAGACTCAAGCTATCTTGGTTTTAGAGTTGAAAGCTCATTTCCTCCTTTTCAGTTATCTTGGACTAATAGAACTTCTAGGCCAAGTTGTTAATGTTTTCATGATTGGAATGAGTTAGTCAATGAATGGGAGAGTCAACAGATGTTCGCCTTGCACCCATGAAGGTTGAAGGCTCAAGCTATCTTGGTTTTAGAGTTGAAAGCTCATTTCCTCCTTTTCGGTTTATCTTGGACTAATAGAACTTCTAGGCCAAGTTGTAGATGTTTTCATGATTGGAATGAGTTAGTCAATGAATGGGAGAGTCAACAGATGTTCGCCTTGCACCCATGAAGGTTGAAGACTCAAGCTATCTTGGTTTTAGAGTTGAAAGCTCATTTCCTCCTTTTCGGTTTATCTTGGACTAATAGAACTTCTAGGCCAAGTTGTTGATGTTTTCATGATTGGAATGAGTTAGTCAATGAATGGGAGAGTCAACAGATGTTCGCCTTGCACCCATGAAGGTTGAAGACTCAAGCTATCTTGGTTTTAGAGTTGATAGCTCATTTTCTCCTTTTCTGTTTATCTTGGACTAATAGAACTTCTAGGCCAAGTTGTTGATGTTTTCATGATTGGAATGAGTTAGTCACTGAATGGGAGAGTCAATAGATGTTCGTCTTGCACCCATGAAGGTTGAAGACTCAAGCTATCTTGGTTTTAGAGTTGAAAGCTCATTTCCTCCTTTTCAGATTATCTTGGACTAATAGAACTTCTAGGCCAAGTTGTTAATGTTTTCATGATTGGAATGAGTTAGTCAATGAATGGGAGAGTCAACAGATGTTCGACTTGCACCCATGAAGGTTGAAGACTCAAGCTATCTTGGTTTTAGAGTTGAAAGCTCATTTCCTCCTTTTCGGTTTATCTTGGACTAATAGAACTTCTAGGCCAAGTTATTGATGTTTTCATGATTGGAATGAGTTAGTCAATGAATGGGAGAGTCAACAGATGTTCGTCTTGCACCCATGAAGGTTGAAGACTCAAGCTATCTTGGTTTTAGAGTTGAAAGCTCATTTCCTCCTTTTCGGTTTATCTTGGACTAATAGAACTTCTAGGCCAAGTTGTTGATGTTTTCATGATTGGAATGAGTTAGTCAATGAATGGGAGAGTCAACAGATGTTCGCCTTGCACCCATGAAGGTTGAAGACTCAAGCTATCTTGGTTTTAGAGTTGAAAGCTCATTTCCTCCTTTTCGGTTTATCTTGGACTAATAGAACTTCTAGGCCAAGTTGTTGATGTTTTCATGATTGGAATGAGTTAGTCAATGAATGGGAGAGTCAACAGATGTTCTGCTTGAACCCATGAAGGTTGAAGACTCAAGCTATCTTGGTTTTAGAGTTGAAAGCTCATTTCCTCCTTTTCGGTTTATCTTGGACTAATAGAACTTCTAGGCCAAGTTGTTGATGTTTTCATGATTGGAATGAGTTAGTCAATGAATGGGAGAGTCAACAGATGTTCGTCTTGCACCCATGAAGGTTGAAGACTCAAGCTATCTTGGTTTTAGAGTTGAAAGCTCATTTCCTCCTTTTCGGTTTATCTTGGACTAATAGAACTTCTAGGCCAAGTTGTTGATGTTTTCATGATTGGAATGAGTTAGTCAATGAATGGGAGAGTCAACAGATGTTCGCCTTGCACCCATGAAGGTTGAAGACTCAAGCTATCTTGGTTTTAGAGTTGAAAGCTCATTTCCTCCTTTTCGGTTTATCTTGGACTAATAGAACTTCTAGGCCAAGTTATTGATGTTTTCATGATTGGAATGAGTTAGTCAATGAATGGGAGAGTCAACAGATGTTCGCCTTGCACCCATGAAGGTTGAAGGCTCAAGCTATCTTGGTTTTAGAGTTGAAAGCTCATTTCCTCCTTTTCGGTTTATCTTGGACTAATAGAACTTCTAGGCCAAGTTGTTGATGTTTTCATGATTGGAATGAGTTAGTCAATGAATGGGAGAGTCAACAGATGTTCGCCTTGCACCCATGAAGGTTGAAGACTCAAGCTATCTTGGTTTTAGAGTTGAAAGCTCATTTCCTCCTTTTCGGTTTATCTTGGACTAATAGAACTTCTAGGCCAAGTTGTTGATGTTTTCATGATTGGAATGAGTTAGTCAATGAATGGGAGAGTCAACAGATGTTCGCCTTGCACCCATGAAGGTTGAAGACTCAAGCTATCTTGGTTTTAGAGTTGAAAGCTCATTTCCTCCTTTTCGGTTTATCTTGGAGTAATAGAACTTCTAGGCCAAGTTGTTGATGTTTTCATGATTGGAATGTGTTAGTCAATGAATGGGAGAGTCAATGCATGTCTGCCTTGCACCCATGAAGGTTGAATACTCAAGCTATCTTGGTTTTATAGTTCAAAGCTCATTTCCTCCTTTTCGGTTTATCTTGGACTAATAGAACTTCTAGGCCAAGTTGTTGATGTTTTCATGATTGGAATGAGTTAGTCAATGAATGGGAGAGTCAACAGATGTTCGCCTTGCACCCATGAAGGTTGAAGACTCAAGCTATCTTGGTTTTAGAGTTGAAAGCTCATTTCCTCCTTTTCGGTTTATCTTGGACTAATAGAACTTCTAGGCCAAGTTGTTGATGTTTTCATGATTGGAATGAGTTAGTCAATGAATGGGAGAGTCAACAGATGTTCGCCTTGCACCCATGAAGGTTGAAGACTCAAGCTATCTTGGTTTTAGAGTTGAAAGCTCATTTCCTCCTTTTCGGTTTATCTTGGACTAATACAACTTCTAGGCCAAGTTGTTGATGTTTTCATGATTGGAATGAGTTAGTCAATGAATGGGAGAGTCAACAGATGTTCGCCTTGCACCCATGAAGGTTGAAGACTCAAGCTATCTTGGTTTTAGAGTTGAAGGCTCATTGCCTCCTTTTCGGTTTATCTTGGACTAATAGAATTTCTAGGCCAAGTTGTTGATGTTTTCATGATTGGAATGAGTTAGTCAATGAATGGGAGAGTCAACAGATGTTCGCCTTGCACCCATGAAGGTTGAAGACTCAAGCTATCTTGGTTTTAGAGTTGAAAGCTCATTTCCTCCTTTTCGGTTTATCTTGGACTAATAGAACTTCTAGGCCAAGTTGTTGATGTTTTCATGATTGGAATGAGTTAGTCAATGAATGGGAGAGTCAACAGATGTTCGCCTTGCACCCATGAAGGTTGAAGACTCAAGCTATCTTGGTTTTAGAGTTGAAAGCTCATTTCCTCCTTTTCGGTTTATCTTGGACTAATAGAACTTCTAGGCCAAGTTGTTGATGTTTTCATGATTGGAATGAGTTAGTCAATGAATGGGAGAGTCAACAGATGTTCGTCTTGCACCCATGAAGGTTGAAGACTCAAGCTATCTTGGTTTTAGAGTTGAAAGCTCATTTCCTCCTTTTCGGTTTATCTTGGACTAATAGAACTTCTAGGCCAAGTTGTTGATGTTTTCATGATTGGAATGAGTTAGTCAATGAATGGGAGAGTCAACAGATGTTCTGCCTTGCACCCATGAAGGTTGAAGACTCAAGCTATCTTGGTTTTAGAGTTGAAAGCTCATTTCCTCCTTTTCGGTTTATCTTGGACTAATAGAACTTCTAGGCCAAGTTGTTGATGTTTTCATGATTGGAATGAGTTAGTCAATGAATGGGAGAGTCAACAGATGTTCGCCTTGCACCCATGAAGGTTGAAGACTCAAGCTATCTTGGTTTTAGACTTGAAAGCTCATTTCCTCCTTTTCGGTTTATCTTAGACTAATAGAACTTCTAGGCCAAGTTGTTGATGTTTTCATGATTGGAATGAGTTAGTCAATGAATGGGAGAGTCAACAGATGTTCGCCTTGCACCCATGAAGGTTGAAGACTCAAGCTATCTTGGTTTTAGAGTTGAAAGCTCATTTCCTCCATTTCGATTTATCTTGGACTTATAGAACTTCTAGGCCAAGTTGTTGATGTTTTCATGATTGGAATGAGTTAGTCAATGAATGGGAGAGTCAACAGATGTTCGTCTTGCACCCATGAAGGTTGAAGACTCAAGCTATCTTGGTTTTAGAGTTGAAAGCTCATTTCCTCCTTTTCGGTTTATCTTGGACTAATAGAACTTCTAGGCCAAGTTGTTGATGTTTTCATGATTGGAATGAGTTAGTCAATGAATGGGAGAGTCAACAGATGTTCGTCTTGCACCCATGAAGGTTGAAGACTCAAGCTATCTTGGTTTTAGAGTTGAAAGCTCATTTCCTCCTTTTCGGTTTATCGTGGACTAATAGCACTTCTAGGCCAAGTTGTTGATGTTTTCATGATTGGAATGAGTTAGTCAATGAATGGGAGAGTCAACAGATGTTCGCCTTGCACCCATGAAGGTTGAAGACTCAAGCTATCTTGGTTTTAGAGTTGAAAGCTCATTTCCTCCTTTTCGGTTTATCTTGGACTAATAGAACTTCTAGGCCAAGTTGTTGATGTTTTCATGATTGGAATGAGTTAGTCAATGAATGGGAGAGTCAACAGATGTTCGCCTTGCACCCATGAAGGTTGAAGACTCAAGCTATCTTGGTTTTAGAGTTGAAAGCTCATTTCCTCCTTTTCGGTTTATCTTGGACTAATAGAACTTCTAGGCCAAGTTGTTGATGTTTTCATGATTGGAATGAGTTAGTCAATGAATGGGAGAGTCAACAGATGTTCGCCTTGCACCCATGAAGGTTGAAGACTCAAGCTATCTTGGTTTTAGAGTTGAAAGCTCATTTCCTCCTTTTCGGTTTATCTTGGACTAATAGAACTTCTAGGCCAAGTTGTTGATGTTTTCATGATTGGAATGTGTTAGTCAATGAATGGGAGAGTCAATGCATGTTCGTCTTGCACCCATGAAGGTTGAAGACTCAAGCTATCTTGGTTTTAGAGTTGAAAGCTCATTTCCTCCTTTTCGGTTTATCTTGGACTAATAGAACTTCTAGGCCAAGTTGTTGATGTTTTCATGATTGGAATGAGTTAGTCAATGAATGGGAGAGTCAACAGATGTTCGTCTTGCACCCATGAAGGTTGAAGACTCAAGCTATCTTGGTTTTAGAGTTGAAAGCTCATTTCCTCCTTTTCGGTTTATCTTGGACTAATAGAACTTCTAGGCCAAGTTGTTGATGTTTTCATGATTGGAATGAGTTAGTCAATGAATGGGAGAGTCAACAGATGTTCTGCCTTGCACCCATGAAGGTTGAAGACTCAAGCTATCTTGGTTTTAGAGTTGAAAGCTCATTTCCTCCTTTTCGGTTTATCTTGGACTAATAGAACTTCTAGGCCAAGTTGTTGATATTTTCATGATTGGAATGAGTTAGTCAATGAATGGGAGAGTCAACAGATGTTCTGCCTTGCACCCATGAAGGTTGAAGACTCAAGCTATCTTGGTTTTAGAGTTGAAAGCTCATTTCCTCCTTTACGGTTTATCTTGGACTAATAGAACTTCTAGGCCAAGTTGTTGATGTTTTCATGATTGGAATGAGTTAGTCAATGAATGGGAGAGTCAACAGATGTTCTGCCTTGCACCCATGAAGGTTGAAGACTCAAGCTATCTTGGTTTTAGAGTTGAAAGCTCATTTCCTCCTTTTCGGTTTATCTTGGACTAATAGAACTTCTAGGCCAAGTTGTTGATGTTTTCATGATTGGAATGAGTTAGTCAATGAATGGGAGAGTCAACAGATGTCTGCCTTGCACCCATGAAGGTTGAAGACTCAAGCTATCTTGGTTTTAGAGTTGAAAGCTCATTTCCTCCTTTTCGGTTTATCTTGGACTAATAGAACTTCTAGGCCAAGTTGTTGATGTTTTCATGATTGGAATGAGTTAGTCAATGAATGGGAGAGTCAACAGATGTTCTGCCTTGCACCCATGAAGGTTGAAGACTCAAGCTATCTTGGTTTTAGAGTTGAAAGCTCATTTCCTCCTTTTCGTTTATCTTGGACTAATAGAACTTCTAGGCCAAGTTGTTGATGTTTTCATGATTGGAATGAGTTAGTCAATGAATGGGAGAGTCAACAGATGTTCGCCTTGCACCCATGAAGGTTGAAGACTCAAGCTATCTTGGTTTTAGAGTTGAAAGCTCATTTCCTCCTTTTCGGTTTATCTTGGACTAATAGAACTTCTAGGCCAAGTTGTTGATGTTTTCATGATTGGAATGAGTTAGTCAATGAATGGGAGAGTCAACAGATGTCTGCCTTGCACCCATGAAGGTTGAAGACTCAAGCTATCTTGGTTTTAGAGTTGAAAGCTCATTTCCTCCTTTTCGGTTTGTCTTGGACTAATAGAACTTCTAGGCCAAGTTATTGATGTTTTCATGATTGGAATGAGTTAGTCAATGAATGGGATAGTCAACAGATGTCTGCCTTGCACCCATGAAGGTTGAAGACTCAAGCTATCTTGGTTTTAGAGTTGAAAGCTCATTTCCTCTTTTTCGGTTTATCTTGGACTAATAGAACTTCTAGGCCAAGTTGTTGATGTTTTCATGATTGGAATGAGTTAGTCAATGAATGGGAGAGTCAACAGATGTTCGTCTTGCACCCATGAAGGTTGAAGACTCAAGCTATCTTGGTTTTAGAGTTGAAAGCTCATTTCCTCTTTTTCGGTTTATCTTGGACTAATAGAACTTCTAGGCCAAGTTGTTGATGTTTTCATGATTGGAATGAGTTAGTCAATGAATGGGAGAGTCAACAGATGTTCTGCCTTGCACCCATGGAGGTTGAAGACTCAAGCTATCTTGGTTTTAGAGTTGAAAGCTCATTTCCTCTTTTTCGGTTTATCTTGAAATAATAGAACTTCTAGGCCAAGTTGTTGATGTTTTCATGATTGGAATGAGTTAGTCAATGAATGGGAGAGTCAACAGATGTTCGTCTTGCACCCATGGAGGTTGAAGACTCAAGCTATCTTGGTTTTAGAGTTGAAAGCTCATTTCCTCTTTTTCGGTTTATCTTGGACTAATAGAACTTCTAGGCCAAGTTGTTGATGTTTTCATGATTGGAATGAGTTAGTCAATGAATGGGAGAGTCAACAGATGTCTGCCTTGCACCCATGAAGGTTGAAGACTCAAGCTATCTTGGTTTTAGAGTTGAAAGCTCATTTCCTCTTTTTCGGTTTATCTTGGACTAATAGAACTTCTAGGCCAAGTTGTTGATGTTTTCATGATTGGAATGAGTTAGTCAATGAATGGGAGAGTCAACAGATGTTCTGCCTTGCACCCATGAAGGTTGAAGACTCAAGCTATCTTGGTTTTAGAGTTGAAAGCTCATTTCCTCCTTTTCGGTTTATCTTGGACTAATAGAACTTCTAGGCCAAGTTGTTGATGTTTTCATGATTGGAATGAGTTAGTCAATGAATGGGAGAGTCAATGATGTCTGCCTTGCACCCATGAAGGTTGAAGACTCAAGCTATCTTGGTTTTAGAGTTGAAAGCTCATTTCCTCCTTTTCGGTTTATCTTGGACTAATAGAACTTCTAGGCCAAGTTATTGATGTTTTCATGATTGGAATGAGTTAGTCAATGAATGGGAGAGTCAACAGATGTTCGTCTTGCACCCATGAAGGTTGAAGACTCAAGCTATCTTGGTTTTAGAGTTGAAAGCTCATTTCCTCCTTTTCGGTTTATCTTGGACTAATAGAACTTCTAGGCCAAGTTGTTGATGTTTTCATGATTGGAATGAGTTAGTCAATGAATGGGAGAGTCAACAGATGTTCGTCTTGCACCCATGAAGGTTGAAGACTCAAGCTATCTTGGTTTTAGAGTTGAAAGCTCATTTCCTCCTTTTCGGTTTATCTTGGACTAATAGAACTTCTAGGCCAAGTTGTTGATGTTTTCATGATTGGAATGAGTTAGTCAATGAATGGGAGAGTCAACAGATGTTCTGCCTTGCACCCATGAAGGTTGAAGACTCAAGCTATCTTGGTTTTAGAGTTAAAAGCTCATTTCCTCCTTTTCGGTTTATCTTGGACTAATAGAACTTCTAGGCCAAGTTGTTGATGTTTTCATGATTGGAATGAGTTAGTCAATGAATGGGAGAGTCAACAGATGTTCTGCCTTGCACCCATGAAGGTTGAAGACTCAAGCTATCTTGGTTTTAGAGTTGAAAGCTCATTTCCTCCTTTTCGGTTTATCTTGGACTAATAGAACTTCTAGGCCAAGTTGTTGATGTTTTCATGATTGGAATGAGTTAGTCAATGAATGGGAGAGTCAACAGATGTTCTGCCTTGCACCCATGAAGGTTGAAGACTCAAGCTATCTTGGTTTTAGAGTTGAAAGCTCATTTCCTCCTTTTCGGTTTATCTTGGACTAATAGAACTTCTAGGCCAAGTTGTTGATGTTTTCATGATTGGAATGAGTTAGTCAATGAATGGGAGAGTCAACAGATGTCTGCCTTGCACCCATGAAGGTTGAAGACTCAAGCTATCTTGGTTTTAGAGTTGAAAGCTCATTTCCTCCTTTTCGGTTTATCTTGGACTAATAGAACTTCTAGGCCAAGTTGTTGATGTTTTCATGATTGGAATGAGTTAGTCAATGAATGGGAGAGTCAACAGATGTTCTGCCTTGCACCCATGAAGGTTGAAGACTCAAGCTATCTTGGTTTTAGAGTTGAAAGCTCATTTCCTCCTTTTCGGTTTATCTTGGACTAATAGAACTTCTAGGCCAAGTTGTTGATGTTTTCATGATTGGAATGAGTTAGTCAATGAATGGGAGAGTCAACAGATGTTCGTCTTGCACCCATGAAGGTTGAAGACTCAAGCTATCTTGGTTTTAGAGTTGAAAGCTCATTTCCTCCTTTGCGGTTTATCTTGGACTAATAGAACTTCTAGGCCAAGTTATTGATGTTTTCATGATTGGAATGAGTTAGTCAATGAATGGGAGAGTCAACAGATGTTCTGCCTTGCACCCATGAAGGTTGAAGACTCAAGCTATCTTGGTTTTAGAGTTGAAAGCTCATTTCCTCCTTTTCGCTTATCTTGGACTAATAGAACTTCTAGGCCAAGTTGTTGATGTTTTCATGATTGGAATGAGTTAGTCAATGAATGGGAGAGTCAACAGATGTTCTGCCTTGCACCCATGGAGGTTGAAGACTCAAGCTATCTTGGTTTTAGAGTTGAAAGCTCATTTCCTCCTTTTCGGTTTATCTTGGACTAATAGAACTTCTAGGCCAAGTTGTTGATGTTTTCATGATTGGAATGAGTTAGTCAATGAATGGGAGAGTCAATGCATGTTCTGCCTTGCACCCATGAAGGTTGAAGACTCAAGCTATCTTGGTTTTAGAGTTGAAAGCTCATTTCCTCCTTTTCGGTTTATCTTGGACTAATAGAACTTCTAGGCCAAGTTGTTGATGTTTTCATGATTGGAATGAGTTAGTCAATGAATGGGAGAGTCAACAGATGTTCGTCTTGCACCCATGAAGGTTGAAGACTCAAGCTATCTTGGTTTTAGAGTTGAAAGCTCATTTCCTCCTTTTCGGTTTATCTTGGACTAATAGAACTTCTAGGCCAAGTTGTTGATGTTTTCATGATTGGAATGAGTTAGTCAATGAATGGGAGAGTCAATGCATGTCTGCCTTGCACCCATGAATGTTGAAGACTCATGATATCTTGGTTTTAGAGTTGAAAGCTCTTTTCCTCCTTTTCGGTTTATCTTGGAGTAATAGAACTTATTGGCCAAGTTGTTGATGATTTAATGATTTGAATGTGTTAGTCAATGAATGGGAGAGTCAACAGATGTTCGCCTTGCACCCATGAAGGTTGAAGACTCAAGCTATCTTGGTTTTAGAGTTGAAAGCTCATTTCCTCCTTTTCGGTTTATCTTGGACTAATAGAACTTCTAGGCCAAGTTGTTGATGTTTTCATGATTGGAATGAGTTAGTCAATGAATGGGAGAGTCAACAGATGTTCGCCTTGCACCCATGGAGGTTGAAGACTCAAGCTATCTTGGTTTTAGAGTTGAAAGCTCATTTCCTCCTTTTCGGTTTATCTTGGACTAATAGAACTTCTAGGCCAAGTTGTTGATGTTTTCATGATTGGAATGAGTTAGTCAATGAATGGGAGAGTCAACAGATGTTCGTCTTGCACCCATGAAGGTTGAAGACTCAAGCTATCTTGGTTTTAGAGTTGAAAGCTCATTTCCTCCTTTTCGGTTTATCTTGGACTAATAGAACTTCTAGGCCAAGTTATTGATGTTTTCATGATTGGAATGAGTTAGTCAATGAATGGGAGAGTCAACAGATGTTCGCCTTGCACCCATGAAGGTTGAAGGCTCAAGCTATCTTGGTTTTAGAGTTGAAAGCTCATTTCCTCCTTTTCGGTTTATCTTGGACAAAAAAACTTCTAGGCCAAGTTGTTAATTTTTTCATGATTGGAATGAGTTAGTCAATGAATGAGAGAGTCAATAGATGTTCTGCCTTGCACCCATGAAGGTTGAAGACTCAAGCTATCTTGGTTTTAGAGTTGAAAGCTCATTTCCTCCTTTTCGGTTTATCTTGGACCAATAGAACTTCTAGGCCAAGTTGTTGATGTTTTCATGATTGGAATGAGTTAGTCAATGAATGGGAGAGTCAACAGATGTCTGCCTTGCACCCATGAAGGTTGAAGACTCAAGCTATCTTGGTTTTAGAGTTGAAAGCTCATTTCCTCCTTTTCGGTTTATCTTGGACTAATAGAACTTCTAGGCCAAGTTGTTGATGTTTTCATGATTGGAATGAGTTAGTCAATGAATGGGAGAGTCAACAGATGTCTGCCTTGCACCCATGAAGGTTGAAGACTCAAGCTATCTTGGTTTTAGAGTTGAAAGCTCATTTCCTCCTTTTCGGTTTATCTTGGACTAATAGAACTTCTAGGCCAAGTTGTTGATGTTTTCATGATTGGAATGAGTTAGTCAATGAATGGGAGAGTCAACAGATGTTCGTCTTGCACCCATAGAGGTTGAAGACTCAAGCTATCTTGGTTTTAGAGTTGAATGCTCATTTCCTCCTTTTCGGTTTATCTTGGACGAATACAACTTCTAGGCCAAGTTGTTGATGTTTTCATGATTGGAATGAGTTAGTCAATGAATGGGAGAGTCAACAGATGTTCGACTTGCACCCATGAAGGTTGAAGGCTCAAGCTATCTTGGGTTTAGAGTTGAAAGCTCATTTCCTCCTTTTCGGTTTATCTTGGACTAATAGAACTTCTAGGCCAAGTTGTAGATGTTTTCATGATTGGAATGAGTTAGTCAATGAATGGGAGAGTCAACAGATGTTCGCCTTGCACCCATGAAGGTTGAAGACTCAAGCTATCTTGGTTTTAGAGTTGAAAGCTCATTTCCTCCTTTTCGGTTTATCTTGGACTAATAGAACTTCTAGGCCAAGTTAGTGATGTTTTCATGATTGGAATGAGTTTGTCAATGAATGGGAGAGTCAATGCATGTCTGCCTTGCACCCATGAAGGTTGAAGACTCAAGCTATCTTGGTTTTAGAGTTGAAAGCTCATTTCCTCCTTTTTGGTTTATCTTGGACTAATAGAACTTCTAGGCCAAGTTGTTGATGTTTTCATGATTGGAATGAGTTAGTCAATGAATGGGAGAGTCAACAGATGTTCGCCTTGCACCCATGAAGGTTGAAGACTCAAGCTATCTTGGTTTTAGAGTTGAAAGCTCATTTCCTCCTTTTCGGTTTATCTTGGACTAATAGAACTTCTAGGCCAAGTTGTTGATGTTTTCATGATTGGAATGAGTTAGTCAATGAATGGGAGAGTCAATGCATGTCTGCCTTGCACCCATGAAGGTTGAGGACTCATGCTATCTTGGTTTTAGAGTTGAAAGCTCATTTCCTCATTTTCAGTTTATCTTGGACTAATAGAACTTCTAGGCCAAGTTGTTGATGTTTTCATGATTGGAATGAGTTAGTCAATGAATGGGAGAGTCAACAGATGTTCGCCTTGCACCCATGAAGGTTGAAGACTCAAGCTATCTTGGTTTTAGAGTTGAAAGCTCATTTCCTCCTTTTCCGTTTATCTTGGACTAATAGAACTTCTAGGCCAAGTTATTGATGTTTTCATGATTGGAATGTGTTAGTCAATGAATGGGAGAGTCAACAGATGTTCGTCTTGCACCCATGAAGGTTGAAGACTCAAGCTATCTTGGTTTTAGAGTTGAAAGCTCATTTCTTCTCCTTGGTTTATCTTGGACTAATAGAACTTCTAGGCCAAGTTGTTGATGTTTTCATGATTGGAATGAGTTAGTCAATGAATGGGAGAGTCAACAGATGTCTGCCTTGCACCCATGAAGGTTGAAGACTCAAGCTATCTTGGTTTTAGAGTTGAAAGCTCATTTCCTCCTTTTCGGTTTATCTTTGACTAATAGAACTTCTAGGCCATGTTGTTAATGTTTTCATGATTGGAATGAGTTAGTCAATGAATGGGAGAGTCAACAGATGTCTGCCTTGCACCCATGAAGGTTGAAGACTCAAGCTATCTTGGTTTTAGAGTTGAAAGCTCATTTCCTCCTTTTCGCTTATCTTGGACTAATAGAACTTCTAGGCCAAGTTATTGATGTTTTCATGATTGGAATGAGTTAGTCAATGAATGGGAGAGTCAACAGATGTTCGCCTTGCACCCATGAAGGTTGAAGACTCAAGCTATCTTGGTTTTAGAGTTGAAAGCTCATTTCCTCCTTTTCGGTTTATCTTGGACTAATAGAACTTCTAGGCCAAGTTGTTGATGTTTTCATGATTGGAATGAGTTAGTCAATGAATGGGAGAGTCAACAGATGTTCGACATGCACCCAAGAAGGTTGAAGAATCAAGCTATCATGGTTTTAGAGTTGAAAGCTCATTTCCTCCTTTTCGGTTTATCTTGGACTAATAGAACTTCTAGGCCAAGTTGTTGATGTTTTCATGATTGGAATGAGTTAGTCAATGAATGGGAGAGTCAATGCATGTCTGCCTTGCACCCATGAAGGTTGAAGACTCAAGCTATCTTGGTTTTAGAGTTGAAAGCTCATTTCCTCCTTTTCGGTTTATCTTGGACTAATAGAACTTCTAGGCCAAGTTGTTGATATTTTCATGATTGGAATGAGTTAGTCAATGAATGGGAGAGTCAACAGATGTCTGCCTTGCACCCATGAAGGTTGAAGACTCAAGCTATCTTGGTTTTAGAGTTGAAAGCTCATTTCCTCCTTTTCGGTTTATCTTGGACTAATAGAACTTCTAGGCCAAGTTGTTGATGTTTTCATGATTGGAATGAGTTAGTCAATGAATGGGAGAGTCAACAGATGTTCGTCTTGCACCCATGAAGGTTGAAGACTCAAGCTATCTTGGTTTTAGAGTTGAAAGCTCATTTCCTCCTTTTCGGTTTATCTTGGACTAATAGAACTTCTAGGCCAAGTTGTTGATGTTTTCATGATTGGAATGAGTTAGTCAATGAATGGGAGAGTCAACAGATGTTCGCCTTGCACCCATGAAGGTTGAAGACTCAAGCTATCTTGGTTTTAGAGTTGATAGCTCATTTCCTCCTTTTCGGTTTATCTTGGACTAATAGAACTTCTAGGCCAAGTTGTTGATGTTTTCATGATTGGAATGAGTTAGTCAATGAATGGGAGAGTCAACAGATGTCTGCCTTGCACCCATGAAGGTTGAAGACTCAAGCTATCTTGGTTTTAGAGTTGAAAGCTCATTTCCTCCTTTTCGGTTTATCTTGGACTAATAGAACTTCTAGGCCAAGTTGTTGATGTTTTCATGATTGGAATGAGTTAGTCAATGAATGGGAGAGTCAACAGATGTTCGTCTTCCACCCATGAAGGTTGAAGACTCAAGCTATCTTGGTTTTAGACTTGAAAGCTCATTTCCTCCTTTTCGGTTTATCTTAGACTAATAGAACTTCTAGGCCAAGTTGTTGATGCTTTCATGATTGGAATGAGTTAGTCAATGAATGGGAGAGTCAATAGATGTTCGTCTTGCACCCATGAAGGTTGAAGACTCAAGCTATCTTGGTTTTAGAGTTGAAAGCTCATTTCCTCCATTTCGATTTATCTTGGACTTATAGAACTTCTAGGCCAAGTTGTTGATGTTGTCATGATTGGAATGAGTTAGTCAATGAATGGGAGAGTCAACAGATGTTCGTCTTGCACCCATGAAGGTTGAAGACTCAAGCTATCTTGGTTTTAGAGTTGAAAGCTCATTTCCTCCTTTTCGGTTTATCTTGGACTAATAGAACTTCTAGGCCAAGTTGTTGATGTTTTCATGATTGGAATGAGTTAGTCAATGAATGGGAGAGTCAATGCATGTCTGCCTTGCACCCATGAAGGTTGAAGACTCAAGCTATCTTGGTTTTAGACTTGAAAGCTCATTTCCTCCTTTTCGGTTTATCTTAGACTAGTAGAACTTCTAGGCCAAGTTGTTGATGTTTTCATGATTGGAATGAGTTATTCAATGAATGGGAGAGTCAATAGATGTTCTGCCTTGCACCCATGAAGGTTGAAGACTCAAGCTATCTTGGTTTTAGAGTTGAAAGCTCATTTCCTCCTTTTCGGATTATCTTGGACTAATAGAACTTCTAGGCCAAGTTGTTGATGTTTTCATGATTGGAATGAGTTAGTCAATGAATGGGAGAGTCAACAGATGTCTGCCTTGCACCCATGAAGGTTGAAGACTCAAGCTATCTTGGTTTTAGAGTTGAAAGCTCATTTCCTCCTTTTCGGTTTATCATGGACTAATAGAACTTCTAGGCCAAGTTGTTGATGTTTTCATGATTGGAATGAGTTAGTCAATGAATGGGAGAGTCAACAGATGTCTGCCTTGCACCCATGAAGGTTGAAGACTCAAGCTATCTTGGTTTTAGAGTTGAAAGCTCATTTCCTCCTTTTCGGTTTATCTTGGACTAATAGAACTTCTAGGCCAAGTTGTTGATGTTTTCATGATTGGAATGAGTTAGTCAATGAATGGGAGAGTCAACAGATGTTCGCCTTGCACCCATGAAGGTTGAAGACTCAAGCTATCTTGGTTTTAGAGTTGAAAGCTCATTTCCTCCTTTTCGGTTTATCTTGGACTAATAGAACTTCTAGGCCAAGTTGTTGATGTTTTCATGATTGGAATGAGTTAGTCAATGAATGGGAGAGTCAACAGATGTCTGCCTTGCACCCATGAAGGTTGAAGACTCAAGCTATCTTGGTTTTAGAGTTGAAAGCTCATTTCCTCCTTTTCGGTTTATCTTGGACTAATAGAACTTCTAGGCCAAGTTGTTGATGTTTTCATGATTGGAATGAGTTAGTCAAGGAATGGGAGAGTCAACAGATGTTCGCCTTGCACCCATGAAGGTTGAAGACTCAAGCTATGTTGGTTTTAGACTTGAAAGCTCATTTCCTCCTTTTCGGTTTATCTTAGACTAATAGAACTTCTAGGCCAAGTTGTTGATGTTTTAATGATTGGAATGAGTTAGTCAATGAATGGGAGAGTCAATGCATGTTCTGCCTTGCACCCATGAAGGTTGAAGACTCAAGCTATCTTGGTTTTAGAGTTGAAAGCTCATTTCCTCCTTTTCGTTTATCTTGGACTAATAGAACTTCTAGGCCAAGTTATTGATGTTTTCATGATTGGAATGAGTTAGTCAATGAATGGGAGAGTCAACAGATGTCTGCCTTGCACCCATGAAGGTTGAAGACTCAAGCTATCTTGGTTTTAGAGTTGAAAGCTCATTTCCTCCTTTTCGGTTTATCTTGGACTAATAGAACTTCTAGGCCAAGTTGTTGATATTTTCATGATTGGAATGAGTTAGTCAATGAATGGGAGAGTCAATGCATGTTCTGCCTTGCACCCATGAAGGTTGCAGACTCAAGCTATCTTGGTTTTAGAGTTGAAAGCTCATTTCCTCCTTTTCGGTTTATCTTGGACTAATAGAACTTCTAGGCCAAGTTGTTGATGTTTTCATGATTGGAATGAGTTAGTCAATGAATGGGAGAGTCAACAGATGTTCGTCTTGCACCCATGAAGGTTGAAGACTCAAGCTATCTTGGTTTTAGAGTTGAAAGCTCATTTCCTCCTTTTCGGTTTATCTTGGACTAATAGAACTTCTAGGCCAAGTTGTTGATGTTTTCATGATTGGAATGAGTTAGTCAATGAATGGGAGAGTCAACAGATGTTCTGCCTTGCACCCATGAAGGTTGAAGACTCAAGCTATCTTGGTTTTAGAGTTGAAAGCTCATTTCCTCCTTTTCGGTTTATCTTGGACTAATAGAACTTCTAGGCCAAGTTGTTGATGTTTTCATGATTGGAATGAGTTAGTCAATGAATGGGAGAGTCAACAGATGTTCGCCTTGCACCCATGAAGGTTGAAGACTCAAGCTATCTTGGTTTTAGAGTTGAAAGCTCATTTCCTCCTTTTCGGTTTATCTTGGACTAATAGAACTTCTAGGCCAAGTTGTTGATGTTTTCATTATTGGTCTGAGTTAGTCAATGGCTGGGAGTGTCTACAGATGTCTGCCTTGCACCCATGAAGGTTGAAGACTCAAGCTATCTTGGTTTTAGAGTTGAAAGCTCATTTCCTCCTTTTCGGTTTATCTTGGACTAATTGAACTTCTAGGCCAAGTTGTTGATGTTTTCATGATTGGAATGAGTTAGTCAATGAATGGGAGAGTCAACAGATGTTAGCCTTGCACCCATGAAGGTTGAAGACTCAAGCTATCTTGGTTTTAGAGTTGAAAGCTCATTTCCTCCTTTTCGGTTTATCTTGGACTAATAGAACTTCTAGGCCAAGTTGTTGATGTTTTCATGATTGGAATGAGTTAGTCAATGAATGGGAGAGTCAACAGATGTCTGCCTTGCACCCATGAAGGTTGAAGACTCAAGCTATCTTGGTTTTAGAGTTGAAAGCTCATTTCCTCCTTTTCGGTTTATCTTGGACTAATAGAACTTCTAGGCCAAGTTGTTGATGTTTTCATGATTGGAATGAGTTAGTCAATGAATGGGAGAGTCAACAGATGTTCTGCCTTGCACCCATGAAGGTTGAAGACTCAAGCTATCTTGGTTTTAGAGTTGAAAGCTCATTTCCTCCTTTTCGGTTTATCTTGGACTAATAGAACTTCTAGGCCAAGTTGTTGATGTTTTCATGATTGGAATGAGTTAGTCAATGAATGGGAGAGTCAATGCATGTTCGCCTTGCACCCATGAAGGTTGAAGACTCAAGCTATCTTGGGTTTAGAGTTGAAAGCTCATTTCCTCCTTTTCGGTTTATCTTGGACTAATAGAACTTCTAGGCCAAGTTGTTGATGTTTTCATGATTGGAATGAGTTAGTCAATGAATGGGAGAGTCAATGCATGTCTGCGCTTGCACCCATGAAGGTTGAAGACTCAAGCTATCTTGGTTTTAGAGTTGAAAGCTCATTTCTTCCTTTTCGGTTTATGTTGTACTAATTGAAGTTCTAGGCCGAGTGGGTGTTGTTTTCATGATTGGAATGAGTTTGTCACTGTCTGGGAGAGTCAACAGATGTCTCGTCTTGCACCCATGAAGGTTGAAGACTCAAGCTATCTTGGTTTTAGAGTTGAAAGCTCATTTCCTCCTTTTCGCTTATCTTGGACTAATAGAACTTCTAGGCCAAGTTGTTGATGTTTTCATGATTGGAATAAGTTAGTCAATGAATGGGAGAGTCAACAGATGTTCGACTTGCACCCATGAAGGTTGAAGACTCAAGCTATCTTGGTTTTAGAGTTGAAAGCTCATTTCCTCCTTTTCAGTTTATCTTGGACTAATAGAACTTCTAGGCCAAGTTATTGATGTTTTCATGATTGGAATGAGTTAGTCAATGAATGGGAGAGTCAACAGATGTTCGCCTTGCACCCATGAAGGTTGAAGACTCAAGCTATCTTGGTTTTAGAGTTGATAGCTCATTTTCTCCTTTTCTGTTTATCTTGGACTAATAGAACTTCTAGGCCAAGTTGTTGATGTTTTCATGATTGGAATGAGTTAGTCAATGAATGGGAGAGTCAACAGATGTTCGCCTTGCACCCATGAAGGTTGAAGACTCAAGCTATATTGGTTTTAGAGTTGAAAGCTCATTTCCTCCTTTTCAGTTTATCTTGGACTAATAGAACTTCTAGGCCAAGTTGTTGATGTTTTCATGATTGGAATGAGTTAGTCAATGAATGGGAGAGTCAACAGATGTCTGCCTTGCACCCATGAAGGTTGAAGACTCAAGCTATCTGGGTTATCGAGTTTAAAGCTCATTTCCTCCTTTTCGTTTATCTTGGACTAATAGAACTTCTAGGCCAAGTTGTTGATGTTTTCAAGATTGGAATGAGTTAGTCAATGAATGGGAGAGTCAACAGATGTTCGTGTTGCACCCATGAAGGTTGAAGACTCAAGCTATCTTGGTTTTAGAGTTGAAAGCTCATTTCTTCCTTTTCGGTTTATCTTGGACTAATAGAACTTCTAGGCCAAGTTGTTGATGTTTTCATGATTGGAATGAGTTAGTCAATGAATGGGAGAGTCAACAGATGTTCGTCTTGCACCCATGGAGGTTGAAGACTCAAGCTAACTCGGTTTTAGAGTTGAAAGCTCATTTCCTCCGTTTCGGTTTATCTAGGACTAATAGAACTTCTAGGCCAAGTTGTTGATGTTTTCATGATTGGATTGAGTTAGTCAATGAATGGGAGAGTCAACAGATGTTCGCCTTGCACCCATGAAGGTTGAAGACTCAAGCTATCTTGGTTTTAGAGTTGAAAGCTCATTTCCTCCTTTTCGGTTTATGTTGGACTAATAGAACTTCTAGGCCAAGTTGTTGATGTTTTCATGATTGGAATGAGTTAGTCAATGAATGGGAGAGTCAACAGATGTTCTGCCTTGCACCCATGAAGGTTGAAGACTCAAGCTATCTTGGTTTTAGAGTTGAAAGCTCATTTCCTCCTTTTCGGTTTATCTTGGACTAATAGAACTTCTAGGCCAAGTTGTTGATGTTTTCATGATTGGAATGAGTTAGTCAATGAATGGGAGAGTCAACAGATGTTCGTCTTGCACCCTTGGAGGTTGAAGACTCAAGCTATATTGGTTTTAGAGTTGAAAGCTCATTTCTTCATTTTCGGTTTATCTTGGACTAATAGAACTTCTAGGCCAAGTTGTTGATGTTTTCATGATTGGAATGAGTTAGTCAATGAATGGGAGAGTCAACAGATGTTCGTCTTGCACCCATGAAGGTTGAAGACTCAAGCTATCTTGGTTTTAGAGTTGAAAGCTCATTTCCTCCTTTTCGGTTTATCTTGGACTAATAGAACTTCTAGGCCAAGTTGTTGATATTTTCATGATTGGAATGAGTTAGTCAATGAATGGGAGAGTCAATGCATGTCTGCCTTGCACCCATGAAGGTTGAAGACTCAAGCTATCTTGGTTTTAGAGTTGAAAGCTCATTTCCTCCTTTTCGGTTTATCTTGGACTAATAGATCTTCTAGGCCAAGTTGTTGATGTTTTCATGATTGGAATGAGTTAGTCAATGAATGGGAGAGTCAACAGATGTCTGCCTTGCACCCATGAAGGTTGAAGACTCAAGTTATCTTGGTTTTAGAGTTGAAAGCTCATTTCCTCCTTTTCGGTTTATCTTGGACTAATAGAACTTCTAGGCCAAGTTGTTGATGTTTTCATGATTGGAATGAGTTAGTCAATGAATGGGAGAGTCAACAGATGTTCGCCTTGCACCCATGAAGGTTGAAGACTCAAGCTATCTTGGTTTTAGAGTTGAAAGCTCATTTCCTTCTTTTCGGTTTATCTTGGACTAATAGAACTTCTAGGCCAAGTTGTTGATGTTTTCATGATTTGAATGAGTTAGTCAATGAATGGGAGAGTCAACAGATGTTCGCCTTGCACCCATGAAGGTTGAAGACTCAAGCTATCTTGGTTTTAGAGTTGAAAGCTCATTTCTTCTTTTCGGTTTATCTTGGACTAATAGAACTTCTAGGCCAAGTTGTTGATGTTTTCATGATTGGAATGAGTTAGTCAATGAATGGGAGAGTCAACAGATGTTCGCCTTGCACCCATGAAGGTTGAAGACTCAAGCTATCTTGGTTTTAGAGTTGAAAGCTCATTTCTTCCTTTTCGGTTTATCTTGGACTAATAGAACTTCTAGGCCAAGTTGTTGATGTTTTCATGATTGGAATGAGTTAGTCAATGAATGGGAGAGTCAACAGATGTTCGCCTTGCACCCATGAAGGTTGAAGACTCAAGCTATCTTGGTTTTAGAGTTGAAAGCTCATTTCCTCCTTTTCGGTTTATCTTGGACTAATAGAACTTCTAGGCCAAGTTGTTGATGTTTTCATGATTGGAATGAGTTAGTCAATGAATGGGAGAGTCAACAGATGTTCGCCTTGCACCCATGAAGGTTGAAGACTCAAGCTATCTTGGTTTTAGAGTTGAAAGCTCATTTCCTCCTTTTCGGTTTATCTTGGACTAATAGAACTTCTAGGCCAAGTTGTTGATGTTTTCATGATTGGAATGAGTTAGTCAATGAATGGGAGAGTCAACAGATGTCTGCCTTGCACCCATGAAGGTTGAAGACTCAAGCTATCTTGGTTTTAGAGTTGAAAGCTCATTTCTTCCTTTTCGGTTTATCTTGGACTAATAGAACTTCTAGGCCAAGTTGTTGATGTTTTCATGATTGGAATGAGTTAGTCAATGAATGGGAGAGTCAACAGATGTTCGCCTTGCACCCATGAAGGTTGAAGACTCAAGCTATCTTGGTTTTAGAGTTGAAAGCTCATTTCCTCCTTTTCGGTTTATCTTGGACTAATAGAACTTCTAGGCCAAGTTGTTGATGTTTTCATGATTGGAATGAGTTAGTCAATGAATGGGAGAGTCAACAGATGTTCGCCTTGCACCCATGAAGGTTGAAGACTCAAGCTATCTTGGTTTTAGAGTTGAAAGCTCATTTCCTCCTTTTCGGTTTATCTTGGACTAATAGAACTTCTAGGCCAAGTTGTTGATGTTTTCATGATTGGAATGAGTTAGTCAATGAATGGGAGAGTCAACAGATGTCTGCCTTGCACCCATGAAGGTTGAAGACTCAAGCTATCTTGGTTTTAGAGTTGAAAGCTCATTTCTTCCTTTTCGGTTTATCTTGGACTAATAGAACTTCTAGGCCAAGTTGTTGATGTTTTCATGATTGGAATGAGTTAGTCAATGAATGGGAGAGTAAACAGATGTTCGACTTGCCCCCATGGAGGTAGAAGACTCAAGCTATCTTTGTTTTATAGTAGAAAGCTCATTTCCTCATTTTCGTTTTATATAGGAATATTAGAACTTCTAGGCCAAGTTGTTGATGTTTTCATGAGTATAATGAGTTAGTCAATGAATGGGAGAGTCAACAGATGTTCTGCCTTGCACCCATGAAGGTTGAAGACTCAAGCTATCTTGGTTTTAGAGTTGAAAGCTCATTTCTTCCTTTTCGCTTATCTTGGACTAATAGAACTTCTAGGCCAAGTTGTTGATGTTTTCATGATTGGAATGAGTTAGTCAATGAATGGGAGAGTCAACAGATGTCTGCCTTGCACCCATGAAGGTTGAAGACTCAAGCTATCTTGGTTTTAGAGTTGAAAGCTCATTTCCTCCTTTTCGGTTTATCTTGGACTAATAGAACTTCTAGGCCAAGTTGTTGATGTTTTCATGATTGGAATGAGTTAGTCAATGAATGGGAGAGTCAACAGATGTTCGCCTTGCACCCATGGAGGTTGAAGACTCAAGCTATCTTGGTTTTAGAGTTGAAAGCTCATTTCCTCCTTTTCGGTTTATCTTGGACTAATAGAACTTCTAGGCCAAGTTGTTGATGTTTTCATGATTGGAATGAGTTAGTCAATGAATGGGAGAGTCAACAGATGTTCGTGTTGCACCCATGAAGGTTGAAGACTCAAGCTATCTTGGTTTTAGAGTTGAAAGCTCATTTCCACCGATTTAGTTTATCTTGGACTAATAGAACTTCTAGGCCAAGTTATTTATTTTTTAATGTTAGGAATGAGTTAATCAATTAATGGGAGAGTCAATGCATGTCTGCCTTGCACCCATGAAGGTTGAAGACTCAAGCTATCTTGGTTTTAGAGTTGAAAGCTCATTTCCTCCTTTTCGGTTTATCTTGGACTAATAGAACTTCTAGGCCAAGTTGTTGATGTTTTCATGATTGGAATGAGTTAGTCAATGAATGGGAGAGTCAACAGATGTTCGTCTTGCACCCATGAAGGTTGAAGACTCAAGCTATCTTGGTTTTAGAGTTGAAAGCTCATTTCCTCCTTTTCGGTTTATCTTGGACTAATAGAACTTCTAGGCCAAGTTGTTGATGTTTTCATGATTGGAATGAGTTAGTCAATGAATGGGAGAGTCAACAGATGTTCTGCCTTGCACCCATGAAGGTTGAAGACTCAAGCTATCTTGGTTTTAGAGTTGAAAGCTCATTTCCTCCTTTTCGGTTTATCTTGGACTAATAGAACTTCTAGGCCAAGTTGTTGATGTTTACATGATTGGAATGAGTTAGTCAATGAATGGGAGAGTCAACAGATGTTCCCCTTGCACCCATGAAGGCTGAAGACTCAAGCTATCTTGGTTTTAGAGTTGAAAGCTCATTTCCTCCTTTTCGGTTTATCTTGGACTAATAGAACTTCTAGGCCAAGTTGTTGATGTTTTCATGATTGGAATGAGTTAGTCAATGAATGGGAGAGTCAATAGATGTTGGCCTTGCACCCATGGAGGTTGAAGACTCAAGCTATCTTGGTTTTAGAGTTGAAAGCTCATTTCCTCCTTTTCGGTTTATCTTGGACTAATAGAACTTCTAGGCCAAGTTGTTGATGTTTTCATGATTGGAATGAGTTAGTCAATGAATGGGAGAGTCAACAGATGTTCGTCTTGCACCCATGAAGGTTGAAGACTCAAGCTATCTTGGTTTTAGAGTTGAAAGCTCATTTCTTCCTTTTCGGATTATCTTGGACTAATAGAACTTCTAGGCCAAGTTATTGTTGTTTTCATGATTGGAATGAGTTAGTCAATGAATGGGAGAGTCAACAGATGTTCGTCTTGCACCCATGAAGGTTGAAGACTCAAGCTATCTTGGTTTTAGAGTTGAAAGCCCATTTCCTCCTTTTCGGTTTATCTTGGACTAATAGAACTTCTAGGCCAAGTTGTTGATGTTTTCATGATTGGAATGAGTTAGTCAATGAATGGGAGAGTCAACAGATGTTCGCCTTGCACCCATGAAGGTTGAAGACTCAAGCTATCTTGGTTTTAGAGTTGAAAGCTCATTTCTTCTTTTCGGTTTATCTTGGACTAATAGAACTTCTAGGCCAAGTTGTTGATGTTTTCATGATTGGAATGAGTTAGTCAATGAATGGGAGAGTCAACAGATGTTCGCCTTGCACCCATGAAGGTTGAAGACTCAAGCAATCTTGGTTTTAGAGTTGAAAGCTCATTTCTTCCTTTTCGGTTTATCTTGGACTAATAGAACTTCTAGGCCAAGTTGTTGATGTTTTCATGATTGGAATGAGTTAGTCAATGAATGGGAGAGTCAACAGATGTCTGCCTTGCACCCATGAAGGTTGAAGACTCAAGCTATATTGGTTTTAGAGTTGAAAGCTCATTTCCTCCTTTTCTGTTTATCTTGGACTAATAGAACTTCTAGGCCAAGTTGTTGATGTTTTCATGATTGGAATGAGTTAGTCAATGAATGGGAGAGTCAATGATGTTCGTCTTGCACCCATGGAGGTTGAAGACTCAAGCTATCTTGGTTTTAGAGTTGAAAGCTCATTTCTTCCTTTTCGGTTTATCTTGGACTAATAGAACTTCTAGGCCAAGTTGTTGATGTTTTCACGATTGGAATGAGTTAGTCAATAAATGGGAGAGTCACCAGATGTCTGCCTTGCACCCATGAAGGTTGAAGACTCAAGCTATCTTGGTTTTAGAGTTGAAAGCTCATTTCTTCCTTTTCGGTTTATCTTGGACTAATAGAACTTCTAGGCCAAGTTGTTGATGTTTTCATGATTGGAATGAGTTAGTCAATGAATGGGAGAGTCAACAGATGTCTGCCTTGCACCCATGGAGGTTGAAGACTCAAGCTATCTTGGTTTTAGAGTTGAAAGCTCATTTCCTCCTTTTCGGTTTATCTTGGACTAATAGAACTTCTAGGCCAAGTTGTTGATGTTTTCATGATTGGAATGAGTTAGTCAATGAATGGGAGAGTCAACAGATGTTCGCCTTGCACCCATGAAGGTTGAAGACTCAAGCTATCTTGGTTTTAGAGTTGAAAGCTCATTTCCTCCTTTTCGGTTTATCTTGGACTAATAGAACTTCTAGGCCAAGTTGTTGATGTTTTCATGATTGGAATGAGTTAGTCAATGAATGGGAGAGTCAATGCATGTCTGCCTTGCACCCATGAAGGTTGAAGACTCAAGCTATCTTGGTTTTAGAGTTGAAAGCTCATTTCCTCCTTTTCGGTTTATCTTGGACTAATAGAACTTCTAGGCCAAGTTGTTAATGTTTTCATGATTGGAATGAGTTAGTCAATGAATGGGAGAGTCAACAGATGTTCATCTTGCACCCATGAAGGTTGAAGACTCAAGCTATCTTGGTTTTAGAGTTGAAAGCTCATTTCCTCCTTTTCGGTTTATCTTGGACTAATAGAACTTCTAGGCCAAGTTGTTAATGTTTTCATGATTGGAATGAGTTAGTCAATGAATGGGAGAGTCAACAGATGTTCGCCTTGCACCCATGAAGGTTGAAGGCTCAAGCTATCTTGGTTTTAGAGTTGAAAGCTCATTTCTTCGGTCTTGGTCTAGCTTGGACAAATACAACTTCTAGGCCAAGTTGTTGATGTTTTCATGATTGGAATGAGTTAGTCAATGAATTGGAGAGTCAACAGATGTTCGTCTTGCACCCATGGAGGTTGAAGACTCAAGCTATCTTGGTTTTAGAGTTGAAAGCTCATTTCTTCGGTCTTGGTTTATCTTGGACTAATAGAACTTCTAGGCCAAGTTGTTAATGTTTTCATGATTGGAATGAGTTAGTCAATGAATGGGAGAGTCAACAGATGTTCATCTTGCACCCATGAAGGTTGAAGACTCAAGCTATCTTGGTTTTAGAGTTGAAAGCTCATTTCCTCCTTTTCAGTTTATCTTGGACTAATAGATCTTCTAGGCCAAGTTATTGATGTTTTCATGATTGGAATGAGTTAGTCAATGAATGGAAGAGTCAACAGATGTTCGTCTTGCACCCATGGAGGTTTAAGACTCAAGCTATCTTGGTTTTAGAGTTGAAAGCTCATTTCTTCTTTTTCGGTTTATCTTGGACTAGTAGAACTTCTAAGCCAAGTTGTTGTTTTCTACATGATTGCAATGAGTAAGTCAACGAATGGAAGAGTCAATGATGTTCGTCTTGCACCCATGGAGGTTGAAGACTCAAGCTATCTTGGTTTTAGAGTTGAAAGCTCATTTCCTCCTTTTCGGTTTATCTTGGACTAATAGAACTTCTAGGCCAAGTTGTTAATGTTTTCATGATTGGAATGAGTTAGTCAATGAATGGGAGAGTCAACAGATGTTCATCTTGCACCCATGAAGGTTGAAGACTCAAGCTATCTTGGTTTTAGAGTTGAAAGCTCATTTCTTCCTTTTCGGTTTATCTTGGATTAATAGAACTTCTAGGCCAAGTTGTTAATGTTTTCATGATTGGAATGAGTTAGTCAATGAATGGGAGAGTCAACAGATGTCTGCCTTGCACCCATGGAGGTTGAAGACTCAAGCTATCTTGGTTTTAGAGTTGAAAGCTCATTTCTTTTTTCTGTTTATCTTGGACTAGTAGAACTTCTAAGCCAAGTTGTTGTTTTTTTCATGATTGCAATGAGTAAGTCAATGAATGGAAGAGTCAACGATGTTCGTCTTGCACCCATGAAGGTTGAAGACTCAAGCTATCTCGGTTTTAGAGTTGAAATCCCATTTCTGGCTTTTCAGTTTATCTTGGACTAATAGAACTTCTAGGCCAAGTTGTTGATGTTTTCATGATTGCAATGAGTTAGTCAATGATTGGGAGAGTCAACAGATGTTCGCCTTGCACCCATGGAGGTTGAAGACTCAAGCTATCTTGGATTTAGAGTTGAAAGCTCATTTCCTCCTTTTCGGTTTATCTTGGACTAGTAGAACTTCTAGGCCAAGTTGTTGATGTTTTCACGATTGGAATGAGTTAGTCAATGAATGGGAGAGTCAACAGATGTTCGCCTTGCACCCATGAAGGTTGAAGACTCAAGCTATCTTGGTTTTAGAGTTGAAAGCTCATTTCCTTCTTTTCGGTTTATCTTGGACTAATAGAACTTCTAGGCCAAGTTGTTGATGTTTTCATGATTGGAATGAGTTAGTCAATGAATGGGAGAGTCAACAGATCCCATGAAGGTTGAAGACTCAAGCTATATTGGTTTTAGAGTTGAAAGCTCATTTCTTCCTTTTCGGTTTATCTTGGACTAATAGAACTTCTAGGCCAAGTTGTTAATGTTTTCATGATTGGAATGAGTTAGTCAATGAATGGGAGAGTCAACAGATGTCTGCCTTGCACCCATGGAGGTTGAAGACTCAAGCTATCTTGGTTTTAGAGTTGAAAGCTCATTTCCTCCTTTTCAGTTTATCTTGGACTAATAGAACTTCTAGGCCAAGTTGTTGATGTTTTCATGATTGGAATGAGTTAGTCAATGAATGGGAGAGTCAACAGATGTTCGTCTTGCACCCATGAAGGTTGAAGACTTAAGCTATATTGGTTTTAGAGTTGAAAGCCCATTTCTTCGGTTTATCTTGGACTAATAGAACTTCTAGGCCAAGTTGTTAATGTTTTCATGATTGGAATGAGTTAGTCAATGAATGGGAGAGTCAACAGATGTCTGCCTTGCACCCATGAAGGTTGAAGACTCAAGCTATCTTGGTTTTAGAGTTGAAAGCTCATTTCTTTTTTCGGTTTATCTTGGACTAATAGAACTTCTAGGCCAAGTTGTTGATGTTTTCATGATTGGAATGAGTTAGTCAATGAATGGGAGAGTCAATGATGTTCTGCCTTGCACCCATGGAGGTCGAAGACTCAAGCTATCTTGGTTTTAGAGTTGAAAGCTCATTTCTTCCTTTTCGGTTTATCTAGGACTAATAGAATTTCTAGGCCAAGTTGTTGATGTTTTCATGATTGGAATGAGTTAGTGAATGACTGGGAGAGTCAATAGGTGATCGTGGTCCACCCATGGAGATTGAAGACTTAAGGTATCTTGGTTTTAGAGTTGAAAGCCCCTTTGTTCCTTTTCGGTTTATCTTGGATTAATAGAACTTAGAAACCAAGTTGTTGATGTTTTCATGAATGGAATGAGTTTGCCAACGAATGGGAGAGTCAATAGATGTTCATCATGCACCCATGAAGGTTGAAGACTCAAGCTATCTAGGTTTAAGAGTTGAAAGTCCCTTTGTTCCTTTTCGGTTTATCTTGGACTAATAGAACTTCTAGGCCAAGTTGTTGATGTTTTCATGATTGGAATGAGTTAGTCAATGAATGGGAGAGTCAACAGATGTTCGTCTTGCACCCATGGAGGTTGAAGACTCAAGCTATCTTGGTTTTAGAGTTGAAAGCTCATTTCCTCTTTTTCGGTTTATCTTGGACTAATAGAACTTCTAGGCCAAGTTGTTGATGTTTTCATGATTGGAATGAGTTAGTCAATGAATGGGAGAGTCAACAGATGTTCATCTTGCACCCATGAAGGTTGAAGACTCAAGCTATCTTGGTTTTAGAGTTGAAAGCTCATTTCCTCCTTTTCAGTTTATCTTGGACTAATAGATCTTCTAGGCCAAGTTGTTAATGTTTTCATGATTGGAATGAGTTAGTCAATGAATGGGAGAGTCAACAGATGTTCGTCTTGCACCCATGAAGGTTGAAGACTCAAGCTATCTTGGTTTTAGAGTTGAAAGCTCATTTCTGGCTTTTCAGTTTATCTTGGACTAATAGAACTTCTAGGCCAAGTTGTTGATGTTTTCATGATTGCAATGAGTAAGTCAATGAATGGGAGAGTCAACAGATGCTCGTGTTGAACCCATGGAGGTTGAAGACTCAAGCTATCTTGGTTTTTGAGTTGAAAGCTCATTTCATCCTTTTCGGTTTATCTTGGACTAATAGAACTTCTAAGCCAAGTTGTTGATGTTTTCATGATTGCAATGAGTAAGACAATGAATGGGAGAGTCAACAGATGTTCGAATTGCACCCATGGAGGTTGAAGATTCAAGCTATCTTGGTTTTAGAGTTGAAAGCCCAATTCTTCGGTCTCGGTTTATCTTGGACTAATAGAACTTCTAGGCCATGTTGTTGATGTTTTCATGATTGGAATGAGTTAGTCAATGAATGGGAGAGTCAACAGATGTTCGTCTTGCACCCATGATGGTTGAAGACTCAAGCTATCTTGGTTTTAGAGTTGAAAGCTCATTTCAGCCTTTTCAGTTTATCTTGGACTAATAGAACTTCTAGGCCAAGTTGTTGATGTTTTCATGATTGGAATGAGTTAGTCAATGAATGGGAGAGTCAACAGATGTCTGCCTTGCACCCATGGAGGTTGAAGACTCAAGCTATCTTGGTTTTAGAGTTGAAAGCTCATTTCCTCCTTTTCGGTTTATCTTGGACTAATAGAACTTCTAGGCCAAGTTGTTGATGTTTTCATGATTGGAATGAGTTAGTCAATGAATGGGAGAGTCAACAGATGTTCATCTTGCACCCATGGAGGTTGAAGACTCAAGCAATCTTGGTTTTAGAGTTGAAAGCCCATTTCTTCGTTTTCGGTTTATCTTGGACTAATAGAACTTCTAGGCCAAGTTGTTGATGTTTTCATGATTGGAATGAGTTAGTCAATGAATGGGAGAGTCAACAGATGTTCGTCTTGCACCCATGAAGGTTGAAGACTCAAGCTATCTTGGTTTTAGAGTTGAAAGCTCATTTCCTCCTTTTCAGTTTATCTTGGACTAATAGAACTTCTAGGCCAAGTTGTTGATGTTTTCATGATTGGAATGAGTTAGTCAATGAATGGGAGAGTCAATGCATGTTCCTCTTGCACCCATGAAGGTTGAAGGCTCAAGCTATCTTGGTTTTAGAGTTGAAAGCTCATTTCCTCTTTTTCGGTTTATCTTGGACTAATAGAACTTCTAGGCCAAGTTGTTAATGTTTTCATGATTGGAATGAGTTAGTCAATGAATGGGAGAGTCAACAGATGTTCATCTTGCACCCATGGAGGTTGAAGACTCAAGCTATCTTGGTTTTAGAGTTGAAAGCCCATTTCTTCCTTTTCGGTTTATCTTGGAGTAATAGAACTTCTAGGCCAAGTTGTTGATGTTTTCATGATTGGAATGAGTTAGTCAATGAATGGGAGAGTCAACAGATGTTCGTCTTGCACCCATGGAGGTTGAAGACTCAAGCTATCTTGGTTTTAGAGTTGAAAGCTCATTTCCTCCTTTTCGGTTTATCTTGGACTAATAGAACTTCTAGGCCAAGTTGTTGATGTTTTCATGATTGGAATGAGTTAGTCAATGAATGGGAGAGTCAACAGATGTTCGTCTTGCACCCATGAAGGTTGAAGACTCAAGCTATCTTGGTTTTAGAGTTGAAAGCCCATTTCTGGCTTTTCAGTTTATCTTGGACTAATAGAACTTCTAGGCCAAGTTGTTGATGTTTTCATGATTGGAATGAGTTAGTCAATGAATGGGAGAGTCAACAGATGTTCGTCTTGCACCCATGGAGGTTGAAGACTCAAGCAATCTTGGTTTTAGAGTTGAAAGCCCATTTCCTCCTTTTCGGTTTATCTTGGACTAATAGAACTTCTAGGCCAAGTTGTTAATGTTTTCATGATTGGAATGAGTTAGTCAATGAATGGGAGAGTCAATAGATGTTCGTCTTGCACCCATGGAGGTTGAAGTCTCAAGCTATCTTGGTTTTAGAGTTTCATGAGCATTTCTTCGGTCTTTGCTTATCTTGGACTAATAGAACTTCTAGGCCAAGTTGTTGATGTTTTCATGATTGGAATGAGTTAGTCAATGAATGGGAGAGTCAACAGATGTTCATCTTGCACCCATGAAGGTTGAAGACTCAAGCTATCTTGGTTTTAGAGTTGAAAGCCCATTTCTTCTTTTTCGGTTTATCTTGGACTAATAGAACTTCTAGGCCAAGTTGTTAATGTTTTCATGATTGCAATGAGTTAGTCAATGATTGGGAGAGTCAACAGATGTTCGCCTTGCACCCATGGAGGTTGAAGACTCAAGCTATCTTGGATTTAGAGTTGAAAGCTCATTTCCTCCTTTTCGGTTTATCATGGACTAATAGAACTTCTAGGCCAAGTTGTTAGATGTTTTCATGATTGGAATGAGTTAGTCAATGAATGGGAGAGTCAACAGATGTTCATCTTGCACCCATGGAGGTTGAAGACTCAAGCTATCTTGGTTTTAGAGTTGAAAGCCCATTTCTTCTCCTTTTCGGTTTATCTTGGACTAATAGAACTTCTAGGCCAAGTTGTTGATGTTTTCATGATTGGAATGAGTTAGTCAATGAATGGGAGAGTCAATTGATGTCTGCCTTGCGCTCATGCAGGTTGAAGACTCAAGCCATCTTGGTGTAAGAGTTGAAATCCCCTTTCCTCCTTTTCGGTTTATCTTGGACTAATAGAACTTCTAGGCCAAGTTGTTGATGTTTTCATGATTGGAATGAGTTAGTCAATGAATGGGAGAGTCAATAGATGTTCATCTTGCACCCATGGAGGATGAAGACTCAATCTATCTTGGTTTTAGAGTTGAAAGCCCATTTCTTCTTTTTCGGTTTATCTTGGACTAGTAGAACTTCTAAGCCAAGTTGTTGTTTTTTTCATGATTGCAATGAGTAAGTCAATGAATGGAAGAGTCAACGATGTTCGTCTTGCACCCATGAAGGTTGAAGACTCAAGCTATCTTGGTTTTAGAGTTGAAATCCCATTTCTTCGGTCTCGATTAATCTTGGACTAATAGAAATTCTAGGCCAAGTTGTTAATGTTTTCATGATTGCAATGAGTTAGTCAATGATTGGGAGAGTCAACAGATGTTCGCCTTGCACCCATGGAGGTTGAAGACTCAAGCTATCTTGGATTTAGAGTTGAAAGCTCATTTCCTCCTTTTCGGTTTATCTTGGACTAATAGAACTTCTAGGCCAAGTTGTTGATGTTTTCATGATTGGAATGAGTTAGTCAATGAATGGGAGAGTCAACAGATGTTCATCTTGCACCCATGAAGGTTGAAGACTCAAGCTATCTTGGTTTTAGAGTTGAAAGCCCATTTCTTCTTTTTCGGCTTATCTTGGACTAATAGAACTTCTAGGCCAAGTTATTGATGATTTAATGATTGGAATGAGTTAGTCAATGAATGGGAGAGTCAACAGATGTTCGCCTTGCACCCATGAAGGTTGAAGGCTCAAGCTATCTTGGTTTTAGAGTTGAAAGCCCATTTCTTCCTTTTCGGTTTATCTTGGACTAATAGAACTTCTAGGCCAAGTTGTTAATGTTTTCATGATTGGAATGAGTTAGTCAATGAATGGGAGAGTCAACAGATGTTCATCTTGCACCCATGAAGGTTGAAGACTCAAGCTATCTTGGTTTTAGAGTTGAAAGCCCATTTCTTCTTTTTCGGTTTATCTTGGACTAATAGAACTTCTAGGCCAAGTTGTTGAGGTTTTCACGATTGGAATGAGTTAGTCAATGAATGGGAGAGTCAACAGATGTCTGCCTTGCGCCCATGGAGGTTGAAGACTCAAGCTATCTTGGTTTTAGAGTTGAAAGCTCATTTCATCCTCTTCGGTTTATCTTGGACTAATAGAACTTCTAGGCCAAGTTGTTGATGTTTTCATGATTGCAATGAGTTAGTCAATGAATGGGAGAGTCAAATGCATGTTCGTCTTGCACCCATGATGGTTTAAGACTCAAGCTATCTTGGTTTTAGAGTTGAAAGCCCATTTCTGGCTTTTCAGTTTATCTTGGACTAATAGAACTTCTAGGCCAAGTTGTTGAGGTTTTCATGATTGGAATGAGTTACTCAATGAATGGGAGAGTCAACAGATTTCGAATTGCACCCTTGGAGGTTGAAGTTTCAAGCTATCTTGGTTTTAGAGTTGAAAGCCCAATTCTTCGGTCTCTGTTTATCTTGGACTAATAGAACTTCTAGGCCATGTTTTTGATGTTTTCATGATTGGAATGAGTTAGTCAATGAATGGGAGAGTCAACAGATGTTCGTCTTGCACCCATGGAGGTTGAAGACTCAAGCTATCTTGGTTTTAGAGTTGAAAGCTCATTTCTTCCATTTCGGTTTATCTTGGACTAATAGAACTTCTAGGCCAAGTTGTTGATGTTTTCATGATTGGAATGGGTTAGTAAATGAATGGGAGAGTCAATAGATGTTCGTCTTGCACCCTTGGAGGTTGAAGACTCAAGCAATCTTGGTTTTAGAGTTGAAAGCCCATATCTTTGGTCTCGGTTTATCTTGGACTAATAGAACTTCTAGGCCAAGTTGTTGATGTTTTCACGATTGGAATGAGTTAGTCAATAAATGGGAGAGTCAACAGATGTTCATCTTGCACCCATGAAGGTTGAAGACTCAAGCTATCTTGGTTTTAGAGTTGAAAGCCCATTTCTTCTTTTTCGGTTTATCTTGGACTAATAGAACTCTAAGGCCAAGTTGTTGATGTTTTCACGATTGGAATGAGTTAGTCAATGCATGGGAGAGTCAACGGATGTTCGTCTTGCGCCCATGGAGGTTGAAGACACAAGCTATCTTGGTTTTAGAGTTGAAAGCTCATTTCTTCCTTTTCGGTTTATCTTGGACTAATAGAACTTCTAGGCCAAGTTCTTGATGTTTTCATGATTGGAATGAGTTAGTCAATGAATGGGAGAGTCAACAGATGTTCGTCTTGCACCCATGGAGGTTGAAGACTCAAGCTATCTTGGTTTTAGAGTTGAAAGCTCATTTCCTCCTTTTGGGTTTATCTTGGACTAATAGAACTTCTAGGCCAAGTTGTAGATGTTTTCATGATTGGAATGAGTTAGTCAATGAATGGGAGAGTCAACAGATGTTCGTCTTGCACCCATGAAGGTTGAAGACTCAAGCTATCTTGGTTTTAGAGTTGAAAGCTCATTTCCTCCTTTTCGGTTTATCTTGGACTAATAGAACTTCTAGGCCAAGTTGTTAATGTTTTCATGATTGGAATGAGTTAGTCAATGAATGGGAGAGTCAATGCATGTTCTGCCTTGCACCCATGAAGGTTGAAGACTCAAGCTATCTTGGTTTTAGAGTTGAAAGCCCATTTCTTCGGTCTCGGTTTATCTTGGACTAATAGAACTTCTAGGCCAAGTTGTTGATGTTTTCATGATTGGAATGAGTTAGTCAATGAATGGGAGAGTCAATTGCTGCTCGTCTTGCACCCATGGAGGTTGAAGACTCAAGCAATCTTGGTTTTAGAGTTGAAAGCCCATATCTTTGGTCTCGGTTTATCTTGGACTAATAGAACTTCTAGGCCAGGTTGTTGATGTTTTCATGATTGGAATGAGTTAGTCAATGAATGGGAGAGTCAACAGATGTTCATATTGCACCCATGAAGGTTGAAGACTCAAGCTATCTTGGTTTTAGAGTTGAAAGCCCATTTCTTCGGTCTCGGTTTATCTTGGACTAATAGAACTTCTAGGCCAAGTTGTTGATGTTTTCATGATTGGAATGAGTTAGTCAATGAATGGGAGAGTCAACAGATGTTCGTCTTGCACCCATGGAGGTTGAAGACTCAAGCTATCTTGGTTTTAGAGTTGAAAGCTCATTTCCTCCTTTTGGGTTTATCTTGGACTAATAGAACTTCTAGGCCAAGTTATTGATGTTTTCATGATTGGAATGAGTTAGTCAATGAATGGGAGAGTCAACAGATGTTCGTCTTGCACCCATGAAGGTTGAAGACTCAAGCAATCTTGGTTTTAGAGTTGAAAGCTCATTTCTTCCTTTTCGGTTTATCTTGGACTAATAGAACTTCTAGGCCAAGTTGTTGATGTTTTCATGATTGGAATGAGTTAGTCAATGAATGGGAGAGTCAACAGATGTTCGTCTTGCACCCATGAAGGTTGAAGACTTAAGCTATATTGGTTTTAGAGTTGAAAGCCCATTTCTTCGGTCTTGGTTTATCTTGGACTAATAGAACTTCTAGGCCAAGTTGTTGATGTTTTCATGATTGGAATGAGTTAGTCAATGAATGGGAGAGTCAACAGATGTTCGCCTTGCACCCATGGTGGTTGAAGACTCAAGCAATCTTGGTTTTAGAGTTGAAGCTCATTTTTTCATTTTGGGTTTATCTTGGACTAATAGAACTTCTAGGCCAAGTTGTAGATGTTTTCATGATTGGAATGAGTTAGTCAATGAATGGGAGAGTCAACAGGTGTTCATCTTGCACCCAAGGAGGATGAAGACTCAAGCAATCTTGGTTTTAGAGTTGAAAGCCCATTTCTTGGGTCAAGGTTTATCTTGGACTAACAGAACTTCTAGGCCAACTTGTTGATGTTTTCAAGATTGGAATGAGTTAGTCAATGAATGGGAGAGTCAACAGATGTTCGTCTTGCACCCATGAAGGTTGAAGACTCAAGCTATCTTGGTTTTAGAGTTGAAAGCTCATTTCCTCCTTTTCGGTTTATCTTGGACTAATAGAACTTCTAGGCCAAGTTGTTGATGTTTTCATGATTGGAATGAGTTAGTCAATGAATGGGAGAGTCAACAGATGTTCGAATTGCACCCGCGGAGGTTGAAGACTCAAGCTATCTTGGTTTTAGAGTTGAAAGCCCATTTCTTCGGTCTCGGTTTATCTTGGATTATAGAACTTCTAGGCCAAGTTCTTGATGTTTTCATGATTCGAATGAGTTAGTCAATGAATGGGAGAGTCAACAGATGTTCTGCCTTGCACCCATAGAGGTTGAAGACTCAAGCTATCTTGGTTTTAGAGTTGAAAGCTCATTTCCTCCTTTTGGGTTTATCTTGGACTAATAGAACTTCTAGGCCAAGTTGTTGATGTTTTCATGATTGGAATGAGTTAGTCAATGAATGGGAGAGTCAACAGATGTTCGTCTTGCACCCATGGAGGTTGAAGAGTCAAGCAATCTTGGTTTTAGAGTTGAAAGCCCATTTCTCCTGTCTCGGTTTATCTTGGACTAATAGAACTTCTAGGCCAAGTTGTTGATGTTTTCATGATTGGAATGAGTTAGTCAATGAATGGGAGAGTCAACAGATGTTCATCTTGCACCCATGAAGGTTGAAGACTCAAGCTATCTTGGTTTTAGAGTTGAAAGCCCATTTCTTCCTTTTCGGTTTATCTTGGTCTAATAGAACTTCTAGGCCAAGTTGTTAATGTTTTCATGATTGGAATGTGTTAGTCAATGAATGGGAGAGTCAATTGATGTTCGTCTTGCACCCATGAAGGTTGAAGACTTAAGCTATATTGGTTTTAGAGTTGAAAGCTCATTTCAGCCTTTTCAGTTTATCTAGGACTAATAGAACTTCTAGGCCAAGTTGTTGATGTTTTCATGATTGCAATGAGTTAGTCAATGAATGGGAGAGTCAACAAATGTTCGTCTTGCCCCTATGAAGGTTGAAGACTCAAGCAATCTTGGTTTTAAAGTTGAAATCCCATTTCTTCGGTCTCGGTTTATCTTGGACTAATAGAACTTCCAGGCCAAGTTGTTGATGTTTTCACGATTGGAATGAGTTAGTCAATGAATGGGAGAGTCAACAGATGTTCGCCTTGCACCCATGAAGGTTGAAGGCTCAAGCTATCTTGGTTTTAGAGTTGAAAGCCCATTTCTTCGGTCTCGGTTTATCTTGGACTAATAGAACTTTTTAGCCAAGTTGTTGATGCTTTCATGATTGGAATGAATTAGTCAATGAATGGGAGAGTCAACAGATGTTCGTCTTGCACCCATGGAGGTTATAGAGTCAAGCAATCTTGGTTTTAGAGTTGAAAGCTCATTTCTTCCTTTTCGGTTTATCTTGGACTAATAGAACTTCTAGGCCAAGTTGTTGATGTTTTCATGATTGGAATGAGTTAGTCAATGAATGGGAGAGTCAACAGATGTTCATCTTGCACCCATGAAGGTTGAAGACTCAAGCTATCTTGGTTTTAGAGTTGAAAGCTCATTTCTTCTCCTAGGTTTATCTTGGACTAATAGAACTTCTAGGCCAAGTTGTTGATGTTTTCATGATTGGAATGAGTTAGTCAATGAATGGGAGAGTCAACAGATGTTCGTCTTGCACCCATGAAGGTTGAAGACTTAAGCTATATTGGTTTTAGAGTTGAAAGCCCATTTCTTCGGTCTTGGTTTATCTTGGACTAATAGAACTTCTAGGCCAAGTTGTTAATGTTTTCATGATTGGAATGAGTTAGTCAATGAATGGGAGAGTCAACAGATGTTCGTCTTGCACCCATGGTGGTTGAAGACTCAAGCAATCTTGGTTTTAGAGTTGAAAGCCCATTTCCTCCTTTTCGGTTTATCTTGGACTAATAGAACTTCTAGGCCAAGTTGTTGATGTTTTCATGATTGGAATGAGTTAGTCAATGAATGGGAGAGTCAACAGATGTTCGTCTTGCACCCATGGAGGTTGAAGACTCAAGCTATCTTGGTTTTAGAGTTGAAAGCCCATTTCTTCGGTCTTGGTTTATCTTGGACTAATAGAACTTCTAGGCCAAGTTGTTGATGTTTTCATGATTGGAATGAGTTAGTCAATGAATGGGAGAGTCAACAGATGTTCGTCTTGCACCCATGAAGGTTGAAGACTTAAGCTATATTGGTTTTAGAGTTGAAAGCCCATTTCTGCCTTTTCAGTTTATCTTGGACTAATAGAACTTCTAGGCCAAGTTGTTGATGTTTTCATGATTGGAATGAGTTAGTCAATGAATGGGAGAGTCAATAGATGTTCGTCTTGCACCCATGGAGGTTGAAGACTCAAGCAATCTTGGTTTTAGAGTTGAAAGCCCATTTCTTTGGTCTGGGTTTATCTTGGACTAATAGAACTTCTAGGCCAAGTTGTTAATGTTTTCATGATTGGAATGAGTTAGTCAATGAATGGGAGAGTCAACAGATGTTCCTCTTGCACCCATGAAGGTTGAAGACTCAAGCAATCTTGGTTTTAGAGTTGAAAGCCCATTTCTTCATCCTTTGGTTTATCTTGGACTAATAGAACTTCTAGGCCAAGTTGTTGATGTTTTCATGATTGGAATGAGTTAGTCAATGAATGGGAGAGTCAACAGATGTTCGTCTTGCACCCATGGAGGTTGAAGACTCAAGCTATCTTGGTTTTAGAGTTGAAAGCCCATTTCTTCCTTTTCGGTTTATCTTGGACTAATAGAACTTCTAGGCCAAGTTGTTGATGTTTTCATGATTGGAATGAGTTAGTCAATGAATGGGAGAGTCAACAGATGTTCGTCTTGCACCCATGGAGGTTGAAGACTCAAGCTATCTTGGTTTTAGAGTTGAAAGCTCATTTCCTCCTTTTGGGTTTATCTTGGACTAATAGAACTTCTAGGCCAAGTTGTTAATGTTTTCATGATTGGAATGAGTTAGTCAATGAATGGGAGAGTCAACAGATGTTCGTCTTGCACCCATGAAGGTTGAAGACTCAAGCTATCTTGGTTTTAGAGTTGAAAGCTCATTTCCTCCTTTTCAGTTTATCTTGGACTAATAGAACTTCTAGGCCAAGTTGTTAATGTTTTCATGATTGGAATGAGTTAGTCAATGAATGGGAGAGTCAACCGATGTTCGTCTTGCACCCATGAAGGTTGAAGACTCAAGCTATCTTGGTTTTAGAGTTGAAAGCCCATTTCTTCGGTCTTGGTTTATCTTGGACTAATAGAACTTCTAGGCCAAGTTGTTGATGTTTTCATGATTGGAATGAGTTAGTCAATGAATGGGAGAGTCAATTGCTGCTCGTCTTGCACCCATGGAGGTTGAAGACTCAAGCAATCTTGGTTTTAGAGTTGAAAGCCCATTTCTTCGGTCTTGGTTTATCTTGGACTAATAGAACTTCTAGGCCAAGTTGTTGATGTTTTCATGATTGGAATGAGTTAGTCAATGAATGGGAGAGTCAACAGATGTTCATCTTGCACCCATGGAAGATGAAGACTCAAGTAATGTTGGTTTTAGAGTTGAAAGCCCATTTCCTCCTTTTCATTTTATCTTGGACTAATAGAACTTCTAGGCCAAGTTGTTAATGTTTTCATTATTGGAATGAGTTAGTCAATGAATGGGAGAGTCAACAGATGTACGTCTTGCACCCATGGAGGTTGAAGACTCAAGCTATCTTGGATTTAGAGTTGAAAGCTCATTTCCTCCTTTTCGGTTTATCTTGGACTAATAGAACTTCTAGGCCAAGTTGTTGATGTTTTCATGATTGGAATGAGTTAGTCAATGAATGGGAGAGTCAACAGATGTTCGTCTTGCACCCATGGAGGTTGAAGACTCAAGCAATCTTGGTTTTAGAGTTGAAAGCCCATTTCTTCTTTTTCGGCTTATCTTGGACTAATAGAAATTGTTGGCCAAGTTGTTGATGTTTTCATGATTGGAATGAGTTAGTCAATGAATGGGAGAGTCAACTGATGTCTGCCTTGCACCCATGAAGGTTTAAGACTCAAGCTATCTTGGTTTTAGAGTTGAAAGCCCATTTCTTCGGTCTCAGTTTATCTTGGACTAATAGAACTTCTAGGCCAAGTTTTTTATGTTTTCATGATTGGAATGAGTTAGTCAATGAATGGGAGAGTCAACAGATGTTCGTCTTGCACCCATGGAGGTTGAAGACTCAAGCAATCTTGGTTTTAGAGTTGAAAGGTTTATCTTGGACTAATAGAACTTCTAGGCCAAGTTGTTGATGTTTTCACGATTGGAATGAGTTAGTCAAAGAATGGGAGAGTCAACATGTTCGCCTTGCACCCTTGAAGGTTGAAGACTCATGCTATCTTGGTTTTAGAGTTGAAAGCCCATTTCTTCTTTCTCGGTTTATCTTGGACTAAGAGAACTTCTAGTCCAAGTTGTTAATGTTTTCATGATTGCAATGAGTTAGTCAATGAATGGGAGAGTCAACTGATGTTCGTCTTGCACCCATGGAGGTTGAAGACTCAAGCTATCTTGGTTTTAGAGTTGAAAGCCCATTTCTTCGGTCTCGGTTTATCTTGGACTAATAGAACTTCTAGGCCAAGTTGTTGATGTTTTCATGATTGGAATGAGTTAGTCAATGAATGGGAGAGTCAACAGATGTTCGTCTTGCACCCATGAAGGTTGAAGACTCAAGCTATCTTGGTTTTAGAGTTGAAAGCCCATTTCTTCCTTTTCGGTTTATCTTGGACTAATAGAACTTCTAGGCCAAGTTGTTGATGTTTTCATTATTGGAATGAGTTAGTCAATGAATGGGAGAGTCAACAGATGTTCGTCTTGCACCCATGGAGGTTGAAGACTCAAGCTATCTTGGTTTTAGAGTTGAAAGCTCATTTCCTCCTTTTGGGTTTATCTTGGACTAATAGAACTTCTAGGCCAAGTTGTTGATGTTTTCATGATTGGAATGAGTTAGTCAATGAATGGGAGAGTCAACAGATGTTCGTCTTGCACCCATGGAGGTTGAAGACTCAAGCAATCTTGGTTTTAGAGTTGAAAGCCCATTTCTTCTTTTTCGGTTTATCTTGGACTAATAGAACTTCTAGGCCAAGTTGTTGATGTTTTCATGATTGGAATGAATTAGTCAATGAATGGGAGAGTCAACAGATGTTCGTCTTGCACCGATGATGGTTTAAGACTCAAGCTATCTTGGTTTTAGAGTTGAAAGCCCATTTCTTCGGTCTCGGTTTATCTTGGACTAATAGAACTTCTAGGCCAAGTTGTTGATGTTTTCATGATTGGAATGAGTTAGTCAATGAATGGGAGAGTCAACAGATGTTCGTCTTGCACCCATGGAGGTTGAAGACTCAAGCTATCTTGGTTTTAGAGTTGAAAGCTCATTTTTTCCTTTTGGGTTTATCTTGGACTAATAGAACTTCTAGGCCAAGTTGTAGATGTTTTCATGATTGGAATGAGTTAGTCAATGAATGGGAGAGTCAACAGGTGTTCATCTTGCACCCAAGGAGGATGAAGACTCAAGCAATCTTGGTTTTAGAGTTGAAAGCCCATTTCTTGGGTCAAGGTTTATCTTGGACTAACAGAACTTCTAGGCCAACTTGTTGATGTTTTCAAGATTGGAATGAGTTAGTCAATGAATGGGAGAGTCAACAGATGTTCGTCTTGCACCCATGAAGGTTGAAGACTCAAGCTATCTTGGTTTTAGAGTTGAAAGCCCATTTCTTCGGTCTCGGTTTATCTTGGACTAATAGAACTTCTAGGCCAAGTTGTTGATGTTTTCATGATTGGAATGAGTTAGTCAATGAATGGGAGAGTCAACAGATGTTCGTCTTGCACCCATGGAGGTTGAAGACTCAAGCTATCTTGGTTTTAGAGTTGAAAGCCCATTTCTTCTTTTTCGGTTTATCTTGGACTAATAGAACTTCTAGGCCAAGTTCTTGATGTTTTCATTATTGGAATGAGTTAGTTAATGAATGGGAGAGTCAACAGATGTTCGTCTTGCACCCATGGAGGTTGAAGACTCAAGCTATCTTGGTTTTAGAGTTGAAAGCTCATTTCCTCCTTTTGGGTTTATCTTGGACAAATAGAACTTCTAGGCCAAGTTGAAGATGTTTTCATGATTGCAATGAGTTAGTCAATGAATGGGAGAGTCAACAGATGTTCATCTTGCACCCATGGAGGATGAAGACTCAATCTATCTTGGTTTTAGAGTTGAAAGCCCATTTCTTCTTTTTCGGTTTATCTTGGACTAATAGAACTTCTAGGCCAAGTTGTTGATGTTTTGATGATTGGAATGAGTTAGTCAATGAATGGGAGAGTCAACAGATGTTCGTCTTGCACCCATGGAGGTTGAGGACTCAAGAAATCTTGGTTTTAGAGTTGAAAGCCCATTTCCTCCTTTTGGGTTTATCTTGGACTAATAGAACTTCTAGGCCAAGTTGTTGATGTTTTCATGATTGCAATGAGTTAGTCAATGAATGGGAGAGTCAATTGCTGCTCGTCTTGCACCCATGGAGGATGAAGACTCAAGCAATCTTGGTTTTAGAGTCGAAAGCCCATTTCAACGGTCTCGGCTTATCTTGGACTAATAGAACTTCTAGGCCAAGTTGTTGATGTTTTCATTATTGGAATGAGTTAGTCAATGAATGGGAGAGTCAACAGATGTTCATCTTGCACCCAAGGAGGATGAAGACTCAAGCAATCTTGGTTTTAGAGTTGAAAGCCCATTTCTTCGGTCTCGGTTTATCTTGGACTAATAGAACTTCTAGGCCAAGTTGTTGATGTTTTCATGATTGGAATGAATTAGTCAATGAATGGGAGAGTCAACAGATGTTCGTCTTGCACCGATGATGGTTTAAGACTCAAGCTATCTTGGTTTTAGAGTTGAAAGCCCAATTCTTCGGTCTCGGTTTATCTTGGACTAATAGAACTTCTAGGCCATGTTTTTGATGTTCTCATGATTGGAATGAGTAAGTCAATGAATGGGAGAGTCAACAGATGTTCGTCTTGCACCCATGGAGGTTATAGAGTCAAGCAATCTTGGTTTTAGAGTTGAAAGCTCATTTTTTCCTTTTCGGTTTATCTTGGACTAATAGAACTTCTAGGCCAAGTTGTTGATGTTTTCATGATTGGAATGAGTTAGTCAATGAATGGGAGAGTCAACAGATGTTCGTCTTGCACCCATGAAGGTTGAAGACTCAAGCAATCTTGGTTTTAGAGTTGAAAGCCCATTTCTTCGGTCTCGGTTTATCTTGGACTAATAGAACTTCTAGGCCAAGTTGTTGATGTTTTCATGATTGGAATGAGTTAGTCAATGAATGGGAGAGTCAACAGATGTTCGTCTTGCACCCATGAAGGTTGAAGACTCAAGCTATCTTGGTTTTAGAGTTGAAAGCCCATTTCTTCGGTCTCGGTTTATCTTGGACTAATAGAACTTCTAGGCCAAGTTGTTGATGTTTTCACGATTGGAATGAGTTAGTCAATAAATGGGAGAGTCAACAGATGTTCATCTTGCACCCATGGAGGATGAAGACTCAATCTATCTTGGTTTTAGAGTTGAAAGCCCATTTCTTCTTTTTCGGTTTATCTTGGACTAGTAGAACTTCTAGGCCAAGTTGTTGATGTTTTCTTGATTGGAATGAATTAGTCAATGAATGGGAGAGTCAACAGATGTTCGTCTTGCACCCATGGAGGTTATAGAGTCATGTAATCTTGGTTTTAGAGTTGAAAGCTCATTTTTTCCTTTTCGGTTTATCTTGGACTAATAGAACTTCTAGGCCAAGTTGTTGATGTTTTCAAGATTGGAATGAGTTAGTCAATGAATGGGAGAGTCAACAGATGTTCGTCTTGCACCCATGAAGGTTGAAGACTCAAGCTATCTTGGTTTTAGAGTTGAAAGCCCATTTCTTCGGTCTCGGTTAATCTTGGACTAACAGAACTTCTAGGCCAAGTTGTTGATGTTTTCATGATTGGAATGAGTTAGTCAATGAATGGGAGAGTCAATTGCTGCTCGTCTTGCACCCAAGGAGGATGAAGACTCAAGCAATCTTGGTTTTAGAGTCGAAAGCCCATTTCATCGGTCTCGGCTTATTTTGGACTAATAGAACTTCTAGGCCATGTTGCTAATGTTTTCATGATTGGAATAAGTTAGTCAATGAATGGGAGAGTCAATAGATGTTCGTCTTGCACCCATGGAGGTTGAAGACTCAAGCAATCTTGGTTTTAGAGTTGAAAGCCCATATCTTTGGTCTCGGTTTATCTTGGACTAAAAGAACTTCTAGGCCAAGTTGTGGATGTTTTCATGATTGGAATGAGTTAGTCAATGAATGGGAGAGTCAACAGATGTTCATCTTGTACCCAAGGAGGATGAAGACTCAAGCAATCTTGGTTTTAGAGTTGAAAGCCCATTTCTTCGGTCTCGGTTTATCTTGGACTAATAGAACTTCTAGGCCAAGTTCTTGATGTTTTCATTATTGGAATGAGTTAGTCAATGAATGGGAGAGTCAACAGATGTTCGTCTTGCACCCATGGAGGTTGAAGACTCAAGCTATCATGGTTTTAGAGTTGAAAGCTCATTTCCTCCTTTTGGGTTTATCTTGGACTAATAGAACTTCTAGGCCAAGTTGTAGATGTTTTCATGATTGCAATGAGTTAGTCAATGAATGGGAGAGTCAACAGATGTTCATCTTGCACCCAAGGAGGATGAAGACTCAAGCAATCTTGGTTTTAGAGTTGAAAGCCCATTTCTTCGGTCTCGGTTTATCTTGGACTAATAGAACTTCTAGGCCAAGTTGTTGATGTTTTCATGATTGGAATGAGTTAGTCAATGAATGGGAGAGTCAATTGCTGCTCGTCTTGCACCCAAGTAGGATGAAGACTCAAGCAATCTTGGTTTTAGAGTCGAAAGCCCATTTCAACGGTCTCGGCTTATCTTGGACTAATAAAACTTCTAGGCCAAGTTGTTGATGTTTTCATTATTGGAATGAGTTAGTCAATGAATGGGAGAGTCAACAGATGTTCATCTTGCACCCAAGGAGGATGAAGACTCAAGCAATCTTGGTTTTAGTGTTGAAAGCCCATTTCTTCGGTCTCGGTTTATCTTGGACTAATAGAACTTCTAGGCCAAGTTGTTGATGTTTTCATGATTGGAATGAATTAGTCAATGAATGGGAGAGTCAATTGCTGTCTGCCTTGCACCCAAGGAGGATGAAGACTCAAGCAATCTTGGTTTTAGAGTGGAAAGCCCATTTCAACGGTCTCGGCTTATCTTGGACTAATAAAACTTCTAGGCCAAGTTGTTGATGTTTTCATTATTGGAATGAGTTAGTCAATGAATGGGAGAGTCAACAGATGTTCGTCTTGCACCCATGGAGGTTGAAGACTCAAGCAATCTTGGTTTTAGAGTTGAAAGCTCATTTCTTCCTTTTCGGTTTATCTTGGACTAATAGAACTTCTAGGCCAAGTTGTTGATGTTTTCATGATTGGAATGAGTTAGTCAATGAATGGGAGAGTCAACAGATGTTCGTCTTGCACCGATGATGGTTTAAGACTCAAGCTATCTTGGTTTTAGAGTTGAAAGCCCAATTCTTCGGTCTCGGTTTATCTTGGACTAATAGAACTTCTAGGCTAGGTTGTTGATGTTTTCATGATTGGAATGAATTAGTCAATGAATGGGAGAGTCAACAGATGTTCGTCTTGCACCCATGGAGGTTATAGAGTCAAGTAATCTTGGTTTTAGAGTTGAAAGCTCATTTTTTCCTTTTCGGTTTATCTTGGACTAATAGAACTTCTAGGCCAAGTTGTTGATGTTTTCATGATTGGAATGAGTTAGTCAATGAATGGGAGAGTCAACAGATGTTCATCTTGCACCCATGGAGGATGAAGACTCAAGCAATCTTGGTTTTAGAGTTGAAAGCCCATTTCTTCGGTCTAGGTTTATCTTGGACTAATAGAATTACTAGGCCAAGTTGTTGATGTTTTCATGATTGGAATGAATTAGTCAATGAATGGGAGAGTCAACAGATGTTCGTCTTGCACCCATGAAGGTTGAAGACTCAAGCTATCTTGGTTTTAGAGTTGAAAGCCCATTTCTTCGGTCTCGGTTAATCTTGGACTAACAGAACTTCTAGGCCAAGTTGTTGACGTTTTCATGATTGGAATGAGTTAGTCAATGAATGGGAGAGTCAACAGATGTTCATCTTGCACCCAAGGAGGATGAAGACTCAAGCAATCTTGGTTTTAGAGTTGAAAGCCCATTTCTTCGGTCTCGGTTTATCTTGGACTAATAGAACTTCTAGGCCAAGTTGTTGATGTTTTCTTGATTGGAATGAATTAGTCAATGAATGGGAGAGTCAACAGATGTTCGTCTTGCACCCATGGAGGTTATAGAGTCATGTAATCTTGGTTTTAGAGTTGAAAGCTCATTTTTTCCTTTTCGGTTTATCTTGGACTAATAGAACTTCTAGGCCAAGTTGTTGATGTTTTCAAGATTGGAATGAGTTAGTCAATGAATGGGAGAGTCAACAGATGTTCGTCTTGCACCCATGAAGGTTGAAGACTCAAGCTATCTTGGTTTTAGAGTTGAAAGCCCATTTCTTCGGTCTCGGTTAATCTTGGACTAACAGAACTTCTAGGCCAAGTTGTTGATGTTTTCATGATTGGAATGAGTTAGTCAATGAATGGGAGAGTCAATTGCTGCTCGTCTTGCACCCAAGGAGGATGAAGACTCAAGCAATCTTGGTTTTAGAGTCGAAAGCCCATTTCATCGGTCTCGGCTTATCTTGGACTAATAGAACTTCTAGGCCAAGTTGTTGATGTTTTCATGATTGGAATGAGTTAGTCAATGAATGGGAGAGTCAATAGATGTTCGTCTTGCACCCATGGAGGTTGAAGACTCAAGCAATCTTGGTTTTAGAGTTGAAAGCCCATATCTTTGGTCTCTGTTTATCTTGGACTAATAGAACTTCTAGGCCAAGTTGTGGATGTTTTCATGATTGGAATGAGTTAGTCAATGAATGGGAGAGTCAACAGATGTTCATCTTGTACCCAAGGAGGATGAAGACTCAAGCAATCTTGGTTTTAGAGTTGAAAGCCCATTTCTTCGGTCTCGGTTTATCTTGGACTAATAGAACTTCTAGGCCAAGTTCTTGATGTTTTCATTATTGGAATGAGTTAGTCAATGAATGGGAGAGTCAACAGATGTTCGTCTTGCACCCATGGAGGTTGAAGACTCAAGCTATCTTGGTTTTAGAGTTGAAAGCCCATTTCTTCGGTCTCGGTTTATCTTGGACTAATAGAACTTCTAGGCCAAGTTCTTGATGTTTTCATTATTGGAATGAGTTAGTCAATGAATGGGAGAGTCAACAGATGTTCGTCTTGCACCCATGGAGGTTGAAGACTCAAGCTATCTTGGTTTTAGAGTTGAAAGCTCATTTCCTCCTTTTGGGTTTATCTTGGACTAATAGAACTTCTAGGCCAAGTTGTAGATGTTTTCATGATTGCAATGAGTTAGTCAATGAATGGGAGAGTCAACAGATGTTCGTCTTGCACCCATGAAGGTTGAAGGCTCAAGCTATCTTGGTTTTAGAGTTGAAAGCTCATTTCCTCCTTTTCGGTTTATCTTGGACTAATAGAACTTCTAGGCCAAGTTGTTAATGTTTTCATGATTGGAATGAGTTAGTCAAAGAATGGGAGTGTCAACAGATGTTCGTCTTGCACACATGAAGGTTGAAGACTCAAGCTATCTTGGTTTTAGAGTTGAAAGCCCATTTCTTCGGTCTCGGTTTATCTTGGACTAATAGAACTTCTAGGCCAAGTTGTTGATGTTTTCATGATTGGAATGAGTTAGTCAATGAATGGGAGAGTCAATTGCTGCTCGTCTTGCACCCATGGAGGTTGAAGACTCAAGCAATCTTGGTTTTAGAGTTGAAAGCCCATATCTTTGGTCTCGGTTTATCTTGGACTAATAGAACTTCTAGGCCAGGTTGTTGATGTTTTCATGATTGGAATGAGTTAGTCAATCAATGGGAGAGTCAACAGATGTTCATCTTGTACCGAAGGAGGATGAAGACTCAAGCAATCTTGGTTTTAGAGTTGAAAGCCCATTTCTTCGGTCTCGGTTTATCTTGGACTAATAGAACTTCTAGGCCAAGTTCTTGATGTTTTCATTATTGGAATGAGTTAGTTAATGAATGGGAGAGTCAACAGATGTTCGTCTTGCACCCATGGAGGTTGAAGACTCAAGCTATCTTGGTTTTAGAGTTGAAAGCTCATTTCCTCCTTTTGGGTTTATCTTGGACAAATAGAACTTCTAGGCCAAGTTGTAGATGTTTTCATGATTGCAATGAGTTAGTCAATGAATGGGAGAGTCAACAGATGTTCATCTTGCACCCAAGGAGGATGAAGACTCAAGCAATCTTGGTTTTAGAGTTGAAAGCCCATTTCTTCGGTCTCGGTTTATCATGGACTAATAGAACTTCTAGGCCAAGTTGTTGATGTTTTCATGATTGGAATGAATTAGTCAATGAATGGGAGAGTCAACAGATGTTCGTCTTGCACCGATGATGGTTTAAAACTCAAGCTATCTTGGTTTTAGAGTTGAACGCCCAATTCTTCGATCTCGGTTTATCTTGGACTAATAGAACTTCTAGGCCATGTTTTTGATGTTCTCATGATTGGAATGAGTAAGTCAATGAATGGGAGAGTCAACAGATGTTCGTCTTGCACTCATGGAGGTTATAGAGTCAAGCAATCTTGGTTTTAGAGTTGAAGCTCATTTTTTCCTTTTGGGTTTATCTTGGACTAATAGAACTTCTAGGCCAAGTTGTAGATGTTTTCATGATTGGAATGAGTTAGTCAATGAATGGGAGAGTCAACAGATGTTCATCTTGCACCCAAGGAGGATGAAGACTCAAGCAATCTTGGTTTTAGAGTTGAAAGCCCATTTCTTGGGTCAAGGTTTATCTTGGACTAATAGAACTTCTAGGCCAAGTTGTTGATGTTTTCATGATTGCAATGAATTAGTCAATGAATGGGAGAGTCAACAGATGTTCGTCTTGCACCGATGATGGTTTAAGACTCAAGCTATCTTGGTTTTAGAGTTGAAAGCCCAATTCTTTGGTCTCGGTTTATCTTAGACTAATAGAACTTCTAGGCCATGTTTTTGATGTTCTCATGATTGGAATGAGTAAGTCAATGAATGGGAGAGTCAACAGATGTTCGTCTTGCACCCATGGAGGTTATAGAGTCAAGTAATCTTGGTTTTAGAGTTGAAAGCCCATTTCTTCGGTCTCGGTTTATCTTGGACTAATAGAACTTCTAGGCCAAGTTCTTGATGTTTTCATTATTGGAATGAGTTAGTCAATGAATGGGAGAGTCAACAGATGTTCGTCTTGCACCCATGGAGGTTGAAGACTCAAGCTATCTTGGTTTTAGAGTTGAAAGCTCATTTCCTCCTTTTGGGTTTATCTTGGACTAATAGAACTTCTAGGCCAAGTTGTAGATGTTTTCATGATTGCAATGAGTTAGTCAATGAATGGGAGAGTCAACAGATGTTCATCTTGCACCCAAGGAGGATGAAGACTCAAGCAATCTTGGTTTTAGAGTTGAAAGCCCATTTCTTCGGTCTCGGTTTATCATGGACTAATAGAACTTCTAGGCCAAGTTGTTGATGTTTTCATGATTGGAATGAATTAGTCAATGAATGGGAGAGTCAACAGATGTTCGTCTTGCACCGATGATGGTTTAAAACTCAAGCTATCTTGGTTTTAGAGTTGAACGCCCAATTCTTCGATCTCGGTTTATCTTGGACTAATAGAACTTCTAGGCCATGTTTTTGATGTTCTCATGATTGGAATGAGTTAGTCAATGAATGGGAGAGTCAATTGCTGCTCGTCTTGCACCCAAGGAGGATGAAGACTCAAGCAATCTTGGTTTTAGAGTCGAAAGCCCATTTCATCGGTCTCGGCTTATTTTGGACTAATAGAACTTCTAGGCCATGTTGCTAATGTTTTCATGATTGGAATAAGTTAGTCAATGAATGGGAGAGTCAATAGATGTTCGTCTTGCACCCATGGAGGTTGAAGACTCAAGCAATCTTGGTTTTAGAGTTGAAAGCCCATATCTTTGGTCTCGGTTTATCTTGGACTAATAGAACTTCTAGGCCAGGTTGTTGATGTTTTCATGATTGGAATGAGTTAGTCAATGAATGGGAGAGTCAACAGATGTTCATCTTGCACCCATGGAGGTTGAAGACTCAAGCAATCTTGGTTTTAGAGTTGAAAGCCCATTTCTTCGGTCTCGGTTTATCTTGGACTAATAGAACTTCTAGGCCAAGTTCTTGATGTTTTCATTATTGGAATGAGTTAGTCAATGAATGGGAGAGTCAACAGATGTTCGTCTTGCACCCATGGAGGTTGAAGACTCAAGCTATCATGGTTTTAGAGTTGAAAGCTCATTTCCTCCTTTTGGATTTATCTTGGACTAATAGAACTTCTAGGCCAAGTTGTTGATGTTTTCATGATTGGAATGAGTTAGTCAATGAATGGGAGAGTCAACAGATGTTCGTCTTGCACCCATGAAGGTTGAAGACTCAAGCAATCTTGGTTTTAGAGTTGAAAGCCCATTTCTTCGGTCTCGGTTTATCTTGGACTAATAGAACTTCTAGGCCAAGTTGTTGATGTTTTCATGATTGGAATGAGTTAGTCAATGAATGGGAGAGTCAATTGCTGCTCGTCTTGCACCCAAGTAGGATGAAGACTCAAGCAATCTTGGTTTTAGAGTCGAAAGCCCATTTCAACGGTCTCGGCTTATCTTGGACTAATAGAACTTCTAGGCCAAGTTGTTGATGTTTTCATGATTGGAATGAGTTAGTCAATGAATGGGAGAGTCAACAGATGTTCGTCTTGCACCGATGATGGTTTAAGACTCAAGCTATCTTGGTTTTAGAGTTGAAAGCCCAATTCTTTGGTCTCGGTTTATCTTAGACTAATAGAACTTCTAGGCCATGTTTTTGATGTTCTCATGATTGGAATGAGTAAGTCAATGAATGGGAGAGTCAACAGATGTTCGTCTTGCACCCATGGAGGTTGAAGAGTCAAGTAATCTTGGTTTTAGAGTTGAAAGCTCATTTTTTCCTTTTCGGTTTATCGTGGACTAATAGAACTTCTAGGCCAAGTTGTTGATGTTTTCAAGATTGGAATGAGTTAGTCAATGAATGGGAGAGTCAACAGATGTTCGTCTTGCACCCATGAAGGTTGAAGACTCAAGCTATCTTGGTTTTAGAGTTGAAAGCCCATTTCTTCGGTCTCGGTTTATCTTGGACTAATAGAACTTCTAGGCCAAGTTGTTGATGTTTTCAAGATTGGAATGAGTTAGTCAATGAATGGGAGAGTCAATTGCTGCTCGTCTTGCACCCAAGGAGGATGAAGACTCAAGCAATCTTGGTTTTAGAGTCGAAAGCCCATTTCATCGGTCTCGGCTTATCTTAGACTAATAGAACTTCTAGGCCAAGTTGTTGATGTTTTCATGATTGGAATGAGTTAGTCAATGAATGGGAGAGTCAATAGATGTTCGTCTTGCACCCATGGAGGTTGAAGACTCAAGCAATCTTGGTTTTAGAGTTGAAAGCCCATATCTTTGGTCTCGGTTTATCTTGGACTAATAGAACTTCTAGGCCAGGTTGTTGATGTTTTCATGATTGGAATGAGTTAGTCAATGAATGGGAGAGTCAACAGATGTTCATCTTGTACCGAAGGAGGATGAAGACTCAAGCAATCTTGGTTTTAGAGTTGAAAGCCCATTTCTTCGGTCTCGGTTTATCTTGGACTAATAGAACTTCTAGGCCAAGTTCTTGATGTTTTCATTATTGGAATGAGTTAGTCAATGAATGGGAGAGTCAACAGATGTTCGTCTTGCACCCATGGAGGTTGAAGACTCAAGCTATCTTGGTTTTAGAGTTGAAAGCTCATTTCCTCCTTTTGGGTTTATCTTGGACTAATAGAACTTCTAGGCCAAGTTGTTGATGTTTTCATGATTGGAATGAGTTAGTCAATGAATGGGAGAGTCAACAGATGTTCATCTTGCACCCAAGGAGGATGAAGACTCAAGCAATCTTGGTTTTAGAGTTGAAAGCCCATTTCTTCGGTCTCGGTTTATCTTGGACTAATAGAACTTCTAGGCCAAGTTGTTGATGTTTTCATGATTGGAATGAGTTAGTCAATGAATGGGAGAGTCAATTGCTGCTCGTCTTGCACCCAAGTAGGATGAAGACTCAAGCAATCTTGGTTTTAGAGTCGAAAGCCCATTTCAACGGTCTCGGCTTATCTTGGACTAATAAAACTTCTAGGCCAAGTTGTTGATGTTTTCATTATTGGAATGAGTTAGTCAATGAATGGGAGAGTCAACAGATGTTCATCTTGCACCCAAGGAGGATGAAGACTCAAGCAATCTTGGTTTTAGAGTTGAAAGCCCATTTCTTCGGTCTCGGTTTATCTTGGACTAATAGAACTTCTAGGCCAAGTTGTTGATGTTTTCATGATTGGAATGAGTTAGTCAATGAATGGGAGAGTCAACAGATGTTCATCTTGCACCCAAGGAGGATGAAGACTCAAGCAATCTTGGTTTTAGAGTTGAAAGCCCATTTCTTCGGTCTAGGTTTATCTTGGACTAATAGAATTACTAGGCCAAGTTGTTGATGTTTTCATGATTGGAATGAATTAGTCAATGAATGGGAGAGTCAACAGATGTTCGTCTTGCACCCATGAAGGTTGAAGACTCAAGCTATCTTGGTTTTAGAGTTGAAAGCCCATTTCTTCGGTCTCGGTTTATCTTGGACTAATAGAACTTTTTAGCCAAGTTGTTGATGCTTTCATGATTGGAATGAATTAGTCAATGAATGGGAGAGTCAACAGATGTTCGTCTTGCACCCATGATGGTTTAAGACTCAAGCTATCTTGGTTTTAGAGTTGAAAGCCCATTTCTTCGGTCTCGGTTTATCTTGGACTAATAGAACTTCTAGGCCATGTTTTTGATGTTCTCATGATTGGAATGAGTAAGTCAATGAATGGGAGAGTCAACAGATGTTCGTCTTGCACCCATGGAGGTTATAGAGTCAAGCAATCTTGGTTTTAGAGTTGAAAGCTCATTTCCTCCTTTTGGGTTTATCTTGGACAAATAGAACTTCTAGGCCAAGTTGTTGATATTTTCATGATTGGAATGAGTTACTCAATGAATGGGAGAGTCAATAGAAGTTCACCTTGCACCCATGGAGGTTGAAGAATCAAGCAATCTTGGTTTTAGAGTTGAAAGCTCATTTCTTCCTTTTCGGTTTATCTTGGACTAATAGAACTTCTAGGCCAAGTTGTTGATGTTTTCATGATTGGAATGAGTTAGTCAATGAATGGGAGAGTCAACAGATGTTCGTCTTGCACCCATCAAGGTTGAAGACTCAAGCAATCTTGGTTTTAGAGTTGAAAGCCCATTTCATCGGTCTCGGTTTATCTTGGACTAATAGAACTTCTAGGCTAGGTTGTTGATGTTTTCATGATTGGAATGAATTAGTCAATGAATGGGAGAGTCAACAGATGTTCGTCTTGCACCCATGAAGGTTGAAGACTCAAGCTATCTTGGTTTTAGAGTTGAAAGCTCATTTCTTCCTTTTCGGTTTATCTTGGACTAATAGAACTTCTAGGCCAAGTTGTTGATGTTTTCATGATTGCAATGAATTAGTCAATGAATGGGAGAGTCAACAGATGTTCGTCATGCACCCATGCAGGTTGAAAACTCAAGCTATCTTGGTTTTAGAGTTGAAAGCTCATTTCTTCGTTTTCGAATTATCTTGGACTAATAGAACTTCTAGGCCAAGTTGTTGATGTTTTCAAGATTGGAATGAGTTAGTCAATGAATGGGAGAGTCAACAGATGTTCGTCTTGCACCCATGAAGGTTGAAGACTCAAGCTATCTTGGTTTTAGAGTTGAAAGCCCATTTCTTCGGTCTCGGTTTATCTTGGACTAATAGAACTTCTAGGCCAAGTTGTTGATGTTTTCATGATTGGAATGAGTTAGTCAATGAATGGGAGAGTCAATTGCTGCTCGTCTTGCACCCAAGGAGGATGAAGACTCAAGCAATCTTGGTTTTAGAGTCGAAAGCCCATTTCATCGGTCTCGGCTTATCTTAGACTAATAGAACTTCTAGGCCAAGTTGTTGATGTTTTCATGATTGGAATGAGTTAGTCAATGAATGGGAGAGTCAATAGATGTTCGTCTTGCACCCATGGAGGTTGAAGACTCAAGCAATCTTGGTTTTAGAGTTGAAAGCCCATATCTTTGGTCTCGGTTTATCTTGGACTAATAGAACTTCTAGGCCAAGTTGTTATTGTTTTCATGATTGGAATGAGTTAGTCAATAAATGGGAGAGTCAACAGATGTTCGTCTTGCACCCATGGAGGATGAAGACTCAAGCAATCTTGGTTTTAGAGTTGAAAGCCCATTTCTTCGGTCTCGGTTTATCTTGGACTAATAGAACTTCTAGGCCAAGTTGTTGATGTTTTCATTATTGGAATGAGTTAGTCAATGAATGGGAGAGTCAACAGATGTTCGTCTTGCACCCATGGAGGTTGAAGACTCAAGCTATCTTGGTTTTAGAGTTGAAAGCTCATTTCCTCCTTTTGGGTTTATCTTGGACTAATAGAACTTCTAGGCCAAGTTGTTGATGTTTTCATGATTGGAATGAGTTAGTCAATGAATGGGAGAGTCAACAGATGTTCATCTTGCACCCATGGAGGATGAAGACTCAAGCAATCTTGGTTTTAGAGTTGAAAGCCCATTTCTTCGGTCTCGGTTTATCTTGGACTAATAGAACTTCTAGGCCAAGTTGTTGATGTTTTCATGATTGGAATGAGTTAGTCAATGAATGGGAGAGTCAACAGATGTTCGTCTTGCACCCATCAAGGTTGAAGACTCAAGCAATCTTGGTTTTAGAGTTGAAAGCCCATTTCATCGGTCTCGGTTTATCTTGGACTAATAGAACTTCTAGGCCAAGTTGTTGATGTTTTCATGATTGGAATGAATTAGTCAATGAATGGGAGAGTCAACAGATGTTCGTCTTGCACCCATGAAGGTTGAAGACTCAAGCTATCTTGGTTTTAGAGTTGAAAGCTCATTTCTTCCTTTTCGGTTTATCTTGGACTAATAGAACTTCTAGGCCAAGTTGTTGATGTTTTCATGATTGGAATGAGTTAGTCAATGAATGGGAGAGTCAACAGATGTTCGTCTTGCACCCATGAAGGTTGAAGACTCAAGCTATCTTGGTTTTAGAGTTGAAAGCTCATTTCTTCCTTTTCGGTTTATCTTGGACTAATAGAACTTCTAGGCCAAGTTGTTGATGTTTTCAAGATTGGAATGAGTTAGTCAATGAATGGGAGAGTCAACAGATGTTCGTCTTGCACCCATGAAGGTTGAAGACTCAAGCTATCTTGGTTTTAGAGTTGAAAGCTCATTTCTTCCTTTTCGGTTTATCTTGGACTAATAGAACTTCTAGGCCAAGTTGTTGATGTTTTCATGATTGGAATGAGTTAGTCAATGAATGGGAGAGTCAATTCTGTTCGTCTTGCACCCATGGAGGTTGAAGACTCAAGCAATCTTGGTTTTAGAGTTGAAAGCCCATTTCATCCTTTTCGGCTTATTTTTACCTTATAGAACTTCTAGGCCAAGTTGTTGATGTTTTCATGATTGGAATGAGTTAGTCAATGAATGGGAGAGTCAATAGATGTTCGTCTTGCACCCATGGAGGTTGAAGACTCAAGCAATCTTGGTTTTAGAGTTGAAAGCCCATATCTTTGGTCTCGGTTTATCTTGGACTAATAGTACTTCTAGGCCAGGTTGTTGATGTTTTCATGATTGGAATGAGTTAGTCAATGAATGGGAGAGTCAATGCATGTTCTTCTTGCACCCATGGAGGTTGAAGACTCAAGCAATCTTGGTTTTAGAGTTGAAAGCCCATTTCTTCGGTCTCGGTTTATCTTGGACTAATAGAACTTCTAGGCCAAGTTGTTGATGTTTTCATTATTGGAATGAGTTAGTCAATGAATGGGAGAGTCAACAGATGTTCGTCTTGCACCCATGGAGGTTGAAGACTCAAGCTATCTTGGTTTTAGAGTTGAAAGCTCATTTCCTCCTTTTCGGTTTATCTTGGACTAATAGAACTTCTAGGCCAAGTTATTGATGTTTTCATGATTGGAATGAGTTAGTCAATGAATGGGAGAGTCAACAGATGTTCGTCTTGCACCCATGGAGGTTGAAGACTCAAGCAATCTTGGTTTTAGAGTTGAAAGCCCATTTCTTCGGTCTTGGTTTATCTTGGACTAATAGAACTTCTAGGCCAAGTTGTTGATGTTTTCATGATTGGAATGAGTTAGTCAATGAATGGGGGAGTCAACAGATGTTCGCCTTGCACCCATGGTGGTTGAAGACTCAAGCAATCTTGGTTTTAGAGTTGAAAGCCCATTTCTTCGGTTTATCTTGGACTAATAGAACTTCTAGGCCAAGTTGTTGATGTTTTCATGATTGGAATGAGTTAGTCAATGAATGGGAGAGTCAACAGATGTCTGCCTTGCACCCATGAAGGTTGAAGACTCAAGCTATCTTGGTTTTAGAGTTGAAAGCTCATTTCTTCCTTTTCGGTTTATCTTGGACTAATAGAACTTCTAGGCCAAGTTGTTGATGTTTTCATGATTGGAATGAGTTAGTCAATGAATGGGAGAGTCAACAGATGTTCGTCTTGCACCCATGAAGGTTGAAGACTCAAGCAATCTTGGTTTTAGAGTTGAAAGCTCATTTCTTCCTTTTCGGTTTATCTTGGACTAATAGAACTTCTAGGCCAAGTTATTGATGTTTTCATGATTGGAATGAGTTAGTCAATGAATGGGAGAGTCAATGCATGTTCGCCTTGCACCCATGAAGGTTGAAGACTCAAGCTATCTTGGTTTTAGAGTTGAAAGCCCATTTCTGGCTTTTCAGTTTATCTTGGACTAATAGAACTTCTAGGCCAAGTTGTTGAGGTTTTCATGATTGGAATGAGTTAGTCAATGAATGGGAGAGTCAATAGATGTTCGTCTTGCACCCATGGAGGTTGAAGACTCAAGCAATCTGGGTTTTAGAGTTGAAAGCACATTTCCTCCTTTTCGGTTTATCTTGAACTAATAGAACTTCTAGGCCAAGTTGTTGATGTTTTCATGATTGGAATGAGTTAGTCTAGGAATGGGAGAGTCAATAGATGTTCGTCTTGCACCCATGGAGGTTGAAGACTCAAGCAATCTTGGTTTTAGAGTTGAAAGCCCATTTCTTCGGTCATGGTTTATCTTGGACTAATAGAACTTCTAGGCCAAGTTGTTGATGTTTTCATGATTGGAATGAGTTAGTCAATGAATGGGAGAGTCAACAGATGTTCATCTTGCACCCATGAAGGTTGAAGACTCAAGCTATCTTGGTTTTAGAGTTGAAAGCTCATTTCTTCCTTTTCGGTTTATCTTGGACTAATAGAACTTCTAGGCCAAGTTATTGATGTTTTCATGATTGGAATGAGTTAGTCAATGAATGGGAGAGTCAACAGATGTTCGTCTTGCACCCATGGAGGTTGAAGACTCAAGCTATCTTGGTTTTAGAGTTGAAAGCTCATTTCCTCCTTTTGGGTTTATCTTGGACTAATAGAACTTCTAGGCCAAGTTGTTGATGTTTTCATGATTGGAATGAGTTAGTCAATGAATGGGAGAGTCAACAGATGTTCGTCTTGCACCCATGGAGGTTGAAGACTCAAGCAATCTTGGTTTTAGAGTTGAAAGCCCATTTCTTCAGTCCTGGTTTATATCGGAGTAATAGAACTTCTAGGCCAAGTTTTTGATGTTTTCATGATTGGAATGAGTTAGTCTTGTAATGGGAGAGTCAATAGATGTTCGTCTTGCACCCATGTAGGTTGAAGACTCAAGCAATGTTTGTTTTAGAGTTGAAAGCCCATTTCAACGTTCTCGGCTTATCTTGGACTAATAGAACTTCTAGGCCAAGTTGTTGATGTTTTCACGATTGGAATGAGTTAGTCAATAAATGGGAGAGTCAACAGATGTTCATCTTGCACCCATGGAGGATGAAGACTCAAGCAATCTTGGTTTTAGAGTTGAAAGCTCATTTCTTCTTTTTCGGTTTATCTTGGACTAATAGAACTTCTAGGCCAAGTTGTTGATGTTTTCATGATTGGAATGAGTTAGTCAATGAATGGGAGAGTCAACAGATGTTCGTCTTGCACCCATGATGGTTGAAGACTCAAGCTATCATGGTTTTAGAGTTGAAAGCTCATTTCTTCCTTTTCGGTTTATCTTGGACTAATAGAACTTCTAGGCCAAGTTGTTAATGTTTTCATGATTGGAATGAGTTAGTCAATGAATGGGAGAGTCAACAGATGTTCGTCTTGCACCCATGAAGGTTGAAGACTCAAGCTATCTTGGTTTTAGAGTTGAAAGCTCATTTCCTCCTTTTCGGTTTATCTTGGACTAATAGAACTTCTAGGCCAAGTTGTTAATGTTTTCATGATTGGAATGAGTTAGTCAATGAATGGGAGAGTCAACAGATGTTCGTCTTGCACCCATGGAGGTTGAAGACTCAAGCAATCTTGGTTTTAGAGTTGAAAGCCCATTTCTTCGGTCTTGGTTTATCTTGGACTAATAGAACTTCTAGGCCAAGTTGTTGATGTTTTCATGATTGGAATGAGTTAGTCAATGAATGGGAGAGTCAACAGATGTTCGTCTTGCACCCATGAAGGTTGAAGACTCAAGCAATCTTGGTTTTAGAGTTGAAAGCCCATTTCTTCGGTCTAGGTTTATCTTGGACTAATAGAACTTCTAGGCCAAGTTGTTGATGTTTTCATGATTGGAATGAGTTAGTCAATGAATGGGAGAGTCAACAGATGTTCGTCTTGCACCCATGAAGGTTGAAGACTTAAGCTATATTGGTTTTAGAGTTGAAAGCCCATTTCTTCCTTTTCGGTTTATCTTGGACTAATAGAACTTCTAGGCCAAGTTGTTGATGTTTTCATGATTGGAATGAGTTAGTCAATGAATGGGAGAGTCAACAGATGTTCATCTTGCACCCATGAAGGTTGAAGACTCAAGCAATCTTGGTTTTAGAGTTGAAAGCCCATTTCTTCTTTTCGGTTTATCTTGGACTAATAGAACTTCTAGGCCAAGTTGTTGATGTTTTCATGATTGGAATGAGTTAGTCAATGAATGGGAGAGTCAACAGATGTTCGCCTTGCACCCATGATGGTTGAAGACTCAAGCTATCTTGGTTTTAGAGTTGAAAGCCCATTTCTGGCTTTTCGGTTTATCTTGGACTAATAGAACTTCTAGGCCAAGTTGTTGATGTTTTCATGATTGGAATGAGTTAGTCAATGAATGGGAGAGTCAACAGATGTTCGTCTTGCACCCATGGAGGTTGAAGACTCAAGCTATCTTGGTTTTAGAGTTGAAAGCTCATTTCCTCCTTTTGGGTTTATCTTGGACAAATAGAACTTCTAGGCCAAGTTGTTGATATTTTCATGATTGGAATGAGTTACTCAATGAATGGGAGAGTCAATAGAAGTTCACCTTGCACCCATGGAGGTTGAAGAATCAAGCAATCTTGGTTTTAGAGTTGAAAGCTCATTTCTTCCTTTTCGGTTTATCTTGGACTAATAGAACTTCTAGGCTAAGTTGTTGATGTTTTCATGATTGGAATGAGTTAGTCAATGAATGGGAGAGTCAATGCATGTCTGCCTTGCACCCATGCAGGTTGAAAACTTAAGCTATCTTGGTTTTAGAGTTGAAAGCCCATTTCTTCCTTTTCGAATTATCTGGGACTAATAGAACTCCTAGGCCAAGTTGTTGATGTTTTCACGAATGGAATGAGTTAGTCAATTAATGGGAGAGTCAACAGATGTTCGTCTTGCACCCATGGAGGTTGAAGACTCAAGCTATCTTGGTTTTAGAGTTGAAAGCTCATTTCTTCCTTTTCGGTTTATCTTGGACTAATAGAACTTCTAGGCCAAGTTGTTGATGTTTTCATGATTGGAATGAGTTAGTCAATGAATGGGAGAGTCAACAGATGTTCGTCTTGCACCCATGAAGGTTGAAGACTCAAGCAATCTTGGTTTTAGAGTTGAAAGCTCATTTCTTCCTTTTCGGTTTATCTTGGACTAATAGAACTTCTAGGCCAAGTTGTTGATGTTTTCATGATTGGACTGAGTTAGTCAATGAATGGGAGAGTCAACAGATGTTCGCCTTGCACCCATGAAGGTTGAAGACTCAAGCAATCTTGGTTTTAGAGTTGAAAGCCCATTTCTTCCTTTTCGGTTTATCTTGGACTAATAGAACTTCTAGGCCAAGTTGTTGATGTTTTCATGATTGGAATGAGTTAGTCAATGAATGGGAGAGTCAATTGATGTTGCCTTGCACCCCTGGAGGTTGAAGACTCAAGCTATCTTGGTTTTAGAGTTGAAAGCTCATTTCTGGCTTTTCAGTTTATCTTGGACTAATAGAACTTCTAGGCCAAGTTGTTGATGTTTTCATGATTGGAATGAGTTAGTCAATGAATGGGAGAGTCAATAGATGTTCGTCTTGCACCCATGGAGGTTGAAGACTCAAGCTATCTTGGTTTTAGAGTTGAAAGCCCATTTCTTTGGTCTCGGTTTATCTTGGACTAATAGAACTTCTAGGCCAAGTTGTTGATGTTTTCATGATTGGAATGAGTTAGTCAATGAATGGGAGAGTCAACAGATGTTCATCTTGCACCCATGGGGGTTGAAGACTCAAGCTATCTTGGTTTTAGAGTTGAAAGCTCATTTCATCCTTTTCGGTTTATCTTGGACTAATAGAACTTCTAAGCCAAGTTGTTGATGTTTTCATTATTGGAATGAGTTAGTCAATGAATGGGAGAGTCAACAGATGTTCGTCTTGCACCCATGGAGGTTGAAGACTCAAGCTATCTTGGTTTTAGAGTTGAAAGCTCATTTCCTCCTTTTGGGTTTATCTTGGACTAATAGAACTTCTAGGCCAAGTTGTTAATGTTTTCATGATTGGAATGAGTTAGTCAATGAATGGGAGAGTCAACAGATGTTCATCTTGCACCCATGAAGGTTGAAGACTCAAGCTATCTTGGTTTTAGAGTTGAAAGCTCATTTCTTCCTTTTCAGTTTATCTTGGACTAATAGAACTTCTAGGCCAAGTTGTTGATGTTTTCATGATTGGAATGAGTTAGTCAATGAATGGGAGAGTCAATTGATGTTCGTGGTCCACCCATGGAGGTTGAAGACTTAAGCTATCTTGGTTTTAGAGTTGAAAGCCCCTTTGTTCCTTTTCGGTTTATCTTGGATTAATAGAACTTAGAAGCCAAGTTGTTGATGTTTTCATGAATGGAATGAGTTGGCCAATGAATGGGAGAGTCAATAGATGTTCATCATGCACCCATAGAGGTTGAAGACTAAAGCTATCTTGGTTTAAGAGTTGAAAGTCCCTTTGTTCCTTTTCGGTTTATCTTGGATTAATAGAACTTCTAAGCGAAGTTGTTGATGTTTTCATGACTGGAATGAGTTAGTCAATGAATGGGAGAGTCAATGCATGTTCGCCTTGCACCCATGATGGTTGAAGACTCAAGCTATCTTGGTTTTAGAGTTGAAAGCCCATTTCTTCCTTTTCGATTTATCTTGGACTAATAGAACTGTTAGGCCAAGTAGTTGATGTTTTCACGATTGGAATGAGTTAGTCAATGAATGGGAGAGTCAACAGATGTTCGTCATGCACCCATGGAGGTTGAAGACACAAGCTATCTTGGTTTTAGAATTGAAAGCTCATTTCCTCCTTTTCGGTTTATCTTGGACTAATAGAACTTCTAGGCCAAGTTGTTGATGTTTTCATGATTGGAATGAGTTAGTCAATGAATGGGAGAGTCAACAGATGTTCATCTTGCACCCATGAAGGTTGAAGACTCAAGCTATCTTGGTTTTAGAGTTGAAAGCTCATTTCTTCCTTTTCGGTTTATCTTGGACTAATAGAACTTCTAGGCCAAGTTGTTGATGTTTTCATGATTGGAATGAGTTAGTCAATGAATGGGAGAGTCAATAGATGTTCGTCTTGCACCCATGGAGGTTGAAGACTCAAGCAATCTTGGTTTTAGAATTGAAAGCTCATTTCCTCCTTTTCGGTTTATCTTGGACTAATAGAACTTCTAGGCCAAGTTGTTGATGTTTTCATGATTGGAATGAGTTAGTCAATGAATGGGAGAGTCAACAGATGTTCGTCTTGCACCCATGGAGGTTGAAGACTCAAGCAATCTTGGTTTTAGAGTTGAAAGCCCATTTCTTCTGGCTTGTGTTATCTTGTTCTAAAAGAACTTTTAGGACGAGGTGTTAATGTTTTCTTGAGTGGAATGAGTTAGTCAAGGAATGGGAGAGTCAATGTGATGTCTGCCTTGCACCCATGATGGTTGAAGACTCAACCTATCTTTGTTTTACAGTTGAAAGCCCATTTGTTCATTTTCGGTTTATCTTGGACTAATAGAACTTCTAGGCCAAGTTGTTGATGTTTTCATGATTGGAATGAGTTAGTCAATGAATGGGAGAGTCAACAGATGTTCGTCTTGCACCCATGAAGGTTGAAGACTCAAGCTATATTGGTTTTAGAGTTGAAAGCTCATTTCCTCCTTTTGGGTTTATCTTGGACTAATAGAACTTCTAGGCCAAGTTGTTGATGTTTTCATGATTGGAATGAGTTAGTCAATGAATGGGAGAGTCAACAGATGTTCGTCTTGCACCCATGGTGGTTGAAGACTCAAGCAATCTTGGTTTTAGAGTTGAAAGCCCATTTCTTCGGTCTTGGTTTATCTTGGACTAATAGAACTTCTAGGCCAAGTTGTTGATGTTTTCATGATTGGATTAATTTAGTCAATGAATGGGAGAGTCAATTGATGTTCGTCAGTCACCCATGGAGGTCGAAGACTCAAGCTATTTTAGAGTTGAAAGCTCATTTCTTCCTTTTCGGTTTATCTTGGACTAATAGAACTTCTAGGCCAAGTTGTTGATGTTTTCATGATTGGAATGAGTTAGTCAATGAATGGGAGAGTCAACAGATGTTCGTCTTGCACCCATGAAGGTTGAAGACTCAAGCTATATTGGTTTTAGAGTTGAAAGCTCATTTCCTCCTTTTCAGTTTATCTTGGACTAATAGAACTTCTAGGCCAAGTTGTTAATGTTTTCATGATTGGAATGAGTTAGTCAATGAATGGGAGAGTCAACAGATGTTCGTCTTGCACCCATGGAGGTTGAAGACTCAAGCTATCTTGGTTTTAGAGTTGAAAGCTCATTTCTTCCTTTTCGGTTTATCTTGGACTAATAGAACTTCTAGGCCAAGTTGTTAATGTTTTCATGATTGGAATGAGTTAGTCAATGAATGGGAGAGTCAACAGATGTTCATCTTGCACCCATGAAGGTTGAAGACTCAAGCTATCTTGGTTTTAGAGTTGAAAGCTCATTTCTTCCTTTTCGGTTTATCTTGGATTAATAGAACTTCTAGGCCAAGTTGTTAATGTTTTCATGATTGGAATGAGTTAGTCAATGAATGGGAGTGTCAACAGATGTCTGCCTTGCACCCATGAAGGTTGAAGACTCAAGCTATCTTGGTTTTAGAGTTGAAAGCCCATTTCTTCCTTTTTGGTTTATCTTGGACTAATAGAACTTCTAGGCCAAGTTGTTGATGTTTTCACGATTGGAATGAGTTAGTCAATGAATGGGAGAGTCAACAGATGTTCGTCTTGCACCCATGGAGGTTGAAGACACAAGCTATCTTGGTTTTAGAGTTGAAAGCTCATTTCTTCCTCTTCGGTTTATCTTGGACTAATAGAACTTCTAGGCCAAGTTGTTGATGTTTTCATGATTGGAATGAGTTAGTCAATGAATGGGAGAGTCAACAGATGTTCGTCTTGCACCCATGGAGGTTGAAGACTCAAGCAATCTTGGTTTTAGAGTTGAAAGCCCATTTCTTCCTTCTCGGTTTATCTTGGACTAATAGAACTTCTAGGCCAAGTTGTTGATGTTTTCATGATTGGAATGGGTTAGTCAATGAATGGGAAAGTCAATAGATGTTGGTCTTGCACCGATGGAGGTTGAAGACTCAAGCATTCTTGGTTTTAGAGTTGAAATCCCATTTCTTCGATCTTGATTTATCTTGGGCACATAGAACTTCTAGGCCAAGTTGTTGATGTTTTCATGATTGGAATGAGTTAGTCAATGATTGGGAGAGTCAACAGATGTCTGCCTTGCACCCATGAAGGTTGAAGACTCAAGCTATCTTGGTTTTAGAGTTGAAAGCTCATTTCTTCCTTTTCGGTTTATCTTGGACTAATAGAACTTCTAGGCCAAGTTGTTAATGTTTTCATGATTGGAATGAGTTAGTCAATGAATGGGAGAGTCAACAGATGTTCATCTTGCACCCATGAAGGTTGAAGACTCAAGCTATCTTGGTTTTAGAGTTGAAAGCTCATTTCTTCCTTTTCGGTTTATCTTGGAGTAATAGAACTTCTAGGCCAAGTTGTTAATGTTTTCATGATTGGAATGAGTTAGTCAATGAATGGGAGAGTCAACAGATGTCTGCCTTGCACCCATGAAGGTTGAAGACTCAAGCTATCTTGGTTTTAGAGTTGAAAGCTCATTTCTTCCTTTTCGGTTTATCTTGGACTAATAGAACTTCTAGGCCAAGTTGTTAATGTTTTCATGATTGGAATGAGTTAGTCAATGAATGGGAGAGTCAACAGATGTTCGTCTTGCACCCATGAAGGTTGAAGACTCAAGCTATCTTGGTTTTAGAGTTGAAAGCTCATTTCCTCCTTTTCGGTTTATCTTGGACTAATAGAACTTCTAGGCCAAGTTGTTGATGTTTTCATGATTGGAATGAGTTACTCAATGAATGGGAGAGTCAATAGAAGTTCACCTTGCACCCATGGAGGTTGAAGACTCAAGCAATCTTGGTTTTAGAGTTGAAAGCTCATTTCTTCCTTTTCGGTTTATCTTGGACTAATAGAACTTCTAGGCCAAGTTGTTGATGTTTTCATGATTGGAATGAGTTAGTCAATGAATGGGAGAGTCAACAGATGTTCGTCTGCCTTGCACCCATGAAGGTTGAAGACTCAAGCAATCTTGGTTTTAGAGTTGAAAGCCCATTTCTTCCTTTTCGGTTTATCTTGGACTAATAGAACTTCTAGGCCAAGTTGTTGATGTTTTCATGATTGGAATGAGTTAGTCAATGAATGGGAGAGTCAACAGATGTTCGTCTTGCACCCATGAAGGTTGAAGACTCAAGCTATCTTGGTTTTAGAGTTGAAAGCTCATTTCTTCCTTTTCGGTTTATCTTGGACTAATAGAACTTCTAGGCCAAGTTGTTGATGTTTTCATGATTGGAATGAGTTAGTCAATGAATGGGAGAGTCAACAGATGTTCGTCTTGCACCCATGAAGGTTGAAGACTCAAGCTATCTTGGTTTTAGAGTTGAAAGCTCATTTCTTCCTTTTCGGTTTATGTTGGACTAATAGAACTTCTAGGCCAAGTTGTTGATGTTTTCAGGATTGGAATGAGTTAGTCAATAAATGGGAGAGTCAACAGATGTCTGCCTTGCACCCATGATGGTTGAAGACTCAAGCTATCTTGGTTTTAGAGTTGAAAGCTCATTTCCTCCTTTTGGGTTTATCTTGGACTAATAGAACTTCTAGGCCAAGTTGTTGATGTTTTCATGATTGGAATGAGTTAGTCAATGAATGGGAGAGTCAATTGCTGCTCGTCTTGCACCCATGGAGGTTGAAGACTCAAGCTATCTTGGTTTTAGAGTTGAAAGCTCATTTTTTCCTTTTGGGTTTATCTTGGACTAATAGAACTTCTAGGCCAAGTTGTTGATGTTTTCATGATTGGAATGAGTTAGTCAATGAATGGGAGAGTCAATAGATGTTCGCCTTGCACCCATGGAGGTTGAAGACTCAAGCAATCTTGGTTTTAGAGTTGAAAGCCCATTTCTTTGGTCTCGGTTTATCTTGGACTAATAGAACTTCTAGGCCAAGTTGTTGATGTTTTCATGATTGGAATGAGTTAGTCAATGAATGGGAGAGTCAACAGATGTTCGTCTTGCACCCATGGAGGTTGAAGACTCAAGCAATCTTGGTTTTAGAGTTGAAAGCCCATTTCTTCTTTTTCGGTTTATCTTGGACTAATAGAACTTCTAGGCCAAGTTGTTGATGTTTTCATGATTGGAATGAGTTAGTCAATGAATGGGAGAGTCAACAGATGTTCGTCTTGCACCCATGGAGGTTGAAGACTCAAGCTATCTTGGTTTTAGAGTTGAAAGCTCATTTCCTCCTTTTCGGTTTATCTTGGACTAATAGAACTTCTAGGCCAAGTTGTTGATGTTTTCATGATTGGAATGAGTTAGTCAATGAATGGGAGAGTCAACAGATGTTCGTCTTGCACCCATGGAGGTTGAAGACTCAAGCAATCTTGGTTTTAGAGTTGAAAGCCCATTTCTTCTTTTTCGGTTTATCTTGGACTAGTAGAACTTCTAGGCCAAGTTGTTGATGTTTTCATGATTGGAATGGGTTAGTCAATGAATGGGAAAGTCAATGCATGTTCGTCTTGCACCCATGATGGTTGAAGACTCAAGCTATCTTGGTTTTAGAGTTGAAAGCTCATTTCTTCATTTTCGGTTTATCTTGGACTAATAGAACTTCTAGGCCAAGTTGTTGATGTTTTCATGATTGGAATGAGTTAGTCAATGAATGGGAGAGTCAACAGATGTTCGTCTTGCACCCATGGTGGTTGAAGACTCAAGCAATCTTGGTTTTAGAGTTGAAAGCTCATTTCTTCCTTTTGGGTTTATCTTGGACTAATAGAACTTCTAGGCCAAGTTGTTGATGTTTTCATGATTGGAATGAGTTAGTCAATGAATGGGAGAGTCAACAGATGTTCGTCTTGCACCCATGAAGGTTGAAGACTCAAGCTATCTTGGTTTTAGAGTTGAAAGCCCATTTCTTCTTTTCGGTTTATCTTGGACTAATAGAACTTCTAGGCCAAGTTGTTGATGTTTTCATGATTGGAATGAGTTAGTCAATGAATGGGAGAGTCAACAGATGTTCGCCTTGCACCCATGGTGGTTGAAGACTCAAGCAATCTTGGTTTTAGATTTGAAGCTCATTTTTTCCTTTTGGGTTTATCTTGGACTAATAGAACTTCTAGGCCAAGTTGTAGATGTTTTCATGATTGGAATGAGTTAGTCAATAAATGGGAGAGTCAATAGATGTTCGTCTTGCACCGATGGAGGTTGAAGACTCAAGCTATCTTGGTTTTAGAGTTGAAAGCCCATTTCTTTGGTCTCGGTTTATCTTGGACTAATAGAACTTCTAGGCCAAGTTGTTGATGTTTTCATGATTGGAATGAGTTAGTCAATGAATGGGAGAGTCAACAGATGTTCGTCTTGCACCCATGGAGGTTGAAGACTCAAGCAATCTTGGTTTTAGAGTTGAAAGCCCATTTCTTCCTTTTCGGTTTATCTTGGACTAATAGAACTTCTAGGCCAAGTTGTTGATGTTTTCATGATTGGAATGAGTTAGTCAATGAATGGGAGAGTCAACAGCATGTTCTGCCTTGCACCCATGAAGGTTGAAGACTCAAGCTATATTGGTTTTAGAGTTGAAAGCTCATTTCCTCCTTTTCAGTTTATCTTGGACTAATAGAACTTCTAGGCCAAGTTGTTAATGTTTTCATGATTGGAATGAGTTAGTCAATGAATGGGAGAGTCAACAGATGTTCGTCTTGCACCCATGGTGGTTGAAGACTCAAGCAATCTTGGTTTTAGAGTTGAAAGCCCATTTCTTCCTTTTCGGTTTATCTTGGACTAATAGAACTTCTAGGCCAAGTTATTGATGTTTTCATGATTGGAATGAGTTAGTCAATGAATGGGAGAGTCAACAGATGTTTGTCTTCCACCCATGAAGGTTGAAGGCTCAAGCTATCTTGGTTTTAGAGTTGAAAGCCCATTTCTTCTGTCTTGGTTTATCTTGGACTAATAGAACTTCTAGGCCAAGTTGTTGATGTTTTCATGATTGGAATGAGTTAGTCAATGAATGGGAGAGTCAACAGATGTTCGTCTTGCACCCATGGAGGTTGAAGACTCAAGCTATCTTGGTTTTAGAGTTGAAAGCTCATTTCTTCCTTTTCGGTTTATCTTGGACTAATAGAACTTCTAGGCCAAGTTGTTAATGTTTTCATGATTGGAATGAGTTAGTCAATAAATGGGAGAGTCAACAGATGTTCATCTTGCACCCATGAAGGTTGAAGACTCAAGCAATCTTGGTTTTAGAGTTGAAATCCCATTTCTTCTGTCTTGGTTTATCTTGGACTAATAGAACTTCTAGGCCAAGTTGTTGATGTTTTCATGATTGGAATGAGTTAGTCAATGAATGGGAGAGTCAACAGATGTCTGCCTTGCACCCATGAAGGTTGAAGACTCAAGCTATCTTGGTTTTAGAGTTGAAAGCTCATTTCTTCTTTGTCGGCTTATCTTGGACTAATAGAACTTCTAGGCCAAGTTGTTGATGTTTTCACGATTGGAAAGAGTTAGTCAATAAATGGGAGAGTTAACAGATGTTCGCCTTGCACCCATGGAGGTTGAAGACTCAAGCAATCTTGGTTTTAGAGTTGAAAGCTCATTTCTTCCTTTTCGGCTTATCTTGGACTAATAGAACTTCTAGGCCAAGTTGTTGATGTTTTCATGATTGGAATGAGTTAGTCAATGAATGGGAGAGTCAACAGATGTCTCGCCTTGCACCCATGAAGGTTGAAGACTCAAGCTATCTTGGTTTTAGAGTTGAAAGCCCATTTCTGGCTTTTCAGTTTATCTTGGACTAATAGAACTTCTAGGCCAAGTTGTTGATGTTTTCACGATTGGAATGAGTTAGTCAATGAATGGGAGAGTCAACAGATGTTCGCCTTGCACCCATGGAGGTTGAAGACACAAGCTATCTTGGTTTTAGAGTTGAAAGCTCATTTCTTCCTCTTCGGTTTATCTTGGACTAATAGAACTTCTAGGCCAAGTTGTTGATGTTTTCATGATTGGAATGAGTAAGTCAATGAATGGGAGAGTCAACAGATGTCTCGCTTGCACCCATTGAAGGTTGCAGACTCAAGCTATCTTGGTTTTAGAGTTGAAAGCTCATTTCTTCTTTTTCGGTTTATCTTGGACTAATAGAACTTCTAGGCCAAGTTGTTGATGTTTTCACGATTGGAATGAGTTAGTCAATGAATGGGAGAGTCAACAGATGTTCGTCTTGCACCCATGGAGGTTGAAGACTCAAGCTATCTTGGTTTTAGAGTTGAAAGCTCATTTCTTCCTTTTCGGTTTATCTTGGACTAATAGAACTTCTAGGCCAAGTTGTTGATGTTTTCACGATTGGAATGAGTTAGTCAATGAATGGGAGAGTCAATGCATGTTCATCTTGCACCCATGGAGGATGAAGACTCAATCTATCTTGGTTTTAGAGTTGAAAGCCCATTTCTTCTTTTTCGGTTTATCTTGGACTAGTAGAACTTCTAAGCCAAGTTGTTGTTTTTTTCATGATTGTAATGTGTAAGTCAATGAATGGAAGAGTCAATCGTCTGCCTTGCACCCATGGAGGATGAAGACTCAAGCAATCTTGGTTTTAGAGTTGAAAGCTCATTTCTTCTTTGTCGGTTTATCTTGGACTAATAGAACTTCTAGGCCAAGTTGCTGATGTTTTCACGATTGGAAAGAGTTAGTCAATAAATGGGAGAGTTAACAGATGTCTGCCTTGCACCCATGGAGGTTGAAGACTCAAGCTATCTTGGTTTTAGAGTTGAAAGCTCATTTCTTTGGTCTCGGTTTATCTTGGACTAATAGAACTTCTAGGCCAAGTTGTTGATGTTTTCATGATTGGAATGAGTTAGTCAATGAATGGGAGAGTCAACAGATGTTCTTCTTGCTCCCTTGCAGGTTGAAGACTAAAGCAATCTTGGTTTTAGAGTTGAAAGCCCATTTCTTCTTTTCGTTTATCTTGGACTAATAGAACTTCTAGGCCAAGTTGTTGATGTTTTCATGATTGGAATGAGTTAGTCAATGAATGGGAGAGTCAACAGATGTTCGTCTTGCACCCATGGAGGTTGAAGACTCAAGCTATCTTGGTTTTTGAGTTGAAAGCTCATTTCCTCCTTTTCGGTTTATCTTGGACTAATAGAACTTCTAGGCCAAGTTGTTAATGTTTTCATGATTGGAATGAGTTAGTCAATGAATGGGAGAGTCAATGCATGTTCATCTTGCACCCATGGAGGTTGAAGACTCAAGCAATCTTGGTTTTAGAGTTGAAAGCCCATTTCTTCTTTTCGGTTTATCTTGGACTAATAGAACTTCTAGGCCAAGTTGTTGATGTTTTCATGATTGGAATGAGTTAGTCAATGAATGGGAGAGTCAACAGATGTTCGTCTTGCACCCATGGAGGTTGAAGACTCAAGCTATCTTGGTTTTAGAGTTGAAAGCTCATTTCTTCTTTTTCGGTTTATCTTGGACTAATAGAACTTCTACGCAAAGTTGTTGATGTTTTCATGATTGCAATGAGTAAGTCAATGAATGGGTGAGTCAACAGATGTTCGTCTTGCACCCACGGAGGTTGAAGACTCAAGCTATCTTGGTTTTAGAGTTGAAAGCTCATTTCTTCCTTTTCGGTTTATCTTGGACTAATAGAACTTCTAGGCCAAGTTGTTGATGTTTTCACGATTGGAATGAGTTAGTCAATAAATGGGAGAGTCAACAGATGTTCATCTTGCACCCATAGAGGATGAAGACTCAATCTATCTTGGTTTTAGAGTTGAAAGCCCATTTCTTCTTTTTCGGTTTATCTTGGACTAGTAGAACTTCTAAGCCAAGTTGTTGTTTTTTTTCATGATTGCAATGAGTAAGTCAATGAATGGAAGAGTCAACGATGTCTGCCTTGCACCCATGAAGGTTGAAGACTCAAGCTATCTTGGTTTTAGAGTTGAAAGCTCATTTCTTCTCCTCGGTTTATCTTGGACTAATAGAAATTCTAGGCCAAGTTGTTGATGTTTTCATGATTGGAATGAGTTAGTCAATGAATGGGAGAGTCAACAGATGTTCGCCTTGCACCCATGAAGGTTGAAGATTCAAGCTATCTTGGTTTTAGAGTTGAAAGCTCATTTCTTCCTTTTCGGTTTATCTTGGACTAATAGAACTGTTAGGCCAAGTTGTTGATGTTTTCACGATTGGAATGAGTTAGTCAATTAATGGGAGAGTCAACAGATGTTCGTCTTGCACCCATGGAGGTTGAAGACTCAAGCTATCTTGGTTTTAGAGTTGAAATCCCATTTCTTCCTTTTCGTTTATCTTGGACTAATAGAACTTCTAGGCCAAGTTGTTGATATTTTCATGATTGGAATGACTTACTCAATGACTGGGAGAGACAATAGAAGTTCACCTTGCACCCATGGAGGTTGAAGAATCAAGCAAACTTGGTTTTAGAGTTGAAAGCTCATTTCTTCCTTTTCGGTTTATCTTGGACTAATAGAACTTCTAGGCCAAGTTGTTGATGTTTTCATGATTGGAATGAGTTAGTCAATGAATGGGAGAGTCAACAGATGTTCGTCTTGCACCCATTGAAGTTGAAGACTCAAGGTATATTGGTTTTAGAGTTGAAAGCTCATTTCTTCCTTTTCGGTTTATCTTGGACTAATAGAACTTCTAGGCCAAGTTGTTGATGTTTTCATGATTGGAATGAGTTAGTCAATGAATGGGAGAGTCAACAGATGTTCGTCTTGCACCCATGAAGGTTGAAGACTCAAGCTATCTTGGTTTTAGAGTTGAAAGCTCATTTCTTCCTTTTCGGTTTATCTTGGACTAATAGAACTTCTAGGCCAAGTTATTGATGTTTTCATGATTGGAATGAGTTAGTCAATGAATGGGAGAGTCAATTGATGTTCGTCTTGCACCCATGGAGGTTGAAGACTCAAGCTATCTTGGTTTTAGAGTTGAAAGCCTCTTTCATCCTTTTCGGTTTATCTTGGACTAATAGAACTTCTAGGCCAAGTTGTTAATGTTTTCATGATTGGAATGAGTTAGTCAATGAATGGGAGAGTCAACAGATGTTCGTCTTGCACCCATGGAGGTTGAAGACTCAAGCAATCTTGGTTTTAGAGTTGAAAGCCCATTTCTTCATTTCGGTTTATCTTGGACTAATAGAACTTCTAGGCCAAGTTGTTGATGTTTTCATGATTGGAATGAGTTAGTCAATGAATGGGGGAGTCAACAGATGTTCGCCTTGCACCCATGGTGGTTGAAGACTCAAGCAATCTTGGTTTTAGAGTTGAAAGCCCATTTCTTCCCTCTTCGTTTCTCTTGGTCTAATAGAACTTCTAGGCCAAGTTGTTTATGTTTTCATGATTGGAATGAGTTAGTCAATGAATGGGAGAGTCAACAGATGTCTGCCTTGCACCCATGGAGGTTGAAGACTCAAGCTATCTTGGTTTTAGAGTTGAAAACTCATTTCTTCCCTTTCGGTTTATCTTGGACTAATAGAACTTCTAGGCCAAGTTGTTGATGTTTTCACGATTGGAATGAGTTAGTCAATAAATGGGAGAGTCAACAGATGTTCATCTTGCACCCATAGAGGATGAAGACTCAAACTATCTTGGTTTTAGAGTTGAAAGCTCATTTCTTCTTTCAAGGTTTATCTTGGACTAATAGAACTTCTAGGCCAAGTTGTTGATGTTTTCATGATTGGAATGAGTTAGTCAATGAATGGGAGAGTCAATGCATGTTCTGCCTTGCACCCATGAAGGTTGAAGACTCAAGCTATCTTGGTTTTAGAGTTGAAAGCTCATTTCCTTCTTTTCGGTTTATCTTGGACTAATAGAACTTCTAGGCCAAGTTGTTGATGTTTTCATGATTGGAATGAATTAGTCAATGAATGGGAGAGTCAACAGATGTTCGTCTTGCACCCATGCAGGTTGAAAACTCAAGCTATCTTGGTTTTAGAGTTGAAAGCCCATTTCTTCCTTTTCGAATTATCTGGGACTAATAGAACTTCTAGGCCAAGTTGTTGATGTTTTCACGAATGGAATGAGTTAGTCAATCAATGGGTGAGTCAACAGATGTTCGTCTTGCACCCATGGACGTTGAAGTCTCAAGCTATCTTGGTTTTAGAGTTGAAAGCTCATTTCTTCTTTTTCGGTTTATCTTGGACTAGTAGAACATCTAGGCCAAGTTGTTGATGTTTTCACGATTGGAATGAGTTAGTCGATAAAAGGGAGAGTCAACAGATGTTCGCCTTGCACCCATGGAGGTTGAAGACTCAAGCTATCTTGGTTTTAGAGTTGAAAGCTCATTTCTTCTTTTCGGTTTATCTTGGACTAATAGAACTTCTAGGCCAAGTTATTGATGTTTTCATGATTGGAATGAGTTAGTCAATGAATGGGAGAGTCAACAGATGTCTGCCTTGCACCCATGGAGGTTGAAGACTCAAGCTATCTTGGTTTTAGAGTTGAAAGCCCATTTCTTCTTTTCGGTTTATCTTGGACTAATAGAACTTCTAGGCCAAGTTGTTGATGTTTTCATGATTGGAATGAGTTAGTCAATGAATGGGAGAGTCAACAGATGTTCGTCTTGCACCCATGGAGGTTGAAGACTCAAGCTATCTTGGTTTTAGAGTTGAAAGCTCATTTCTTCCTTTTCGGTTTATCTTGGACTAATAGAACTTCTAGGCCAAGTTGTTGATGTTTTCATGATTGGAATGAGTTAGTCAATGAATGGGAGAGTCAACAGATGTTCGTCTTGCACCCATGAAGGTTGAAGACTCAAGCTATCTTGGTTTTAGAGTTGAAAGCTCATTTCTTCTTTTTCGGTTTATCTTGGACTAATAGAACTTCTAGGCCAAGTTGTTGATGTTTTCATGATTGGAATGAGTTAGTCAATGAATGGGAGAGTCAATAGATGTTCGTCTTGCACCGATGGAGGTTGAAGACTCAAGCAATCTTGGTTTTAGAGTTGAAAGCTCATTTCTTCCTTTTCGGTTTATGTTGGACTGATAGAACTTCTAGGCCAAGTTGTTGATGTTTTCATGATTGGAATGGGTTAGTAAATGGATGGGAGAGTCAATTGATGTTCGTCTTGCACCCATGGAGGTTGAAGACTCAAGCAATCTTGGTTTTAGAGTTGAAAGCTCATTTCTTCCTTTTCGGTTTATCTTGGACTAATAGAACTTCTAGGCCAAGTTATTGATGTTTTCATGATTGGAATGAGTTAGTCAATGAATGGGAGAGTCAACAGATGTCTGCCTTGCACCCATGAAGGTTGAAGACTCAAGCTATCTTGGTTTTAGAGTTGAAAGCTCATTTCTCCTTTTCGCTTATCTTGGACTAATAGAACTTCTAGGCCAAGTTGTTGATGTTTTCATGATTGGAATGAGTTAGTATATGCAATGGAGATTCAACAGTTGCTCGCCTTCCACCCATGGAGGTTGAAGACTCAAGCAATCTTGGTTTTAGAGTTGAAAGCCCATTTCTTCTTTTCGGTTTATCTTGGACTTATAGAACTTCTAGGCCAAGTTGTTGATGTTTTCATGATTGGAATGGGTTAGTCAATGAATGGGAAAGTCAATAGATGTTCGTCTTGCACCGATGGAGGTTGAAGACTCAAGCATTCTTGGTTTTAGAGTGGAAATCCCATTACTTCGATCTTGATTTATCTTGGACTAATAGAACTTCTAGGCCAAGTTGTTGATGTTTTCATGATTGGAATGAGTTAGTCAATGAATGGGAGAGTCAACAGATGTTCGTCTTGCACCCATGAAGGTTGAAGACTCAAGCTATCTTGGTTTTAGAGTTGAAAGCTCATTTCAGCCTTTTCAGTTTATCTTGGACTAATAGAACTTCTAGGCCAAGTTGTTGATGTTTTCATGATTGCAATGAGTAAGTCAATGAATGGGAGAGTCAATGCATGTTCGCCTTGCACCCATGAAGGTTGAAGACTCAAGCTATCTTGGTTTTTGAGTTGAAAGCTCATTTCCTCCTTTTCGGTTTATCTTGGACTAATAGAACTTCTAGGCCAAGTTGTTAATGTTTTCATGATTGGAATGAGTTAGTCAATGAATGGGAGAGTCAACAGATGTTCGTGTTGCACCCATGGAGGTTGAAGACTCAAGCTATCTTGGTTTTAGAGTTGAAAGCTCATTTCTTCCTTTTCGATTTATCTTGGACTAATAGAACTTCTAGGCCAAGTTGTTGATGTTTTCATGATTGGAATGGGTTAGTAAATGAATGGGAGAGTTAATAGATGTTCGTCTTGCACCCTTGGAGGTTGAAGACTCAAGCAATCTTGGTTTTAGAGTTGAAAGCCCATTTCGTCGGTCTCGGTTTATCTAGGACTAATAGAAATTGGAGGCCAAGTTGTTGATGTTTTCATGATTGGAATGAGTTAGTCAATGAATGGGAGAGTCAACAGATGTCTGCCTTGCACCCATGGAGGTTGAAGACTCAAGCTATCTTGGTTTTAGAGTTGAAAGCTCATTTTTTCCTTTTCGGTTTATCTTGGACTAATAGAACTTCTAGGCAAGTTGTTGATGTTTTCATGATTGGAATGAGTAAGACAATGAATGGGAGAGTCAACAGATGTTCGAATTGCACCCATGGAGGTTGAAGATTCAAGCTATCTTGGTTTTAGAGTTGAAAGCTCATTTCTTCTTTTCGGTTTATCTTGGACTAATAGAACTTCTAGGCCAAGTTGTTGATGTTTTCATGATTGGAATGAGTTAGTCAATGAATGGGAGAGTCAACAGATGTTCGCCTTGCACCCATGGAGGTTGAAGACTCAAGCTATCTTGGTTTTAGAGTTGAAAGCTCATTTCTTCCTTTTCGGTTTATCTTGGACTAATAGAACTTCTAGGCCAAGTTGTTGATGTTTTCATGATTGGAATTGGTTAGTAAATGAATGGGAGAGTCAACAGATGTTCGTTTTGCACACATTCAGGTTGAAGACTCAAGATATCTTGGTTTTGGAGTTGAAATCTCATTTCTTCTTTTTCTGTTTATCTTGGACAAATAGAACTTCTAGGCCAAGTTGTAGATGTTTTCATGATTGGAATGAGTTAGTCAATGAATGGGAGAGTCAACAGATATTCCTCTTGCACCCATTAGGTTGAAGACTCAAGCAATCTTGGTTTTAGAGTTGAAAGCTCATTTCTTCCTTTTCGGTTTATCTTGGACTAATAGAACTTCTAGGCCAAGTTGTTGATGTTTTCATGATTGGAATGAGTTAGTCAATGAATGGGAGAGTCAATAGATGTTCGTCTTGCACCCATGAAGGTTGAAGACTCAAGCTATCTTGGTTTTAGAGTTGAAAGCCCATTTCTTCGGTCTCGGTTTATCTTGGACTAATAGAACTTCTAGGCCAAGTTGTTGATGTTTTCATGATTGGAATGAGTTAGTCAATGAATGGGAGAGTCAATAGATGTTCGTCTTGCACCCATGGAGGTTTAAGACTCAAGCTATCTTGGTTTTAGAGTTGAAAGCTCATTTCTTCCTTTTCGGTTTATCTTGGACAAATAGAACTTCTAGGCCAAGTTGTTGATGTTTTCATGATTGGAATGAGTTAGTCAATGAATGGGAGAGTCAACAGATATTCGTCTTGCACACATTAGGTTGAAGACTCAAGCAATCTTGGTTTTAGAGTTGAAAGCTCATTTCTTCCTTTTCGGTTTATCTTGGACTAATAGAACTTCTAGGCCAAGTTGTTGATGTTTTCATGATTGGAATGAGTTAGTCAATGAATGGGAGAGTCAACAGATGTTCGTCTTGCACCCATGAAGGTTGAAGACTCAAGCTATCTTGGTTTTAGAGTTGAAAGCCCATTTCTTCTTTTCGGTTTATCTTGGACTAATAGAACTTCTAGGCCAAGTTGTTGATGTTTTCATGATTGGAATGAGTTAGTCAATGAATGGGAGAGTCAATGATGTTCGCCTTGCACCCATGAAGGTTGAAGACTCAAGCTATCTTGGTTTTAGAGTTGAAAGCTCATTTCTTCTTTTCGGTTTATCTTGGACTAATAGAACTTCTAGGCCAAGTTGTTGATGTTTTCATGATTGGAATGAGTTAGTCAATGAATGGGAGAGTCAATGATGTTCGCCTTGCACCCATGGAGGTTGAAGACTCAAGCTATCTTGGTTTTAGAGTTGAAAGCTCATTTTTTCCTTTTCGGTTTGTCTTGGATTAATAGAACTTCTAGGCCAAGTAGTTGATGTTTTCATGATTGGAATGAGTTAGTCAATGAATGGGAGAGTCAACAGATGTCTGCCTTGCACCCATGAAGGTTGAAGACTCAAGCTATCTTGGTTTTAGAGTTGAAAGCTCATTTCTTCCTTTTCGTTTATCTTGGACTAATAGAACTTCTAGGCCAAGTTGTTGATGTTTTCATGATTGGAATGAGTTAGTCAATGAATGGGAGAGTCAACAGCATGTTCGTCTTGCACCCTTGGAGGTTGAAGACTCAAGCAATCTTGGTATTAGAGATGAAAGCCCATTTCGTCGGTCTCGGTTTATCTTGGACTAATAGAACTTCTAGGCCAAGTTGTTGATGTTTTCATGATTGCAATGAGTAAGTCAATGAATGGGAGAGTCAACAGATGCTCGTGTTGAACCCATGGAGGTTGAAGACTCACGCTATCTTGGTTTTTGAGTTGAAAGCTCATTTCATCCTTTTCGGTTTATCTTGGACTAATAGAACTTCTAAGCCAAGTTGTTGATGTTTTCATGATTGCAATGAGTAAGACAATGAATGGGAGAGTCAACAGATGTTGGTCTTGCACCCATGGAGGTTGAAGACTCAAGCTATCATGGTTTTAGAGTTGAAAGCTCATTTCCTTTTCGTTTATCTTGGACTAATAGAACTTCTAGGCCAAGTTTTTGATGTTTTCATGATTGGAATGAGTAAGTCAATGAATGGGAGAGTCAACAGATGTTGGTCTTCCACCCATGGAGGTTGAAGAGTCAAGCAATCTTGGTTTTAGAGTTGAAAGCCCATTTCTCGGTCTAGGTTTATCTTGGACTAATAGAACTTCTAGGCCAAGTTGTTGATGTTTTCATGATTGGAATGAGTTAGTCAATGAATGGGGGAGTCAACAGATGTTCGCCTTGCACCCATGGTGGTTGAAGACTCAAGCAATCTTGGTTTTAGAGTTGAAAGCTCATTTCTTCCTTTTCGGTTTATCTTGGACTAATAGAACTTCTAGGCCAAGTTGTTGATGTTTTCATGATTGGAATGAGTTAGTCAATGAATGGGAGAGTCAACAGATGTTCGTCTTGCACCCATGAAGGTTGAAGACTCAAGCTATCTTGGTTTTAGAGTTGAAAGCTCATTTCCTCCTTTTCGGTTTATCTTGGACTAATAGAACTTCTAGGCCAAGTTGTTGATGTTTTCATGATTGGAATGAGTTAGTCAATGAATGGGAGAGTCAACAGATGTTCGCCTTGCACCCATGGAGGTTGAAGACTCAAGCTATCTTGGTTTTAGAGTTGAAAGCTCATTTCTTCCTTTTCGGTTTATCTTGGACTAATAGAACTTCTAGTCCAAGTTGTTGATGTTTTCATGATTGGAATGAGTTAGTCAATGAATGGGAGAGTCAATAGATGTTCGTCTTGCACCCATGGTGGTTGAAGACTCAAGCAATCTTGGTTTTAGAGTTGAAAGCCCATTTCTTCCTTTTCGAATTATCTTGGACTAATAGAAATTCTAGGCCAAGTTGTTGATGTTTTCATGATTGCAATGAGTTAGTCAATGAATAGGAGAGTCAACAGATGTTCGACATGCGCCCATGGAGGTTGAAGACTCAAGCTATCTTGGTTTTAGAGTTGAAAGCTCATTTCTTCCTTTTCGGTTTATCTTGGACTAATAGAACTTCTAGGCCAAGTTGTTGATGTTTTCACGATTGGAATGAGTTAGTCAATAAATGGGAGAGTCAACAGATGTTCGACTTGCACCCATGGAGGTTGAAGACTGAAGCTATCTTGGTTTTAGAGTTGAAAGCTCATTTCTTCCTTTTCTGTTTATCTTGGACTAATAGAACTTCTAGGCCAAGTTGTTGATGTTTTCATGATTGGAATGAGTTAGTCAATGAATGGGAGAGTCAACAGATGTTCGTCTTGCACCCATGGAGGTTGAAGACTCAAGCTATCTTGGTTTTAGAGTTGAAAGCCCATTTCTTCTTTTTCGGTTTATCTTGGACTAGTAGAACTTCTAAGCCAAGTTGTTGATGTTTTCATGATTGGAATGAGTTAGTCAATGAATGGAAGAGTCAATGCATGTCTGCCTTGCACCCATGAAGGTTGAAGACTCAAGCTATCTTGGTTTTAGAGTTGAAAGCTCATTTCTTCATTTTCGATTTATCTTGGACTAATAGAACTTCTAGGCCAAGTTGTTGATGTTTTCATGATTGGAATGAGTTAGTCAATGAATGGGAGAGTCAACAGATGTTCGTCTTGCACCCATGGAGGTTGAAGACTCAAGCTATCTTGGTTTTAGAGTTGAAAGCTCATTTCCTTTTTCGTTTATCTTGGACTAATAGAACTTCTAGGCCAAGTTGTTGATGTTTTCATGATTGGAATGAGTTAGTCAATGAATGGGAGAGTCAACAGATGTTCGTCTTGCACCCATGGAGGTTGAAGACTCAAGCTATCTTGGTTTTAGAGTTGAAAGCTCATTTCCTCCTTTTCGGTTTATCTTGGACTAATAGAACTTCTAGGCCAAGTTGTTAATGTTTTCATGATTGGAATGAGTTAGTCAATGAATGGGAGAGTCAACAGATGTTCGTCTTGCACCCATGATGGTTGAAGACTCAAGCTATCTTGGTTTTAGAGTTGAAAGCTCATATCTTCCTTTTCGGTTTATCTTGGACTAATAGAACTCCTAGGCCAAGTTGTTGATATTTTCATGATTGGAATGGGTTAGTCAATGAATGGGAGAGTCAATAGATGTTCGTCTTGCACCGATGGAGGTTGAAGACTCAAGCATTCTTGGTTTTAGAGTTGAAATCCCATTTCTTCGGTCTTGATTTATCTTGGACTAATAGAACTTCTAGGCCAAGTTGTTGATGCTTTCATGATTGGAATGAATTAGTCAATGAATGGGAGAGTCAACAGATGTTCGTCTTGCACCCATGCAGGTTGAAAACTCAAGCTATCTTGGTTTTAGAGTTGAAAGCTCATTTCTTCCTTTTCGAATTATCTGGGACTAATAGAACTTCTAGGCCAAGTTGTTGATGTTTTCACGAATGGAATGAGTTAGTCAATCAATGGGTGAGTCAACAGATGTTCGTCTTGCACCCATGGACGTTGAAGTCTCAAGCTATCATGGTTTTAGAGTTGAAGGCTCATTTCTTCCTTTGGTTTATCTTGGACTAATAGAACTTCTAGGCCAAGTTGTTGATGTTTTTATGATTGGAATGAGTTAGTCAATGAATGGGAGAGTCAACAGATGTCTCGTCTTGCACCCATGAAGGTTGAAGACTCAAGCTATCTTGGTTTTAGAGTTGAAAGCTCATTTCTTCCTTTTCGGTTTATCTTGGACTAATAGACTTCTAGGCCAAGTTGTTGATGTTTTCATGATTGGAATGAGTTAGTCAATGAATGGGAGAGTCAACAGATGTTCGCCTTGCACCCATGAAGGTTGAAGACTCAAGCTATCTTGGTTTTAGAGTTGAAAGCTCATTTCCTTCTTTTCGGTTTATCTTGGACTAATAGAACTTCTAGGCCAAGTTGTTGATGTTTTAATGATTGGAATGAGTTAGTCAATGAATGGGAGAGTCAACAGATGTCTGCCGTGCACCCATGGAGGTTGAAGACTCAAGCTATCTTGGTTTTAGAGTTGAAAGCTCATTTCCTCCTTTTCGCTTATCTTGGACTAATAGAACTTCTACTCCAAGTTGTTTATGTTTTAATGATTGTAATGAGTTAGTCAATGAATGGGAGAGTCAATAGATGTTCGCCTTGCACCCATGGAGGTTGAAGACTCAAGCTATCTTGGTTTTAGAGTTGAAAGCCCATTTCCTTCCTTTGGTTTATCTTGGACTAATAGAACTTCTAGGCCAAGTTGTTGATGTTTTCATGATTGGAATGAGTTAGTCAATGAATGGGAGAGTCAACAGATGTCGTGCCTTGCACCCATGGAGGTTGAAGACTCAAGTTATCTTGGTTTTAGAGTTGAAAGCTCATTTCCTCCTTTTCGGTTTATCTTGGACTAATAGAACTTCTAGGCCAAGTTGTTGATGTTTTCATGATTGGAATGAGTTAGTCAATGAATGGGAGAGTCAATGCATGTTCGCCTTGCACCCATGGAGGTTGAAGACTCAAGCTATCTTGGTTTTAGAGTTGAAAGCCCATTTCTTCTTTTCGCTTTATCTTGGACTAATAGAAATTCTAGGCCAAGTTGTTAATGTTTTCATGATTGCAATGAGTTAGTCAATGAATGGGAGAGTCAACAGATGTTCGAATTGCACCCATGGAGGTTGAAGACTCAAGCTATCTTGGTTTTAGAGTTGAAAGCTCATTTCTTCCTTTTCGGTTTATCTTGGACTAATAGAACTTCTAGGCCAAGTTGTTGATGTTTTCATGATTGGAATGAGTTAGTCAATGAATGGGAGAGTCAACAGATGTTCGTCTTGCACCCATAGTGGTTGAAGACTCAAGCAATCTTGGTTTTAGAGTTGAAAGCCCATTTCTTCTTTTCGGTTTATCTTGGACTAATAGAACTTCTAAGCCAAGTTGTTGATGTTTTCATGATTGGAATGAGTTAGTCAATGAATGGGAGAGTCAACAGATATTCGTCTTGCACCCATGAAGGTTGAAGACTCAAGCTATCTTGGTTTTAGAGTTGAAAGCTCATTTCTTCCTTTTCGGTTTATCTTGGACTAATAGAACTTCTAGGCCAAGTTGTTGATGTTTTCATGATTGGAATGAGTTAGTCAATGAATGGGAGAGTCAACAGATGTTCGTCTTGCACCCATGGAGGTTGAAGACTCAAGCTATCTTGGTTTTAGAGTTGAAAGCTCATTTCTTCCTTTTCGGTTTATCTTGGACTAATAGAACTTCTAGGCCAAGTTGTTGATGTTTTCATGATTGGAATGGGAGAGTAAATAGATGTTCGTCTTGCACCCATGAAGGTTGAAGACTCAAGCAATCTTGGTTTTAGAGTTGAAAGCTCATTTCTTCCTTTTCGGTTTATCTTGGACTAATAGAACTTCTAGGCCAAGTTGTTTATGTTTTCATGATTGGAATGGGTTAGTAAATGAATGGGAGAGTCAATAGATGTTCGTCTTGCACCCATGGAGGTTGAAGACTCAAGCTATCTTGGTTTTAGAGTTGAAAGCTCATTTCTTTTCTCGGTTTATCTTGGACTAATAGAACTTCTAAGCCAAGTTGTTGATGTTTTCATGATTGCAATGAGTAAGACAATGAATGGGAGAGTCAACAGATGTTCGAATTGCACCCATGGAGGTTGAAGTTTCAAGCTATCTTGGTTTTAGAGTTGAAAGCCCATTTCTTCTTTTCGGTTTATCTTGGACTAATAGAACTTCTAGGCCAAGTTGTTGATGTTTTCATGATTGGAATGAGTTAGTCAATGAATGGGAGAGTCAACAGATGTTCGTCTTGCACCCATGGAGGTTGAAGACTCAAGCTATCTTGGTTTTAGAGTTGAAAGCTCATTTCTTCCTTTTCGGTTTATCTTGGACTAATAGAACTTCTAGGCCAAGTTGTTGATGTTTTCATGATTGGAATGAGTTAGTCAATGAATGGGAGAGTCAACAGATGTTCGTCTTGCACCCATGAAGGTTGAAGACTCAAGCTATCTTGGTTTTAGAGTTGAAAGCTCATTTCTTCTTTTTCGGTTTATCTTGGACTAATAGAACTTCTAGGCCAAGTTGTAGATTTCTTCATGATTGGAATGGGTTAGTCAATGATTGGGAGAGTCAACAAATGTCTGCCTTGCACCCATGGTGGTTGAAGACTCAAGCTATCTTGGTTTTAGAGTTGAAAGCTCATTTCTTCATTTTCAGTTTATCATGGACTAATAGAACTTCTAGGCCAAGTTGTTGATGTTTTCATGATTGCAATGAGTAAATCAATGAATAGGTTAGTCAACAGATGTTCGCCTTGCACCCATGGAGGTTGAAGACTCAAGCTATCTTGGTTTTAGAGTTGAAAGTTCATTTCTTCCTTTTCGGTTTATGTTGGACTAATAGAACTATTTGGCCAAGTGGTTGATATTTTCATGATTGGAATGGGTTTGTCAATGAATGGGAGAGTCAACAGATGTTCGTCTTGCACCCATGGAGGTTGAAGACTCAAGCTATCTTGGTTTTAGAGTTGAAAGCCCATTTCTTCTTTTCGGTTTATCTTGGACTAATAGAACTTCTAGGCCAAGTTGTTGATGTTTTCACGATTGGAATGAGTTAGTCAATGAAAGGGAGAGTCAACAGATGTTCGCCTTGCACCCATGCGGTTGAAAACTCAAGCTATCTTGGTTTTAGAGTTGAAAGCTCATTTCTTCCTTTTCGGTTTATCTTGGACTAATAGAACTGTTAGGCCAAGTTGTTGATGTTTTCACGATTGGAATGAGTTAGTCAATTAATGGGAGAGTCAACAGATGTTCGTCTTGCACCCATGGAGGTTGAAGACTCAAGCTATCTTGGTTTTAGAGTTGAAAGCTCATTTCTTCCTTTTCGGTTTATCTTGGACTAATAGAACTACTAGGCCAAGTTGTTGATGTTTTCATGATTGGAATGAGTTAGTCAATGAATGGGAGAGTCAACAGATGTTCGCCTTGCACCCATGAAGGTTGAAGACTCAAGCTATCTTGGTTTTAGAGTTGAAAGCTCATTTCCTCCTTTTCGATTTATCTTGGACTAATAGAACTCTTAGGCCAAGTTGTTGATGTTTTCATGATTGGAATGGGTTAGTCAATGAATGGGAAAGTCAATAGATGTTGGCCTTGCACCGATGGAGGTTGAAGACTCAAGCATTCTTGGTTTTAGAGTTGAAATCCCATTTCTTCTGTCTTGATTTATCTTGGACTAATAGAACTGTTAGGCCAAGTTGTTGATGTTTTCACGATTGGAATGAGTTAGTCAATTAATGGGAGAGTCAACAGATGTTCGCCTTGCACCCATGGAGGTTGAAGACACAAGCTATCTTGGTTTTAGAGTTGAAAGCTCATTTCTTCTTTTTCGGCTTATCTTGGACTAATAGAAATTGTTGGCCAAGTTGTTGATGTTTTCATGATTGGAATGAGTTAGTCAATGAATGGGAGAGTCAACTGATGTTCGAATTGCACCCGCGGAGGCTGAAGACTCAAGCTATCTTGGTTTTAGAGTTGAAAGCTCATTTCTTCCTTTTCGGTTTATCTTGGACTAATAGAACTTCTAGGCCAAGTTGTTGATGTTTTCATGATTGGAATGAGTTAGTCAATGAATGGGAGAGTCAACAGATGTTCGACTTGCACCCATAAAGGTTGAAGACTCAAGCTATCTTGGATTTAGAGTTGAAAGCTCATTTCCTCCTTTTCGGTTTATCTTGGACTAATAGAACTTCTAGGCCAAGTTGTTGATGTTTTCATGATTGGAATGAGTTAGTCAATGAATGGGAGAGTCAACAGATGTTCTGCATTCACGCATGGAGGTTGAAGAATCAAGCTATCTGGGGTTTAGAGTTGAAAGCTCATTTCTTCCTTTTCGGTTTATCTTGGACTAATAGAACTTCTAGGCCAAGTTGTTGATGTTTTCATGATTGGAATGAGTTAGTCAATGAATGGGAGAGTCAACAGATGTTCGCCTTGCACCCATGAAGGTTGAAGACTCAAGCAATAATGGTTTTAGAGATGAAAGCTCATTTCTTCCTTTTCGATTAATCTTGGACTAATAGAACTTCTAGGCCAAGGTGTTGATGTTTTCATGATTGGAATGAGTTAGTCAATGAATGGGAGAGTCAATAGATGTCCGTCTTGCACCCATGGAGGTTTAAGACTCAAGCTATCTTGGTTTTAGAGTTGAAAGCTCATTTCTTCCTTTTCGGTTTATCTTGGACTAATAGAACTTCTACGCCAAGTTGTTGATGTTTTCATGATTGGAATGAGTTAGTCAATGAATGGGAGAGTCAACAGATGTTCGAATTGCACCCATGGAGGTTGAAGACTCAAGCTATCTTGGTTTTAGAGTTGAAAGCCCATTTCTTCGGCCTTGGTTTATCTTGGACTAATAGAACTTCTAGGCCAAGTTGTTGATGTTTTCATGATTGGAATGAGTTAGTCAATGAATGGGAGAGTCAACAGATGTTCGTCTTGCACCCATGAAGGTTGAAGACTCAACCTATCTTGGTTTTAGAGTTGAAAGCTCATTTCCTCCTTTTTCATTTATCTTGGACTAATAGAACTTCTAGGCCAAGTTGTTGTTGTTTTCATGATTGGAATGAGTTAGTCAATTAATGGGAGAGTCAATAGATGTTCGTCTTGCACCCATGGAGGTTGAAGACTCAAGCTATCTTGGTTTTAGAGTTGAAAGCTCATTTCTTTTCTCGGTTTATCTTGGACTGATAGAACTTCTAGGCCAAGTTGTTGATGTTTTCATGATTGGAATGAGTTAGTCAATGAATGGGGGAGTCAACAGATGTTCGCCTTGCACCCATGGTGGTTGAAGACTCAAGCAATCTTGGTTTTAGAGTTGAAAGCCCATTTCTTCTGTCTTGGTTTATCTTGGACTAATAGAACTTCTAGGCCAAGTTGTTGATGTTTTCATGATTGGAATGAGTTAGTCAATGAATGTGAGAGTCAATGCATGTTCGTCTTGCACCCATGGAGGGTGAAGACTCAAGCTATCTTGGTTTTAGAGTTGAAAGCTCATTTCCTCCTTTTCGGTTTATCTTGGACTAATAGAACTGTTAGGCCAAGTTGTTGATGTTTTCACGATTGGAATGAGTTAGTCAATGAATGGGAGAGTCAACAGATGTTCGTCTTGCACCCATGGAGGTTGAAGACTCAAGCTATCTTGGTTTTAGAGTTGAAAGCTCATTTCTTCCTTTTCGGTTTATCTTGGACTAATAGAACTTCTAGGCCAAGTTGTTGATGTTTTCATGATTGGAATGGGTTAGTCAATGAATGGGAAAGTCAATAGATGTTGGTCTTGCACCGATGGAGGTTGAAGACTCAAGCATTCTTGGTTTTAGAGTTGAAAGCTCATTTCCTCATTTTTTCGGTTTATCTTGGACTAATAGAACTTCTAGGCCAAGTTGTTGATGTTTTCATGATTGGAATGAGTTAGTCAATGAATGGGAGAGTCAACAGATGTTCGTCTTGCACCCATGGAGGTTGAAGACTCAAGCTATCTTGGTTTTAGAGTTGAAAGCTCATTTCTTCCTTTTCGGTTTATCTTGGACTAATAGAACTCCTAGGCCAAGTTGTTGATATTTTCATGATTGGAATGGGTTAGTCAATGAATGGGAGAGTCAACAGATGTTCGTCTTGCACCCATGGAGGCTGAAGACTCAAGCAATCTTGGTTTTAGAGTTGAAATCCCATTTCTTCTGTCTCGATTTATCTAGGACTAATAGAACTTCTAGGCCAAGTTGTTGATGTTTTCATGATTGGAATGAGTTAGTCAATGATTGGGAGAGTCAACAAATGTTCGCCTTGCACCCATGAAGGTTGAAGACTCAAGCTATCTTGGTTTTAGAGTTGAAAGCTCATTTCTTCCTTTTCGGTTTATCATGGACTAATAGAACTTCTAGGCCAAGTTGTTGATGCTTTCATGATTGGAATGAATTAGTCAATGAATGAGAGAGTCAACAGATGTTCGCCTTGCACCCATGCAGGTTGAAAACTCAAGCTATCTTGGTTTTAGAGTTGAAAGCTCATTTCTTCCTTTTCGGTTTATATTGGACTAATAGAACTTCTAGGCCAAGTTGTTGATGTTTTCATGATTGGAATGAGTTAGTCAATGAATGGGAGAGTCAACAGATGTTCGTCTTGCACCTATGGAGGTTGAAGACTCAAGCTATCTTGGTTTTAGAGTTGAAAGGTCATTTCTGGCTTTTCAGTTTATCTTGGACTAATATAACTTCTAGGCCAAGTTGTTGATGTTTTCATGATTGGAATGAGTTACTCAATGAATGGGAGAGTCAATGCATGTCTGCCTTGCACCCATGAAGGTTGAAGACTCAAGCTATCTTGGTTTTAGAGTTGAAAGCTCATTTCTTCCTTTTCGGTTTATCTTGGACTAATAGAACTTCTAGGCCAAGTTGTTGATGTTTTCATGATTGGAATGAGTTAGTCAATGAATGGGAGAGTCAACAGATGTTCGTCTTGCACCCATGGAGGTTGAAGACTCAAGCTATCTTGGTTTTAGAGTTGAAAGTTCATTTCTTCCTTTTCGGTTTATCTAGGACTAATAGAACTTCTAGGCCAAGTTATTGATGTTTTCATGATTGGAATGAGTTAGTCTAGGAATGGGAGAGTCAATAGATGTTCGCCTTGCACCCAAGGAGGTTGAAGACTCAAGCTATCTTGGTTTTAGAGTTGAAAGCTCATTTCCTCCTTTTCGGTTTATCTTGGACTAATAGAACTTCTAGGCCAAGTTATTGATGTTTTCATGATTGGAATGAGTTAGTCAATGAATGGGAGAGTCAACAGATGTTCTGCCTTGCACCCATGGAGGTTGAAGACTCAAGCTATCTTGGTTTTAGAGTTGAAAGCTCATTTCTTCCTTTTCGGTTTATATTGGACTAATAGAACTTCTAGGCCAAGTTGTTGATGTTTTCATGATTGGAATGAGTTAGTCAATGAATGGGACAGTCAACAGATGTTCTGCCTTGCACCCATGGAGGTTGAAGACTCAAGCTATCTTGGTTTTAGAGTTGAAAGCTCATTTCTTCTTTTTCGTTTATCTTGGACTAATAGAACTTCTAGGCCAAGTTGTTGATGTTTTCATGATTGGAATGAGTTAGTCAATGAATGGGAGAGTCAACAGATGTTCGTCTTGCACCCATGAAGGTTGAAGACTCAAGCTATCTTGGTTTTAGAGTTGAAAGCTCATTTCCTCAGTTTTAGTTTATCTTGGACTAATAGAACTTCTAGGCCAAGTTGTTGATATTTTCATGATTGGAATGAGTTAGTCAATGAATGGGAGAGTCAACAGATGTTCGTCTTGCACCCATGAAGGTTGAAGACTCAAGCTATCTTGGTTTTAGAGTTGAAAGCTCATTTCTTCTCCTTTGTTTATCTTGGACTAATAGAACTTCTAGGCCAAGTTGTTGATGTTTTCATGATTGGAATGAGTTAGTCAATGAATGGGAGAGTCAACAGATGTTCGCCTTGCACCCATGGAGGTTGAAGACTCAAGCTATCTTGGTTTTAGAGTTGAAAGTTCATTTCTTCCTTTTCGGTTTATGTTGGACTAATAGAACTTCTAGGCCAAGTTGTTGATATTTTCATGATTGGAATGAGTTAGTCAATGAATGGGAGAGTCAACAGATGTTCGCCTTGCACCCATGGAGGTTGAAGACTCAAGCTATCTTGGTTTTAGAGTTGAAAGCTCATTTCTTCCTTTTCGGTTTATCTTGGACTAATAGAACTTCTAGGCCAAGTTGTTGATGTTTTCACGATTGGAATGAGTTAGTCAATGAATGGGAGAGTCAACAGATGTTCGCCTTGCACCCATGGAGGTTGAAGACTCAAGCTATCTTGGTTTTAGAGTTGAAAGCTCATTTCTTCCTTTTCGGTTTATCTTGGACTAATAGAACTTCTAGGCCAAGTTGTTGATGTTTTCACGATTGGAATGAGTTAGTCAATGAATGGGAGAGTCAACAGATGTTCGCCTTGCACCCATGGAGGTTGAAGACTCAAGCTATCTTGGTTTTAGAGTTGAAAGCTCATTTCTTCCTTTTCGGTTTATCTTGGACTAATAGAACTTCTAGGCCAAGTTGTTGATGTTTTCATGATTGGAATGAGTTAGTCAATGAATGGGAGAGTCAACAGATGTTCGCCTTGCACCCATGGAGGTTGAAGACTCAAGCTATCTTGGTTTTAGAGTTGAAAGCTCATTTCTTCCTTTTCGGTTTATCTTGGACTAATAGAACTTCTAGGCCAAGTAGTTGATGTTTTCATGATTGGAATGAGTTAGTCAATGAATGGGAGAGTCAACAGATATTCGTCTTGCACCCATGAAGGTTGAAGACTCAAGCTATCTTGGTTTTAGAGTTGAAAGCTCATTTCCTCCTTTTCGATTTATCTTGGACTAATAGAACTGTTAGGCCAAGTTGTTGATGTTTTCACGATTGGAATGAGTTAGTCAATTAATGGGAGAGTCAACAGATGTTCGTCTTGCACCCATGGAGGTTGAAGACTCAAGCTATCTTGGTTTTAGAGTTGAAAGCTCATTTCTTCCTTTTCGGTTTATCTTGGACTAATAGAACTCTAAGGCCAAGTTGTTGATGTTTTCACGATTGGAATGAGTTAGTCAATGAATGGGAGAGTCAACAGATGTTCGCCTTGCACCCATGGAGGTTGAAGACACAAGCTATCTTGGTTTTAGAGTTGAAAGCTCATTTCTTCCTCTTCGGTTTATCTTGGACTAATAGAACTTCTAGGCCAAGTTGTTGATGTTTTCACGATTGGAATGAGTTAGTCAATAAATGGGAGAGTCAACAGATGTCTGCCTTGCACCCATGGAGGATGAAGACTCAAGCTATCTTGGTTTTAGAGTTGAAAGCTCATTTCTTCCTTTTCGGTTTATCTTGGACTAATAGAACTTTTTAGCCAAGTTGTTGATGCTTTCATGATTGGAATGAATTAGTCAATGAATGGGAGAGTCAACAGATGTTCGTCTTGCACCCATGATGGTTTAAGACTCAAGCTATCTTGGTTTTAGAGTTGAAAGCTCATTTCTGGCTTTTCAGTTTATCTTGGACTAATAGAACTTCTAGGCCAAGTTGTTGATGTTTTCATGATTGCAATGAGTAAGTCAATGAATGGGAGAGTCAACAGATGCTCGTGTTGAACCCATGGAGGTTGAAGACTCACGCTATCTTGGTTTTTGAGTTGAAAGCTCATTTCTTCCTTTTCGTTTATCTTGGACTAATAGAACTTCTAAGCCAAGTTGTTGATGTTTTCATTATTGCAATGAGTAAGACAATGAATGGGAGAGTCAACAGATGTTCGAATTGCACCCATGGAGGTTGAAGATTCAAGCTATCTTGGTTTTGGAGTTGAAAGCCCAATTCTTCGGTCTCTTTTTATCTTGGACTAATAGAACTTCTAGGCCATGTTTTTGATGTTCTCATGATTGGAATGAGTAAGTCAATGAATGGGAGAGTCAACAGATGTAATTATTCCACCCATGGAGGTTGAAGACTCAAGCTATCTTGGTTTTAGAGTTGAAAGCTCATTTCTTCCTTTTCGGTTTATCTTGGACTAATAGAACTTCTAGGCCAAGTTGTTGATGTTTTCATGATTGCAATGAGTTAGTCAATGAATGGGAGAGTCAACAGATGTTCGCCTTGCACCCATGGAGGTTGAAGACTCAAGCTATCTTGGTTTTAGAGTTGAAAGCTCATTTCCTCCTTTTCGCTTATCTTGGACTAATAGAACTTCTAGGCCAAGTTGTTGATGTTTTCATGATTGGAATGAGTTAGTCAATGAATGGGAGAGTCAACAGATGTTCGTCTTGCACCCATGGAGGTTGAAGACTCAAGCTATCTTGGTTTTAGAGTTGAAAGCCCATTTCTTCCTTTCGGTTTATCTTGGACTAATAGAACTTCTAGGCCAAGTTGTTGATGCTTTCATGATTGGAATGAATTAGTCAATGAATGAGAGAGTCAACAGATGTTCGCCTTGCACCCATGCAGGTTGAAAACTCAAGCTATCTTGGTTTTAGAGTTGAAAGCTCATTTCTTCGGTCTCGGTTTATCTTGGACTAATAGAACTTCTAGGCCAAGTTGTTGATGTTTTCATGATTGGAATGAGTTAGTCAATGAATGGGAGAGTCAATAGATGTTTGTGGTCCGCCCGTGGAGGTTGAAGACTCAAGCTATCTTCGTTTTTGATTTGAATGCCCCTTTGTTTCGTTTCGGTTTATCTTGGACTAATAGAACTTCTAGGCCAAGTTGTTGATGTTTTCTTGATTGGAATGAGTTAGTCAATGAATGGGAGAGTCAACAGATGTTCGTCTTGCACCCATGGACGTTGAAGACTCAAGCTATCTTGGTTTTAGAGTTGAAAGCTCATTTCTTCCTTTTCGGTTTATCTTGGACTAATAGAACTTCTAGGCCAAGTTGTTGATGTTTTCATGATTGGAATGAGTTGGTCAATGAATGGGAGAGTCAACAGATGTTCGCCTTGCACCCATGGAGGTTGAAGACTCAAGCTATCTTGGTTTTAGAGTTGAAAGCTCATTTCTTCCTTTTCGTTTATCTTGGACTAATAGAACTTCTAGGCCAAGTTGTTGATGTTTTCATGATTGGAATGAGTTAGTCAATGAATGGGAGAGTCAACAGATGTTCGCCTTGCACCCATGAAGGTTGAAGACTCAAGCTATCTTGGTTTTAGAGTTGAAAGCTCATTTCCTCCTTTCCGATTTATCTTGGACTAATAGAACTGTTAGGCCAAGTTGTTGATGTTTTCACGATTGGAATGAGTTAGTCAATTAATGGGAGAGTCAACAGATGTTCGTCTTGCACCCATCGAGGTTCAAGACTCAAGCAATCTTGGTTTTAGAGTTGAAAGCTCATTTCTTCCTTTTCGATTTATCTTGGACTAATAGAACTCTTAGGCCAAGTTGTTGATGTTTTCATGATTGGAATGGGTTAGTCAATGAATGGGAAAGTCAATAGATGTTGGCCTTGCACCGATGGAGGTTGAAGACTCAAGCATTCTTGGTTTTAGAGTTGAAAGCTCATTTCTGCCTTTTCAGTTTATCTTGTACTAATAGATCTTCTAGGCCAAGTTGTTGATCTTTTCATGATTGCAATGACTAAGTCAATGAATGGGTGAGTCAACAGATGTTCGTGTTGCACCCATGGAGGTTGAAGACTCAAGCTATCTTGGTTTTAGAGTTGAAAGCTCATTTCTTCTTTTTCGGTTTATCTTGGACTAATAGAACTTCTAGGCCAAGTTGTTGATGTTTTGATGATTGGAATGAGTTAGTCAATGAATGGGAGAGTCAACAGATGTTCGTCTTGCACCCATGGAGGTTGAAGACTCAAGCTATCTTGGTTTTAGAGTTGAAAGCTCATTTCTTCGATCTTGATTTATCTTGGACTAATAGAAGTTCTAGGCCAAGTTGTTGATCTTTTCAAGATTGTTAATGAGTTAGTCAATGAATGGAAGAGTCAATGCATGTTCGCCTTGCACCCATGAGGTTGAAGACTCAAGCTATCTTGGTTTTAGAGTTGAAAGCTCATTTCTTCCTTTTCGCTTATCTTGGACTAATAGAACTCTTAGGCCAAGTTGTTGATGTTTTCATGATTGGAATGGGTTAGTCAATGAATGGGAAAGTCAATAGATGTTGGCCTTGCACCGATGGAGGTTGAAGACTCAAGCATTCTTGGTTTTAGAGTTGAAATCCCATTTCTTCTGGTTTCGGTTTATCTTGGACTAATAGAACTTCTAGGCCAAGTTGTTGATGTTTTCATGATTGGAATGAGTTAGTCAATGAATGGGAGAGTCAACAGATGTTCGTCTTGCACCCATGGAGGTTGAAGACTCAAGCTATCTTGGTTTTAGAGTTGAAAGCTCATTTCTTCTTTTCGGTTTATCTTGGACTAATAGAACTTCTAGGCCAAGTTGTTGATGTTTTCATGATTGGAATGAGTTAGTCAATGAATGGGAGAGTCAATGCATGTTCGTCTTGCACCCATGGAGGTTGAAGACTCAAGCTATCTTGGTTTTAGAGTTGAAAGCTCATTTCCTCCTTTTCGGTTTATCTTGGACTAATAGAACTTCTAGGCCAAGTTGTTGATGTTTTCATGATTGGAATGAGTTAGTCAATGAATGGGAGAGTCAACAGATGTTCGCCTTGCACCCATGGAGGTTGAAGACTCAAGCTATCTTGGTTTTAGAGTTGAAAGCTCATTTCCTCCTTTTCGGTTTATCTTGGACTAATAGAACTTCTAGGCCAAGTTGTTGATGTTTTCATGATTGGAATGAGTTAGTCAATGAATGGGAGAGTCAACAGATGTTCGTCTTGCACCCATGGAGGTTGAAGAGACAAGCTATCTTGGTTTTAGTGTTGAAAGCCCATTTCTTCGGTCTCGGTTTATCTTGGACAAATAGAACTTCTAGGCCAAGTTGTTGATGTTTTCATGATTGGATTGAGTTAGTCAATGAATGGGAGAGTCAATAGATGTTCGTCTTGCACCCATGAAGGTTGAAGACTCAAGCTATCTTGGTTTTAGAGTTGAAAGCTCATTTCTTCCTTTTCGGTTTATCTTGGACTAATAGAACTTCTAGGCCAAGTTGTTGATGTTTTCACGATTGGAATGAGTTAGTCAATGAATGGGAGAGTCAACAGATGTTCGTCTTGCACCCATGGAGGTTGAAGACTCAAGCTATCTTGGTTTTAGAGTTGAAAGCTCATTTCTTCTTTTTCGGTTTATCTTGGACTAATAGAACTTCTAGGCCAAGTTGTTGATGTTTTCATGATGGCAATGAGTTAGTCAATGAATGGGAGAGTCAATGTATGTTCGCCTTGCACCCATGGAAGGTTGAAGACTCAAGCTATATTGGCTTTAGAGTTGAAAGCTCATTTCCTCCTTTTCGGTTTATCTTGGACTAATAGAACTTCTAGGCCAAGTTGTTGATGTTTTCATGATTGGAATGAGTTAGTCAATGAATGGGAGAGTCAACAGATGTTCGTCTTGCACCCTTGGAGGTTGAAGACTCAAGCTATCTTGGTTTTAGAGTTGAAAGCTCATTTCTTCTTTTTCGGTTTATCTTGGACTAATAGAACTTCTAAGCAAAGTTGTTGATGTTTTCATGATGGCAATGAGTAAGTCAATGAATGGGAGAGTCAACAGATGTTTGAATTGCACCCATGCAGGTTGAAGACTCAAGCAATCTTGGTTTTAGAGTTGAAAGCCCATTTCTTCGGTCTCGGTTTATCTTGGACAAATAGAACTTCTAGGCCAAGTTGTTGATGTTTTCATGATTGGAATGAGTTAGTCAATGAATGGGAGAGTCAACAGATGTCTGCCTTGCACCCATGAAGGTTGAAGACTCAAGCTATCTTGGTTTTAGAGTTGAAAGCTCATTTCCTTCTTTTCGTTTATCTTGGACTAATAGAACTTCTAGGCCAAGTTGTTGATGTTTTCACGATTGGAATGAGTTAGTTAATGAATGGGAGAGTCAACAGGTGTTCGTCTTGCACCCATGGAGGTTGAAGACTCAAGCTATCTTGGTTTTAGAGTTGAAAGCTCATTTCTTCCTTTTCGGTTGATCATGGACTAATAGAACTTCTAGGCCAAGTTATTGATGATTGCATGATTGGAATGAGTTAGTCAATGAATGGGAGAGTCAACAGATGTTCGTCTTGCACCCATGGAGGTTGAAGACTCAAGCTATCTTGGTTTTAGAGTTGAAAGCTCATTTCCTTTTTCGGTTTATCTTGGACTAATAGAACTTCTAGGCCAAGTTGTTGATGTTTTCATGATTGGAATGAGTTAGTCAATGAATGGGAGAGTCAACAGATGTCTGCCTTGCACCCATGGAGGTTGAAGACTCAAGCTATCTTGGTTTTAGAGTTGAAAGCTCATTTCTTCCTTTTCGTTTATCTTGGACTAATAGAACTTCTAGGCCAAGTTGTTGATGTTTTCATGATTGGAATGAGTTAGTCAATGAATGGGAGAGTCAACAGATGTTCTGCCTTGCACCCATGGAGGTTGAAGACTCAAGCTATCTTGGTTTTAGAGTTGAAAGCTCATTTCTTCTCCTTTTCTGTTTATCTTGGACTAATAGAACTTCTAAGCCAAGTTGTTGATGTTTTCATGATTGCAATGAGTAAGTCAATGAATGGGAGAGTCATCAGATGTTCGAATTGCACCCATGGAGGTTGAAGATTCCAGCTATCTTGGTTTTAGAGTTGAAAGCCCAATTCTTCTCCTTGGTTTATCTTGGACTAATAGAACTTCTAGGCCAAGTTGTTAATGTTTTCATGATTGGAATGAGTTACTCAATGAATGGGAGAGTCAATAGATGTTGGTCTTGCACCCACGGAGGTTGAAGACTCAAGCTATCTTGGTTTTAGAGTTGAAAGCTCATTTCTTCTTTTTCGGTTTATCTTGGACTAATAGAACTTCTAAGCCAAGTTGTTGATGTTTTCATGATGGCAATGAGTAAGTCAATGAATGGGAGAGTCAACAGATGTTTGAATTGCACCCATGCAGGTTGAAGACTCAAGCTATCTTGGTTTTAGAGTTGAAAGCTCATTTCTTCCTTTTCGTTTATCTTGGACTAATAGAACTTCTAGGCCAAGTTGTTGATGTTTTCATGATTGGAATGAGTTAGTCAATGAATGGGAGAGTCAACAGATGTTCGTCTTGCACCCATGGAGGTTGAAGACTCAAGCTATCTTGGTTTTAGAGTTGAAAGCTCATTTCTTCCTTTTCGGTTTATCTTGGACTAATAGAACTTCTAGGCCAAGTTGTTGATGTTTTCATGATTGGAATGAGTTAGTCAATGAATGGGAGAGTCAATGCATGTTCGTCTTGCACCCATGAAGGTTGAAGACTCAAGCTATCTTGGTTTTAGAGTTGAAAGCTCATTTCCTCCTTTTCGGTTTATCTTGGACTAATAGAACTTCTAGGCCAAGTTGTTGATGTTTTCATGATTGGAATGAGTTAGTCAATGAATGGGAGAGTCAACAGATGTTCTGCCTTGCACCCATGGAGGTTGAAGACTCAAGCTATCTTGGTTTTAGAGTTGAAAGCTCATTTCCTCCTTTTCGCTTATCTTGGACTAGTAGAACTTCTAAGCCAAGTTGTTGTTTTTTTCATGATTGCAATGAGTAAGTCAATGAATGGAAGAGTCAACGATGTTCGTCTTGCACCCATGAAGGTTGAAGACTCAAGCTATCTCGGTTTTAGAGTTGAAATCCCATTTCTTCTCTTTGGTTTATCTTGGACTAATAGAACTTCTAGGCCAAGTTGTTAATGTTTTCATGATTGGAATGAGTTAGTCAATGAATGGGAGAGTCAACAGATGTTCGCCTTGCACCCATGGAGGTTGAAGACTCAAGCTATCTTGGATTTAGAGTTGAAAGCTCATTTCTTCCTTTTCGCTTATCTTGGACTAATAGAACTTCTAGGCCAAGTTGTTGATGTTTTCATGATTGGAATGAGTTAGTCAATGAATGGGAGAGTCAATGCATGTCTGCCTTGCACCCATGAAGGTTGAATACTCTAGCTATATTGGTTTTAAAGTTGAAAGCTCATTTCTCCTTTTCTGTTTATCTTGGACTAATAGAACTTCTAGGCCAAGTTGTTAATGTTTTCATGATTGGAATGAGTTAGTCAATGAATGGGAGAGTCAACAGATGTTCGTCTTGCACCCATGGAGGTTGAAGACTCAAGCAATCTTGGTTTTAGAGTTGAAAGTTCATTTCATCCTTTTCGGTTTATCTTGGACTAATAGAACTTCTAAGCCAAGTTGTTGATGTTTTCATTATTGCAATGAGTAAGACAATGAATGGGAGAGTCAACAGATGTTCGAATTGCACCCATGGAGGTTGAAGATTCAAGCTATCTTGGTTTTGGAGTTGAAAGCCCAATTCTTCGTTTTCGCTTTATCTTGGACTAATAGAACTTCTAGGCCAAGTTGTTAATGTTTTCATGATTGGAATGAGTTAGTCAATGAATGGGAGAGTCAACAGATGTCTGCCTTGCACCCATGGAGGTTGAAGACTCAAGCAATCTTGGTTTTAGAGTTGAAAGCTCATTTCTTCTGCCTCGGTTTATCTTGGACTAATAGAACTTCTAGGCCAAGTTGTTGATGTTTTCATGATTGGAATGAGTTAGTCAATGAATGGGAGAGTCAATGCATGTTCTGCCTTGCACCCATGAAGGTTGAAGACTCAAGCTATCTTGGTTTTAGAGTTGAAAGCTCATTTCTTCCTTTTCGGTTTATCTTGGACTAATAGAACTTCTAGGCCAAGTTTTTGATGTTTTCATGATTGGAATGAGTTAGTCAATGAATGGGAGAGTCAACAGATGTCTGCCTTGCACCCATGGAGGTTGAAGACTCAAGCTATCTTGGTTTTAGAGTTGAAAGCTCATTTCTTCTCCTTGGTTTATCTTGGACTAATAGAACTTCTAGGCCAAGTTGTTGATGTTTTCATGATTGGAATGAGTTAGTCAATGAATGGGAGAGTCAACAGATGTTCGCCTTGCACCCATGAAGGTTGAAGACTCAAGCTATCTTGGTTTTAGAGTTGAAAGCTCATTTCTTCTTTTTTTCGCTTATCTTGGACTAATAGAAATTCTAGGCCAAGTTGTTAATGTTTTCATGATTGCAATGAGTTAGTCAATGATTGGGAGAGTCAACAGATGTTCGCCTTGCACCCATGGAGGTTGAAGACTCAAGCTATCTTGGATTTAGAGTTGAAAGCTCATTTCTTCTCCTTGGTTTATCTTGGACTAATAGAACTTCTAGGCCAAGTTGTTGATGTTTTCATGATTGGAATGAGTTAGTCAATGAATGGGAGAGTCAATGCATGTTCGCCTTGCACCCATGGAGGTTGAAGACTCAGGCTATCTTGGTTTTAGAGTTGAAAGCTCATTTCCTCCTTTTCGATTTATCTTGGACTAATAGAACTTCTAGGCCAAGTTGTTGATGTTTTCACGAATGGAATGAGTTAGTCAATCAATGGGAGAGTCAACAGATGTTCGTCTTGCACCCATGGACGTTGAAATCTCAAGCTATCATGGTTTTAGAGTTGAAGGCTCATTTCTTCCTTTTCGGTTTATCTTGGACTAATAGAACTGTTAGGCCAAGTTGTTGATGTTTTCACGATTGGAATGAGTTAGTCAATTAATGGGAGAGTCAACAGATGTTCTTCTTGCACCCATGAAGGTTGAAGACTCAAGCTATCTTGGTTTTAGAGTTGAAAGCTCATTTCCTCCTTTTCGGTTTATCTTGGACTAATAGAACTGTTAGGCCAAGTTGTTGATGTTTTCACGATTGGAATGAGTTAGTCAATTAATGGGAGAGTCAACAGATGTTCGTCTTGCACCCATGGAGGTTGAAGACTCAAGCTATCTTGGTTTTAGAGTTGAAAGCTCATTTCCTCCTTTTCGGTTTATCTTGGACTAATAGAACTTCTAGGCCAAGTTGTTGATGTTTTCACGATTGGAATGAGTTAGTCAATGAATGGGAGAGTCAACAGATGTTCATCTTGCACCCATGAAGGTTGAAGACTCAAGCTATCTTGGTTTTAGAGTTGAAAGCTCATTTCTTCCTTTTCGAATTATCTGGGACTAATAGAACTTCTAGGCCAAGTTGTTGATGTTTTCACGAATGGAATGAGTTAGTCAATCAATAGGTGAGTCAACAGATGTTCGTCTTGCACCCATGGACGTTGAAGTCTCAAGCTATCTTGGTTTTAGAGTTGAAAGCTCATTTCTTCTTTTTCGGTTTATCTTGGACTAGTAGAACTTCTAAGCCAAGTTGTTGATGTTTTCAAGATTGGAATGAGTTAGTCAATGAATGGGTGAGTCAATGATGTTCTGCCTTGCACCCATGGAGGTTGAAGACTCAAGCTATCTTGGTTTTAGAGTTGAAAGCTCATTTCTTCCTTTTCGGTTTATCTTGGACTAATAGAACTTCTAGGCCAAGTTGTTGATGTTTTCCCGATTGGAATGAGTTAGTCAATAACTGGGAGAGTCAACAGATGTTCTGCCTTGCACCCACGGAGGTTGAAGACTCAAGCTATCTTGGTTTTAGAGTTGAAAGCTCATTTCTTCCTTTTCGGTTTATCTTGGACTAATAGAAATTCTAGGCCAAGTTGTTAATGTTTTCATGATTGCAATGAGTTAGTCAATGATTGGGAGAGTCAACAGATGTTCGCCTTGCACCCATGGAGGTTGAAGACTCAAGCTATCTTGGATTTAGAGTTGAAAGCTCATTTCCTCCTTTTCGGTTTATCTTGGACTAATAGAACTTCTAGGCCAAGTTGTTGATGTTTTCACGATTGGAATGAGTTAGTCAATGAAAGGGAGAGTCAACAGATGTTCGTCTTGCACCCATGGAGGTTGAAGACACAAGCTATCTTGGTTTTAGAGTTGAAAGCTCATTTCTTCCATTTCGATTTATCTTGGACTAATAGAACTTCTAGGCCAAGTTGTTGATGTTTTCATGATTGGAATGAGTTAGTCAATGAATGGGAGAGTCAACAGATGTCTGCCTTGCACCCATGAAGGTTGAAGACTCAAGCTATCTTGGTTTTAGAGTTGAAAGCTCATTTCTCTTTTCGGTTTATCTTGGACTAATAGAACTTCTAGGCCAAGTTGTTGATGTTTTCATGATTGCAATGAGTTAGTCAATGAATGGGAGAGTCAACAGATGTTCGTGCTGAACCCATGGAGGTTGAAGACTCACGCTATCTTGGTTTTAGAGTTGAAAGCTCATTTCCTCCTTTTCGATTTATCTTGGACTAATAGAACTGTTAGGCCAAGTTGTTGATGTTTTCATGATTGGAATGAGTTAGTCAATGAATGGGAGAGTCAATAGATGTTAGTCTTGCACCCATGGAGGTTGAAGACTCAAGCTATCTTGGTTTTATACTTGAAAGCTCATTTCTTCTTTTCGGTTTATCTTGGACTAATAGAACTTCTAGGCCAAGTTGTTGATGTTTTCATGATTGGAATGAGTTAGTCAATGAATGGGAGAGTCAATGCATGTCTGCCTTGCACCCATGGAGGTTGAAGACTCAAGCTATCTTGGTTTTAGAGTTGAAAGCCCATTTCTTCTTTTCGGTTTATCTTGGACTAATAGAACTTCTAGGCCAAGTTGTTGATGTTTTCATGATTGGAATGAGTTAGTCAATGAATGGGAGAGTCAACAGATGTCTGCCTTGCACCCATGAAGGTTGAAGACTCAAGCTATCTTGGTTTTAGAGTTGAAAGCTTATTTCCTCCTTTTCGGTTTATCTTGGACTAATAGAACTTCTAGGCCAAGTTGTTGATGTTTTCATGATTGGAATGAGTTAGTCAATGAATGGGAGAGTCAATAGATGTTCGCCTTGCACCCATGGAGGTTGAAGACTCAAGCTATCTTTGTTTTTGATTTGAATGCCCATTTCTTCCTTTTCGGTTTATCTTGGACTAATAGAACTTCTAGGCCAAGTTGGTGGTGTTTTCATGATTGGAATGAGTTAGTCAATGAATGGGAGAGTCAACCGATTTTCGTCTTGCACCCATGGAGGTTGAAGACTCAAGCTATCTTGGTTTTAGAGTTGAAAGCTCATTTCTTCCTTTTCGGTTTATCTTGGACTAATAGAACTTCTAGGCCAAGTTGTTGATGTTTTCATAATTGCAATGAGTAAGTCAATGAATGGGAGAGTCAACAGATGTTCGTGCTGAACCCATGGAGGTTGAAGACTCAAGCTATCTTGGTTTTAGAGTTGAAAGCTCATTTCTTCCTTTTCGGTTTATCTTGGACTAATAGAACTTCTAGGCCAAGTTGTTCATGTTTTCATGATTGGAATGAGTTAGTCAATGAATGGGAGAGTCAACAGATGTTCTGCCTTGCACCCATGGAGGTTGAACACTCAAGCTATCTTGGTTTTAGAGTTGAAAGCCCATTTCTTCATCCTTGGTTTATCTTGGACTAATAGAACTTCTAGGCCAAGTTGTTGATGTTTTCATGATTGGAATGAGTTAGTCAATGAATGGGAGAGTCAACAGATGTTCGTCTTGCACCCATGGAGGTTGAAGACTCAAGCAATCTTGGTTTTAGAGTTGAAAGCTCATTTCCTTCTTTTTGGTTTATCTTGGACTAATAGAACTTCTAGGCCAAGTTGTTGATGTTTTCATGATTGGAATGAGTTAGTCAATGAATGGGAGAGTCAACAGATGTCTGCCTTGCACCCATGAAGGTTGAAGACTCTAGCTATCTTGGTTTTAGAGTTGAAAGCTCATTTCATCCTTTTCGGTTTATCTTGGACTAATAGAACTTCTAGGCCAAGTTGTTGATGTTTTCATGATTGCAATGAGTAAGTCAATGAATGGGAGAGTCAACAGATGCTCGTGTTGAACCCATGGAGGTTGAAGACTCACGCTATCTTGGTTTTTTAGTTGAAAGTTCATTTCATCCTTTTCGGTTTATCTTGGACTAATAGAACTTCTAAGCCAAGTTGTTGATGTTTTCATTATTGCAATGAGTAAGACAATGAATGGGAGAGTCAACAGATGTTCGAATTGCACCCATGGAGGTTGAAGATTCAAGCTATCTTGGTTTTGGAGTTGAAAGCCCAATTGTTCGGTCTCTTTTTATCTTGGACTAATAGAAATTCTAGGCCAAGTTGTTAATGTTTTCATGATTGCAATGAGTTAGTCAATGAATGGGAGAGTCAACAGATGTTCGTCTTGCACCCATGGAGGTTGAAGACTCAATCAATCTTGGTTTTAGAGTTGAAAGCCCATTTCTTCTTTTTCGGTTTATCTTGGACTAATAGAAATTGTTGGCCAAGTTGTTGATGTTTTCATGATTGGAATGAGTTAGTCAATGAATGGGAGAGTCAACAGATGTTCGAATTGCACCCATGAAGGTTGAAGACTCAAGCTATCTTGGTTTTAGAGTTGAAAGCCCATTTCTTTTCGGTTTATCTTGGACTAATAGAACTTCTAGGCCAAGTTGTTGATGTTTTCATGATTGGAATGAGTTAGTCAATGAATGGGAGAGTCAATATGTTGTCTTGCACCCATGGAGGTTGAAGACTCAAGCTATCTTGGTTTTAGAGTTGAAAGCTCATTTCTTCTTTTCGTTTATCTTGGACTAATAGAACTTCTAGGCCAAGTTTTTTATGTTTTCATGATTGGAATGAGTTAGTCAATGAATGGGAGAGTCAACAGATGTTCGTCTTGCACCCATGGAGGTTGAAGACTCAAGCTTTCTTGGTTTTAGAGTTGAAAGCTCATTTCTTCCTTTTCGGTTTATCTTGGACTAATAGAACTTCTAGGCCAAGTTGTTAATGTTTTCATGATTGGAATGAGTTAGTCAATGAATGGGAGAGTCAACAGATGTCTGCCTTGCACCCATGGAGGTTGAAGACTCAAGCTATCTTGGTTTTAGAGTTGAAAGCTCATTTCTTCTCCTTCGTTTATCTTGGACTAATAGAACTTCTAGGCCAAGTTGTTGATGTTTTCACGATTGGAATGAGTTAGTCAATGAATGGGAGAGTCAACAGATGTTCGTCTTGCACCCATGGAGGTTGAAGACTCAAGCTATCTTGGTTTTAGAGTTGAAAGCTCATTTCCTCCTTTTCGGTTTATCTTGGACTAATAGAACTTCTAGGCCAAGTTGTTGATGTTTTCACGATTGGAATGAGTTAGTCAATGAATGGGAGAGTCAACAGATGTTCGCCTTGCACCCATGGAGGTTGAAGACACAAGCTATCTTGGTTTTAGAGTTGAAAGCTCATTTCTTCCTCTTCGGTTTATCTTGGACTAATAGAACTTCTAGGCCAAGTTGTTGATGTTTTCACGATTGGAATGAGTTAGTCAATAAATGGGAGAGTCAACAGATGTTCTGCCTTGCACCCATGAAGGTTGAAGACTCAAGCTATCTTGGTTTTAGAGTTGAAAGCTCATTTCCTCCTTTGCGGTTTATCTTGGACTAATAGAACTTCTAGGCCAAGTTGATGATCTTTTCATGATTGGAATGAGTTAGCCAATGAATGGGAGAGTCAACATATGTTCGTGTCGAACCCATGGAGGTTGAAGACTCACGCTATCTTGGTTTTTGAGTTGAAAGCTCATTTCATCCTTTTCTGTTTATCTTGGACTAATAGAACTTCTAAGCCAAGTTGTTGATGTTTTCATGATTGCAATGAGTAAGTCAATGAATGGGAGAGTCATCAGATGTTCGAATTGCACCCATGAAGGTTGAAGACTCAAGCTATCTTGGTTTTAGAGTTGAAAGCTCATTTCTTCCATTTCGCTTTATCTTGGACTAATAGACCTTCTAGGCCAAGTTGATAATGTTTTCATGATTGGAATGAGTTAGTCAATGAATGGGAGAGTCAACAGATGTTCTGCCTTGCACCCATAGAGGTTGAAGACTCAAGCTATCTTGGTTTTAGAGTTGAAAGCTCATTTCCTCCTTTTCGGTTTATCTTGGACTAATAGAACTTCTAGGCCAAGTTGTTGATGTTTTCATGATTGGAATGAGTTACTCAATGAATGGGAGAGTCAATAGATGTTCGCCTTGCACCCACGAAGGTTGAAGACTCAAGCTATCTTGGTTTTAGAGTTGAAAGCTCATTTCTTCCTTTTCGGTTTATCTTGGACTAATAGAACTTCTAGGCCAAGTTGTTGATGTTTTCATGATTGGAATGAGTTAGTTAATGAATGGGAGAGTCAATAGATGTTCGCCTTGCACCCATGGAGGTTGAAGACTCAAGCAATCTTGGTTTTAGAGTTGAAAGCTCATTTCTTTTTTCGCTTATCTTGGACTAATAGAACTTCTAGGCCAAGTTGTTGATGTTTTCACGATTGGAATGAGTTAGTCAATGAATGGGAGAGTCAACAGATGTTCGTCTTGCACCCATGGAGGTTGAAGACTCAAGCTATCTTGGTTTTAGAGTTGAAAGCTCATTTCTTCCTTTTCGGTTTATCTTGGACTAATAGAACTTCTAGGCCAAGTTGTTGATGTTTTCATTATTGGAATGAGTTAGTCAATGAATGGGAGAGTCAATCGATGTTCGTCTTGCACCCATGGAGGTTTAAGACTCAAGCTATCTTGGTTTTAGAGTTGAAAGCTCATTTCTTCCTTTTCGGTTTATCTTGGACTAATAGAACTTCTAGGCCAAGTTGTTGATGTTTTCACGATTGGAATGAGTTAGTCAAAGAGTGGGAGAGTCAACAGATGTTCGTGTTGCACCCATTGAGGTTGAAGACTCAAGCTATCTTGGTTTTAGAGTTGAAAGCTCATATCTTCCTTTTCGGTTTATCTTGGACTAATAGAACTCCTAGGCCAAGTTGTTGATATTTTCATGATTGGAATGGGTTAGTCAATGAATGGATGAGTCAACGATGTTCGTCTTGCACCCATGAAGGTTGAAGACTCAAGCTATCTTGGTTTTAGAGTTGAAAGCTCATTTCCTCCTTTTCGTCTGATCTTGGACTAATAGAACTTCTAGGCCAAGTTGTTGATGCTTTCATGATTGGAATGAATTAGTCAATGAATGGGAGAGTCAACAGATGTTCGTCTTGCACCCATGCAGGTTGAAAACTCAAGCCATCTTGGTTTTAGAGTTGAAAGCTCATTTCTTCCTTTTCGATTTATCTTGGACTAATAGAACTATTAGGCCATGTTGTTGATGTTTTCATGATTGGAATGAGTAAGTCAATGAATGGGAGAGTCAACAGATGTTCGACATGCGCCCATGGAGGTTGAAGACACAAGCTATCTTGGTTTTAGAGTTGAAAGCTCATTTCGTCCTTTTCGATTTATCTTGGACTAATAGAACTTCTAGGCCAAGTTATTGATGTTTTCATGATTGGAATGAGTTAGTCAATGAATGGGAGAGTCAATGCATGTTCTGCCTTGCACCCATGAAGGTTGAAGACTCAAGCTATCTTGGTTTTAGAGTTGAAAGCTCATTTCCTCCTTTTCGCTTATCTTGGACTAATAGAACTTCTAGGCCAAGTTGTTGATGTTTTCATGATTGGAATGAGTTAGTCAATGAATGGGAGAGTCAATAGATGTTCGTCTTGCACCCATGGAGGTTTAAGACTCAAGCTATCTTGGTTTTAGAGTTGAAAGCTCATTTCTTCCTTTTCGGTTTATCTTGGACTAATAGAACTTCTAGGCCAAGTTGTTGATGTTTTCATGATTGGAATGAGTTAGTCAATGAATGGGAGAGTCAATAGATGTTCTGCCTTGCACCCATGAAGGTTGAAGACTCAAGCTATCTTGGTTTTAGAGTTGAAAGCCCATTTCTTCGGTCTTCGTTTATCTTGGACTAATAGAACTTCTAGGCCAAGTTGTTGATGTTTTCATGATTGGAATGAGTTAGTCAATGAATGGGAGAGTCAACAGATGTTCGTCTTGCACCCATGAAGGTTGAAGACTCAAGCTATATTGGTTTTAGAGTTGAAAGCTCATTTCCTTCTTTTCAGTTTATCTTGGACTAATAGAACTTCTAGGCCAAGTTGTTAATGTTTTCATGATTGGAATGAGTTAGTCAATGAATGGGAGAGTCAACAGATGTTCGCCTTGCACCCATGGAGGTTGAAGACTCAAGCAATCTTGGTTTTAGAGTTGAAAGCCCATTTCTTCGGTCTTGGTTTATCTTGGACTAATAGAACTTCTAGGCCAAGTTGTTGATGTTTTCATGATTGGAATGAGTTAGTCAATGAATTGGAGAGTCAACAGATGTTCGTCTTGCACCCATGGAGGTTGAAGACTCAAGCAATCTTGGTTTTAGAGTTGAAAGCTCATTTCTTCCTTTTCGGTTTATCTTGGACTAATAGAACTTCTAGGCCAAGTTGTTGATGTTTTCATGATTGGAATGAGTTAGTCAATGAATGGGAGAGTCAACAGATGTTCGTCTTGCACCCATGATGGTTGAAGACTCAAGCTATCATGGTTTTAGAGTTGAAAGCTCATTTCTGCCTTTTCAGTTTATCTTGTACTAATAGAACTTCTAGGCCAAGTTGTTGATGTTTTCATGATTGGAATGAGTTAGTCAATGAATGGGAGAGTCAACAGATGTTCGTCTTGCACCCATGGAGGTTGAAGACTCAAGCTATCTTGGTTTTAGAGTTGAAAGCTCATTTCCTCCTTTTCGTCTTATCTTGGACTAATAGAACTTCTAGGCCAAGTTGTTGATGCTTTGATGATTGGAATGAGTTAGTCAATGAATGGGAGAGTCAACAGATGTTCGCCTTGCACCCATGGAGGTTGAAGACACAAGCTATCTTGGTTTTAGAGTTGAAAGCTCATTTCTTCTTTTTCGGTTTATCTTGGAGTAATAGAACTTCTAGGCCAAGTTGTTGATGTTTTCATGATTGGAATGAGTTAGTCAATGAATGGGAGAGTCAATGATGTCTGCCTTTGCACCCATGGAGGTTGAAGACTCAAGCTATCTTGGTTTTAGAGTTGAAAGCTCATTTCTCCTTTTCGGTTTATCTTGGACTAATATAACTTCTATGCCAAGTTTTTGATGTTTTCATGATTGGAATGAGTTAGTCAATGAATGGGAGAGTCAATAGATGTTCGCCTTGCACCCATGAAGGTTGAAGACTCAAGCTATCTAGGCTTTAGAGTTGAAAGCTCATTTCTTCCTTTTCGGTTTATCTTGGACTAATAGAACTTCTAGGCCAAGTTGTTGATGTTTTCATGATTGGAATGAGTTAGTCAATGAATGGGAGAGTCAACAGATGTTCGTCTTGCACCCATGGAGGTTGAAGACTCAAGCTATCTTGGTTTTAGAGTTGAAAGCCCAATGAGTCTTTCTAGGGTTATCATGGACTAATAGAACTTATAGGCCAAGTTGTTGATGTTTTCATGATTGGAATGAGTTAGTCAATGAATGGGAGAGTCAAGATGTTCGTCTTGCACCCATGGAGGTTGAAGACTCAAGCTATCTTGGTTTTAGAGTTGAAAGCTCATTTCTTCCTTTTCGGTTTATCTTGGACTAATAGAACTTCTAGGCCAAGTTGTTGATGTTTTCATGATTGGAATGAGTTAGTCAATGAATGGGAGAGTCAACAGATGTTCGTCTTGCACCCATGGAGGTTGAAGACTCAAGCTATCTTGGTTTTAGAGTTGAAAGCTCATTTCTTTTTTTCGGTTTATCTTGGACTAATAGAACTTCTAGGCCAAGTTGTTGATGTTTTCATGATTGGAATGAGTTAGTCAATGAATGGGAGAGTCAACAGATGTTCGCCTTCCACCCATGGAGGTTGAAGACTCAAGCTATCTTGGTTTTAGAGTTGAAAGCTCATTTCTTCCTTTTCGGTTTATCTTGGACTAATAGAACTTCTAGGCCAAGTTGTTGATGTTTTCATGATTGGAATGAGTTAGTCAATGAATGGGAGAGTCAACAGATGTTCGTCTTGCACCCATGAAGGTTGAAGACTCAAGCTATCTTGGTTTTAGAGTTGAAAGCTCATTTCCTCCTTTTCGGTTTATCTTGGACTAATAGAACTTCTAGGCCAAGTTGTTGATGTTTTCATGATTGGAATGAGTTAGTCAATGAATGGGAGAGTCAACAGATGTTCGTCTTGCACCCATGGAGGTTGAAGACTCAAGCTATCTTGGTTTTAGAGTTGAAAGCTCATTTCCTCCTTTTCGATTTATCTTGGACTAATAGAACTCTTAGGCCAAGTTGTTGATGTTTTCACGATTGGAATGAGTTAGTCAATGAATGGGAGAGTCAACAGATGTTCGTCTTGCACCCATGGAGGTTGAAGACTCAAGCTATCTTGGTTTTAGAGTTGAAAGCTCATTTCTTCTTTTTCGGTTTATCTTGGACTAATAGAACTTCTAGGCCAAGTTGTTGATGTTTTCACGATTGGAATGAGTTAGTCAATAAAAGGGAGAGTCAATGCATGTTCGCCTTGCACCCATGGAGGTTGAAGACACAAGCAATCTTGGTTTCAGAATTGAAAGCTCATTTCTTCTTTTTCGGTTTATCTTGGACTAGTAGAACTTCTAGGCCAAGTTGTTGATGTTTTCATGATTGGAATGGGTTAGTCAATGAATGGGAGAGTCAACAGATGTTCGTCTTGCACCCATGATGGTTTAAGACTCAAGCTATCTTGGTTTTAGAGTTGAAAGCTCATTTCTGGCTTTTCAGTTTATCTTGGACTAATAGAACTTCTAGGCCAAGTTGTTGATGTTTTCATGATTGGAATGAGTTAGTCAATGAATGGGAGAGTCAATAGATGTTCGTCTTGCACCCATGGAGGTTTAAGACTCAAGCTATCTTGGTTTTAGAGTTGAAAGCTCATTTCTTCCATTTCGGTTTATCTTGGACTAATAGAACTTCTAAGCCAAGTTGTTGATGTTTTCATGATTGGAATGGGTTAGTAAATGAATGGGAGAGTCAATAGATGTTCGCCTTGCACCCTTGGAGGTTGAAGACTCAAGCAATCTTGGTATTAGAGATGAAAGCCCATTTCGTCGGTCTCGGTTTATCTTGGACTAATAGAACTTCTAGGCCAAGTTGTTGATGTTTTCATGATTGGAATGAGTTAGTCAATGAATGGGAGAGTCAACAGATGTTCGTCTTGCACCCATGGAGGTTGAAGACTCAAGCTATATTGGTTTTAGAGTTGAAAGCTCATTTCTTCCTTTTCGGTTTATCTTGGACTAATAGAACTTCTAGGCCAAGTTGTTGATGTTTTCATGATTGGAATGAGTTAGTCAATGAATGGGAGAGTCAACAGATGTTCGTCTTGCACCCATGGAGGTTGAAGACTCAAGCAATCTTGGTTTTAGAGTTGAAAGCTCATTTCTTCCTTTTCGGTTTATCTTGGACTAATAGAACTTCTAGGCCAAGTTATTGATGTTTTCATGATTGGAATGAGTTAGTCAATGAATGGGAGAGTCAACAGATGTTCGAAATGCACCCATGGAGGTTGAAGACAGAAGCTATCTTGGTTTTAGAGTTGAAAGCTCATTTCTTCCTTTTCGGTTTATCTTGGACTAATAGAACTTCTAGGCCAAGTTGTTGATGTTTTCATGATTGGAATGAGTTAGTCAATGAATGGGAGAGTCAACAGATGTTCGCCTTGCACCCATGGTGGTTGAAGACTCAAGCAATCTTGGTTTTAGAGTTGAAAGCCCATTTCTTCTCCTTGGTTTATCTTGGATTAATAGAACTTCTAGGCCAAGTTGTTGATGTTTTCATGATTGGAATGAGTTAGTCAATGAATGGGAGAGTCAACAGATGTCTGCCTTGCACCCATGGAGGATGAAGACTCAAGCTATCTTGGTTTTAGAGTTGAAAGCTCATTTCTTCTTTTTCGGTTTATCTTGGACTAATAGAACTTCTAGGCCAAGTTGTTGATGTTTTCATGATTGGAATGAGTTAGTCAATAAAAGGGAGAGTCAACAGATGTTCGTATTGCACCAATGATGGTTGAAGACTCAAGCTATCATGGTTTTAGAGTTGAAAGCTCATATCTTCCTTTTCGTTTTATCTTGGACTAATAGAACTCCTCGGCCAAGTTGTTGATATTTTCATGATTGGAATGAGTTAGTCAATGAATGGGAGAGTCAATAGATGTCCGTCTTGCACCCATGGAGGATGAAGACTCAAGCTATCTTGGTTTTAGAGTTGAAAGCTCATTTCTTCCTTTTCGGTTTATCTTGGACTAATAGAACTTCTAGGCCAAGTTGTTGATGTTTTCATGATTGGAATGGGTTAGTCAATGAATGGGAAAGTCAATAGATGTTGGTCTTGCACCGATGGAGGTTGAAGACTCAAGCATTCTTGGTTTTAGAGTTGAAAGCTCATTTCTTCTTTTTCGGTTTATCTTGGACTAATAGAACTTCTACGCAAAGTTGTTGATGTTTTCATGATTGCAATGAATTAGTCAATGAATGGGTGAGTCAACAGATGTTCGTCTTGCACCCACGGAGGTTGAAGACTCAAGCTATCTTGGTTTTAGAGTTGAAAGCTCATTTCTTCCTTTTCGGTTTATCTTGGACTAATAGAACTTCTAGGCCAAGTTGTTGATGTTTTCACGATTGGAATGAGTTAGTCAATAAATGGGAGAGTCAACAGATGTTCATCTTGCACCCATAGAGGATGAAGACTCAATCTATCTTGGTTTTAGAGTTGAAAGCCCATTTCTTCTTTTTCGGTTTATCTTGGACTAGTAGAACTTCTAAGCCAAGTTGTTGTTTTTTTTCATGATTGCAATGAGTAAGTCAATGAATGGAAGAGTCAACGATGTTCGTCTTGCACCCATGGAGGATGAAGACTCAAGCTATCTAGGTTTTAGAGTTGAAAGCTCTTTTCTTCCTTTTCGATTTATCTTGGACTAATAGAACTTCTAGGCCAAGTTGTTTATTTTTTCATTATTGGAATGGGTTAGTCAATGATTGGGAGAGTCAACAGATGTCTGCCTTGCACCCATGAAGGTTGAAGACTCAAGCTATCTTGGTTTTAGAGTTGAAAGCTCATTTCTTCCTTTTCGCTTATCTTGGACTAATAGAACTTCTAGGCCAAGTTGTTGATGTTTTCATGATTGGAATGAGTTAGTCAATGAATGGGAGAGTCAACAGATGTTCGTGTTGCTCCCATGGAGGTTGAAGACTCAAGCTATCTTGGTTTTAGAGTTGAAAGCTCATTTCTTCCTTTTCGGTTTATCTTGGACTAATAGAACTTCTAGGCCAAGTTGTTGATGTTTTCATGATTGGAATGAGTTAGTCAATGAATGGGAGAGTCAACAGATGTTCGTCTTGCACCCATGGAGGTTGAAGACTCAAGCTATCTTGGTTTTAGAGTTGAAAGCTCATTTCTTCCTTTTCGGTTTATCTTGGACTAATAGAACTTCTAGGCCAAGTTGTTGATGTTTTCACGATTGGAATGAGTTAGTCAATGAATGGGAGAGTCAATGCATGTTCGCCTTGCACCCATGGAGGATGAAGACTCAAGCTATCTTGGTTTTAGAGTTGAAAGCTCATTTCTTCCTTTTCGGTTTATCTTGGACTAATAGAACTTCTTGGCCAAGTTGTTGATGTTTTCATGATTGGAATGAATTAGTCAATGAATGGGAGAGTCAACAGATGTTTGTCTTGCACCCATGATGGTTTAAGACTCAAGCTATCTTGGTTTTAGAGTTGAAAGCTCATTTCAGCCTTTTCAGTTTATCTTGGACTAATAGAACTTCTAGGCCAAGTTGTTGATGTTTTCATGATTGCAATGAGTTAGTCAATGAATGGGAGAGTCAACAGATGTTCGTCTTGCACCCATGGAGGTTGAAGACTCAAGCTATCTTGGTTTTAGAGTTGAAAGCTCATTTCTTCTTTTTCGGTTTATCTTGGACTAATAGAACTTCTAGGCCAAGTTGTTGATGTTTTCATGATTGGAATGAGTTAGTCAATGAATGGGAGAGTCAACAGATGTTCGTCTTGCACCCATGGAGGTTGAAGACTCAAGCTATCTTGGTTTTAGAGTTGAAAGCTCATTTCTTCTTTTTCGGTTTATCTTGGACTAATAGAACTTCTAGGCCAAGTTGTTGATGTTTTCACGATTGGAAAGAGTTAGTCAATAAATGGGAGAGTTAATAGATGTTCATCTTGCACCCATGGAGGATGAAGACTCAAGCTATCTTTGTTTTAGAGTTGAAAGCTCATTTCTACTTTGTCGGTTTATCTTGGACTAATAGAACTTCTAGGCCAAGTTGTTGATGTTTTCACGATTGGAATGAATTAGTCAATGAATGGGAGAGTCAACAGATGTTCGTCTTGCACCCATGATGGTTGAAGACTCAAGCTATCTTGGTTTTAGAGTTGAAAGCTCATTTCAGCCTTTTCAGTTTATCTTGGACTAATAGAACTTCTAGGCCAAGTTGTTGATGTTTTCATGATTGCAATGAGTAAGTCAATGAATGGGTGAGTCAATAGATGTTCGTCTTGCACCCATGGAGGTTGAAGACTCAAGCTATCTTGGTTTTAGAGTTGAAAGCTCATTTCTTCCTTTTCGGTTTATCTTGGACTAATAGAACTTCTAGGCCAAGTTGTTGATGTTTTCATGATTGCAATGAGTAAGTCAATGAATGGGAGAGTCAAAAGATTTTCGTCTTGCACACATGGAGGATGAAGACTCAAGCTATCTTTGTTTTAGAGTTGAAAGCTCATTTCTACTTTGTCGGTTTATCTTGGACTAATAGAACTTCTAGGCCAAGTTGTTGATGTTTTCATGATTGGAATGAGTTAGTCAATGAATGGGAGAGTCAATAGATGTTCGTCTTGCACCCATGGAGGTTTAAGACTCAAGCTATCTTGGTTTTAGAGTTGAAAGCTCATTTCTTCCAGTTCGATTTATCTTGGACTAATAGAACTGTTAGGCCAAGTAGTTGATGTTTTCACGATTGGAATGAGTTAGTCAATGAATGGGAGAGTCAACAGATGTTCGTCATGCACCCATGGAGGTTGAAGACACAAGCTATCTTGGTTTTAGAATTGAAAGCTCATTTCCTCCTTTTCGATTTATCTTGGACTAATAGAACTTCTAGGCCAAGTTGTTTATGTTTTCATGATTGGAATGAGTTAGTCAATGAATGGGAGAGTCAACAGATGTTCGTCTTGCACCCATGAAGGTTGAAGACTCAAGCTATCTTGGTTTTAGAGTTGAAAGCTCATTTCTTCCTTTTCGCTTATCTTGGACTAATAGAAATTCTAGGCCAAGTTGTTGATGTTTTCATGATTGCAATGAGTTAGTCAATGAATGGGAGAGTCAACAGATGTTCGTCTTGCACCCATGGAGGTTGAAGACTCAAGCTATCTTGGTTTTAGAGTTGAAAGCTCATTTCTTCATTTTCGGTTTATCTTGGACTAATAGAACTTCTAGGCCAAGTTGTTGATGTTTTCACGATTGGAATGAGTTAGTCAATAAATGGGAGTGTCAACAGATGTTCATCTTGCACCCATGGAGGATGAAGACTCAAGCTATCTTGGTTTTAGAGTTGAAAGCTCATTTCTTCTTTGTCGGTTTATCTTGGACTAATAGAACTTCTAAGGCAAGTTGTTGATCTTTTCAAGATTGGAATGAGTTAGTCAATGAATGGAAGAGTCAACGATGTTCGTCTTGCACCCATGAAGGTTCAAGACTCAAGCTATCTTGGTTTTAGAGTTGAAAGCTCATTTCTTCTTTTTCGGTTTATCTTGGACTAATAGAACTTCTAAGGCAAGTTGTTGATCTTTTCAAGATTGGAATGAGTTAGTCAATGAATGGAAGAGTCAACTGATGTTCGTCTTGCACCCATCACGGTTGAAGACTCAAGCTATCTTGGTTTTAGAGTTGAAAGCTCATTTCTTCATTTTCGGTTTATCTTGGACTAATAGAACTTCTAGGCCAAGTTGTTGATGTTTTCATGATTGCAATGAGTAAGTCAATGAATGGGTGAGTCAACAGATGTTCGTCTTGCACCCATGGAGGATGAAGACTCAAGCTGTCTTGGCTTTAGAGTTGAAAGCTCATTTCTTCTTTTTCGGTTTATCTTGGACTAATAGAACTACTAGGCCAAGTTGTTGATGTTTTCACGATTGGAAAGAGTTAGTCAATAAATGGGAGAGTTAATAGATGTTCATCTTGCACCCATGGGGGATGAAGACTCAAGCTATCTTTTTTTTAGAGTTGAAAGCTCATTTCTTCTTTTTCGGTTTATCTTGGACTAGTAGAACTTCTAAGCCAAGTTGTTGTTTTTTTCATGATTGCAATGAGTAAGTCAATGAATGGAAGAGTCAACGATGTTCGTCTTGCACCCATGGAGGATGAAGACTCAAGCAATCTTGGTTTTAGAGGTGAAAGCTCATTTCTTCTTTTTCGGTTTATCTTGGACTAATAGAACTTCTAGGCCAAGTTATTGATGTTTTCATGATTGCAATGAGTAAGTCAATGAATGGGTGAGTCAACAGATGTTCGTCTTGCACCCATGGAGGTTGAAGACTCAAGCTATCATGGTTTTAGAGTTGAAAGCTCATTTCTTCCTTTTCGGTTTATCTTGGACTAATTGAACTTCTAGGCCAGGTTGTTGATTTCTTCATGATTGGAATGGGTTAGTCAATGAATGGGAGAGTCAACAGATGTTCGTCTTGCACCCATCATGGTTGAAGACTCAAGCTATCTTGGTTTTAGAGTTGAAAGCTCATTTCTTCCTTTTCGATTTATCTTGGACTAATAGAACTTCTAGGCCAAGTTGTTGATGTTTTCATAATTGCAATGAGTAAGTCAACGAATGGAAGAGTCAACAGATGTTCGTGTTGAACCCGTGGAGGTTGTAACACCCTCGGTAGGATATCACATTTAACTAAATATTAATTTAAGTTTAATAATAATTTTGTAATATCTGTATATAAAATATGAGTTCTAAAATTTCTTTTCGCGGATAAGACATTAATCAAACAGAGTAGTAATAATTTACATATTGAGATATGAATAATACGCATACTTTATATTACTTACTGTTTAAGTTTATCGGTAATACATAATACAAATCATAAGTACTGACAAGAAAATAAATAAACATACAATACTAATATATTAATATTATCTGGTCATCAAAGTCTACCTACGGAGAAGGGTCCTCCTCCGGATCCTCCTCAGGATCTTCCTCCTGATCCTCTTCGGATCTTCTTCCTCGGATCCTCCTCCGATACTGGGCCTTTCGGTGCAAGCCATCCAAAGTTAGTAGGCCTCCTTACGAAATTCTAGCGCTTCTACGCCTAGGAGTTCTAGCTAAGAAACTTGAGTCTTCCCGAGGAGTATACTCAGTGCCAAAACCCCCACGCATCCCCTTATTGGCATCAACATTTCTACAAAGCAAGTAATAGTAAATGAACTAATAGGATTCCCATGACGGGTCCTACCGGAGTGTGAGAGATATGTCTCCTACATACTCTACGCATTCCGCTTTCTAAGTGTATGCGCCACGCTGTGGACCTCCATGGAATTGACTTGGATGAATCCCAAGAATTCACGCGTCGCCCATCTTGGTCTTCATAACTGTATCACAAATATAATAATATAATAGAACGAGTGAGATTCTAATATCATCATAAACCAATCAAGCAGTATAGAAAAGATAGTACAATCAATCTACACAACATAATAACTATTTAGGTTATACCTATATCACATCAAGTTTGACATAGACCAAGATAAAAGCAACGGTGTAACAATGACTATGCACAAACTCAATGATTGACCCCTACTCCATGGAGCTATACACAACAAGTCTGAGAGAGTGATTGGGAGTACATGTTCCATATCTCATTAGCCTCAAAAGTGCAATATAATCTCAATTGCGCAACTTGGCTCACGAGAACACTCTCCACCAATCGGGAATAGGATAGTGTCTGGCCTGGATCGTTTCGGTGTGTTGCAATCATATTACGGCACGGTGCTTCCAACTGTACCCCCTGAGTTTCCGCACTCGACGTCCCAAGATCATTCATAGATCTTCACTACACAATTGCACCCTTACTAAGGTGTCACTCAATCTCCTCGGCATTAAAGCCTTGACCACAAATCTTTACAGACTTTTCTTAATGCAACACACAAAAATGCAATTTATTTATAAACGGAATAAAACAATCCCTAGGAATTTCAAAATCACGTAACACTATAGTTACGGTTTTCAAACATATAACCCTCATGTTATAGTTTTTCCGTCATGTAACATTATTCACTGCTTTTCACTCAGCGTAAACTATTTTTCTGTTTTTCAAGTCGGGTAACTTCAAGTTTAATATTTTTCAATCGCGTAAGACAAAATAATTATTTTTCAATCACATAAAGCTTTTTCGTAATTTCCTAATCGCGTAAAGACATAAATATCATATTTTAATCGGTCTAGGCTTAAAGATTTACTTTTAACAAGAAAAGGTTTTCTCAGAAATTCCAAATTGCGTAAAACATATTCTGTAGTTTTTAATTCATAAGGCATAAATAAATCACTTTTTAACCGCGAAAGGGTTTTCAGAAACACCAAATCGGGTAAAGTGTTTTCGTACATTTTAATACATAAGGCATAAATAAATCACTTTTAACATGAAAGGGTTTACAGAAACACCAAATCGTAAAGTGTTTTCTCATTCATTTTAATACATAAGGCATAAATAAATCACTTTTTAACCGCGAAAGGGTTTTTCTCAGAAACACCAAATCGGGTAAAAGTGTTTTTCCATTCATTTTAATACATAAGGCATAAATAAATCACTTTTTAACCGCGAAAGGGTTTTACGTAAACACCAAATCGGGTAAAGTGTTTTCGTCCATTTTAATCATGTAGCTTTTAAAATCACTTTTCAACTACGAAAGGGTTTTCTCAGTAAACCTCAAATCGCGCGTGAAAGTGTTTTTCGTAAAAACGAAGCTATTTTGAGCTTATTTAATTATTTCCCAATATATTATCATTATTATTGATAAAGATCAATTAAAACAGATAAGTATAAATTAAAGCATTATTTGGCTTTGTTTAATAATTTCGCTCTTTTCTATTTATTTACGTAAATCATTAACTTAATTAAACATCCCCTAATTAATTAAGTTAAACAATTAATAAAATGAACTCCTTTGGAACTATGGAGTGTTTAAAATGTTCAAAGGTCTTTTGGACCAAAATCCATCATTTTCCACCATGATTTCCATAACACCAACCAACCATATGTATGTCCAAGAAATATTATGCATCTAATATTACCATATATGCAATATTTCAAAGCCATAAAAACACATAGGCTAAATAAAGCACATAAACACTAAATAAAGCATATAAACACAAAACACAAATCATAAATCAAGAAACATAAAGCATAAACAATTTAAATATCAATTATAACTACTCACGAAATTTTAAGAACATGAACCATAATCATATTTTCCTACCACAAGATTGGTTGATAAAGAAAACTCTCCCTTACCTTGGTTTAAAATTCCTCAAGAGAACTTTGTGAAAGTTCTTTGTTCTTCCACCAACAAATATCCTTTTGATTCTTCAACTTTGGGATTTTCTCAAGAAAATGGTTTGAGAACAATTTCTTCTCAAGAAACTTTCTACAAGATCTTCCTAAAATGATGTTTGGATTCTAAAACTATGGATGGAACTTGTATCACAAACTTTGAAAAGAAAACTCAAGGGCTTGGCCGTGGGATTTGAAAGAGAAAGGAGAGGAAATTGGTGAGTTTTCAAAGGTGCGTGCATGCTTATTTATAGGCAAAGTTTAGGACAATTTGGTAATTAAAAAGTTTATAGATAATGGCATTTTCATCCCTCCCACTTGTTTGTCCACCCACCTTGAAGCTTGTAGAAGTTTGGAGAAGCTTGGAGAAGCATGTGTATTCTAATGATAAATACTAGTATGTATCGTCTAATGAAAAATAAAATACGCCTAAATTTTGTTTCATGATAAAATCCCTTAAAATGGAAAATTTCTAAATCTGTTCTGGATTTGAGTTTCAGAACTCTCCTACTCTAATAAATGGTCAAAGCATTTATGGGTCAAAATTTTAAAATTATTATTTTATTATTCGAAATACCCCGTTTAACACATAAGGTCAAGAAAAACTAAAAATTCCCAAAAATAGAAAACTTAAGAATCGGTCTTAGAATCAAGTTTCGTGACTTTCCCCGGCCCTAATAAATACTTAAGGTATTTACAGGCCGAAAATATAAACTTTTATTTTTATTTTCTGAAATTGGCCCGAATCGACACATAGAGTTCAAGAAAATATACTAATTTTTAATGAAGTTCAGAAAATTTCCCAAAAATCATCATAAATCACAAAAATTGAGAAAATCAATATTTCAATTAAAAATAGAAATTTCGGGGTGTTACAGAGGTTGAAGACTCACGCTATCTTGGTTTTAGAGTTGAAAGCTCATTTCTTCCTTTTCGATTTATCTTGGACTAATAGAACTGTTAGGCCAAGTTGTTGATGTTTTCACGATTGGAATGAGTTAGTCAATGAATGGGAGAGTCAACAGATGTTCGACATGCGCCCATGGAGGTTGAAGACACAAGCTATCTTGGTTTTAGAGTTGAAAGCTCATTTCTTCCTTTTCGATTTATCTTGGACTAATAGAACTTCTAGGCCAAGTTGTTGATGTTTTCATGATTGGAATGAGTTAGTCAATGATTGGGAGAGTCAACAAATGTTCGTCTTGCCCCTATGAAGGTTGAAGACTCAAGCAATCTTGGTTTTAGAGTTGAAATCCCATTTCTTCGGTCTCGATTAATCTTGGACTAATAGAACTTCTAGGCCAAGTTGTTGATGTTTTCATAATTGCAATGAGTAAGTCAATGAATGGGAGAGTCAACAGATGTTCGTGTTGAACCCGTGGAGGTTGAAGACTCACGCTATCTTGGTTTTAGAGTTGAAAGCTCATTTCTTCCTTTTCGATTTATCTTGGACTAATAGAACTGTTAGGCCAAGTTGTTGATGTTTTCACGATTGGAATGAGTTAGTCAATGAATGGGAGAGTCAACAGATGTTCGACATGCGCCCATGGAGGTTGAAGACACAAGCTATCTTGGTTTTAGAGTTGAAAGCTCATTTCTTCCTTTTCGATTTATCTTGGACTAATAGAACTTCTAGGCCAAGTTGTTTATTTTTTCATTATTGGAATGGGTTAGTCAATGATTGGGAGAGTCAACAAATGTTCATCTTGCACCTATGAAGGTTGAAGACTCAAGCAATCTTGGTTTTAGAGTTGAAATCCCATTTCTTCGGTCTCAATTAATCTTGGACTAATAGAACTTCTAGGCCAAGTTGTTGATGTTTTCATGATTGGAATGAGTTAGTCAATGAATGGGAGAGTCAATAGATGTTCGTCTTGCACCCATGAAGGTTGAAGACTCAAGCTATCTTGGTTTTAGAGTTGAAAGCTCATTTCCTCCTTTTCAGTTTATCTTGGACTAATAGAACTTCTAGGCCAAGTTGTTAATGTTTTCATGATTGGAATGAGTTAGTCAATGAATGGGAGAGTCAACAGATGTTCGTCTTGCACCCATGAAGGTTGAAGACTCAAGCTATCTTGGTTTTAGAGTTGAAAGCTCATTTCTTCTTTTTCGGTTTATCTTGGACTAATAGAACTTCTAGGCCAAGTTGTTGATGTTTTCATGATTGGAATGAGTTAGTCAATGAATGGGAGAGTCAACAGATGTTCGTCTTGCACCCATGGAGGTTGAAGACTCAAGCTATCTTGGTTTTAGAGTTGAAAGCTCATTTCTTCCTTTTCGGTTTATCTTGGACTAATAGAACTTCTAGGCCAAGTTATTGATGTTTTCATGATTGGAATGAGTTAGTCAATGAATGGGAGAGTCAACAGATGTTCGTCTTGCACCCATGAAGGTTGAAGACTCAAGCTATCTTGGTTTTAGAGTTGAAAGCTCATTTCTTCCTTTTCGGTTTATCTTGGACTAATAGAACTTCTAGGCCAAGTTGTTGATGTTTTCATGATTGGAATGAGTTAGTCAATGAATGGGAGAGTCAACAGATGTTCGTCTTGCACCCATGAAGGTTGAAGACTCAAGCTATCTTGGTTTTAGAGTTGAAAGCTCATTTCTTCTTTATCGGTTTATCTTGGACTAATAGAACTTCTAGGCCAAGTTGTTGATGTTTTCATGATTGGAATGAGTTAGTCAATGAATGGGAGAGTCAACAGATGTTCGTCTTGCACCCATGAAGGTTGAAGACTCAAGCTATCTTAGTTTTAGAGTTGAAAGCTCATTTCTTCCTTTTCGGTTTATCTTGGACTAATAGAACTTCTAGGCCAAGTTGTTGATGTTTTCATGATTGGAATGAGTTAGTCAATGAATGGGAGAGTCAACAGATGTTCGTCTTGCACCCATGAAGGTTGAAGACTCAAGCTATCTTGGTTTTAGAGTTGAAAGCTCATTTCTTCCTTTTCGGTTTATCTTGGACTAATAGAACTTCTAGGCCAAGTTGTTGATGTTTTCATGATTGGAATGAGTTAGTCAATGAATGGGAGAGTCAACAGATGTTCGTCTTGCACCCATGAAGGTTGAAGACTCAAGCTATCTTGGTTTTAGAGTTGAAAGCTCATTTTTTCCTTTTCGGTTTATCTTGGACTAATAGAACTTCTAGGCCAAGTTGTTGATGTTTTCATGATTGGAATGAGTTAGTCAATGAATGGGAGAGTCAACAGATGTTCGTCTTGCACCCATGAAGGTTGAAGACTCAAGCTATCTTGGTTTTAGAGTTGAAAGCTCATTTCTTCCTTTTCGGTTTATCTTGGACTAATAGAACTTCTAGGCCAAGTTGTTGATGTTTTCATGATTGGAATGAGTTAGTCAATGAATGGGAGAGTCAACAGATGTTCGTCTTGCACCCATGAAGGTTGAAGACTCAAGCTATCTTGGTTTTAGAGTTGAAAGCTCATTTCTTCCTTTTCAGTTTATCTTGGACTAATAGAACTTCTAGGCCAAGTTGTTGATGTTTTCATGATTGGAATGAGTTAGTCAATGAATGGGAGAGTCAACAGATGTTCGTCTTGCACCCATGAAGGTTGAAGACTCAAGCTATCTTGGTTTTAGAGTTGAAAGCTCATTTCTTCCTTTTCGGTTTATCTTGGACTAATAGAACTTCTAGGCCAAGTTGTTGATGTTTTCATGATTGGAATGAGTTAGTCAATGAATGGGAGAGTCAATAGATGTTCGTCTTGCACCCATGAAGGTTGAAGACTCAAGCTATCTTGGTTTTAGAGTTGAAAGCTCATTTCTTCCTTTTCGGTTTATCTTGGACTAATAGAACTTCTAGGCCAAGTTATTGATGTTTTCATGATTGGAATGAGTTAGTCAATGAATGGGAGAGTCAAGATGTTCGTCTTGCACCCATGGAGGTTGAAGACTCAAGCTATCTTGGTTTTTGAGTTGAAAGCTCATTTCCTCCTTTTCGGTTTATCTTGGACTAATAGAACTTCTAGGCCAAGTTGTTAATGTTTTCATGATTGGAATGAGTTAGTCAATGAATGGGAGAGTCAACAGATGTTCGTCTTGCACCCATGAAGGTTGAAGACTCAAGCTATCTTGGTTTTAGAGTTGAAAGCTCATTTCTTCCTTTTCGGTTTATCTTGGACTAATAGAACTTCTAGGCCAAGTTGTTGATGTTTTCATGATTGGAATGAGTTAGTCAATGAATGGGAGAGTCAACAGATGTTCGTCTTGCACCCATGAAGGTTGAAGACTCAAGCTATCTTGGTTTTAGAGTTGAAAGCTCATTTCTTCCTTTTCGGTTTATCTTGGACTAATAGAACTTCTAGGCCAAGTTGTTAATGTTTTCATGATTGGAATGAGTTAGTCAATGAATGGGAGAGTCAACAGATGTTCGTCTTGCACCCATGAAGGTTGAAGACTCAAGCTATCTTGGTTTTAGAGTTGAAAGCTCATTTCTTCCTTTTCGGTTTATCTTGGACTAATAGAACTTCTAGGCCAAGTTGTTGATGTTTTCATGATTGCAATGAATTAGTCAATGAATGGGAGAGTCAACAGATGTTCGTCATGCACCCATGAAGGTTGAAGACTCAAGCTATCTTGGTTTTAGAGTTGAAAGCTCATTTCTTCCTTTTCGGTTTATCTTGGACTAATAGAACTTCTAGGCCAAGTTGTTGATGTTTTCATGATTGGAATGAGTTAGTCAATGAATGGGAGAGTCAACAGATGTTCGTCTTGCACCCATGAAGGTTGAAGACTCAAGCTATCTTGGTTTTAGAGTTGAAAGCTCATTTCTTCCTTTTCGGTTTATCTTGGACTAATAGAACTTCTAGGCCAAGTTGTTGATGTTTTCATGATTGGAATGAGTTAGTCAATGAATGGGAGAGTCAACAGATGTTCGTCTTGCACCCATGAAGGTTGAAGACTCAAGCTATCTTGGTTTTAGAGTTGAAAGCTCATTTCTTCTCCTTTTTGGTTTATCTTGGACTAATAGAACTTCTAGGCCAAGTTGTTGATGTTTTCATGATTGGAATGAGTTAGTCAATGAATGGGAGAGTCAACGAGATGTTCGTCTTGCACCCATGAAGGTTGAAGACTCAAGCTATCTTGGTTTTAGAGTTGAAAGCTCATTTCTTCCTTTTCGGTTTATCTTGGACTAATAGAACTTCTAGGCCAAGTTGTTGATGTTTTCATGATTGGAATGAGTTAGTCAATGAATGGGAGAGTCAACAGATGTTCGTCTTGCACCCATGAAGGTTGAAGACTCAAGCTATCTCGGTTTTAGAGTTGAAAGCTCATTTCTTCCTTTTCGGTTTATCTTGGACTAATAGAACTTTTAGGCCAAGTTGTTGATGTTTTCATGATTGGAATGAGTTAGTCAATGAATGGGAGAGTCAACGATGTTCGTCTTGCACCCATGAAGGTTGAAGACTCAAGCTATCTTGGTTTTAGAGTTGAAAGCTCATTTCTTCTTTTTCGGTTTATCTTGGACTAATAGAACTTCTAGGCCAAGTTGTTGATGTTTTCACGATTGGAATGAGTTAGTCAATAAATGGGAGAGTCAACAGATGTTCATCTTGCACCCATGGAGGATGAAGACTCAAGCTATCTTGGTTTTAGAGTTGAAAGCTCATTTCTTCTTTTTCGGTTTATCTTGGACTAATAGAACTTCTAGGCCAAGTTGTTGATGTTTTCAAGATTGGAATGAGTTAGTCAATGAATGGAAGAGTCAACTGATGTTCGTCTTGCACCCATGAAGGTTGAAGACTCAAGCTATCTTGGTTTTAGAGTTGAAAGCTCATTTCTTCTTTTTCGGTTTATCTTGGACTAGTAGAACTTCTAAGCCAAGTTGTTGTTTTTTTCATGATTGCAATGAGTAAGTCAATGAATGGAAGAGTCAACGATGTTCGTCTTGCACCCATGAAGGTTGAAGACTCAAGCTATCTTGGTTTTAGAGTTGAAAGCTCATTTCCTCCTTTTCGGTTTATCTTGGACTAATAGAACTTCTAGGCCAAGTTGTTGATGTTTTCATGATTGGAATGAGTTAGTCAATGAATGGGAGAGTCAACAGATGTTCGTCTTGCACCCATGAAGGTTGAAGACTCAAGCTATCTTGGTTTTAGAGTTGAAAGCTCATTTCTTCTTTGTCGGTTTATCTTGGACTAATAGAACTTCTAGGCCAAGTTGTTGATGTTTTCATGATTGGAATGAGTTAGTCAATGAATGGGAGAGTCAACAGATGTTCGTCTTGCACCCATGGAGGTTGAAGACTCAAGCTATCTTGGTTTTAGAGTTGAAAGCTCATTTCCTCCTTTTCGGTTTATCTTGGACTAATAGAACTTCTAGGCCAAGTTGTTGATGTTTTCATGATTGGAATGAGTTAGTCAATGAATGGGAGAGTCAACAGATGTTCGTCTTGCACCCATGAAGGTTGAAGACTCAAGCTATCTTGGTTTTAGAGTTGAAAGCTCATTTCTTCCTTTTCGGTTTATCTTGGACTAATAGAACTTCTAGGCCAAGTTGTTGATGTTTTCATGATTGGAATGAGTTAGTCAATGAATGGGAGAGTCAACAGATGTTCGTCTTGCACCCATGAAGGTTGAAGACTCAAGCTATCTTGGTTTTAGAGTTGAAAGCTCATTTCTTCCTTTTCGGTTTATCTTGGACTAATAGAACTTCTAGGCCAAGTTGTTGATGTTTTCATGATTGGAATCAGTAAGTCAATGAATGGGAGAGTCAACGAGATGTTCGTCTTGCACCCATGAAGGTTGAAGACTCAAGCTATCTTGGTTTTAGAGTTGAAAGCTCATTTCCTCCTTTTCGGTTTATCTTGGACTAATAGAACTTCTAGGCCAAGTTGTTGATGTTTTCATGATTGGAATGAGTTAGTCAATGAATGGGAGAGTCAACAGATGTTCGTCTTGCACCCATGGAGGTTGAAGACTCAAGCTATCTTGGTTTTAGAGTTGAAAGCTCATTTCTTCCTTTTCGGTTTATCTTGGACTAATAGAACTTCTAGGCCAAGTTGTTGATGTTTTCATGATTGGAATGAGTTAGTCAATGAATGGGAGAGTCAACAGATGTTCGTCTTGCACCCATGAAGGTTGAAGACTCAAGCTATCTTGGTTTTAGAGTTGAAAGCTCATTTCTTCCTTTTCGGTTTATCTTGGACTAATAGAACTTCTAGGCCAAGTTGTTGATGTTTTCATGATTGGAATGAGTTAGTCAATGAAGATGTTCGTCTTGCACCCATGAAGGTTGAAGACTCAAGCTATCTTGGTTTTAGAGTTGAAAGCTCATTTCCTCCTTTTCGGTTTATCTTGGACTAATAGAACTTCTAGGCCAAGTTGTTGATGTTTTCATGATTGGAATGAGTTAGTCAATGAATGGGAGAGTCAACAGATGTTCGTCTTGCACCCATGAAGGTTGAAGACTCAAGCTATCTTGGTTTTAGAGTTGAAAGCTCATTTCCTCCTTTTCAGTTTATCTTGGACTAATAGAACTTCTAGGCCAAGTTGTTGATGTTTTCATGATTGGAATGAGTTAGTCAATGAATGGGAGAGTCAATAGATGTTCGTCTTGCACCCATGAAGGTTGAAGACTCAAGCTATATTCGTTTTAGAGTTATAAGCTCATTTCTTCCTTTTCGGCTTATCTTGGACAAATAGAACTTCTAGGCCAAGTTGTTGATGTTTTCATGATTGGATTGAGTTAGTCAATGAATGGGAGAGTCAATAGATGTTCGTCTTGCACCCATGAAGGTTGAAGACTCAAGCTATCTTGGTTTTAGAGTTGAAAGCTCATTTCCTCCTTTTCGGTTTATCTTGGACTAATAGAACTTCTAGGCCAAGTTGTTAATGTTTTCATCATTGGAATGAGTTAGTCAATGAATGGGAGAGTCAATAGATGTTCGTCTTGCACCCATGAAGGTTGAAGACTCAAGCTATCTTGGTTTTAGAGTTGAAAGCTCATTTCCTCCTTTTCGGTTTATCTTGGACTAATAGAACTTCTAGGCCAAGTTGTTGATGTTTTCATGATTGGAATGAGTTAGTCAATGAATGGGAGAGTCAACAGATGTTCGTCTTGCACCCATGAAGGTTGAAGACTCAAGCTATCTTGGTTTTAGAGTTGAAAGCTCATTTCCTTCTTTTCGGTTTATCTTGGACTAATAGAACTTCTAGGCCAAGTTGTTGATGTTTTCATGATTGGAATGAGTTAGTCAATGAATGGGAGAGTCAACAGATGTTCGTCTTGCACCCATGAAGGTTGAAGACTCAAGCTATCTTGGTTTTAGAGTTGAAAGCTCATTTCTTCTTTTCGGTTTATCTTGGACTAATAGAACTTCTAGGCCAAGTTGTTAATGTTTTCATGATTGGAATGAGTTAGTCAATGAATGGGAGAGTCAACAGATGTTCGTCTTGCACCCATGAAGGTTGAAGACTCAAGCTATCTTGGTTTTAGAGTTGAAAGCTCATTTCTTCCTTTTCGGTTTATCTTGGACTAATAGAACTTCTAGGCCAAGTTGTTGATGTTTTCATGATTGGAATGAGTTAGTCAATGAATGGGAGAGTCAACAGATGTTCGTCTTGCACCCATGAAGGTTGAAGACTCAAGCTATCTTGGTTTTAGAGTTGAAAGCTCATTTCTTCCTTTTCGGTTTATCTTGGACTAATAGAACTTCTAGGCCAAGTTGTTGATGTTTTCATGATTGGAATGAGTTAGTCAATGAATGGGAGAGTCAACAGATGTTCGTCTTGCACCCATGAAGGTTGAAGACTCAAGCTATCTTGGTTTTAGAGTTGAAAGCTCATTTCTTCCTTTTCGGTTTATCTTGGACTAATAGAACTTCTAGGCCAAGTTGTTGATGTTTTCATGATTGGAATGAGTTAGTCAATGAATGGGAGAGTCAACAGATGTTCGTCTTGCACCCATGAAGGTTGAAGACTCAAGCTATCTTGGTTTTAGAGTTGAAAGCTCATTTCCTCCTTTTCGGTTTATCTTGGACTAATAGAACTTCTAGGCCAAGTTGTTGATGTTTTCATGATTGGAATGAGTTAGTCAATGAATGGGAGAGTCAACGAGATGTTCGTCTTGCACCCATGAAGGTTGAAGACTCAAGCTATCTTGGTTTTAGAGTTGAAAGCTCATTTCCTCCTTTTCGGTTTATCTTGGACTAATAGAACTTCTAGGCCAAGTTGTTGATGTTTTCATGATTGGAATGAGTTAGTCAATGAATGGGAGAGTCAACAGATGTTCGTCTTGCACCCATGAAGGTTGAAGACTCAAGCTATCTTGGTTTTAGAGTTGAAAGCTCATTTCTTCCTTTTCAGTTTATCTTGGACTAATAGAACTTCTAGGCCAAGTTGTTGATGTTTTCATGATTGGAATGAGTTACTCAATGAATGGGAGAGTCAACGAGATGTTCGTCTTGCACCCATGATGGTTGAAGACTCAAGCTATCTTGGTTTTAGAGTTGAAAGCTCATTTCTTCCTTTTCGGTTTATGTTGGACTAATAGAACTTCTAGGCCAAGTTGTTGATGTTTTCATGATTGGAATGAGTTAGTCAATGAATGGGAGAGTCAATAGATGTTCGTCTTGCACCCATGAAGGTTGAAGACTCAAGCTATCTTGGTTTTAGAGTTGAAAGCTCATTTCTTCCTTTTCGGTTTATCTTGGACTAATAGAACTTCTAGGCCAAGTTGTTGATGTTTTCATGATTGGAATGAGTTAGTCAATGAATGGGAGAGTCAACAGATGTTCGTCTTGCACCCATGAAGGTTGAAGACTCAAGCTATCTTGGTTTTAGAGTTGAAAGCTCATTTCTTCCTTTTCGGTTTATCTTGGACTAATAGAACTTCTAGGCCAAGTTGTTGATGTTTTCATGATTGGAATGAGTTAGTCAATGAATGGGAGAGTCAACAGATGTTCGTCTTGCACCCATGAAGGTTGAAGACTCAAGCTATCTTGGTTTTAGAGTTGAAAGCTCATTTCTTCCTTTTCGGTTTATCTTGGACTAATAGAACTTCTAGGCCAAGTTGTTGATGTTTTCATGATTGGAATGAGTTAGTCAATGAATGGGAGAGTCAATAGATGTTCGTCTTGCACCCATGAAGGTTGAAGACTCAAGCTATCTTGGTTTTAGAGTTGAAAGCTCATTTCCTCCTTTTCGGTTTATCTTGGACTAATAGAACTTCTAGGCCAAGTTGTTAATGTTTTCATGATTGGAATGAGTTAGTCAATGAATGGGAGAGTCAACAGATGTTCGTCTTGCACCCATGAAGGTTGAAGACTCAAGCTATCTTGGTTTTAGAGTTGAAAGCTCATTTCCTCCTGGTTTATCTTGGACTAATAGAACTTCTAGGCCAAGTTGTTAATGTTTTCATGATTGGAATGAGTTAGTCAATGAATGGGAGAGTCACGAGATGTTCGTCTTGCACCCATGAAGGTTGAAGACTCAAGCTATCTTGGTTTTAGAGTTGAAAGCTCATTTCCTCCTTTTCGGTTTATCTTGGACTAATAGAACTTCTAGGCCAAGTTGTTGATGTTTTCATGATTGGAATGAGTTAGTCAATGAATGGGAGAGTCTCGAGATGTTCGTCTTGCACCCATGAAGGTTGAAGACTCAAGCTATCTTGGTTTTAGAGTTGAAAGCTCATTTCCTCCTTTTCAGTTTATCTTGGACTAATAGAACTTCTAGGCCAAGTTGTTAATGTTTTCATGATTGGAATGAGTTAGTCAATGAATGGGAGAGTCAACAGATGTTCGTCTTGCACCCATGAAGGTTGAAGACTCAAGCTATCTTGGTTTTAGAGTTGAAAGCTCATTTCTTCCTTTTCGGTTTATCTTGGACTAATAGAACTTCTAGGCCAAGTTGTTGATATTTTCATGATTGGAATGAGTTAGTCAATGAATGGGAGAGTCAACAGATGTTCGTCTTGCACCCATGAAGGTTGAAGACTCAAGCTATCTTGGTTTTAGAGTTGAAAGCTCATTTCCTACTTTTCAGTTTATCTTGGACTAATAGAACTTCTAGGCCAAGTTGTTAATGTTTTCATGATTGGAATGAGTTATTCAATGAATGGGAGAGTCAATAGATGTTCGTCTTGCACCCATGAAGGTTGAAGACTCAAGCTATCTTGGTTTTAGAGTTGAAAGCTCATTTCCTCCTTTTCGGTTTATCTTGGACTAATAGAACTTCTAGGCCAAGTTGTTAATGTTTTCATGATTGGAATGAGTTAGTCAATGAATGGGAGAGTCAACAGATGTTCGTCTTGCACCCATGAAGGTTGAAGACTCAAGCTATCTTGGTTTTAGAGTTGAAAGCTCATTTCTTCCTTTTCGGTTTATCTTGGACTAATAGAACTTCTAGGCCAAGTTGTTGATGTTTTCATGATTGGAATGAGTTAGTCAATGAATGGGAGAGTCAACAGATGTTCGTCTTGCACCCATGAAGGTTGAAGACTCAAGCTATCTTGGTTTTAGAGTTGAAAGCTCATTTCCTTCTTTTCAGTTTATCTTGGACTAATAGAACTTCTAGGCCAAGTTGTTAATGTTTTCATGATTGGAATGAGTTAGTCAATGAATGGGAGAGTCAACAGATGTTCGTCTTGCACCCATGTTGGTTGAAGACTCAAGCTATCTTGGTTTTAGAGTTGAAAGCTCATTTCTTCCTTTTCGGTTTATCTTGGACTAATAGAACTTCTAGGCCAAGTTGTTGATGTTTTCATGATTGGAATGAGTTAGTCAATGAATGGGAGAGTCAACAGATGTTCGTCTTGCACCCATGAAGGTTGAAGACTCAAGCTATCTTGGTTTTAGAGTTGAAAGCTCATTTCTTCCTTTTCGGTTTATCTTGGACTAATAGAACTTCTAGGCCAAGTTGTTGATGTTTTCATGATTGGAATGAGTTAGTCAATGAATGGGAGAGTCAACAGATGTTCGTCTTGCACCCATGAAGGTTGAAGACTCAAGCTATCTTGGTTTTAGAGTTGAAAGCTCATTTCTTCATTTTCGGTTTATCTTGGACTAATAGAACTTCTAGGCCAAGTTGTTGATGTTTTCATGATTGGAATGAGTTAGTCAATGAATGGGAGAGTCAACATATGTTCGTCTTGCACCCATGAAGGTTGAAGACTCAAGCTATCTTGGTTTTAGAGTTGAAAGCTCATTTCCTCCTTTTCAGTTTATCTTGGACTAATAGAACTTCTAGGCCAAGTTGTTGATGTTTTCATGATTGGAATGAGTTAGTCAATGAATGGGAGAGTCAACAGATGTTCGTCTTGCACCCATGGTGGTTGAAGACTCAAGCTATCTTGGTTTTAGAGTTGAAAGCTCATTTCCTCCTTTTCGGTTTATCTTGGACTAATAGAACTTCTAGGCCAAGTTGTTGATGTTTTCATGATTGGAATGAGTTAGTCAATGAATGGGAGAGTCAACAGATGTTCGTCTTGCACCCATGAAGGTTGAAGACTCAAGCTATCTTGGTTTTAGAGTTGAAAGCTCATTTCCTTCTTTTCGGTTTATCTTGGACTAATAGAACTTCTAGGCCAAGTTGTTGATGTTTTCATGATTGGAATGAGTTAGTCAATGAATGGGAGAGTCAACAGATGTTCGTCTTGCACCCATGAAGGTTGAAGACTCAAGCTATCTTGGTTTTAGAGTTGAAAGCTCATTTCTTCCTTTTCGGTTTATCTTGGACTAATAGAACTTCTAGGCCAAGTTGTTGATGTTTTCATGATTGGAATGAGTTAGTCAATGAATGGGAGAGTCAACAGATGTTCGTCTTGCACCCATGAAGGTTGAAGACTCAAGCTATCTTGGTTTTAGAGTTGAAAGCTCATTTCCTCCTTTTCGGTTTATCTTGGACTAATAGAACTTCTAGGCCAAGTTGTTGATATTTTCATGATTGGAATGAGTTAGTCAATGAATGGGAGAGTCAACGAGATGTTCGTCTTGCTCCCATGAAGGTTGAAGACTCAAGCTATCTTGGTTTTAGAGTTGAAAGCTCATTTCTTCCTTTTCGGTTTATCTTGGACTAATAGAACTTCTAGGCCAAGTTGTTGATGTTTTCATGATTGGAATGAGTTAGTCAATGAATGGGAGAGTCAACAGATGTTCGTCTTGCACCCATGAAGGTTGAAGACTCAAGCTATCTTGGTTTTAGAGTTGAAAGCTCATTTCCTCCTTTTCAGTTTATCTTGGACTAATAGAACTTCTAGGCCAAGTTGTTGATGTTTTCATGATTGGAATGAGTTAGTCAATGAATGGGAGAGTCAACAGATGTTCGTCTTGCACCCATGAAGGTTGAAGACTCAAGCTATCTTGGTTTTAGAGTTGAAAGCTCATTTCTTCTTTTCGGTTTATCTTGGACTAATAGAACTTCTAGGCCAAGTTGTTGATGTTTTCATGATTGGAATGAGTTAGTCAATGAATGGGAGAGTCAACAGATGTTCGTCTTGCACCCATGAAGGTTGAAGACTCAAGCTATATTGGTTTTAGAGTTGAAAGCTCATTTCTTCCTTTTCGGTTTATCTTGGACTAATAGAACTTCTAGGCCAAGTTGTTGATGTTTTCATGATTGGAATGAGTTAGTCAATGAATGGGAGAGTCAACGAGATGTTCGTCTTGCACCCATGAAGGTTGAAGACTCAAGCTATCTTGGTTTTAGAGTTGAAAGCTCATTTCCTCCTTTTCGGTTTATCTTGGACTAATAGAACTTCTAGGCCAAGTTGTTGATATTTTCATGATTGGAATGAGTTAGTCAATGAATGGGAGAGTCAACGGATGTTCGTCTTGCACCCATGAAGGTTGAAGACTCAAGCTATCTTGGTTTTAGAGTTGAAAGCTCATTTCCTCCTTTTCAGTTTATCTTGGACTAATAGAACTTCTAGGCCAAGTTGTTAATGTTTTCATGATTGGAATGAGTTAGTCAATGAATGGGAGAGTCAACAGATGTTCGTCTTGCACCCATGAAGGTTGAAGACTCAAGCTATCTTGGTTTTAGAGTTGAAAGCTCATTTCTTCCTTTTCGGTTTATCTTGGACTAATAGAACTTCTAGGCCAAGTTGTTGATGTTTTCATGATTGGAATGAGTTAGTCAATGAATGGGAGAGTCAACAGATGTTCGTCTTGCACCCATGAAGGTTGAAGACTCAAGCTATCTTGGTTTTAGAGTTGAAAGCTCATTTCTTCCTTTTCGGTTTATCTTGGACTAATAGAACTTCTAGGCCAAGTTGTTGATGTTTTCATGATTGGAATGAGTTAGTCAATGAATGGGAGAGTCAACAGATGTTCGTCTTGCACCCATGAAGGTTGAAGACTCAAGCAATCTTGGTTTTAGAGTTGAAAGCTCATTTCTTCCTTTTCGGTTTATCTTGGACTAATAGAACTTCTAGGCCAAGTTGTTGATGTTTTCATGATTGGAATGAGTTAGTCAATGAATGGGAGAGTCAACAGATGTTCGTCTTGCACCCATGAAGGTTGAAGACTCAAGCTATCTTGGTTTTAGAGTTGAAAGCTCATTTCCTCCTTTTCAGTTTATCTTGGACTAATAGAACTTCTAGGCCAAGTTGTTGATGTTTTCATGATTGGAATGAGTTAGTCAATGAATGGGAGAGTCATCAGATGTTCGTTTTGCACACATTCAGGTTGAAGACTCAAGCTATCTTGGTTTTAGAGTTGAAAGCTCATTTCTTCCTTTTCGGTTTATCTTGGACTAATAGAACTTCTAGGCCAAGTTGTTGATGTTTTCATGATTGGAATGAGTTAGTCAATGAATGGGAGAGTCAACAGATGTTCGTCTTGCACCCATGAAGGTTGAAGACTCAAGCTATCTTGGTTTTAGAGTTGAAAGCTCATTTCCTTCTTTTCGGTTTATCTTGGACTAATAGAACTTCTAGGCCAAGTTGTTGATGTTTTCATGATTGGAATGAGTTAGTCAATCAATGGGAGAGTCAACGAGATGTTCGTCTTGCACCCATGAAGGTTGAAGACTCAAGCTATTTTGGTTTTAGAGTTGAAAGCTCATTTCTTCCTTTTCGGTTTATCTTGGACTAATAGAACTTCTAGGCCAAGTTGTTGATGTTTTCATGATTGGAATGAGTTAGTCAATGAATGGGAGAGTCAACAGATGTTCGTCTTGCACCCATGAAGGTTGAAGACTCAAGCTATCTTGGTTTTAGAGTTGAAAGCTCATTTCCTCCTTTTCGGTTTATCTTGGACTAATAGAACTTCTAGGCCAAGTTGTTGATGTTTTCATGATTGGAATGAGTTAGTCAATGAATGGGAGAGTCAACAGATGTTCGTCTTGCACCCATGAAGGTTGAAGACTCAAGCTATCTTGGTTTTAGAGTTGAAAGCTCATTTCCTCCTTTTCGGTTTATCTTGGACTAATAGAACTTCTAGGCCAAGTTGTTGATGTTTTCATGATTGGAATGAGTTAGTCAATGAATGGGAGAGTCAACAGATGTTCGTCTTGCACCCATGAAGGTTGAAGACTCAAGCTATCTTGGTTTTAGAGTTGAAAGCTCATTTCTTCCTTTTCGGTTTATCTTGGACTAATAGAACTTCTAGGCCAAGTTGTTGATGTTTTCATGATTGGAATGAGTTAGTCAATGAATGGGAGAGTCAACAGATGTTCGTCTTGCACCCATGAAGGTTGAAGACTCAAGCTATCTTGGTTTTAGAGTTGAAAGCTCATTTCTTCCTTTTCGGTTTATCTTGGACTAATAGAACTTCTAGGCCAAGTTGTTGATGTTTTCATGATTGGAATGAGTTAGTCAATGAATGGGAGAGTCAATAGATGTTCGTCTTGCACCCATGAAGGTTGAAGACTCAAGCTATCTTGGTTTTAGAGTTGAAAGCTCATTTCTTCCTTTTCGGTTTATCTTGGAGTAATAGAACTTCTAGGCCAAGTTGTTGATGTTTTCATGATTGGAATGAGTTAGTCAATGAATGGGAGAGTCACGAGATGTTCGTCTTGCACCCATGAAGGTTGAAGACTCAAGCTATCTTGGTTTTAGAGTTGAAAGCTCATTTCTTCCTTTTCGGTTTATCTTGGACTAATAGAACTTCTAGGCCAAGTTGTTGATGTTTTCATGATTGGAATGAGTTAGTCAATGAATGGGAGAGTCAACAGATGTTCGTCTTGCACCCATGAAGGTTGAAGACTCAAGCTATCTTGGTTTTAGAGTTGAAAGCTCATTTCTTCCTTTTCGGTTTATCTTGGACTAATAGAACTTCTAGGCCAAGTTGTTAATGTTTTCATGATTGGAATGAGTTAGTCAATGAATGGGAGAGTCAACAGATGTTCGTCTTGCACCCATGAAGGTTGAAGACTCAAGCTATCTTGGTTTTAGAGTTGAAAGCCCATTTCTTCGGTCTTGGTTTATCTTGGACTAATAGAACTTCTAGGCCAAGTTGTTGATGTTTTCATGATTGGAATGAGTTAGTCAATGAATGGGAGAGTCAACAGATGTTCGTCTTGCACCCATGAAGGTTGAAGACTCAAGCTATCTTGGTTTTAGAGTTGAAAGCTCATTTCTTCCTTTTCGGTTTATCTTGGACTAATAGAACTTCTAGGCCAAGTTGTTGATGTTTTCATGATTGGAATGAGTTAGTCAATGAATGGGAGAGTCAACAGATGTTCGTCTTGCACCCATGAAGGTTGAAGACTCAAGCTATCTTGGTTTTAGAGTTGAAAGCTCATTTCTTCCTTTTCGGTTTATCTTGGACTAATAGAACTTCTAGGCCAAGTTGTTGATGTTTTCATGATTGGAATGAGTTAGTCAATGAATGGGAGAGTCAACAGATGTTCGTCTTGCACCCATGAAGGTTGAAGACTCAAGCTATCTTGGTTTTAGAGTTGAAAGCTCATTTCCTCCTTTTCGGTTTATCTTGGACTAATAGAACTTCTAGGCCAAGTTGTTAATGTTTTCATGATTGGAATGAGTTAGTCAATGAATGGGAGAGTCAACAGATGTTCGTCTTGCACCCATGAAGGTTGAAGACTCAAGCTATCTTGGTTTTAGAGTTGAAAGCTCATTTCTTCCTTTTCGGCTTATCTTGGACTAATAGAACTTCTAGGCCAAGTTGTTGATGTTTTCATGATTGGAATGAGTTAGTCAATGAATGGGAGAGTCAATAGATGTTCGTCTTGCACCCATGAAGGTTGAAGACTCAAGCTATCTTGGTTTTAGAGTTGAAAGCTCATTTCCTCCTTTTTGGTTTATCTTGGACTAATAGAACTTCTAGGCCAAGTTGTTGATATTTTCATGATTGGCATGAGTTAGTCAATGAATGGGAGAGTCAACAGATGTTCGTCTTGCACCCATGAAGGTTGAAGACTCAAGCTATCTTGGTTTTAGAGTTGAAAGCTCATTTCTTCCTTTTCGGTTTATCTTGGACTAATAGAACTTCTAGGCCAAGTTGTTGATGTTTTCATGATTGGAATGAGTTAGTCAATGAATGGGAGAGTCAACAGATGTTCGTCTTGCACCCATGAAGGTTGAAGACTCAAGCTATCTTGGTTTTAGAGTTGAAAGCTCATTTGATCCTTTTCGGTTTATCTTGGACTAATAGAACTTCTAGGCCAAGTTGTTGATGTTTTCATGATTGGAATGAGTTAGTCAATGAATGGGAGAGTCAACAGATGTTCGTCTTGCACCCATGAAGGTTGAAGACTCAAGCTATCTTGGTTTTAGAGTTGAAAGCTCATTTCCTCCTTTTCGGTTTATCTTGGACTAATAGAACTTCTAGGCCAAGTTGTTGATGTTTTCATGATTGGAATGAGTTAGTCAATGAATGGGAGAGTCAACAGATGTTCGTCTTGCACCCATGAAGGTTGAAGACTCAAGCTATCTTGGTTTTAGAGTTGAAAGCTCATTTCCTCCTTTTCAGTTTATCTTGGACTAATAGAACTTCTAGGCCAAGTTGTTGATGTTTTCATGATTGGAATGAGTTAGTCAATGAATGGGAGAGTCAACAGATGTTCGTCTTGCACCCATGAAGGTTGAAGACTCAAGCTATCTTGGTTTTAGAGTTGAAAGCTCATTTCCTTCTTTTCGGTTTATCTTGGACTAATAGAACTTCTAGGCCAAGTTGTTGATGTTTTCATGATTGGAATGAGTTAGTCAATGAATGGGAGAGTCAACAGATGTTCGTCTTGCACCCATGGAGGTTGAAGACTCAAGCTATCTTGGTTTTAGAGTTGAAAGCTCATTTCTTCCTTTTCGGTTTATCTTGGACTAATAGAACTTCTAGGCCAAGTTGTTGATGTTTTCATGATTGGAATGGGTTAGTAAATGAATGGGAGAGTCAACGAGATGTTCGTCTTGCACCCATGAAGGTTGAAGACTCAAGCTATCTTGGTTTTAGAGTTGAAAGCTCATTTCCTCCTTTTCGGTTTATCTTGGACTAATAGAACTTCTAGGCCAAGTTGTTGATGTTTTCATGATTGGAATGAGTTAGTCAATGAATGGGAGAGTCAACAGATGTTCGTCTTGCACCCATGAAGGTTGAAGACTCAAGCTATCTTGGTTTTAGAGTTGAAAGCTCATTTCTTCCTTTTCGGTTTATCTTGGACTAATAGAACTTCTAGGCCAAGTTGTTGATGTTTTCATGATTGGAATGAGTTAGTCAATGAATGGGAGAGTCAACAGATGTTCGTCTTGCACCCATGAAGGTTGAAGACTCAAGCTATCTTGGTTTTAGAGTTGAAAGCTCATTTCTTCCTTTTCGGTTTATCTTGGACTAATAGAACTTCTAGGCCAAGTTGTTGATCTTTTCAAGATTGGAATGAGTTAGTCAATAAATGGAAGAGTCAACTGATGTTCGTCTTGCACCCATCACGGTTGAAGACTCAAGCTATCTTGGTTTTAGAGTTGAAAGCTCATTTCTTCATTTTCGATTTATCTTGGACTAATAGAACTTCTAGGCCAAGTAGTTGATGTTTTCATGATTGGAATGAGTTAGTCAATGAATGGGAGAGTCAACAGATGTTCGTCTTGCACCCATGAAGGTTGAAGACTCAAGCTATCTTGGTTTTAGAGTTGAAAGCTCATTTCTTCCTTTTCGGTTTATCTTGGACTAATAGAACTTCTAGGCCAAGTTGTTAATGTTTTCATGATTGGAATGAGTTAGTCAATGAATGGGAGAGTCAACGGATGTTCGTCTTGCACCCATGAAGGTTGAAGACTCAAGCTATCTTGGTTTTAGAGTTGAAAGCTCATTTCCTCCTTTTCGGTTTATCTTGGACTAATAGAACTTCTAGGCCAAGTTGTTGATGTTTTCATGATTGGAATGAGTTAGTCAATGAATGGGAGAGTCAAAAGATGTTCGTCTTGCACCCATGAAGGTTGAAGACTCAAGCTATCTTGGTTTTAGAGTTGAAAGCTCATTTCCTCCTTTTCGGTTTATCTTGGACTAATAGAACTTCTAGGCCAAGTTGTTGATGTTTTCATGATTGGAATGAGTTAGTCAATGAATGGGAGAGTCAACAGATGTTCGTCTTGCACCCATGAAGGTTGAAGACTCAAGCTATCTTGGTTTTAGAGTTGAAAGCTCATTTCGTTCTTTTCTGTTTATCTTGGACTAATAGAACTTCTAGGCCAAGTTGTTGATGTTTTCATGATTGGAATGAGTTAGTCAATGAATGGGAGAGTCAACATATGTTCGTCTTGCACCCATGAAGGTTGAAGACTCAAGCTATCTTGGTTTTAGAGTTGAAAGCTCATTTCCTCCTTTTCGGTTTATCTTGGACTAATAGAACTTCTAGGCCAAGTTGTTGATGTTTTCATGATTGGAATGAGTTAGTCAACGAATGGGAGAGTCAACAGATGTTCGTCTTGCACCCATGAAGGTTGAAGACTCAAGCTATCTTGGTTTTAGAGTTGAAAGCTCATTTCCTCCTTTTCGGTTTATCTTGGACTAATAGAACTTCTAGGCCAAGTTGTTGATGTTTTCATGATTGGAATGAGTTAGTCAATGAATGGGAGAGTCAACAGATGTTCGTCTTGCACCCATGAAGGTTGAAGACTCAAGCTATCTTGGTTTTAGAGTTGAAAGCTCATTTCTTCCTTTTCGGTTTATCTTGGACTAATAGAACTTCTAGGCCAAGTTGTTGATGTTTTCATGATTGGAATGAGTTAGTCAATGAATGGGAGAGTCAACAGATGTTCGTCTTGCACCCATGAAGGTTGAAGACTCAAGCTATCTTGGTTTTAGAGTTGAAAGCTCATTTCTTCCTTTTCGGTTTATCTTGGACTAATAGAACTTCTAGGCCAAGTTGTTGATGTTTTCATGATTGGAATGAGTTAGTCAATGAATGGGAGAGTCAACAGATGTTCGTCTTGCACCCATGAAGGTTGAAGACTCAAGCTATCTTGGTTTTAGAGTTGAAAGCTCATTTCCTCCTTTTCAGTTTATCTTGGACTAATAGAACTTCTAGGCCAAGTTGTTGATGTTTTCATGATTGGAATGAGTTAGTCAATGAATGGGAGAGTCAACAGATGTTCGTCTTGCACCCATGAAGGTTGAAGACTCAAGCTATCTTGGTTTTAGAGTTGAAAGCTCATTTCTTCCTTTTCGGTTTATCTTGGACTAATAGAACTTCTAGGCCAAGTTGTTGATGTTTTCATGATTGGAATGAGTTAGTCAATGAATGGGAGAGTCAACAGATGTTCGTCTTGCACCCATGAAGGTTGAAGACTCAAGCTATCTTGGTTTTAGAGTTGAAAGCTCATTTCTTCCTTTTCGGTTTATCTTGGACTAATAGAACTTCTAGGCCAAGTTGTTGATGTTTTCATGATTGGAATGAGTTAGTCAATGAATGGGAGAGTCAACAGATGTTCGTCTTGCACCCATGAAGGTTGAAGACTCAAGCTATCTTGGTTTTAGAGTTGAAAGCTCATTTCTTCCTTTTCGGTTTATCTTGGACTAATAGAACTTCTAGGCCAAGTTGTTGATGTTTTCACGATTGGAATGAGTTAGTCAATGAATGGGAGAGTCAACAGATGTTCGTCTTGCACCCATGGAGGATGAAGACTCAAGCTATCTTGGTTTTAGAGTTGAAAGCTCATTTCTTCTTTTTCGGTTTATCTTGGACTAATAGAACTTCTAGGCCAAGTTGTTGATGTTTTCATGATTGCAATGAGTAAGTCAATGAATGGAAGAGTCAACGATGTTCGTCTTGCACCCATGAAGGTTGAAGACTCAAGCTATCTTGGTTTTAGAGTTGAAAGCTCATTTCTTCATTTTCGGTTTATCTTGGACTAATAGAACTTCTAGGCCAAGTTGTTGATGTTTTCATGATTGGAATGAGTTAGTCAATGAATGGGAGAGTCAACAGATGTTCGTCTTGCACCCATGAAGGTTGAAGACTCAAGCTATCTTGGTTTTAGAGTTGAAAGCTCACTTCTTCTTTATCGGTTTATCTTGGACTAATAAAACTTCTAAGGCAAGTTGTTGATCTTTTCAAGATTGGAATGAGTTAGTCAATGAATGGAAGAGTCAACTGATGTTCGTCTTGCACCCATGAAGGTTGAAGACTCAAGCTTTCTTGGTTTTAGAGTTGAAAGCTCATTTCTTCTTTTTCGGTTTATCTTGGACTAATAGAACTTCTAGGCCAAGTTGTTGATGTTTTCATGATTGGAATGAGTTAGTCAATGAATGGGAGAGTCAACAGATGTTCGTCTTGCACCCATGAAGGTTGAAGACTCAAGCTATCTTGGTTTTAGAGTTGAAAGCTCATTTCTTCCTTTTCGGTTTATCTTGGACTAATAGAACTTCTAGGCCAAGTTGTTGATGTTTTCATGATTGGAATGAGTTAGTCAATGAATGGGAGAGTCAACGAGATGTTCGTCTTGCACCCATGAAGGTTGAAGACTCAAGCTATCTTGGTTTTAGAGTTGAAAGCTCATTTCCTCCTTTTCGGTTTATCTTGGACTAATAGAACTTCTAGGCCAAGTTGTTGATGTTTTCATGATTGGAATGAGTTAGTCAATGAATGGGAGAGTCAACAGATGTTCGTCTTGCACCCATGAAGGTTGAAGACTCAAGCTATCTCGGTTTTAGGGTTGAAAGCTCATTTCTTCCTTTTCGGTTTATCTTGGACTAATAGAACTTCTAGGCCAAGTTGTTGATGTTTTCATGATTGGAATGAGTTAGTCAATGAATGGGAGAGTCAACAGATGTTCGTCTTGCACCCATGAAGGTTGAAGACTCAAGCTATCTTTGTTTTAGAGTTGAAAGCTCATTTCTTCCTTTTCGGTTTATCTTGGACTAATAGAACTTCTAGGCCAAGTTGTTGATGTTTTCATGATTGGAATGAGTTAGTCAATGAATGGGAGAGTCAACAGATGTTCGTCTTGCACCCATGAAGGTTGAAGACTCAAGCTATCTTGGTTTTAGAGTTGAAAGCTCATTTCTTCCTTTTCGGTTTATCTTGGACTAATAGAACTTCTAGGCCAAGTTGTTGATGTTTTCATGATTGGAATGAGTTAGTCAATGAATGGGAGAGTCAACTGATGTTCGTCTTGCACCCATGAAGGTTGAAGACTCAAGCTATCTTGGTTTTAGAGTTGAAAGCTCATTTCCTTCTTTTCGGTTTATCTTGGACTAATAGAACTTCTAGGCCAAGTTGTTGATGTTTTCATGATTGGAATGAGTTAGTCAATGAATGGGAGAGTCAACAGATGTTCGTCTTGCACCCATGAAGGTTGAAGACTCAAGCTATCTTGGTTTTAGAGTTGAAAGCTCATTTCGTGCTTTTCGGTTTATCTTGGACTAATAGAACTTCTAGGCCAAGTTGTTGATGTTTTCATGATTGGAATGAGTTAGTCAATGAATGGGAGAGTCAACAGATGTTCGTCTTGCACCCATGAAGGTTGAAGACTCAAGCTATCTTGGTTTTAGAGTTGAAAGCTCATTTCCTTCTTTTCGGTTTATCTTGGACTAATAGAACTTCTAGGCCAAGTTGTTGATGTTTTCATGATTGGAATGAGTTAGTCAATGAATGGGAGAGTCAACAGATGTTCGTCTTGCACCCATGAAGGTTGAAGACTCAAGCTATCTTGGTTTTAGAGTTGAAAGCTCATTTCTTCTTTTCGGTTTATCTTGGACTAATAGAACTTCTAGGCCAAGTTGTTGATGTTTTCATGATTGGAATGAGTTAGTCAATGAATGGGAGAGTCAACAGATGTTCGTCTTGCACCCATGAAGGTTGAAGACTCAAGCTATCTTGGTTTTAGAGTTGAAAGCTCATTTCTTCCTTTTCGGTTTATCTTGGACTAATAGAACTTCTAGGCCAAGTTGTTGATGTTTTCATGATTGGAATGAGTTAGTCAATGAATGGGAGAGTCAACAGATGTTCGTCTTGCACCCATGAAGGTTGAAGACTCAAGCTATCTTGGTTTTAGAGTTGAAAGCTCATTTCCTCCTTTTCAGTTTATCTTGGACTAATAGAACTTCTAGGCCAAGTTGTTGATGTTTTCATGATTGGAATGAGTTAGTCAATGAATGGGAGAGTCAACAGATGTTCGTCTTGCACCCATGAAGGTTGAAGACTCAAGCTATCTTGGTTTTAGAGTTGAAAGCTCATTTCTTCCTTTTCGGTTTATCTTGGACTAATAGAACTTCTAGGCCAAGTTGTTGATGTTTTCATGATTGGAATGAGTTAGTCAATGAATGGGAGAGTCAACAGATGTTCGTCTTGCACCCATGAAGGTTGAAGACTCAAGCTATCTTGGTTTTAGAGTTGAAAGCTCATTTCTTCCTTTTCGGTTTATCTTGGACTAATAGAACTTCTAGGCCAAGTTGTTGATGTTTTCATGATTGGAATGAGTTAGTCAATGAATGGGAGAGTCAACAGATGTTCGTCTTGCACCCATGAAGGTTGAAGACTCAAGCTATCTTGGTTTTAGAGTTGAAAGCTCATTTCTTCCTTTTCGGTTTATCTTGGACTAATAGAACTTCTAGGCCAAGTTGTTGATGTTTTCATGATTGGAATGAGTTAGTCAATGAATGGGAGAGTCAACAGATGTTCGTCTTGCACCCATGAAGGTTGAAGACTCAAGCTATCTTGGTTTTAGAGTTGAAAGCTCATTTCTTCCTTTTCGGTTTATCTTGGACTAATAGAACTTCTAGGCCAAGTTGTTGATGTTTTCATGATTGGAATGAGTTAGTCAATGAATGGGAGAGTCAACAGATGTTCGTCTTGCACCCATGAAGGTTGAAGACTCAAGCTATCTTGGTTTTAGAGTTGAAAGCTCATTTCTTCCTTTTCGGTTTATCTTGGACTAATAGAACTTCTAGGCCAAGTTGTTAATGTTTTCATGATTGGAATGAGTTAGTCAATGAATGGGAGAGTCAACAGATGTTCGTCTTGCACCCATGAAGGTTGAAGACTCAAGCTATCTTGGTTTTAGAGTTGAAAGCTCATTTCATCTGTATTCGTTTATCTTGGACTAATAGAACTTCTAGGCCAAGTTGTTTATGTTTTCATGATTGGAATGAGTTAGTCAATGAATGGGAGAGTCAACAGATGTTCGTCTTGCACCCATGAAGGTTGAAGACTCAAGCTATCTTGGTTTTAGAGTTGAAAGCTCATTTCTTCCTTTTCGGTTTATCTTGGACTAATAGAACTTCTAGGCCAAGTTGTTGATGTTTTCATGATTGGAATGAGTTAGTCAATGAATGGGAGAGTCAACAGATGTTCGTCTTGCACCCATGAAGGTTGAAGACTCAAGCTATCTTGGTTTTAGAGTTGAAAGCTCATTTCTTCTTTTCGGTTTATCTTGGACTAATAGAACTTCTAGGCCAAGTTGTTGATGTTTTCATGATTGGAATGAGTTAGTCAATGAATGGGAGAGTCAACAGATGTTCGTCTTGCACCCATGAAGGTTGAAGACTCAAGCTATCTTGGTTTTAGAGTTGAAAGCTCATTTCCTCCTTTTCGGTTTATCTTGGACTAATAGAACTTCTAGGCCAAGTTGTTGATGTTTTCATGATTGGAATGAGTTAGTCAATGAATGGGAGAGTCAACAGATGTTCGTCTTGCACCCATGAAGGTTGAAGACTCAAGCTATCTTGGTTTTAGAGTTGAAAGCTCATTTCTTCCTTTTTGGTTTATCTTGGACTAATAGAACTTCTAGGCCAAGTTGTTGATGTTTTCATGATTGGAATGAGTTAGTCAATGAATGGGAGAGTCAACAGATGTTCGTCTTGCACCCATGAAGGTTGAAGACTCAAGCTATCTTGGTTTTAGAGTTGAAAGCTCATTTCTTCCTTTTTGGTTTATCTTGGACTAATAGAACTTCTAGGCCAAGTTGTTGATGTTTTCATGATTGGAATGAGTTAGTCAATGAATGGGAGAGTCAACAGATGTTCGTCTTGCACCCATGAAGGTTGAAGACTCAAGCTATCTTGGTTTTAGAGTTGAAAGCTCATTTCTTCCTTTTCGGTTTATCTTGGACTAATAGAACTTCTAGGCCAAGTTTTTGATGTTTTCATGATTGAATGAATGGGAGAGTCAATAGATGTTCGTCTTGCACCCATGAAGGTTGAAGACTCAAGCTATCTTGGTTTTAGAGTTGAAAGCTCATTTCTTCCTTTTCGGTTTATCTTGGACTAATAGAACTTCTAGGCCAAGTTCTTGATGTTTTCATGATTGGAATGAGTTAGTCAATGAATGGGAGAGTCAACAGATGTTCGTCTTGCACCCATGAAGGTTGAAGACTCAAGCTATCTTGGTTTTAGAGTTGAAAGCTCATTTCTTCCTTTTCGGTTTATCTTGGACTAATAGAACTTCTAGGCCAAGTTGTTGATGTTTTCATGATTGGAATGAGTTAGTCAATGAATGGGAGAGTCAACAGATGTTCGTCTTGCACCCATGGAGGTTGAAGACTCAAGCTATCTTGGTTTTAGAGTTGAAAGCTCATTTCTTCCTTTTCGGTTTATCTTGGACTAATAGAACTTCTAGGCCAAGTTGTTAATGTTTTCATGATTGGAATGAGTTAGTCAATGAATGGAAGAGTCAATGATGTTCGTCTTGCACCCATGAAGGTTGAAGACTCAAGCTATCTTGGTTTTAGAGTTGAAAGCTCATTTCTTCTTTTTCGGTTTATCTTGGACTAATAGAACTTCTAGGCCAAGTTGTTGATGTTTTCATGATTGGAATGAGTTAGTCAATGAATGGGAGAGTCAACAGATGTTCGTCTTGCACCCATGAAGGTTGAAGACTCAAGCTATCTTGGTTTTAGAGTTGAAAGCTCATTTCCTCCTTTTCGGTTTATCTTGGACTAATAGAACTTCTAGGCCAAGTTGTTGATGTTTTCATGATTGGAATGGGTTAGTCAATGAATGGGAGAGTCAATAGATGTTCGTCTTGCACCGATGGAGGTTGAAGACTCAAGCATTCTTGGTTTTAGAGTTGAAAGCTCATTTCTTCTTTTTCGGTTTATCTTGGACTAATAGAACTTCTAGGCCAAGTTGTTGATGTTTTCATGATTGGAATGAGTTAGTCAATGAATGGGAGAGTCAACAGATGTTCGTCTTGCACCCATGATGGTTGAAGACTCAAGCTATCTTGGTTTTAGAGTTGAAAGCTCATTTCAGCCTTTTCAGTTTATCTTGGACTAATAGAACTTCTAGGCCAAGTTGTTGATGTTTTCATGATTGCAATGAGTAAGTCAATGAATGGAAGAGTCAACGATGTTCGTCTTGCATCCATGAAGGTTGAAGACTCAAGCTATCTTGGTTTTAGAGTTGAAAGCTCATTTCCTCCTTTTCAGTTTATCTTGGACTAATAGAACTTCTAGGCCAAGTTATTGATGTTTTCATGATTGGAATGAGTTAGTCAACGAATGGGAGAGTCAATAGATGTTCGTCTTGCACCCATGAAGGTTGAAGACTCAAGCTATCTTGGTTTTAGAGTTGAAAGCTCATTTCTGCCTTTTTAGTTTATCTTGGACTAATAGAACTTCTAGGCCAAGTTGTTGATGTTTTCATGATTGGAATGAGTTAGTCAATAAATGGGAGAGTCAACGAGATGTTCGTCTTGCACCCATGAAGGTTGAAGACTCAAGCTATAATGGTTTTAGAGTTGAAAGCTCATTTCTTCCTTTTCGGTTTATCTTGGACTAATAGAACTTCTAGGCCAAGTTGTTGATGTTTTCATGATTGGAATGAGTTAGTCAATCAATGGGTAAGTCAACAGATGTTCGTCTTGCACCCATGGACGTTGAAGTCTCAAGCTATCTTGGTTTTAGAGTTGAAGGCTCATTTCTTCCTTTTCGGTTTATCTTGGACTAATAGAACTTCTAGGCCAAGTTTTTGATGTTTTCATGATTGGAATGAGTTAGTCAATGAATGGGAGAGTCAATAGATGTTCGTCTTGCACCCATGAAGGTTGAAGACTCAAGCTATCTTGGTTTTAGAGTTGAAAGCTCATTTCCTCCTTTTCGGTTTATCTTGGACTAATAGAACTTCTAGGCCAAGTTGTTGATGTTTTCATGATTGGAATGAGTTAGTCAATGAATGGGAGAGTCAACAGATGTTCGTCTTGCACCCATGGAGGTTGAAGACTCAAGCTATCTTGGTTTTAGAGTTGAAAGCTCATTTCCTCCTTTTCGGTTTATCTTGGACTAATAGAACTTCTAGGCCAAGTTGTTGATGTTTTCATGATTGGAATGAGTTAGTCAATGAATGGGAGAGTCAACAGATGTTCGTCTTGCACCCATGGAGGTTGAAGACTCAAGCTATCTTGGTTTTAGAGTTGAAAGCTCATTTCTTCCTTTTCGGTTTATCTTGGACTAATAGAACTTCTAGGCCAAGTTGTTGATGTTTTCATGATTGGAATGAGTTAGTCAATGAATGGGACAGTCAACGATGTTCGTCTTGCACCCATGATGGTTGAAGACTCAAGCTATCTTGGTTTTAGAGTTGAAAGTTCATTTCTTCATTTTCGGTTTATCTTGGACTAATAGAACTTCTAGGCCAAGTTGTTGATGTTTTCACGATTGGTATGAGTTAGTCAATAAATGGGAGAGTCAACGAGATGTTCGTCTTGCACCCATGGAGGTTGAAGACTCAAGCTATCATGGTTTTAGAGTTGAAAGCTCATTTCTTCCTTTTCGGTTTATCTTGGACTAATAGAACTTCTAGGCCAAGTTGTTGATGTTTTCATGATTGGAATGAGTTAGTCAATGAATGGGAGAGTCAACAGATGTTCGTCTTGCACCCATGAAGGTTGAAGACTCAAGCTATCTTGGTTTTAGAGTTGAAAGCTCATTTCTTCCTTTTCGGTTTATCTTGGACTAATAGAACTTCTAGGCCAAGTTGTTGATGTTTTCATGATTGGAATGAGTTAGTCAATGAATGGGAGAGTCAACAGATGTTCGTCTTGCACCCATGGAGGTTGAAGACTCAAGCTATCTTGGTTTTAGAGTTGAAAGCTCATTTCCTCCTTTTCGGTTTATCTTGGACTAATAGAACTTCTAGGCCAAGTTGTTGATGTTTTCATGATTGGAATGAGTTAGTCAATGAATGGGAGAGTCAACAGATGTTCGTCTTGCACCCATGGAGGTTGAAGACTCAAGCTATCTTGGTTTTAGAGTTGAAAGCTCATTTCTTCCTTTTCGGTTTATCTTGGACTAATAGAACTTCTAGGCCAAGTTGTTGATGTTTTCACGATTGGAATGAGTAAGTCAACGAATGGAAGAGTCAATGATGTTCGTCTTGCACCCATGAAGGTTGAAGACTCAAGCTATCTTGGTTTTAGAGTTGAAAGCTCATTTCTTCTTTTTCGGTTTATCTTGGACTAATAGAACTTCTAGGCCAAGTTGTTGATGTTTTCATGATTGGAATGAGTTAGTCAATGAATGGGAGAGTCAACAGATGTTCGTCTTGCACCCATGAAGGTTGAAGACTCAAGCTATCTTGGTTTTAGAGTTGAAAGCTCATTTCTTCCTTTTCGGTTTATCTTGGACTAATAGAACTTCTAGGCCAAGTTGTTGATGTTTTCATGATTGGAATGAGTTAGTCAATGAATGGGAGAGTCAATAGATGTTCGTCTTGCACCCATGAAGGTTGAAGACTCAAGCTATCTAGGTTTTAGAGTTGAAAGCTCATTTCTTCGATCTTGATTTATCTTGGACTAATAGAACTTCTAGGCCAAGTTGTTGATGTTTTCATGATTGGAATGAGTTAGTCAATGAATGGGAGAGTCAACAGATGTTCGTCTTGCACCCATGAAGGTTGAAGACTCAAGCTATCTTGGTTTTAGAGTTGAAAGCTCATTTCCTCCTTTTCGGTTTATCTTGGACTAATAGAACTTCTAGGCCAAGTTGTTGATGTTTTCATGATTGGAATGAGTTAGTCAATGAATGGGAGAGTCAACAGATGTTCGTCTTGCACCCATGAAGGTTGAAGACTCAAGCTATCTTGGTTTTAGAGTTGAAAGCTCATTTCTTCCTTTTCGGTTTATCTTGGACTAATAGAACTTCTAGGCCAAGTTGTTGATGTTTTCATGATTGGAATGAGTTAGTCAATGAATGGGAGAGTCAACAGATGTTCGTCTTGCACCCATGAAGGTTGAAGACTCAAGCTATCTTGGTTTTAGAGTTGAAAGCTCATATCTTCCTTTTCGGTTTATCTTGGACTAATAGAACTCCTAGGCCAAGTTGTTGATATTTTCATGATTGGAATGGGTTAGTCAATGAATGGGAGAGTCAATAGATGTTCGTCTTGCACCCATGAAGGTTGAAGACTCAAGCTATCTTGGTTTTAGAGTTGATAGCTCATTTGATCCTTTTAGGTTTATGTTGTACTAATAGAACGTCTAGGCCAAGTTGTTGATGTTTTCATGATTGGAATGAGTTAGTCAATGAATGGGAGAGTCAACGAGATGTTCGTCTTGCACCCATGAAGGTTGAAGACTCAAGCTATCTTGGTTTTAGAGTTGAAAGCTCATTTCTTCCTTTTCGGTTTATCTTGGACTAATAGAACTTCTAGGCCAAGTTGTTGATGTTTTCATGATTGGAATGAGTTAGTCAATGAATGGGAGAGTCAACGAGATGTTCGTCTTGCACCCATGAAGGTTGAAGACTCAAGCTATCTTGGTTTTAGAGTTGAAAGCTCATTTCTTCCTTTTCGGTTTATCTTGGACTAATAGAACTTCTAGGCCAAGTTGTTGATGTTTTCATGATTGGAATGAGTTAGTCAATGAATGGGAGAGTCAATAGATGTTCGTCTTGCACCCATGAAGGTTGAAGACTCAAGCTATCTTGGTTTTAGAGTTGAAAGCTCATTTCCTCCTTTTCGGTTTATCTTGGACTAATAGAACTTCTAGGCCAAGTTGTTGATGTTTTCATGATTGGAATGAGTTAGTCAATGAATGGGAGAGTCAACAGATGTTCGTCTTGCACCCATGAAGGTTGAAGACTCAAGCTATCTCGGTTTTAGGGTTGAAAGCTCATTTCTTCCTTTTCGGTTTATCTTGGACTAATAGAACTTCTAGGCCAAGTTGTTGATGTTTTCATGATTGGAATGAGTTAGTCAATGAATGGGAGAGTCAACAGATGTTCGTCTTGCACCCATGAAGGTTGAAGACTCAAGCTATCTTGGTTTTAGAGTTGAAAGCTCATTTCTTCCTTTTCGGTTTATCTTGGACTAATAGAACTTCTAGGCCAAGTTGTTGATGTTTTCATGATTGGAATGAGTTAGTCAATGAATGGGAGAGTCAACAGATGTTCGTCTTGCACCCATGGAGGTTGAAGACTCAAGCTATCTTGGTTTTAGAGTTGAAAGCTCATTTCTTCCTTTTCGGTTTATCTTGGACTAATAGAACTTCTAGGCCAAGTTGTTGATGTTTTCATGATTGGAATGAGTTAGTCAATGAATGGGAGAGTCAACAGATGTTCGTCTTGCACCCATGAAGGTTGAAGACTCAAGCTATCTTGGTTTTAGAGTTGAAAGCTCATTTCTTCCTTTTCGGTTTATCTTGGACTAATAGAACTTCTAGGCCAAGTTGTTGATGTTTTCATGATTGGAATGAGTTAGTCAATGAATGGGAGAGTCAATAGATGTTCGTCTTGCACCCATGAAGGTTGAAGACTCAAGCTATCTTGGTTTTAGAGTTGAAAGCTCATTTCTTCCTTTTTGGTTTATCTTGGACTAATAGAACTTCTAGGCCAAGTTGTTGATGTTTTCATGATTGGAATGAGTTAGTCAATGAATGGGAGAGTCAACAGATGTTCGTCTTGCACCCATGAAGGTTGAAGACTCAAGCTATCTTGGTTTTAGAGTTGAAAGCTCATTTCCTCCTTTTCGGTTTATCTTGGACTAATAGAACTTCTAGGCCAAGTTGTTGATGTTTTCATGATTGGAATGAGTTAGTCAATGAATGGGAGAGTCAACAGATGTTCGTCTTGCACCCATGAAGGTTGAAGACTCAAGCTATCTTGGTTTTAGAGTTGAAAGCTCATTTCTTCCTTTTCGGTTTATCTTGGACTAATAGAACTTCTAGGCCAAGTTGTTGATGTTTTCATGATTGGAATGAGTTAGTCAATGAATGGGAGAGTCAACAGATGTTCGTCTTGCACCCATGAAGGTTGAAGACTCAAGCTATCTTGGTTTTAGAGTTGAAAGCTCATTTCTTCTTTTTCGGTTTATCTTGGACTAATAGAACTTCTAAGGCAAGTTGTTGATCTTTTCAAGATTGGAATGAGTTAGTCAATGAATGGGAGAGTCAACGAGATGTTCGTCTTGCACCCATGAAGGTTGAAGACTCAAGCTATCTTGGTTTTAGAGTTGAAAGCTCATTTCTTCCTTTTCGGTTTATCTTGGACTAATAGAACTTCTAGGCCAAGTTGTTGATGTTTTCACGATTGGAATGAGTTAGTCAATGAATGGGTGAGTCAACAGATGTTCGTCTTGCACCCATGGAGGTTGAAGACTCAAGCTATCTTGGTTTTAGAGTTGAAAGCTCATTTCTTCCTTTTCGGTTTATCTTGGACTAGTAGAACTTCTAAGCCAAGTTGTTGTTTTTTTCATGATTGCAATGAGTAAGTCAATGAATGGAAGAGTCAATGATGTTCGTCTTGCACCCATGAAGGTTGAAGACTCAAGCTATCTTGGTTTTAGAGTTGAAAGCTCATTTCCTCCTTTTCGGTTTATCTTGGACTAATAGAACTTCTAGGCCAAGTTGTTGATGTTTTCATGATTGGAATGAGTTAGTCAATGAATGGGAGAGTCAACAGATGTTCGTCTTGCACCCATGATGGTTGAAGACTCAAGCTATCTTGGTTTTAGAGTTGAAAGCTCATTTCTTCTTTTTCGGTTTATCTTGGACTAATAGAACTTCTAGGCCAAGTTGTTGATGTTTTCATGATTGGAATGGGTTAGTCAATGAATGGGAGAGTCAATAGATGTTCGTCTTGCACCGATGGAGGTTGAAGACTCAAGCAATCTTGGTTTTAGAGTTGAAAGCTCATTTCTTCCTTTTCGGTTTATCTTGGACTAATAGAACTTCTAGGCCAAGTTGTTGATGCTTTCATGATTGGAATGAATTAGTCAATGAATGGGAGAGTCAACAGATGTTCGTCTTGCACCCATGATGGTTGAAGACTCAAGCTATCTTGGTTTTAGAGTTGAAAGCTCATTTCTTCCTTTTCAGTTTATCTTGGACTAATAGAACTTCTAGGCCAAGTTGTTGATGTTTTCATGATTGGAATGAGTTAGTCAATGAATGGGAGAGTCAACAGATGTTCGTCTTGCACCCATGATGGTTGAAGACTCAAGCTATCATGGTTTTAGAGTTGAAAGCTCATATCTTCCTTTTCGGTTTATCTTGGACTAATAGAACTTCTAGGCCAAGTTGTTGATGTTTTCATGATTGGAATGCGTTAGTCAACGAATTGGAGAGTCAACAGATGTTCGTCTTGCACCCATGGAGGTTGAAGACTCAAGCTATCTTGGTTTTAGAGTTGAAAGCTCATTTCTTCCTTTTCGGTTTATCTTGGACTAATAGAACTTCTAGGCCAAGTTGTTGATGTTTTCATGATTGGAATGAGTTAGTCAATGAATGGGAGAGTCAACGGATGTTCGTCTTGCACCCATGAAGGTTGAAGACTCAAGCAATCTTGGTTTTAGACTTGAAAGCTCATTTCCTCCTTTTCGGTTTATCTTGGACTAATAGAACTTCTAGGCCAAGTTGTTGATGTTTTCATGATTGGAATGAGTTAGTCAATGAATGGGAGAGTCAACAGATGTTCGTCTTGCACCCATGAAGGTTGAAGACTCAAGCTATCTTGGTTTTAGAGTTGAAAGCTCATTTCTTCCTTTTCGGTTTATCTTGGACTAATAGAACTTCTAGGCCAAGTTGTTAATGTTTTCATGATTGGAATGAGTTAGTCAATGAATGGGAGAGTCAATAGATGTTCGTCTTGCACCCATGAAGGTTGAAGACTCAAGCTATCTTGGTTTTAGAGTTGAAAGCTCATTTCTTCCTTTTCGGTTTATCTTGGACTAATAGAACTTCTAGGCCAAGTTGTTGATGTTTTCATGATTGGAATGAGTTAGTCAATGAATGGGAGAGTCAACAGATGTTCGTCTTGCACCCATGAAGGTTGAAGACTCAAGCTATCTCGGTTTTAGGGTTGAAAGCTCATTTCTTCCTTTTCGGTTTATCTTGGACTAATAGAACTTCTAGGCCAAGTTGTTGATGTTTTCATGATTGGAATGAGTTAGTCAATGAATGGGAGAGTCAACAGATGTTCGTCTTGCACCCATGAAGGTTGAAGACTCAAGCTATCTTGGTTTTAGAGTTGAAAGCTCATTTCTTCCTTTTCGGTTTATGTTGGACTAATAGAACTTCTAGGCCAAGTTGTTGATGTTTTCATGATTGGAATGAGTTAGTCAATGAATGGGAGAGTCAACAGATGTTCGTCTTGCACCCATGAAGGTTGAAGACTCAAGCTATCTTGGTTTTAGAGTTGAAAGCTCATTTCTTCCTTTTCGGTTTATCTTGGACTAATAGAACTTCTAGGCCAAGTTGTTGATGTTTTCATGATTGGAATGAGTTAGTCAAGGAATGGGAGAGTCAACGGATGTTCGTCTTGCACCCATGAAGGTTGAAGACTCAAGCTATCTTGGTTTTAGAGTTGAAAGCTCATTTCTTCCTTTCGGTTTATCTTGGACTAATAGAACTTCTAGGCCAAGTTGTTGATGTTTTCACGATTGGAATGAGTTAGTCAATGAATGGGAGAGTCAACAGATGTTCGTCTTGCACCCATGGAGGTTGAAGACTCAAGCTATCTTGGTTTTAGAGTTGAAAGCTCATTTCCTCCTTTTCGGTTTATCTTGGACTAATAGAACTTCTAGGCCAAGTTGTTGATGTTTTCATGATTGGAATGAGTTAGTCAATGAATGGGAGAGTCAATAGATGTTCGTCTTGCACCCATGAAGGTTGAAGACTCAAGCTATCTTGGTTTTAGAGTTGAAAGCTCATTTCTTCATTTTCGATTTATCTTGGACTAATAGAACTTCTAGGCCAAGTTGTTGATGTTTTCATGATTGGAATGAGTTAGTCAATGAATGGGAGAGTCAATAGATGTTCGTCTTGCACCCATGAAGGTTGAAGACTCAAGCTATCTTGGTTTTAGAGTTGAAAGCTCATTTCTTCATTTTCGGTTTATCTTGGACTAGTAGAACTTCTAAGCCAAGTTGTTGTTTTTTTCATGATTGCAATGATTTAGTCAATGAATGGAAGAGTCAACCATGTTCGTCTTGCACCCATGAAGGTTGAAGACTCAAGCTATCTTGGTTTTAGAGTTGAAAGCTCATTTCTTCATTTTCGATTTATCTTGGACTAATAGAACTTCTAGAACAAGTTGTTGATGTTTTCACGATTGGAATGAGTTAGTCAATAAATGGGAGTGTCAACAGATGTTCATCTTGCACCCATGGAGGTTGAAGACTCAAGCTATCTTGGTTTTAGAGTTGAAAGCTCATTTCTTCCTTTTCGGTTTATCTTGGACTAATAGAACTTCTAGGCCAAGTTGTTGATGTTTTCACGATTGGAATGAGTTAGTCAATGAATGGGAGAGTCAACAGATGTTCGTCTTGCACCCATGAAGGTTGAAGACTCAAGCTATCTTGGTTTTAGAGTTGAAAGCTCATTTCTTCCTTTTCGGTTTATCTTGGACTAATAGAACTTCTAAGCCAAGTTGTTGATCTTTTCAAGATTGGAATGAGTTAGTCAATGAATGGAAGAGTCAACTGATGTTCGTCTTGCACCCATCATGGTTGAAGACTCAAGCTATCTTGGTTTTAGAGTTGAAAGCTCATTTCTTCCTTTTCGATTTATCTTGGACTAATAGAACTTCTAGGCCAAGTTGTTGATGTTTTCACGATTGGAATGAGTTAGTCAATGAATGGGAGAGTCAACAGATGTTCGTCTTGCACCCATGAAGGTTGAAGACTCAAGCTATCTTGGTTTTAGAGTTGAAAGCTCATTTCTTCATTTTCGGTTTATCTTGGACTAATAGAACTTCTAGGCCAAGTTGTTGATGTTTTCACGATTGGAATGAGTTAGTCAATAAATGGGAGAGTCAACAGATGTTCGTCTTGCACCCATGAAGGTTGAAGACTCAAGCTATCTTGGTTTTAGAGTTGAAAGCTCATTTCTTCCTTTTCGGTTTATGTTGGACTAATAGAACTTCTAGGCCAAGTTGTTGATGTTTTCATGATTGGAATGATTTAGTCAATGAATGGGAGAGTCAACGGATGTTCGTCTTGCACCAATGAAGGTTGAAGACTCAAGCTATCTTGGTTTTAGAGTTGAAAGCTCATTTCTTCCTTTTCGGTTTATCTTGGACTAATAGAACTTCTAGGCCAAGTTGTTGATTTCTTCATGATTGGAATGAGTTAGTCAATGAATGGGAGAGTCAACAGATGTTCGTCTTGCACCCATGATGGTTGAAGACTCAAGCTATCTTGGTTTTAGAGTTGAAAGCTCATTTCTTCCTTTTCGGTTTATCTTGGACTAATAGAACTTCTAGGCCAAGTTGTTGATGTTTTCATGATTGGAATGAGTTAGTCAATGAATGGGAGAGTCAACAGATGTTCGTCTTGCACCCATGCAGGTTGAAGACTCAAGCTATCTTGGTTTTAGAGTTGAAAGCTCATTTCTTCCTTTTCGATTTATCTTGGACTAATAGAACTGTTAGGCCAAGTTGTTGATGTTTTCACGATTGGAATGAGTTAGTCAATTAATGGGAGAGTCAATAGATGTTCGTCTTGCACCCATGGAGGTTGAAGACTCAAGCTATCTTGGTTTTAGAGTTGAAAGCTCATTTCCGCCTTTTCGATTTATCTTGGACTAATAGAACTTCTAGGCCAAGTTGTTGATGTTTTCATGATTGGAATGAGTTAGTCAACGAATGGGAGAGTCAATAGATGTTCGTCTTGCACCCATGAAGGTTGAAGACTCAAGCTATCTTGGTTTTAGAGTTGAAAGCTCATTTCCTCCTTTTCGGTTTATCTTGGACTAATAGAACTTCTAGGCCAAGTTGTTGATGTTTTCATGATTGGAATGAGTTAGTCAATGAATGGGAGAGTCAACAGATGTTCGTCTTGCACCCATGAAGGTTGAAGACTCAAGCTATCTTGGTTTTAGAGTTGAAAGCTCATTTCCTCCTTTTCAATTTATCTTGGACTAATAGAACTTCTAGGCCAAGTTGTTGATGTTTTCATGATTGGAATGAGTTAGTCAATGAATGGGAGAGTCAACAGATGTTCGTCTTGCACCCATGAAGGTTGAAGACTCAAGCTATCTTGGTTTTAGAGTTGAAAGCTCATTTCTTCCTTTTCGGTTTATCTTGGACTAATAGAACTTCTAGGCCAAGTTGTTGATGTTTTCATGATTGGAATGAGTTAGTCAACGAATGGGAGAGTCAACGAGATGTTCGTCTTGCACCCATGGAGGTTGAAGACTCAAGCTATATTGGTTTTACAGTTGAAAGCTCATTTCTTCTTTTCGGTTTATCTTGGACTAATAGAACTTCTAGGCCAAGTTATTGATGTTTTCATGATTGGAATGAGTTAGTCAATGAATGGGAGAGTCAACAGATGTTCGTCTTGCACCCATGAAGGTTGAAGACTCAAGCTATCTTGGTTTTAGAGTTGAAAGCTCATTTCTTCCTTTTCGGTTTATCTTGGACTAATAGAACTTCTAGGCCAAGTTGTTGATGTTTTCATGATTGGAATGAGTTAGTCAATGAATGGGAGAGTCAACAGATGTTCGTCTTGCACCCATGAAGGTTGAAGACTCAAGCTATCTTGGTTTTAGAGTTGAAAGCTCATTTCTTCCTTTTCGGTTTATCTTGGACTAATAGAACTTCTAGGCCAAGTAGTTGATGTTTTCATGATTGGAATGAGTTAGTCAATGAATGGGAGAGTCAACAGATGTTCGTCTTGCACCCATGAAGGTTGAAGACTCAAGCTATCTTGGTTTTAGAGTTGAAAGCTCATTTCTTCTTTGTTGGTTTATCTTGGACTAATAGAACTTCTAGGCCAAGTTGTTGATGTTTTCACGATTGGAATGAGTTAGTCAATGAATGGGAGAGTCAACAGGTGTTCGTCTTGCACCCATGGAGGTTGAAGACTCAAGCTATCTTGGTTTTAGAGTTGAAAGCTCATTTCCTCCTTTTCGGTTTATCTTGGACTAATAGAACTTCTAGGCCAAGTTGTTGATGTTTTCATGATTGGAATGAGTTAGTCAATGAATGGGAGAGTCAACAGATGTTCGTCTTGCACCCATGGAGGTTGAAGACTCAAGCTATCTTGGTTTTAGAGTTGAAAGCTCATTTCTTCCTTTTCGGTTTATCTTGGACTAATAGAACTTCTAGGCCAAGTTGTTGATGTTTTCATGATTGGAATGAGTTAGTCAATGAATGGGAGAGTCAACAGATGTTCGTCTTGCACCCATGAAGGTTGAAGACTCAAGCTATCTTGGTTTTAGAGTTGAAAGCTCATTTCTTCCTTTTCGGTTTATCTTGGACTAATAGAACTTCTAGGCCAAGTTGTTGATGTTTTCATGATTGGAATGAGTTAGTCAATGAATGGGAGAGTCAACAGATGTTCGTCTTGCACCCATGAAGGTTGAAGACTCAAGCTATCTTGGTTTTAGAGTTGAAAGCTCATTTCTTCCTTTTCGGTTTATCTTGGACTAATAGAACTTCTAGGCCAAGTTGTTGATGTTTTCATGATTGGAATGAGTTAGTCAATGAATGGGAGAGTCAACAGATGTTCGTCTTGCACCCATGAAGGTTGAAGACTCAAGCTATCTTGGTTTTAGAGTTGAAAGCTCATTTCTTCCTTTTCGGTTTATCTTGGACTAATAGAACTTCTAGGCCAAGTTGTTGATGTTTTCATGATTGGAATGAGTTAGTCAATGAATGGGAGAGTCAACAGATGTTCGTCTTGCACCCATGAAGGTTGAAGACTCAAGCTATCTTGGTTTTAGAGTTGAAAGCTCATTTCTTCCTTTTCGGTTTATCTTGGACTAATAGAACTTCTAGGCCAAGTTGTTGATGTTTTCATGATTGGAATGAGTTAGTCAATGAATGGGAGAGTCAACAGATGTTCGTCTTGCACCCATGAAGGTTGAAGACTCAAGCTATCTTGGTTTTAGAGTTGAAAGCTCATTTATTCATATTCGGTTTATCTTGGACTAATAGAACTTCTAGGCCAAGTTGTTGATATTTTCATGATTGGAATGAGTTAGTCAATGAATGGGAGAGTCAACTGATGTTCGTCTTGCACCCATGAAGGTTGAAGACTCAAGCTATCTTGGTTTTAGAGTTGAAAGCTCATTTCCTCCTTTTCAGTTTATCTTGGACTAATAGAACTTCTAGGCCAAGTTGTTGATGTTTTCATGATTGGAATGAGTTAGTCAATGAATGGGAGAGTCAACAGATGTTCGTCTTGCACCCATGAAGGTTGAAGACTCAAACTATCATGGTTTTAGAGTTGAAAGCTCATTTCTGCCTTTTCAGTTTATCTTGTACTAATAGATCTTCTAGGCCAAGTTGTTGATCTTTTCATGATTGGAATGAGTTAGTCAATGAATGGGAGAGTCAACAGATGTTCGTCTTGCACCCATGAAGGTTGAAGACTCAAGCTATCTTGGTTTTAGAGTTGAAAGCTCATTTCTTCTTTTTCGGTTTATCTTGGACTAATAGAACTTCTAGGCCAAGTTGTTGATGTTTTCATGATTGGAATGAGTTAGTCAATGAATGGGAGAGTCAACAGATGTTCGTCTTGCACCCATGAAGGTTGAAGACTCAAGCTATCTTGGTTTTAGAGTTGAAAGCTCATTTCTTCCTTTTCGGTTTATCTTGGACTAATAGAACTTCTAGGCCAAGTTATTGATGTTTTCATGATTGGAATGAGTTAGTCAACGAATGGGAGAGTCAATAGATGTTCGTCTTGCACCCATGAAGGTTGAAGACTCAAGCTATCTTGGTTTTAGAGTTGAAAGCTCATTTCTTCCTTTTCGGTTTATCTTGGACTAATAGAACTTCTAGGCCAAGTTGTTGATATTTTCATGATTGGAATGAGTTAGTCAATGAATGGGAGAGTCAACAGATGTTCGTCTTGCACCCATGAAGGTTGAAGACTCAAGCTATCTTGGTTTTAGAGTTGAAAGCTCATTTCCTCCTTTTCAATTTATCTTTGACTAATAGAACTTCTAGGCCAAGTTGTTGATGTTTTCATGATTGGAATGAGTTAGTCAATGAATGGGAGAGTCAACAGATGTTCGTCTTGCACCCATGAAGGTTGAAGACTCAAGCTATCTTGGTTTTAGAGTTGAAAGCTCATTTCTTCCTTTTCGGTTTATCTTGGACTAATAGAACTTCTAGGCCAAGTTATTGATGTTTTCATGATTGGAATGAGTTAGTCAATGAATGGGAGAGTCAACAGATGTTCGTCTTGCACCCATGGAGGTTGAAGACTCAAGCTATCTTGGTTTTAGAGTTGAAAGCTCATTTCTTCCTTTTCGGTTTATCTAGGACTAATAGAACTTCTAGGCCAAGTTATTGATGTTTTCATGATTGGAATGAGTTAGTCAATAAATGGGAGAGTCAACAGATGTTCGTCTTGCACCCATCATGGTTGAAGACTCAATATATCTTGGTTTTAGAGTTGAAAGCTCATTTCTTCCTTTTCGGTTTATCTTGGACTAATAGAACTTCTAGGCCAAGTTGTTGATGTTTTCATGATTGGAATGAGTTAGTCAATGAATGGGAGAGTCAACAGATGTTCGTCTTGCACCCATGAAGGTTGAAGACTCAAGCTATCTTGGTTTTAGAGTTGAAAGCTCATTTCTTCCTTTTCGGTTTATCTTGGACTAGTAGAACTTCTAAGCCAAGTTGTTGTTTTTTTCATGATTGCATTGAGTAAGTCAATGAAAGGAAGAGTCAACGATGTTCGTCTTGCACCCATGAAGGTTCAAGACTCAAGCTATCTTGGTTTTAGAGTTGAAAGCTCATTTCTTCCTTTTCGGTTTATCTTGGACTAATAGAACTTCTAGGCCAAGTTGTTGATGTTTTCATGATTGGAATGAGTTAGTCAATGAATGGGAGAGTCAACAGATGTTCGTCTTGCACCCACGATGGTTGCAGACTCAAGCTATCATGGTTTTAGAGTTGAAAGCTCATTTCTTCCTTTTCGGTTTATCTTGGACTAATAGAACTTCTAGGCCAAGTTGTTGATATTTTCATGATTGGAATGGGTTAGTCAATGAATGGGAGAGTCAACAGATGTTCGTCTTGCACCCATGGAGGTTGAAGACTCAAGCTATCTTGGTTTTAGAGTTGAAAGCTCATTTCTTCCTTTTCGATTTATCTTGGACTAATAGAACTTCTAGGCCAAGTTGTTGATGTTTTCATGATTGGAATGAGTAAGTCAATGAATGGGAGAGTCAACAGATGTTCGTCTTGCACCCATGCAGGTTGAAAACTCAAGCTATCTTGGTTTTAGAGTTGAAAGCTCATTTCTTCCTTTTCGAATTATCTGGGACTAATAGAACTTCTAGGCCAAGTTGTTGATGTTTTCACGAATGGAATGAGTTAGTCAATCAATGGGTGAGTCAACAGATGTTCGTCTTGCACCCATGGACGTTGAAGTCTCAAGCTATCTTGGTTTTAGAGTTGAAGGCTCATTTCTTCCTTTTCGGTTTATCTTGGACTAATAGAACTGTTAGGCCAAGTTGTTGATGTTTTCACGATTGGAATGAGTTAGTCAATTAATGGGAGAGTCAACAGATGTTCGTCTTGCACCCATGGAGGTTGAAGACTCAAGCTATCTTGGTTTTAGAGTTGAAAGCTCATTTCCTCCTTTTCGATTTATCTTGGACTAATAGAACTTCTAGGCCAAGTTGTTGATGTTTTCACGATTGGAATGAGTTAGTCAATGAATGGGAGAGTCAACAGATGTTCGTCTTGCACCCATGAAGGTTGAAGACTCAAGCTATCTTGGTTTTAGAGTTGAAAGCTCATTTCTTCTCCTTTTGGTTTATCTTGGACTAATAGAACTTCTAGGCCAAGTTGTTGATGTTTTCATGATTGGAATGAGTTAGTCAATGAATGGGAGAGTCAACGAGATGTTCGTCTTGCACCCATGAAGGTTGAAGACTCAAGCTATCTTGGTTTTAGAGTTGAAAGCTCATTTCTTCCTTTTCGGTTTATCTTGGACTAATAGAACTTCTAGGCCAAGTTGTTGATGTTTTCATGATTGGAATGAGTTAGTCAATGAATGGGAGAGTCAATAGATGTTCGTCTTGCACCCATGAAGGTTGAAGACTCAAGCTATCTTGGTTTTAGAGTTGAAAGCTCATTTCTTCCTTTTCGATTTATCTTGGACTAATAGAACTTCTAGGCCAAGTTGTTGATGTTTTCATGATTGGAATGAGTTAGTCAATGAATGGGAGAGTCAACAGATGTTCGTCTTGCACCCATGAAGGTTGAAGACTCAAGCTATCTTGGTTTTAGAGTTGAAAGCTCATTTCTTCCTTTTCGGTTTATCTTGGACTAATAGAACTTCTAGGCCAAGTTGTTGATGTTTTCATGATTGGAATGAGTTAGTCAATGAATGGGAGAGTCAATAGATGTTCGTCTTGCACCCATGAAGGTTGAAGACTCAAGCTATCTTGGTTTTAGAGTTGAAAGCTCATTTCTGCCTTTTCGGTTTATCTTGGACAAATAGAACTTCTAGGCCAAGTTGTTGATGTTTTCATGATTGCAATGAGTTAGTCAATGAATGGGTGAGTCTCAAGATGTTCGTCTTGCACCCATGGAGGTTGAAGACTCAAGCTATCTTGGTTTTAGAGTTGAAAGCTCATTTCCTCCTTTTCGGTTTATCTTGGACTAATAGAACTTCTAGGCCAAGTTGTTGATGTTTTCATGATTGGAATGAGTTAGTCAATGAATGGGAGAGTCAACAGATGTTCGTCTTGCACCCATGAAGGTTGAAGACTCAAGCTATCTTGGTTTTAGAGTTGAAAGCTCATTTCTTCCTTTTCGGTTTATCTTGGACTAATAGAACTTCTAGGCCAAGTTGTTGATGTTTTCATGATTGGAATGAGTTAGTCAATGAATGGGAGAGTCAACAGATGTTCGTCTTGCACCCATGGAGGTTGAAGACTCAAGCTATCTTGGTTTTAGAGTTGAAAGCTCATTTCTTCCTTTTCGGTTTATCTTGGACTAATAGAACTTCTAGGCCAAGTTGTTGATGTTTTCATGATTGGAATGAGTTAGTCAATGAATGGGAGAGTCAACAGATGTTCGTCTTGCACCCATGAAGGTTGAAGACTCAAGCTATCTTGGTTTTAGAGTTGAAAGCTCATTTCTTCCTTTTCGGTTTATCTTGGACTAATAGAACTTCTAGGCCAAGTTGTTGATGTTTTCATGATTGGAATGAGTTAGTCAATGAATGGGAGAGTCAACAGATGTTCGTCTTGCACCCATGGACGTTGAAGTCTCAAGCTATCATGGTTTTAGAGTTGAAGGCTCATTTCTTCCTTTTCGGTTTATCTTGGACTAATAGAACTTCTAGGCCAAGTTGTTGATGTTTTCATGATTGGAATGAGTTAGTCAATGAATGGGAGAGTCAACAGATGTTCGTCTTGCACCCATGAAGGTTGAAGACTCAAGCTATCTTGGTTTTAGAGTTGAAAGCTCATTTCTTCCTTTTCGGTTTATCTTGGACTAATAGAACTTCTAGGCCAAGTTGTTGATGTTTTCATTATTGGAATGGGTTAGTCAATGAATGGGAGAGTCAACGAGATGTTCGTCTTGCACCCATGGAGGTTGAAGACTCAAGCTATCTTGGTTTTAGAGTTGAAAGCTCATTTCTTCCTTTTCGGTTTATCTTGGACTAATAGAACTGTTAGGCCAAGTTGTTGATGTTTTCATGATTGGAATGAGTTAGTCAATGAAAGGGAGAGTCAACAGATGTTCGTCTTGCACCCATGGAGGTTGAAGACACAAGCTATCTTGGTTTTAGAGTTGAAAGCTCATTTCTTCCTTTTCGATTTATCTTGGACTAATAGAACTTCTAGGCCAAGTTGTTGATGTTTTCATGATTGGAATGAGTTAGTCAATGAATGGGAGAGTCAACAGATGTTCGTCTTGCACCCATGAAGGTTGAAGACTCAAGCTATCTTGGTTTTAGAGTTGAAAGCTCATTTCTTCCTTTTCGGTTTATCTTGGACTAATAGAACTTCTAGGCCAAGTTGTTGATGTTTTCATGATTGGAATGAGTTAGTCAATGAATGGGAGAGTCAACAGATGTTCGTCTTGCACCCATGAAGGTTGAAGACTCAAGCTATCTTGGTTTTAGAGTTGAAAGCTCATTTCTTCCTTTTCGGTTTATCTTGGACTAATAGAACTTCTAGGCCAAGTTGTTGATGTTTTCATGATTGGAATGAGTTAGTCAATGAATGGGAGAGTCAACAGATGTTCGTCTTGCACCCATGAAGGTTGAAGACTCAAGCTATCTTGGTTTTAGAGTTGAAAGCTCATTTCTTCCTTTTCGGTTTATCTTGGACTAATAGAACTTCTAGGCCAAGTTGTTGATGTTTTCATGATTGGAATGAGTTAGTCAATGAATGGGAGAGTCAACAGATGTTCGTCTTGCACCCATGGAGGTTGAAGACTCAAGCTATCTTGGTTTTAGAGTTGAAAGCTCATTTCTTCCTTTTCGATTTATCTTGGACTAATAGAACTTCTAGGCCAAGTTGTTGATGTTTTCACGATTGGAATGAGTTAGTCAATTAATGGGAGAGTCAACAGATGTTCGTCTTGCACCCATGTAGGTTGAAGACTCAAGCTATCTTGGTTTTAGAGTTGAAAGCTCATTTCTTCTTTATCGGTTTATCTTGGACTAATAGAACTTCTAGGCCAAGTTGTTGATGTTTTCATGATTGGAATGAGTAAGTCAATGAATGGAAGAGTCAACGATGTTCGTCTTGCACCCATGGAGGATGAAGACTCAAGCTATCTTGGTTTTAGAGTTGAAAGCTCATTTCTTCCCTTTCGGTTTATCTTGGACTAATAGAACTTCTAGGCCAAGTTGTTGATGTTTTCATGATTGGAATGAGTTAGTCAATGAATGGGAGAGTCAACAGATGTTCGTCTTGCACCCATGATGGTTGAAGACTCAAGCTATCATGGTTTTAGAGTTGAAAGCTCATTTCTGCCTTTTCAGTTTATCTTGGACTAATAGAACTTCTAGGCCAAGTTGTTGATGTTTTCATGATTGGAATGAGTTAGTCAATGAATGGGAGAGTCAACAGATGTTCGTCTTGCACCCATGAAGGTTGAAGACTCAAGCTATCTTGGTTTTAGAGTTGAAAGCTCATTTCTTCCTTTTCGATTTATCTTGGACTAATAGAACTGTTAGGCCAAGTTGTTGATGTTTTCACGATTGGAATGAGTTAGTCAATTAATGGGAGAGTCAACAGATGTTCGTCTTGCACCCATGGAGGTTGAAGACTCAAGCTATCTTGGTTTTAGAGTTGAAAGCTCATTTCCTCCTTTTCGATTTATCTTGGACTAATAGAACTTCTAGGCCAAGTTGTTGATGTTTTCATGATTGGAATGAGTTAGTCAATGAATGGGAGAGTCAACAGATGTTCGTCTTGCACCCATGAAGGTTGAAGACTCAAGCTATCTTGGTTTTAGAGTTGAAAGCTCATTTCTTCCTTTTCGGTTTATCTTGGACTAATAGAACTTCTAGGCCAAGTTGTTGATGTTTTCATGATTGGAATGAGTTAGTCAATAAATGGGAGAGTCAACGATGTTCGTCTTGCACCCATGAAGGTTCAAGACTCAAGCTATCTTGGTTTTAGAGTTGAAAGCTCATTTCTTCTTTTCGGTTTATCTTGGACTAATAGAAGTTCTAGGCCAAGTTGTTGATGTTTTCATGATTGGAATGAGTTAGTCAATGAATGGGAGAGTCAACAGATGTTCGTCTTGCACCCACGATGGTTGCAGACTCAAGCTATCATGGTTTTAGAGTTGAAAGCTCATTTCTGCCTTTTCAGTTTATCTTGGACTAATAGAACTTCTAGGCCAAGTTGTTGATGTTTTCATGATTGCAATGAGTTAGTCAATGAATGGGAGAGTCAACAGATGTTCGTCTTGCACCCATGGAGGACGAAGACTCAAGCTATCTTGGTTTTAGAGTTGAAAGCTCATTTCTTCTTTTTCGGTTTATCTTGGACTAATAGAACTTCTAGGCCAAGTTGTTGATGCTTTCATGATTGGAATGAATTAGTCAATGAATGGGAGAGTCAACAGATGTTCGTCTTGCACCCATGCAGGTTGAAAACTCAAGCTATCTTGGTTTTAGAGTTGAAAGCTCATTTCTTCCTTTTCGAATTATCTGGGACTAATAGAACTTCTAGGCCAAGTTGTTGATGTTTTCACGAATGGAATGAGTTAGTCAATCAATGGGTGAGTCAACAGATGTTCGTCTTGCACCCATGGACGTTGAAGACTCAAGCTATCATGGTTTTAGAGTTGAAGGCTCATTTCTTCCTTTTCGGTTTATCTTGGACTAATAGAACTGTTAGGCCAAGTTGTTGATGTTTTCACGATTGGAATGAGTTAGTCAATTAATGGGAGAGTCAACAGATGTTCGTCTTGCACCCATGGAGGTTGAAGACTCAAGCTATCTTGGTTTTAGAGTTGAAAGCTCATTTCTTCCTTTTCGGTTTATCTTGGACTAATAGAACTTCTAGGCCAAGTTGTTGATGTTTTCACGATTGGAATGAGTTAGTCAATGAATGGGAGAGTCAACAGATGTTCGTCTTGCACCCATGAAGGTTGAAGACTCAAGCTATCTTGGTTTTAGAGTTGAAAGCTCATTTCTTCCTTTTCGGTTTATCTTGGACTAATAGAACTTCTAGGCCAAGTTGTTGATATTTTCATGATTGGAATGGGTTAGTCAATCAATGGGTAAGTCAACAGATGTTCGTCTTGCACCCATGGACGTTGAAGTCTCAAGCTATCATGGTTTTAGAGTTGAAGGCTCATTTCTTCCTTTTCGGTTTATCTTGGACTAATAGAACTGTTAGGCCAAGTTGTTGATGTTTTCACGATTGGAATGAGTTAGTCAATTAATGGGAGAGTCAACAGATGTTCGTCTTGCACCCATGGAGGTTGAAGACTCAAGCTATCTTGGTTTTAGAGTTGAAAGCTCATTTCCTCCTTTTCGATTTATCTTGGACTAATAGAACTTCTAGGCCAAGTTGTTGATGTTTTCATGATTGGAATGAGTTAGTCAATGAATGGGAGAGTCAACAGATGTTCGTCTTGCACCCATGAAGGTTGAAGACTCAAGCTATCTTGGTTTTAGAGTTGAAAGCTCATTTCTTCCTTTTCGGTTTATCTTGGACTAATAGAACTTCTAGGCCAAGTTGTTGATGTTTTCATGATTGGAATGAGTTAGTCAATGAATGGGAGAGTCAACAGATGTTCGTCTTGCACCCATGGAGGTTGAAGACTCAAGCTATCTTGGTTTTAGAGTTGAAAGCTCATTTCTTCCTTTTCGGTTTATCTTGGACTAATAGAACTTCTAGGCCAAGTTGTTAATGTTTTCATGATTGGAATGAGTTAGTCAATGAATGGGAGAGTCAACCGATGTTCGTCTTGCACCCATGAAGGTTGAACACTCAAGCTATCTTGGTTTTAGAGTTGAAAGCTCATTTCCTCCTTTTCGGTTTATCTTGGACTAATAGAACTTCTAGGCCAAGTTGTTGATGTTTTCATGATTGGAATGAGTTAGTCAATGAATGGGAGAGTCAACAGATGTTCGTCTTGCACCCATGAAGGTTGAAGACTCAAGCTATCTTGGTTTTAGAGTTGAAAGCTCATTTCTTCATTTTCGATTTATCTTGGACTAATAGAACTTCTAGGCCAAGTTGTTGATGTTTTCACGATTGGAATGAGTTAGTCAATGAATGGGAGAGTCAACAGATGTTCGTCTTGCACCCATGGAGGTTGAAGACTCAAGCTATCTTGGTTTTAGAGTTGAAAGCTCATTTCTTCCTTTTCGGTTTATCTTGGACTAATAGAACTTCTAGGCCAAGTTGTTGATGTTTTCATGATTGCAATGAGTTAGTCAATGAATGGGAGAGTCAACAGATGTTCGTCTTGCACCCATGGAGGTTGAAGACTCAAGCTATCTTGGTTTTAGAGTTGAAAGCTCATTTCTTCCTTTTCGATTTATCTTGGACTAATAGAACTTCTAGGCCAAGTTGTTGATGTTTTCATGATTGGAATGAGTTAGTCAATGAATGGGAGAGTCAACAGATGTTCGTCTTGCACCCATGAAGGTTGAAGACTCAAGCTATCTTGGTTTTAGAGTTGAAAGCTCATTTCTTCCTTTTCGGTTTATCTTGGACTAATAGAACTGTTAGGCCAAGTTGTTGATGTTTTCACGATTGGAATGAGTTAGTCAATTAATGGGAGAGTCAACAGATGTTCGTCTTGCACCCATGGAGGTTGAAGACTCAAGCTATCTTGGTTTTAGAGTTGAAAGCTCATTTCTTCTTTTTCGGTTTATCTTGGACTAATAGAACTTCTAGGCCAAGTTGTTGATGTTTTCATGATTGGAATGAGTTAGTCAATGAATGGGAGAGTCAACAGATGTTCGTCTTGCACCCATGATGGTTGAAGACTCAAGCTATCATGGTTTTAGAGTTGAAAGCTCATTTCTTCCTTTTCGGTTTATCTTGGACTTATAGAACTTCTAGGCCAAGTTGTTGATGTTTTCATTATTGGAATGAGTTAGTCAATGAATGGGAGAGTCAATAGATGTTCGTCTTGCACCATGGAGGTTGAAGACTCAAGCTATCTTGGTTTTAGAGTTGAAAGCTCATTTCTTCAGTTCGGTTTATCTTGGACTAATAGAACTTCTACGCAAAGTTGTTGATGTTTTCATGATTGTAATGAGTTTGTCTATTAATGGGAGAGTCTTAAGATGTTCGTCTTGCACCCATGGAGGTTGAAGACTCAAGCTATCTTGGTTTTAGAGTTGAAAGCTCATTTCCTCCTTTTCGATTTATCTTGGACTAATAGAACTTCTAGGCCAAGTTGTTGATGTTTTCATGATTGGAATGAGTTAGTCAATGAATGGGAGAGTCAACAGATGTTCGTCTTGCACCCATGAAGGTTGAAGACTCAAGCTATCTTGGTTTTAGAGTTGAAAGCTCATTTCAGCCTTTTCAGTTTATCTTGTACTAATAGAACTTCTAGGCCAAGTTGTTGATGTTTTCATGATTGGAATGAGTTAGTCAATGAATGGGAGAGTCAACAGATGTTCGTCTTGCACCCATGGAGGATGAAGACTCAAGCTATCTTGGTTTTAGAGTTGAAAGCTCATTTCTTCGTTTTCGGTTTATCTTGGACTAATAGAACTTCTAGGCCAAGTTGTTGATGTTTTCATGATTGGAATGAGTTAGTCAATGAATGGGAGAGTCAACAGATGTTCGTCTTGCACCCATGAAGGTTGAAGACTCAAGCTATCTTGGTTTTAGAGTTGAAAGCTCATTTCTTCCTTTTCAGTTTATCTTGGACTAATAGAACTTCTAGGCCAAGTTGTTGATGTTTTCATGATTGGAATGAGTTAGTCAATGAATGGGAGAGTCAACGGATGTTCGTCTTGCACCCATGAAGGTTGAAGACTCAAGCTATCATGGTTTTAGAGTTGAAAGCTCATTTCTTCCTTTTCGGTTTATCTTGGACTAATAGAACTTCTAGGCCAAGTTGTTGATGTTTTCATAATTGCAATGAGTAAGTCAATGAATGGAAGAGTCAACGATGTTCGTCTTGCACCCATGAAGGTTGAAGACTCAAGCTATCTTGGTTTTAGAGTTGAAAGCTCATTTCTTCCTTTTCGAATTATCTTGGACTAATAGAACTTCTAGGCCAAGTTGTTGATGTTTTCACGATTGGAATGAGTTAGTCAATGAATGGGAGAGTCAACAGATGTTCGTCTTGCACCCATGGAGGTTGAAGACTCAAGCTATCTTGGTTTTAGAGTTGAAAGCTCATTTCTTCCTTTTCGATTTATCTTGGACTAATAGAACTGTTAGGCCAAGTTGTTGATGTTTTCACGATTGGAATGAGTTAGTCAATGAATGGGAGAGTCAACAGATGTTCGTCTTGCACCCATGGAGGTTGAAGACTCAAGCTATCTTGGTTTTAGAGTTGAAAGCTCATTTCTTCCTTTTCGATTTATCTTGGACTAATAGAACTTCTAGGCCAAGTTGTTGATGTTTTCATAATTGGAATGAGTTAGTCAACGAATGGGAGAGTCAACAAATGTTCGTCTTGCACCTATGACGGTTGAAGACTCGAGCAATCTTGGTTTAAGAGTTGAAAGCTCATTTCTTCTTCTTGTTTATCTTGGACTAATAGAACTTCTAGGCCAAGTTGTTGATCTTTTCAAGATTGGAATGAGTTAGTCAATTAATGGTAGAGTCAACTTATGTTCGTCTTGCACCCATGACGGTTGAAGACTCAAGCTATCTTGGTTTTAGAGTTGAAAGCTCATTTCTTCATTTTCGATTTATCTTAGACTAATAGAACTTCTAGGCCAAGTTGTTGATGTTTTCACGAATGGAATGAGTTAGTCAATCAATGGGTGAGTCAACAGATGTTCGTCTTGCACCCATGGACGTTGAAATCTCAAGCTATCTTGGTTTTAGAGTTGAAAGCTCATTTCTTCCTTTTCGAATTATCTTGGACTAATAGAACTTCTAGGCCAAGTTGTTGATGTTTTCATGATTGGAATGAGTAAGTCAATGAATGGGAGAGTCAACAGATGTTCGTCTTGCACCCATGCAGGTTGAAAACTCAAGCTATCTTGGTTTTAGAGTTGAAAGCTCATTTCTTCCTTTTCGATTTATCTTGGACTAATAGAACTCTAAGGCCAAGTTGTTGATGTTTTCACGATTGGAATGAGTTAGTCAATGAATGGGAGAGTCAACAGATGTTCGTCTTGCACCCATGGAGGTTGAAGACTCAAGCTATCTTGGTTTTAGAGTTGAAAGCTCATTTCCTCCTTTCGGTTTATCTTTGACTAATAGAACTGTTAGGCCAAGTTGTTGATGTTTTCACGATTGGAATGAGTTAGTCAATGAATGGGAGAGTCAACAGGTGTTCGTCTTGCACCCATGGAGGTTGAAGACTCAAGCTATCTTGGTTTTAGAGTTGAAAGCTCATTTCTTCCTTTTCGGTTTATCTTGGACTAATAGAACTTCTAGGCCAAGTTGTTGATGTTTTCACGATTGGAATGAGTTAGTCAATAAATGGGAGAGTCAACAGATGTTCGTCTTGCACCCATGAAGGTTGAAGACTCAAGCTATCTTGGTTTTAGAGTTGAAAGCTCATTTCTTCCTTTTCGGTTTATCTTGGACTAATAGAACTTCTAGGCCAAGTTGTTGATGTTTTCATGATTGGAATGAGTTAGTCAATGCATGGGAGAGTCAACGGATGTTCGTCTTGCACGCATAGAGGATGAAGACTCAATCTATCTTGGTTTTAGAGTTGAAAGCCCATTTCTTCTTTCTCGGTTTATCTTGGACTAGTAGAACTTCTAAGCCAAGTTATTGTTTTTTTCATGATTGCAATGAGTAAGTCAATGAATGGAAGAGTCAAAGATGTTCGTCTTGCACCCATGAAGGTTGAAGACTCAAGCTATCTTGGTTTTAGAGTTGAAAGCTCATTTCTTCATTTTCGATTTATCTTGGACTAATAGAACTTCTAGGCCAAGTTGTTGATGTTTTCACGATTGGAATGAGTTAGTCAATAAATGGGAGAGTCAACAGATGTTCGTCTTGCACCCATGGAGGTTGAAGACTCAAGCTATCTTGGTTTTAGAGTTGAAAGCTCATTTCTTCCTTTTCGATTTATCTTGGACTAATAGAACTTCTAGGCCAAGTTGTTGATGTTTTCATGATTGGAATGAGTTAGTCAATGAATGGGAGAGTCAACAGATGTTCGTCTTGCACCCATGGAGGATGAAGACTCAAGCTATCTTGGTTTTAGAGTTGAAAGCTCATTTCTTCCTTTTCGATTTATCTTGGACTAGTAGAACTTCTAAGCCAAGTTGTTGTTTTTTTCATGATTGCAATGAGTAAGTCAATGAATGGAAGAGTCAACGATGTTCGTCTTGCACCCATGAAGGTTCAAGACTCAAGCTATCTTGGTTTTAGAGTTGAAAGCTCATTTCTTCATTTTCGGTTTATCTTGGACTAATAGAACTTCTAGGCCAAGTTGTTGATGTTTTCATGATTGGAATGAGTTAGTCAATGAATGGGAGAGTCAACAGATGTTCGTCTTGCACCCATCATGGTTGAAGACTCAAGCTATCTTGGTTTTAGAGTTGAAAGCTCATTTCTTCCTTTTCGGTTTATCTTGGACTAATAGAACTTCTAGGCCAAGTTGTTGATGTTTTCATGATTGGAATGAGTTAGTCAATGAATGGGAGAGTCAACAGATGTTCGTCTTGCACCCATGGAGGTTGAAGACTCAAGCTATCTTGGTTTTAGAGTTGAAAGCTCATTTCTTCCTTTTCGGTTTATCTTGGACTAATAGAACTTCTAGGCCAAGTTGTTGATGTTTTCATGATTGGAATGAGTTAGTCAATGAATGGGAGAGTCAACAGATGTTCGTCTTGCACCCATGAAGGTTGAAGACTCACGCTATCTTGGTTTTAGAGTTGAAAGCTCATTTCTTCCTTTTCGATTTATCTTGGACTAATAGAACTTCTAGGCCAAGTTGTTGATGTTTTCATGATTGGAATGAGTTAGTCAATGATTGGGAGAGTCAACAAATGTTCGTCTTGCCCCTATGAAGGTTGAAGACTCAAGCAATCTTGGTTTTAAAGTTGAAATCCCATTTCTTCGGTCTCGATTAATCTTGGACTAATAGAACTTCTAGGCCAAGTTGTTGATGTTTTCACGATTGGAATGAGTTAGTCAATGAATGGGAGAGTCAACAGATGTTCGTCTTGCACCCATGGAGGTTGAAGACTCAAGCTATCTTGGTTTTAGAGTTGAAAGCTCATTTCTTCCTTTTCGGTTTATCTTGGACTAATAGAACTTCTAGGCCAAGTTGTTGATGTTTTCACGATTGGAATGAGTTAGTCAATGAATGGGAGAGTCAACAGATGTTCGTCTTGCACCCATGAAGGTTGAAGACTCAAGCTATCTTGGTTTTAGAGTTGAAAGCTCATTTCTTCCTTTTCGGTTTATCTTGGACTAATAGAACTTCTAGGCCAAGTTGTTGATGTTTTCATGATTGGAATGAGTTAGTCAATGAATGGGAGAGTCAACAGATGTTCGTCTTGCACCCATGGAGGTTGAAGACTCAAGCTATCTTGGTTTTAGAGTTGAAAGCTCATTTCTTCCTTTTCGGTTTATCTTGGACTAGTAGAACTTCTAAGCCAAGTTGTTGTTTTTTTCATGATTGCAATGAGTAAGTCAATGAATGGAAGAGTCAACGATGTTCGTCTTGCACCCATGAAGGTTGAAGACTCAAGCTATCTTGGTTTTAGAGTTGAAATCCCATTTCTTCGGTCTCGATTAATCTTGGACTAATAGAAATTCTAGGCCAAGTTGTTAATGTTTTCATGATTGCAATGAGTTAGTCAATGAATGGGAGAGTCAACAGATGTTCGTCTTGCACCCATGAAGGTTGAAGACTCAAGCTATCTTGGTTTTAGAGTTGAAAGCTCATTTCTTCCTTTTCGGTTTATCTTGGACTAATAGAACTTCTAGGCCAAGTTGTTGATGTTTTCATGATTGGAATGAGTTAGTCAATGAATGGGAGAGTCAATAGATGTTCGTCTTGCACCCATGGAGGTTTAAGACTCAAGCTATCTTGGTTTTAGAGTTGAAAGCTCATTTCCTCCTTTTCGGTTTATCTTGGACTAATAGAACTTCTAGGCCAAGTTGTTGATGTTTTCACGATTGGAATGAGTTAGTCAATGAAAGGGAGAGTCAACAGATGTTCGTCTTGCACCCATGGAGGTTGAAGACACAAGCTATCTTGGTTTTAGAGTTGAAAGCTCATTTCTTCCATTTCGATTTATCTTGGACTAATAGAACTTCTAGGCCAAGTTGTTTATGTTTTCATGATTGGAATGAGTTAGTCAATGATTGGGAGAGTCAACAAATGTTCGTCTTGCACCTATGACGGTTGAAGACTCAAGCAATCTTGGTTTAAGAGTTGAAATCCCATTTCTTCGGTCTCGATTAAACTTGGACTAATAGAAATTCTAGGCCAAGTTGTTAATGTTTTCATGATTGCAATGAGTTAGTCAACGAATGGGAGAGTCAACTGATGTTCGAATTGCACCCGCGGAGGTTGAAGACTCAAGCTATCTTGGTTTTAGAGTTGAAAGCTCATTTCCTCCTTTTCGGTTTATCTTGGACTAATAGAAATTCTAGGCCAAGTTGTTGATGTTTTCATGATTGCAATGAGTTAGTCAATGAATGGGAGAGTCAACAGATGTTCGTCTTGCACCCATGGAGGTTGAAGACTCAAGCTATCTTGGTTTTAGAGTTGAAAGCTCATTTCTTCTTTTTCGGTTTATCTTGGACTAATAGAACTTCTACGCAAAGTTGTTGATGTTTTCATGATTGGAATGAGTTAGTCAATGAATGGGAGAGTCAACAGATGTTCGTCTTGCACCCATGATGGTTGAAGACTCAAGCTATCATGGTTTTAGAGTTGAAAGCTCATATCTTCCTTTTCGGTTTATCTTGGACTAATAGAACTTCTAGGCCAAGTTGTTGATGTTTTCATGATTGGAATGAGTTAGTCAATGAATGGGAGAGTCAACAGATGTTCGTCTTGCACCCATGGAGGTTGAAGACTCAAGCTATCTTGGTTTTAGAGTTGAAAGCTCATTTCCTCCTTTTCGGTTTATCTTGGACTAATAGAACTTCTAGGCCAAGTTGTTGATGTTTTCATGATTGGAATGAGTTAGTCAATGAATGGGAGAGTCAATAGATGTTCGTCTTGCACCCATGGAGGTTGAAGACTCAAGCTATCTTGGTTTTAGAGTTGAAAGCCCATTTCTTCGGTCTTGATTTATCTTGGACTAATAGAACTCCTAGGCCAAGTTGTTGATATTTTCATGATTGGAATGGGTTAGTCAATGAATGGGAAAGTCAATAGATGTTCGTCTTGCACCGATGGAGGTTGAAGACTCAAGCATTCTTGGTTTTAGAGTTGAAATCCCATTTCTTCGGTCTTGATTTATCTTGGACTAATAGAACTCCTAGGCCAAGTTGTTGATATTTTCATGATTGGAATGGGTTAGTCAATGAATGGGAAAGTCAATAGATGTTCGTCTTGCACCCATGGACGTTGAAGTCTCAAGCTATCATGGTTTTAGAGTTGAAGGCTCATTTGTTCCTTTTCGGTTTATCTTGGACTAATAGAACTTCTAGGCCAACTTTTTGATGTTTTCATGATTGTCAATGAATGGGAGAGTAAATAGATGTTCGTCTTGCACCCATGAAGGTTGAAGACTCAAGCAATCTTGGTTTTAGAGTTGAAAGCTCATTTCTTCCTTTTCGATTTATCTTGGACTAATAGAACTTCTAGGCCAAGTTGTTTATGTTTTCATGATTGGAATGAGTTAGTCAATGATTGGGAGAGTCAACAAATGTTCGTCTTGCACCTATGACGGTTGAAGACTCAAGCAATCTTGGTTTAAGAGTTGAAATCCCATTTCTTCGGTCTCGATTAATCTTGGACTAATAGAACTTCTAGGCCAAGTTGTTGATGTTTTCATGATTGGAATGAGTTAGTCAATGAATGGGAGAGTCAATAGATGTTCGTCTTGCACCCATGGAGGTTTAAGACTCAAGCTATCTTGGTTTTAGAGTTGAAAGCTCATTTCTTCTTTTTCGGTTTATCTTGGACTAGTAGAACTTCTAAGCCAAGTTGTTGTTTTTTTCATGATTGCAATGAGTAAGTCAATGAATGGAAGAGTCAACGATGTTCGTCTTGCACCCATGAAGGTTGAAGACTCAAGCTATCTTGGTTTTAGAGTTGAAAGCTCATTTCTTCTTTTTCGGTTTATCTTGGACTAATAGAACTTCTAGGCCAAGTTGTTGATGTTTTCATGATTGCAATGAGTTAGTCAATGAATGGGTGAGTCAACAGATGTTCGTCTTGCACCCATGGAGGATGAAGACTCAAGCTATCTTGGTTTTAGAGTTGAAAGCTCATTTCTACTTTGTCGGTTTATCTTGGACTAATAGAACTTCTAGGCCAAGTTGTTGATGTTTTCACGATTGGAATGAGTTAGTCAATGAATGGGAGAGTCAACAGATGTTCGTCTTGCACCCATGATGGTTGAAGACTCAAGCTATCTTGGTTTTAGAGTTGAAAGCTCATTTCTTCCTTTTCGGTTTATCTTGGACTAATAGAACTTCTAGGCCAAGTTGTTGATGTTTTCATGATTGCAATGAGTTAGTCAATGAATGGAAGAGTCAACAGATGTTCGTCTTGCACCCATGGAGGTTGAAGACTCAAGCTATCTTGGTTTTAGAGTTGAAAGCTCATTTCTTCTTTTTCGGTTTATCTTGGACTAATAGAACTTCTACGCAAAGTTGTTGATGTTTTCATGATTGCAATGAGTAAGTCAATGAATGGAAGAGTCAATGATGTTCGTCTTGCACCCATGAAGGTTGAAGACTCAAGCTATCTTGGTTTTAGAGTTGAAAGCTCATTTCTTCTTTTTCGGTTTATCTTGGACTAATAGAACTTCTACGCAAAGTTGTTGATGTTTTCATGATTGCATTGAGTAAGTCAATGAATGGGTGAGTCAACAGATGTTCGTCTTGCACCCATGAAGGTTGAAGACTCAAGCTATCTTGGTTTTAGAGTTGAAAGCTCATTTCTTCCTTTTCGATTTATCTTGGACTAATAGAACTTCTAGGCCAAGTTGTTGATGTTTTCATGATTGGAATGAGTAAGTCAATGAATGGGTGAGTCAACAGATGTTCGTCTTGCACCCACGGTGGTTGAAGACTCAAGCTATCTTGGTTTTAGAGTTGCAAGCTCATTTCTTCCTTTTCGGTTTATGTTGGACTAATAGAACTTTTTGGCCAAGTGGTTGATATTTTCATGATTGGAATGGGTTAGTCAATGAATGGGAGAGTCAACAGATGTTCGTCTTGCACCCATGGAGGCTGAAGACTAAAGGATCAAAAGTGGCTTCCAACTTTTCAACCCATATAGCTTGTCACTTAAACCCCCATGGAAACATGGAGAACATCTAATGTCCTTTCAAACATCATCTGACTGGCTTGAATCGTGAAAGCATCATCCACGTGGCCTAGAAGTACTTTTAATGCATGATAAACCCAAAAGGACCAAAAGTGGCTTCCAACTTATGAACTGAGATTGCCTGACACTTAAACCCCCATGGAAATTTGAAGAGCATTTAATGTCATTTCATACATCATCTGATTGGTTTGAATCGTGAAAGCATCATCCACGTGGCCTACAATTCGTTTTAATCCATGGTAAACCCAAAAGGATCAAAAGTGGCTTCCAACTTCTCAACCCATATAGCTTGTCACCTAAACCCCCATGGAAACTTGGAGAACATCTAATGTCCTTTCAAACATCATCTGACTGGCTGGAATCGTGAAAGCATCATCCACGTGGCCTAGAAGTACTTTTAATGCATGATAAACCCAAAAGGACCAAAAGTGGCTTCCAACTTATGAACTGAGATTGCCAGACACTTAAACCCCCATGGAAATTTGAAGAACATTTAATGTCATTTCAAACATCATCTGACTGGCTTGAATCGTGAAAGGATCATCCACGTGGCCTAGAATTCGTTTTAATCCATGGTAAACCCAAAAGGATCAAAAGTGGCTTCCAACTTCTCAACCCATATAGCTTGTCACTTAAACCCCCATGGAAACATGGAGAACATCTAATGTCCATTCAAACATCATCTGACTGGCTGGAATCGTGAAGGCATCATCCACGTGGCCTAGAAGTACTTTTAATGTATGAAAAACCCAAAAGGATGAGAAGTGGCTTCACACTTCTCAACCGAAATAGCTTGACACTTAAACCCCCATGGAAACTTGGAGAACATCTAATGTCCTTTCAAACATCATCTGACTGGCTGGAATCGTGAAAGCATCATCCACGTGGCCTAGAAGTATTTTTAATGCGTGATAAACCCAAAATGATCAAAAGTGGCTTCCAACTTCTCAACCGATATAGCTTGACAATTAAACCCCCATGGAAACTTGTAGAACGTCTAATGCCCTTTCAAACATCATCTGACTGGCTGGAATCGTGAAAGCATCATCAACGTGGCCTAGAAGTTCTTTTAATGCATGATAAACCCGAAAGGACCAAAAGTGGCTTCCAACTTATGAACTGAGATTGCCTGACATTTAAACCCCCATGGAAATTTGAAGAACATTTAAAGTCATTTCATACATCATCTGACTGGCTTGAATCGTGAAAGCATCATCCACGTGGCCTAGAATTCGTTTTAATCCATGGTAAACCCAAAAGGATCAAAAGTGGCTTCCAACTTCTCAACCCATATAGCTTGTCACCTAAACCCCCATTGAAACTTGGAGAACATCTAATGTCATTTCAAACATCATCTGACTGGCTGGAATCGTGAAAGCATCATCCACGTGGCCTAGAAGTACTTTTAATGCATGATAAACCCAAAAGGACCAAAAGTGGCTTCCAACTTATGAACTGAGATTGCTGGACACTTTAACCCCCATGGAAATTTGAAGAACATTTAAAGTCCGTTCAACCATCATCTGACTCGCTTGAATTGTGAAAGCTTCATCCACATGGCCTTGAAGTCGTTTTAATCCATGGTAAACCCAAAATGATCAAAACTGGCTTCCAACTTCTCAACCGAGATAGCTTGAAACTTAAACCCCTATGCAAACTTGGGGAACATCTAATGTCCTTTCAAACATCATCTGAATGGCTACAATCGTGAAAGCATCGTCCACGTGGCCTAGAAGTCCGTTTAATGCATGATAAACCCAAAAGGTTCAAAAGTGGCTTCCAACTTCTCAACCGATGTAGCTTGACACTTAAACACCCATGGAAACTTGGACAACATCTAATGTCCTTACAAACATCGTCTGACTGGCTGGAATCGTGAAAACATCATCCACGTGGCCTAGAAGTTCTTTTAATGCATGATAAACCAAAAAGGATCACAAGTGGCTTCCAACTTCTCAACCGATATAGCTTGAGACTTAAACCCCCTGGGAAACTTGGAGAACATCTAATGTCCTTTCAAACATCATCTGACTGGCTGGAATTGTGAAAGCATCATCCACGTAGCCTAGAAGTACTTTTAATGCATGATAAACCCAAAAGGTTCGAAAGTGGCTTCCAACTTCTCAACTGATGTAGCATGACACTTAAACCCCCATGGAAACTTGGAGAACATCTAATATCCTTTCAAACATCGTTTGACTGGCTGGAATCGTGAAAGCATCATCCACGTGGCCTAGAAGTCGTTTTAATCCATGGTAAACCACAAATGATCAAAAGTGACTTCCAACTTCTCAACCGATATAGCTTGACAATTAAACTACCATGGAAACTTGTAGAATGTCTAATGCCCTTCCAAACATCATCTGACTGGCTGGAATCGTGAAAGCATCATCAACGTGGCCTAGAAGTCCTTTTAATGCATGATAAACCCGAAAGGACCAAAAGTGGCTTCCAACTTATGAACTGAGATTGCCTGACATTTAAACCCCCATGGAAATTTGAAGAGCATTTAATGTCATTTCATACATCATCTGATTGGCTTGAATCGTGAAAGCATCATCCACGTGGCCTAGAATTCCTTTTAATCCATGGTAAACCAAAAGGATCAAAAGTGGCTTCCAACTTCTCAACCGATATAGCTTGTCACTTAAACCCCCATGGAAACATGGAAAACATATAATGTCCTTTCAAACATTATCTGACTGGCTGGAATCGTGAAAGCATCATCCACGTGGCCTAGAAGTACTTTTAATGTATGATAAACCCAAACGGATCAGAAGTGGCTTCACATTTCTCAACCGATATAGCTTGACACTTAAACCCCCATGGAAACTTGGAGAACAACTAATGTCCTTTCAAACACCATCTGACTGGCTGGAATCATGAAAGCATCATACATGTGGCGTAGAAGTACTTTTAATGCATGATAAACCAAAAAGGACCAAAAATGGCTTCCAACTTATGAACTGTGATTGCTGGACAATTTAACCCCCATGGAAATTTGAAGAACATTTAACGTCCATTCAACCTTCATCTGACTCGCTTGAATAGTGAAAGCTTCACCCACGTGGCCTTGAAGTCGTTTTAATCCATGGTAAACCCAAAATAATGAAAACTGGCTTCCAACTTCTCAACCGAGATAGCTTGAAACTTAAACCCCTATGCAAACTTGAGGAACATCTAATGTCCTTTCAAACATCATCTGACTAGCAGGAATTGTGAAAACATCGTCCACGTGGCCTAGAAGTCCTTTTAATCCATGGGAAACACAAAAGGATCAAAAGTTGCTTCCAACTTCTCAACCGATATAGGTTGGCACTTAAACCCCTATGGAAACTTGGAGAACATCTAATGTCCTTTCAAACATCATCTGACTGGCTGGAATCGTGAAAGCATCATCCACGTGGCCTAGAAGTACTTTTAATGCATGATAAACCCAAAAGGATCAAAAGTGGCTTCCAACTTCTCAACCGATATAGCTTGACACTTAAACCCCTATGGAAACTTGGAGAACATCTAATGTCCTTTCAAACATCATCTGACTAGCAGGAATCGTGAAAACATCGTCCACGTGGCCTAGAAGTCCTTTTAATCCATGGGAAACACAAAAGGATCAAAAGTTGCTTCCAACTTCTCAACCGATATAGGTTGGCACTTAAACCCCCATGGAAACTTGGAGAACATCTAATGTCCTTCCAAACATCATCTGACAGGCTGAAATCGTGAAAGCATCATCCACGGGGCCTAGAAGTACTTTTAATGCATGATAAACCCAAAAGGATCACAAGTGGCTTCCAACTTCTCAACCGATATAGCTTGACACTTAAACCCCCATGGAAACTAGGAGAACATCTAATGTCCTTTCAAACATTATCTGACTGGCTGGAATCGTGAAAGCATCATCCACGTGGCCTAGAAGTACTTTTAATGCATGATAAACCCAAAAGGTTCAAAAGTGGCTTCCAACTTCTCAACCGATGTAGCTTGACACTTAAACACCCATGGAAACTTGGACAACATCTAATGTCCTTACAAACATCGTCTGACTGGCTGGAATCGTGAAAACATCATCCACGTGGCCTAGAAGTTCTTTTAATGCATGATAAACCAAAAAGGATCACAAGTGGCTTCCAACTTCTCAACCGATATAGCTTGAGACTTAAACCCCCTGGGAAACTTGGAGAACATCTAATGTCCTTTCAAACATCATCTGACTGGCTGGAATTGTGAAAGCATCATCCACGTAGCCTAGAAGTACTTTTAATGCATGATAAACCCAAAAGGTTCGAAAGTGGCTTCCAACTTCTCAACTGATGTAGCATGACACTTAAACCCCCATGGAAACTTGGAGAACATCTAATATCCTTTCAAACATCGTCTGACTGGCTGGAATCGTGAAAGCATCATCCACGTGGCCTAGAAGTCGTTTTAATCCATGGTAAACCCAAAATGATCAAAATGGCTTCCAACTTATCATCCGATATCGCTTGAGACTTAAACCCCCATGGAAACTTGAAGAACATCTAATTCCCTTTCAAACATCATCTGACTGGCTGCAACCGTGAAAGCATCATCCACGTGGGCTAGAAGTACTTTTAATGCATGATAAACCCAAAAGGACCACAAGTGGCTTCCAACTTATGAACTGAGATTGCTTCACACTTAAACCCCTATGGAAACTTGGAGAACATCTAATGTCCTTGCAAACATCATCTGACTGGCTGGAATCGTGAAAGCATCATCCACGTGGCCTAGAAGTCGCTTTAATCCATGGTAAGCCCAAAATGATCAGAAGTGGCTTCCAACAACTCAACTGATATAGCTTGACACTTAAACCCCTATGGAAACTTGGAGAACATCTAATGTCCTTTGAAACATCATCTGACTAGCAGGAATCGTGAAAGCATCATCCACGTGGCCTAGAAGTACTTTTAATGCATGATAAACCCAAAAGGATCACAAGTGGCTTCCAACTTCTCAACCGATATAGCTTGACACTTAAACCCCCATGGAAACTAGGAGAACATCTAATGTCCTTTCAAACATTATCTGGCTAGCTGGAATCGTGAAAGCATCATCCATCTGGCATAGAAGTACTTTTAATGCATGATAAACCCAAAAGGTTCAAAAGTGGCTTCCAACTTCTCAACCGATGTAGCTTGACACTTAGACACCCATGGAAACTTGGACAACATCTAATGTCCTTTCAAACATCGTCTGACTGGCTGGAATCGTGAAAACATCATCCACGTGGCCTAGAAGTTCTTTTAATGCATGATAAACCAAAAAGGATCACAAGTGGCTTCCAACTTCTCAACCGATATAGCTTGAGACTTAAACCCCCTGGGAAACTTGGAGAACATCTAATGTCCTTCCAAACATCATCTGACTGGCTGGAATTGTGAAAGCATCATCCACGTAGCCTAGAAGTACTTTTAATGCATGATAAACCCAAAAGGTTCGAAAGTGGCTTCCAACTTCTCAACTGATGTAGCATGACACTTAAACCCCCATGCAAACTTGGAGAACATCTAATATCCTTTCAAACATCGTCTGACTTGCTGGAATCGTGAAAACATCTTCCACGTGGCCTAGAAGTCCTTTTAATCCATGGGAAACACAAAAGGATCAAAAGTCGCTTCCAACTTCTCAACCGATATAGGTTGACACTTAAACCCCTATGGAAACTTGGAGAACATCTAATGTCCTTTCAAACATCATCTGACTGGCTGCAACCGTGAAAGCATCATCCACGTGGGCTAGAAGTACTTTTAATGCATGATAAACCCAAAAGGACCACAAGTGGCTTCCAACTTATGAACTGAGATTGCTTCACACTTAAACCCCTATGGAAACTTGGAGAACATCTGATGTCCTTCCAAACATCATCTGACTGGCTGGACTCGTGAAAGCATCATCCACGTGGCCTAGAAGTCGCTTTAATCCATGGTAAGCCCAAAATGATCAGAAGTGGCTTCCAACTTCTCAACTGATATAGCTTGACACTTAAATCCCCATGGAAACTTGGAGAACATCTAATGCCATTTCAAACATCATCTGACTGGCTGGACTCGTGAAAGCGTCATCCACGTGGCCTAGAAGTACTTTTAATGCATGATAAACCCAAAAGGACCGAAAGTGGCTTCCAACTTATGAAATGAGATTGTTTCACACTAAAACCCCAATGGAAACTTGGAGAACATCTAATGTCCTTTCAAACATCATCTGACTGGCTGGAATTGTGAAAGCATCATCCACGTGGCATAGAAGTTGCTTTAATCCATGGTAAGCCCAAAATGATCAAAAGAGGCTTCCAACTTCTCAACCGATATAGGTTGACACTTAAACCCCTATGGAAACTTGGAGAACATCTAATGTCCTTTCAAACATCATCTGACTGGTTGGAATCGTGAAAGCATATCCACGTGGCCTAGAAGTACTTTGAATGCATGATAAATCCAAAAGGACCACAAGTTGCTTCCAACTTATGAAATGAGATTGCCTCACACTTAATCCCCTATGGAGACTTGGAGAACATCAAATGTCCTTTCAAACATCATCTGACTAGCTGGAATCGTGAAAATATCATACATGTGGCCTAGAAGTACTTTGAATGCATGATAAACCCAAAAGGACAAAAAGTGGCTTCTAACTTATGAACTGAGATTGTTGGACACTTTAACCCCCATGGAAATTTGAAGAACATTTAACGTCCATTCAACCATCATCTGACTCGCTTGAATAGTGAAAGCTTCACCCACGTGGCCTTGAAGTCGTTTTAATCCATGCTAAACCCAAAATGATCAAAACTGGCTTCCAATTTCTCAACCGAGATAGCTTGAAACTTAACCCCTATGCAAACTTGGGGAACATCTAACGTCCTTTCAAACATCATCTGACTGGCAGGAATCGTGAAAACATCGTCCACGTGGCCTAGAAGTCCTTTTAATCCATGGGAAACACAAAAGGATCAAAAGTCGCTTCCAACTTCTCAACCGATATAGGTTGACACTTAAACCCCTATGGAAACTTGGAGAACATCTAATGTCCTTTCAAACATCATCTGACTGGCTAGAATCGTGAAAGCATCATCCACGTGGCCTAGAAGTACTTTTAATGCATGATAAACCCAAAAGGATCACAAGTGGCTTCCAACTTCTCAACCGATATAGCTTGACACTTAAACCCCTATGGAAACTTGGAGAACATCTAATGTCCTTTGAAACATCGTCTGACTGGCTGGAATCGTGAAAGCATCATCCTCGTGGCCTAGAAGTCCTTTTAATCCATGGGAAACACAAAAGGATCAAAAGTCGCTTCCAACTTCTCAACCGATATAGGTTGACACTTAAACCCCTATGGAAACTTGGAGAACATCTAATGTCCTTTCAAACATCATCTGACTGGCTGCAACCGTGAAAGCATCATCCACGTGGGCTAGAAGTACTTTTAATGCATGATAAACCCAAAAGGACCACAAGTGGCTTCCAACTTATGAACTGAGATTGCTTCACACTTAAACCCCTATGGAAACTTGGAGAACATCTGATGTCCTTCCAAACATCATCTGACTGGCTGGACTCGTGAAAGCATCATCCACGTGGCCTAGAATTTGCTTTAATCCATGGTAAGCCCAAAATGATCAGAAGTGGCTTCCAACTTCTCAACTGATATAGCTTGACACTTTAATCCCCATGGAAACTTGGAGAACATCTAATGCCCTTTCAAACATCATCTGACTGGCTGGACTCGTGAAAGCGTCATCCACGTGGCCTAGAAGTAATTTTAATGCATGATAAACCCGAAAGGACCGAAAGTGGCTTCCAACTTATGAAATGAGATTGTTTCACACTAAAACCCCAATGGAAACTTGGAGAACATCTAATGTCCTTTCAAACATCATCTGACTGGCTGGATTGTGAAAGCATCATCCACGTGGCATAGAAGTTGCTTTAATCCATGGTAAGCCCAAAATGATCAAAAGAGGCTTCCAACTTCTCAACCGATATAGGTTGACACTTAAACCCCTATGGAAACTTGGAGAACATCAAATGTCCTTTCAAACATCATCTGACTAGCTGGAATCGTGAAAATATCATACATGTGGCCTAGAAGTACTTTGAATGCATGATAAACCCAAAAGGACAAAAAGTGGCTTCTAACTTATGAACTGAGATTGTTGGACACTTTAACCCCCATGGAAATTTGAAGAACATTTAACGTCCATTCAACCATCATCTGACTCGCTTGAATAGTGAAAGCTTCACCCACGTGGCCTTGAAGTCGTTTTAATCCATGCTAAACCCAAAATGATCAAAACTGGCTTCCAACTTCTCAACCGAGATAGCTTGAAACTTAAACCCCTATGCAAACTTGGGGAACATCTAACGTCCTTTCAAACATCATCTGACTGGCAGGAATCGTGAAAACATCGTCCACGTGGCCTAGAAGTCCTTTTAATCCATGGGAAACACAAAAGGATCAAAAGTCGCTTCCAACTTCTCAACCGATATAGGTTGACACTTAAACCCCTATGGAAACTTGGAGAACATCTAATGTCCTTTCAAACATCATCTGACTGGCTGCAACCGTGAAAGCATCATCCACGTGGGCTAGAAGTACTTTTAATGCATGATAAACCCAAAAGGACCACAAGTGGCTTCCAACTTATGAACTGAGATTGCTTCACACTTAAACCCCTATGGAAACTTGGAGAACATCTGATGTCCTTCCAAACATCATCTGACTGGCTGGACTCGTGAAATCATCATCCACGTGGCCTAGAAGTCGCTTTAATCCATGGTAAGCCCAAAATGATTAGCAGTGGCTTCCAACTTCTCAACTGATATAGCTTGACACTTAAATCCCCATGGAAACTTGGAGAACATCTAATGCCCTTTCAAACATCATCTGACTGGCTGGACTCGTGAAAGCGTCATCCACGTGGCCTAGAAGTACTTTTAATGCATGATAAACCCAAAAGGACCGAAAGTGGCTTCCAACTTATGAAATGAGATTGTTTCACACTAAAACCCCAATGGAAACTTGGAGAACATCTAATGTCCTTTCAAACATCATCTGACTGGCTGGAATTGTGAAAGCATCATCCACGTGGCATAGAAGTTGCTTTAATCCATGGTAAGCCCAACATGATCAAAAGAGGCTTCCAACTTCTCAACCGATATAGGTTGACACTTAAACCCCTATGGAAACTTGGAGAACATCTAATGTCCTTCCAAACATCATCTGACTGGCAGGAATCGTGAAAACATCGTCCACGTGGCCTAGAAGTCCTTTTAATCCATGGGAAACACAAAAGGATCAAAAGTCGCTTCCAACTTCTCAACCGATATAGGTTGACACTTAAACCCCTATGGAAACTTGGAGAACATCTAATGTCCTTTCAAACATCATCTGACTGGCTAGAATCGTGAAAGCATCATCCACGTGGCCTAGAAGTACATTTAATGCATGATAAACCCAAAAGGATCACAAGTGGCTTCCAACTTCTCAACCGATATAGCTTGATACTTAAACCCCTATGGAAACTTGGAGAACATCTAGTGTCCTTTGAAACATCATCTGACTAGCAGGAATCGTGAAAGCATCATCCACGTGGCCTAGAAGTACTTTTAATGCATGATAAACCCTAAAGGATCACATGTGTCTTCCAACTTATGAACTGAGATTGCTTCACACTTAAACCCCTATGGAAACTTGGAGAACATCTGATGTCCTTCCAAACATCATCTGACTGGCTGGACTCGTGAAAGCATCATCCACGTGGCCTAGAAGTCGCTTTAATCCATGGTAAGCCCAAAATGATCAGAAGTGGCTTCCAACTTCTCAACTGATATAGCTTGACACTTAAATCCCCATGGAAATTTGGAGAACATCTAATGCCCTTTCAAACATCATCTGACTGGCTGGACTCGTGAAAGCGTCATCCACGTGGCCTAGAAGTACTTTTAATGCATGATAAACCCAAAAGGACCGAAAGTGGCTTCCAACTTATGAAATGAGATTGTTTCACACTAAAACCCCAATGGAAACTTGGAGAACATCTAATGTCCTTTCAAACATCATCTGACTGGCTGGAATTGTGAAAGCATCATCCACGTGGCATAGAAGTTGCTTAAATCCATGGTAAGCCCAACATGATCAAAAGAGGCTTCCAACTTCTCAACCGATATAGGTTGACACTTAAACCCCTATGGAAACTTGGAGAACATCTAATGTCCTTCCAAACATCATCTGACTGGCAGGAATCGTGAAAACATCGTCCACGTGGCCTAGAAGTCCTTTTAATCCATGGGAAACACAAAAGGATCAAAAGTCGCTTCCAACTTCTCAACCGATATAGGTTGACACTTAAACCCCTATGGAAACTTGGAGAACATCTAATGTCCTTTCAAACATCATGAATCGTGAAAGCATCATCCACGTGGCCTAGAAGTACTTTTAATGCATGATAAACCCAAAAGGATCACAAGTGGCTTCCAACTTCTCAACCGATATAGCTTGACACTTAAACCCCTATGGAAACTTGGAGAACATCTAATGTCCTTTGAAACATCATCTGACTAGCTGCAATCGTGAAAGCATCATCCACGTGGCCTAGAAGTACTTTTAAAGCATGATAAACCCAAAAGGATCAAAAGTGGCTTCCAACTTATGAACTGAGATTGCTTCACACTTAAACCCCTATGGAAACTTGGAGAACATCTGATGTCCTTCCAAACATCATCTGACTGGCTGGACTCGTGAAAGCATCATCCACGTGGCCTAGAAGTCGCTTTAATCCATGGTAAGCCCAAAATGATCAGAAGTGGCTTCCAACTTCTCAACCGATATAGCTTGACACTTAAACCCCCATGGAAACTTGGAGAACATCTAATGCCCTTTCAAACATCATCTGACTGGCTGGAATCGTGAAAGCGTCATCCACGTGGCCTAGAAGTACTTTTAATGCATGATAAACTCAAAAGGACCGAAAGTGGCTTCCAACTTATGAAATGAGATTGTTTCACACTAAAACCCCAATGGAAACTTGGAGAACATCTAATGTCCTTTGAAACATCATCTGACTAGCAGGAATCGTGAAAGCATCATCCACGTGGCCTAGAAGTACTTTTAAAGCATGATAAACCCAAAAGGATCAAAAGTGGCTTCCAACTTATGAACTGAGATTGCTTCACACTTAAACCCCTATGGAAACTTGGAGAACATCTAATGTCCTTGCAAACATCATCTGACTGGCTGGAATCGTGAAAGCATCATCCACGTGGCCTAGAAGTACTTTTAATGCATGATAAACCCAAAAGGATCACAAGTGGCTTCCAACTTATGAACTGAGATTGCTTCACACTTAAACCCCTATGGAAACTTGGAGAACATCTGATGTCCTTCCAAACATCATCTGACTGGCTGGACTCGTGAAAGCATCATCCACGTGGCCTAGAAGTCGCTTTAATCCATGGTAAGCCCAAAATGATCACAAGTGGCTTCCAACTTCTCAACTGATATAGCTTGACACTTAAATCCCCATGGAAACATGGAGAACATCTAATGCCCTTTCAAACATCATCTGACTGGCTGGACTCGTGAAAGCGTCATCCACGTGGCCTAGAAGTACTTTTAATGCATGACAAACCCAAAAGGACCGAAAGTGGGTTCCAACTTATGAAATGAGATTGTTTCACACTAAAACCCCAATGGAAACTTGGAGAACATCTAATGTCCTTTCAAACATCATCTGACTGGCTGGAATTGTGAAAGCATCATACACGTGGCATAGAAGTTGCTTTAATCCATGGTAAGCCCAAAATGATCAAAAGAGGCTTCCAACTTCTCAACCGATATAGGTTGACACTTAAACCCCTATGGAAACTTGGAGAACATCTAATGTCCTTTCAAACATCATCTGACTGGTTGGAATCGTGAAAGCATATCCACGTGGCCTAGAAGTACTTTGAATGCATGATAAATCCAAAAGGACCACAAGTGGCTTCCAACTTATGAAATGAGATTGCCTCACACTTAAACCCCTATGGAGACTTGGAGAACATCAAATGTCCTTTCAAACATCATCTGACTAGCTGGAATCGTGAAAATATCATACATGTGGCCTAGAAGTACTTTGAATGCATGATAAACCCAAAAGGACAAAAAGTGGCTTCTAACTTATGAACTGAGATTGTTGGACACTTTAACCCCCATGGAAATTTGAAGAACATTTAACGTCCATTCAACCATCATCTGACTCGCTTGAATAGTGAAAGCTTCACCCACGTCGCCTTGAAGTCGTTTTAATCCATGCTAAACCCAAAATGATCAAAACTGGCTTCCAACTTCTCAACCGAGATAGCTTGAAACTTAAACCCCTATGCAAACTTGGGGAACATCTAACGTCCTTTCAAACATCATCTGACTGGCAGGAATCGTGAAAACATCGTCCACGTGGCCTTGAAGTCCTTTTAATCCATGGGAAACACAAAAGGATCAAAAGTCGCTTCCAACTTCTCAACCGATATAGGTTGACACTTAAACCCCTACGGAAACTTGGAGAACATCTAATGTCCTTTCAAACATCATCTGACTGGCTAGAATCGTGAAAGCATCATCCACGTGGCCTAGAAGTACTTTTAGTGCATGATAAACCCAAAAGGATCCCAAGTGGCTTCCAACTTCTCAACCGATATAGCTTGACACTTAAACCCCCTATGGAATCTTGGAGAACATCTAATGTCCTTTGAAACATCATCTGACTAGCAGGAATCGTGAAAGCATCATCCACGTGGCCTAGAAGTACTTTTAATGCATGATAAACCCAAAAGGATCACAAGTGGCTTCCAACTTCTCAACCGATATACCTTGACATTTAAACCCCCATGGAAACTAGGAGAACATCTAATGTCCTTTCAAACATTATCTGACTGGCTGGAATCGTGAAAGCATCATCCATCTGGCATAGAAGTACTTTTAATGCATGATAAACCCAAAAGGTTCAAAAGTGGCTTCCAACTTCTCAACCGATGTAGCTTGACACTTAAACACCCATGGAAACTTGGAGAACATCTAATGTCCTTTCAAACATCGTCTGACTGGCTGGAATCGTGAAAGCATCATCCACGTGGCCTAGAAGTTCTTTTAATGCATGATAAACCAAAAAGGATCACAAGTGGCTTCCAACTTCTCAACCGATATAGCTTGAGACTTAAACCCCCAGGGAAACTTGGAGAACATCTAATGTCCTTTCAAACATCATCTGACTGGCTGGAATCGTGAAAGCATCATCCACGTGGCCTAGAAGTCGTTTTAATCCATGGTAAACCCAAAATGATCAAAATGGCTTCCAACTTATCATCCGATATAGCTTGAGACTTAAACCCCCAGGGAAACTTGGAGAACATCTAATGTCCTTTCAAACATCATCTGACTGGCTGGAATTGTGAAAGCATCATCCACGTAGCCTAGAAGTACTTTTAATGCATGATAAACCCAAAAGGTTCGAAAGTGGCTTCCAACTTCTCAACTGATGTAGCATGACACTTAAACCCCCATGGAAACTTGGAGAACATCTAATATCCTTTCAAACATCGTCTGACTGGCTGGAATCGTGAAAGCATCATCCACGTGGCCTAGAAGTCGTTTTAATCCATGGTAAACCCAAAATGATCAAAATGGCTTCCAACTTATCATCCGATATCGCTTGAGACTTAAACCCCCATGGAAACTTGAAGAACATCTAATTCCCTTTCAAACATCATCTCGATCAAGTCGCAACCGTGAAAGCATCATCCACGTGGGCTGGAAGTACTTTTAATGCATGATAAACCCAAAAGGACCACAAGTGGCTTCCAACTTATGAACTGAGATTGCTTCACACTTAAACCCCTATGGAAACTTGGAGAACATCTGATGTCCTTCCAAACATTATCTGACTGGCTGGACTCGTGAAAGCATCATCCACGTGGCCTAGAAGTCGCTTTAATCCATGGTAAGCCCAAAATGATCAGAAGTGGCTTCCAACTTCTCAACTGATATAGCTTGACACTTAAATCCCCATGGAAACTTGGAGAACATCTAATGCCCTTTCAAACATCATCTGACTGGCTGGACTCGTGAAAGCGTCATCCACGTGGCCTAGAAGTACTTTTAATGCATGATAAACCCAAAAGGACCGAAAGTGGCTTCCAACATATGAAATGAGATTGTTTCACACTAAAACCCCAATGGAAACTTGGAGAACATCTAATGTCCTTTCAAACATCATCTGACTGGCTGGAATTGTGAAAGCATCATCCACGTGGCATAGAAGTTGCTTAAATCCATGGTAAGCCCAAAATAATCAAAAGAGGCTTCCAACTTCACAACCGATATAGGTTGACACTTAAACCCCTATGGAAACTTGGAGAACATCTAATGTCGTTTCAAACATCATCTGACTGGCTGGACTCGTGAAAGCATCATCCACGTGGCATAGAAGTTGCTTTAATCCATGGTAAGCCCAAAATGATCAAAAGAGGCTTCCAACTTCTCAACCGATAGGTTGACACTTAAACCCCTATGGAAACTTGGAGAACATCTAATGTCGTTTCAAACATCATCTGACTGGCTGGAATTGTGAAAGCATCATCCACGTAACCTAGAAGTACTTTTAATGCATGATAAACCCAAAAGGTTCGAAAGCGGCTTCCAACTTCTCAACCGATGTAGCTTGACACTTAAACCCCCATGGAAACTTGGAGAACATCTAATGTCCTTTCAAACATCGTCTGACTGGCTGGAATTGTGACAGCATCATCCACGTGGCCTAGAAGTCGTTTTAATCCATGGAAAACCCAAAATGATCAAAAGTGGCTTCCAACTTATCATCCGATATCGCTTGAGACTTAAAGCCCCATGGAAACTTGAAGAACATCTAATTCCCTTTCAAACATCATCTGACTGGCTGCAACCGTGAAAGCATCATCCACGTGGGCTAGAAGTACTTTTAATGCATGATAAACCCAAAAGGACCACAAGTGGCTTCCAACTTATGAAATGAGATTGCTTCACACTTAAACCCCTATGGAAACTTGGAGAACATCTGATGTCCTTCCAAACATCATCTGACTGGCTGGACTCGTGAAAGCATCATCCACGTGGCCTAGAAGTCGCTTTAATCCATGGTAAGCCCAAAATGATCACAAGTGGCTTCCAACTTCTCAACTGATATAGCTTGACACTTAAATCCCCATGGAAACTTGGAGAACATCTAATGCCGTTTCAAACATCATCTGACTGGCTGGACTCGTGAAAGCGTCATCCACGTGGCCATGAAGTACTTTTAATGCATGATAAACCCAAAAGGACCGAAAGTGGCTTCCAACTTATGAAATGAGATTGTTTCACACTAAAACCCCAATGGAAACTTGGAGAACATCTAATGTCCTTTCAAACATCATCTGACTGGCTGCAACCGTGAAAGCATCATCCACGTGGGCTAGAAGTACTTTTAATGCATGATAAACCCAAAAGGACCACAAGTGGCTTCCAACTTATGAACTGAGATTGCTTCACACTTAAACCCCTATGGAAACTTGGAGAACATCTGATGTCCTTCCAAACATCATCTGACTGGCTGGACTCGTGAAAGCATCATCCACGTGGCCTAGAAGTCGCTTTAATCCATGGTAAGCCCAAAATGATCAGAAGTGGCTTCCAACTTCTCAACTGATATAGCTTGACACTTAAATCCCCATGGAAACTTGGAGAACATCTACTGCCATTTCAAACATCATCTGACTGGCTGGACTCGTGAAAGCGTCATCCACGTGGCCTAGAAGTACTTTTAATGCATGATAAACCCAAAAGGACCGAAAGTGGCTTCCAACTTATGAAATGAGATTGTTTCACACTAAAACCCCAATGGAAACTTGGAGAACATCTAATGTCCTTTCAAACATCATCTGACTGGCTGGAATTGTGAAAGCATCATCCACGTGGCATAGAAGTTGCTTTAATCCATGGTAAGCCCAAAATGATCAAAAGAGGCTTCCAACTTCTCAACCGATATAGGTTGACACTTCAACCCCTATGGAAACTTGGAGAACATCTAATGTCCTTCCAAACATCATCTGACTGGCAGGAATCGTGAAAACATCGTCCACGTGGCCTAGAAGTCCTTTTAATCCATGGGAAACACAAAAGGATCAATAGTCGCTTCCAACTTCTCAACCGATATAGGTTGACACTTAAACCCCTATGGAAACTTGGAGAACATCTAATGTCCTTTCAAACATCATCTGACTGGCTAGAATCGTGAAAGCATCATCCACGTGGCCTACAAGTACTTTTAATGCATGATAAACCCAAAAGGATCACAAGTGGCTTCCAACTTCTCAACCGATATAGCTTGACACTTAAACCCCTATGGAAACTTGGAGAACATCTAATGTCCTTTGAAACATCATCTGACTAGCAGGAATCGTGAAAACATCATCCACGTGGCCTAGAAGTACTTTTAATGCATGATAAACCCAAAAGGATCACATGTGGCTTCCAACTTATGAACTGAGATTGCTTCACACTTAAACCCCTATGGAAACTTGGAGAACATCTGATGTCCTTCCAAACATCATCACCGGGACTCGTGAAAGCATCATCCACGTGGCCTAGAAGTACTTTTAATGCATGATAAACCCAAAAGGATCACAAGTGGCTTCCAACTTCTCAACCGATATAGCTTGACACTTAAACCCCCATGGAAACTAGGAGAACATCTAATGTCCTTTCAAACATTATCTGACTGGCTGGAATCGTGAAAGCATCATCCATCTGGCATAGAAGTACTTTTAATGCATGATAAACCCAAAAGGTTCAAAAGTGGCTTCCAACTTCTCAACCGATGTAGCTTGACACTTAAACACCCATGGAAACTTGGAGAACATCTAATGTCCTTTCAAACATCGTCTGACTGGCTGGAATCATGAAAACATCATCCACGTGGCCTAGAAGTTCTTTTAATGCATGATAAACCAAAAAGGATCACAAGTGGCTTCCAACTTCTCAACCGATATAGCTTGAGACTTAAACCCCCATGGGAAACTTGGAGAACATCTAATGTCCTTTCAAACATCATCTGACTGGCTGGAATTGTGAAAGCATCATCCACGTAGCCTAGAAGTACTTTTAATGCATGATAAACCCAAAAGGTTCGAAAGTGGCTTCCAACTTCTCAACTGATGTAGCATGACACTTAAACCCCCATGGAAAATTGGAGAACATCTAATATCCTTTCAAACATCGTCGATTGTTTGCCGAATCGTGAAAGCATCATCCACGTGGCCTAGAAGTCGTTTTAATCCATGCTAAACCCAAAATGATCAAAATGGCTTCCAACTTATCATCCGATATCGCTTGAGACTTAAACCCCCATGGAAACTTGAAGAACATCTAATTCCCTTTCAAACATCATCTGACTGGCTGCAACCGTGAAAGCATCATCCACGTGGGCTGGAAGTACTTTTAATGCATGATAAACCCAAAAGGACCACAAGTGGCTTCCAACTTATGAACTGAGATTGCTTCACACTTAAACCCCTATGGAAACTTGGAGAACATCTGATGTCCTTCCAAACATTATCTGACTGGCTAGACTCGTGAAAGCATCATCCACGTGGCCTAGAAGTCGCTTTAATCCATGGTAAGCCCAAAATGATCAGAAGTGGCTTCCAACTTCTCAACCGATATGGCTTGACACTTAAACCCCCATGGAACCTTGGAGAACATCTAATACCCTTTCAAACATCATTTGACTGGCTGGACTCGTGAAAGCGTCATCCACGTGGCCTAGAAGTACTTTTAATGCATGATAAACCCAAAAGGACCGAAAGTGGCTTCCAACATATGAAATGAGATTGTTTCACACTAAAACCCCAATGGAAACTTGGAGAACATCTAATGTCCTTTCAAACATCATCTGACTGGCTGGAATTGTGAAAGCATCATCCGCGTGGCATAGAAGTTGCTTTAATCCATGGTAAGCCCAAAATGATCAAAAGAGGCTTCCAACTTCACAACCGATATAGGTTGACACTTAAACCCCTATGGAAACTTGGAGAACATCTAATGTCCTTTCAAACATCATCTGACTGGCTGGAATTGTGAAAGCATCATCCACGTAGCCTAGAAGTACTTTTAATGCATGATAAACCCAAAAGGTTCGAAAGCGGCTTCCAACTTCTCAACCGATGTAGCTTGACACTTAAACCCCCATGGAAACTTGGAGAACATCTAATGTCCTTTCGAACATTGTCTGACTGGCTGGAATTGTGACAGCATCATCCACGTGGCCTAGAAGTCGTTTTAATCCATGGAAAACCCAAAATGATCAAAAGTGGCTTCCAACTTATCATCCGATATCGCTTGAGACTTAAAGCCCCATGGAAACTTGAAGAACATCTAATTCCCTTTCAAACATCATCTGACTAGCTGCAACCGTGAAAGCATCATCCACGTGGCCTAGAAGTACTTTTAATGCATGATAAACCAAAAAGGACCACAAGTGGACTCCAACTTATGAAATGAGATTGCTTCACACTTAAACCCCCATGGAAACTTGGAGAACATCTGATGTCCTTCCAAACATCATCTGACTGGCTGGAATCGTGAAAGCATCATCCACGTGGCCTAGAAGTCGCTTTAATCCATGGTAAGCCCAAAATGATCAAAAGTGGCTTCCAACTTCTCAACCGATATAGCTTGACACTTAAACCCCCATGGAAACTTGGAGAACATCTAATGCCCTTTTTAACATCATCTGACTGGCTGGACTCGTGAAAGCGTCATCCACGTGGCCATGAAGTACTTTTAATGCATGATAAACCCAAAAGGACCGAAAGTGGCTTCCAACTTATGAAATGAGATTGTTTCACACTAAAACCCCAATGGAAACTTGGAGAACATCTAATGTCCTTTCAAACATCATCTGACTGGCTGCAACCGTGAAAGCATCATCCACGTGGGCTAGAAGTACTTTTAATGCATGATAAACCCAAAAGGACCACAAGTGGCTTCCAACTTATGAACTGAGATTGCTTCACACTTAAACCCCTATGGAAACTTGGAGAACATCTGATGTCCTTCCAAACATCATCTGACTGGCTGGACTCGTGAAAGCATCATCCACGTGGCCTAGAAGTCGCTTTAATCCATGGTAAGCCCAAAATGATCAGAAGTGGCTTCCAACTTCTCAACTGATATAGCTTGACACTTAAATCCCCATGGAAACCTGGAGAACATCTACTGCCATTTCAAACATCATCTGACTGGCTGGACTCGTGAAAGCGTCATCCACGTGGCCTAGAAGTACTTTTAATGCATGATAAACCCAAAAGGACCGAAAGTGGCTTCCAACTTATGAAATGAGATTGTTTCACACTAAAACCCCAATGGAAACTTGGAGAACATCTAATGTCCTTTCAAACATCATCTGACTGGCTGGAATTGTGAAAGCATCATCCACGTGGCATAGAAGTTGCTTTAATCCATGGTAAGCCCAAAATGATCAAAAGAGGCTTCCAACTTCTCAACCGATATAGGTTGACACTTAAACCCCTATGGAAACTTGGAGAACATCTAATGCCCTTCCAAACATCATCTGACTGGCAGGAATCGTGAAAACATCGTTCACGTGGCCTAGAAGTCCTTTTAATCCATGGGAAACACAAAAGGATCAATAGTCGCTTCCAACTTCTCAACCGATATAGGTTGACACTTAAACCCCTATGGAAACTTGGAGAACATCTAATGTCCTTTCAAACATCATCTGACTGGCTAGAATCGTGAAAGCATCATCCACGTGGCCTAGAAGTACTTTTAATGCATGATAAACCCAAAAGGATCACAAGTGGCTTCCAACTTCTCAACCGATATAGCTTGACACTTAAACCCCTATGGAAACTTGGAGAACATCTAATGTCCTTTGAAACATCATCTGACTAGCAGGAATCGTGAAAACATCATCCACGTGGCCTAGAAGTACTTTTAATGCATGATAAACCCAAAAGGATCACATGTGGCTTCCAACTTATGAACTGAGATTGCTTCACACTTAAACCCCTATGGAAACTTGGAGAACATCTGATGTCCTTCCAAACATCATCTGACTGGCTGGACTCGTGAAAGCATCATCCACGTGGCCTAGAAGTACTTTTAATGCATGATAAACCCAAAAGGATCACAAGTGGCTTCCAACTTCTCAACCGATATAGCTTGACACTTAAACCCCCATGGAAACTAGGAGAACATCTAATGTCCTTTCAAACATTATCTGACTGGCTGGAATCGTGAAAGCATCATCCATCTGGCATAGAAGTACTTTTAATGCATGATAAACCCAAAAGGTTCAAAAGTGGCTTCCAACTTCTCAACCGATGTAGCTTGACACTTAAACACCCATGGAAACTTGGAGAACATCTAATGTCCTTTCAAACATCGTCTGACTGGCTGGAATCATGAAAACATCATCCACGTGGCCTAGAAGTTCTTTTAATGCATGATAAACCAAAAAGGATCACAAGTGGCTTCCAACTTCTCAACCGATATAGCTTGAGACTTAAACCCCCAGGGAAACTTGGAGAACATCTAATGTCCTTTCAAACATCATCTGACTGGCTGGAATTGTGAAAGCATCATCCACGTAGCCTAGAAGTACTTTTAATGCATGATAAACCCAAAAGGTTCGAAAGTGGCTTCCAACTTCTCAACTGATGTAGCATGACACTTAAACCCCCATGGAAAATTGGAGAACATCTAATATCCTTTCAAACATCGTCTGACTGGCTGGAATCGTGAAAGCATCATCCACGTGGCCTAGAAGTCGTTTTAATCCATGGTAAACCCAAAATGATCAAAATGGCTTCCAACTTATCATCCGATATCGCTTGAGACTTAAACCCCCATGGAAACTTGAAGAACATCTAATTCCCTTTCAAACATCATCTGACTGGCTGCAACCGTGAAAGCATCATCCACGTGGGCTGGAAGTACTTTTAATGCATGATAAACCCAAAAGGACCACAAGTGGCTTCCAACTTATGAACTGAGATTGCTTCACACTTAAACCCCTATGGAAACTTGGAGAACATCTGATGTCCTTCCAAACATTATCTGACTGGCTGGACTCGTGAAAGCATCATCCACGTGGCCTAGAAGTCGCTTTAATCCATGGTAAGCCCAAAATGATCAGAAGTGGCTTCCAACTTCTCAACTGATATAGCTTGACACTTAAATCCCCATGGAAACTTGGAGAACATCTAATGCCCTTTCAAACATCATCTGACTGGCTGGACTCGTGAAAGCGTCATCCACGTGGCCTAGAAGTACTTTTAATGCATGATAAACCCAAAAGGACCGAAAGTGGCTTCCAACATATGAAATGAGATTGTTTCACACTAAAACCCCAATGGAAACTTGGAGAACATCTAATGTCCTTTCAAACATCATCTGACTGGCTGGAATTGTGAAAGCATCATCCACGTGGCATAGAAGTTGCTTTAATCCATGGTAAGCCCAAAATGATCAAAAGAGGCTTCCAACTTCACAACCGATATAGGTTGACACTTAAACCCCTATGGAAACTTGGAGAACATCTAATGTCCTTTCAAACATCATCTGACTGGCTGGAATTGTGAAAGCATCATCCACGTAGCCTAGAAGTACTTTTAATGCATGATAAACCCAAAAGGTTCGAAAGTGACTTCCAACTTCTCAACCGATGTAGCTTGACACTTAAACCCCCATGGAAACTTGGAGAACATCTAATGTCCTTTCAAACATTGTCTGACTGGCTGGAATTGTGACAGCATCATCCACGTGGCCTAGAAGTCGTTTTAATCCATGGAAAACCCAAAATGATCAAAAGTGGCTTCCAACTTATCATCCGATATCGCTTGAGACTTAAAGCCCCATGGAAACTTGAAGAACATCTAATTCCCTTTCAAACATCATCTGACTGGCTGCAACCGTGAAAGCATCATCCACGTGGGCTAGAAGTACTTTTAATGCATGATAAACCCAAAAGGACCACAAGTGGCTTCCAACTTATGAAATGAGATTGCTTCACACTTAAACCCCTATGGAAACTTGGAGAACATCTGATGTCCTTCCAAACATCATCTGACTGGCTGGACTCGTGAAAGCATCATCCACGTGGCCTAGAAGTCGCTTTAATCGATGGTAAGCCCAAAATGATCAAAAGTGGCTTCCAACTTCTCAACTGATATAGCTTGACACTTAAATCCCCATGGAAACTTGGAGAATATCTAATGCCGTTTCAAACATCATCTGACTGGTTGGACTCGTGAAAGCGTCATCCACGTGGCCTTGAAGTACTTTTAATGCATGATAAACCCAAAAGGACCGAAAGTGGCTTCCAACTTATGAAATGAGATTGTTTCACACTAAAACCCCAATGGAAACTTGGAGAACATCTAATGTCCTTTCAAACATCATCTGACTGGCTGGAATTGTGAAAGCATCATCCACGTGGCATAGAAGTTGCTTCAATACATGGTAAGCCCAAAATGATCAAAAGAGGCTTCCAACTTCTCAACCGATATAGGATGACACTTAAACCCCTATGGAAACTTGGAGAACATCTAATGTCCTTTCAAACATCATCTGACTGGTTGGAATCGTGAAAGCATATCCACGTGGCCTAGAAGTACTTTGAATGCATGATAAATCCAAAAGGACCACAAGTGGCTTCCAACTTATGAAATGAGATTGCCTCACACTTAAACCCCTATGGAGATTGGAGAACATCTAATGTCCTTTCAAACATCATCTGACTAGCTGGAATCGTGAAAATATCATACATGTGGCCTAGAAGTACTTTGAATGCATGATAAACCCAAAAGGACAAAAAGTGGCTTCTAACTTATGAACTGAGATTGTTGGACACTTTAACCCCCATGGAAATTTGAAGAACATTTAACGTCCATTCAACCATCATCTGACTCGCTTGAATAGTGAAAGCTTCACCCACGTGGCCTGGAAATCGTTTTAATCCATGCTAAACCCAAAATGATCAAACTGGCTTCCAACGTCTCAACTGAGATAGCTTGAAACTTAAACCCCTATGCAAACTTGGGGAACATCTAATGTCCTTTCAAACATCATCTGACTGGCAGGAATCGTGAAAACATCGTCCACGTGGCCTAGAAGTCCTTTTAATCCATGGGAAACACAAAAGGATCAAAAGTCCCTTCCAACCTCTCAACCGATATAGGTTGACACTTAAACCCCCAGGGAAACTTGGAGAACATCTAATGTCCTTTCAAACATCATCTGACTGGCTGGAATTGTGAAAGCATCATCCACGTGGCATAGAAGTTGCTTTAATCCATGGTAAGCCCAAAATGATCAAAAGAGGCTTCCAACTTCTCAACCGATAGGTTGACACTTAAACCCATATGGAAACTTGGAGAACATCTAATGTCCTTTCAAACATCATCTGACTGGCTGGTATCGTCAAGGCATGATCCACGTGGCCTAGAAGTACTTTGAATGCATGATAAACCCAAAAGGACCACAAGTGGCTTCCAACTTATGAAATGAGATTGCTTCACACTTAAACCCCCATGGAAACTTGGAGAACATCTAATGTCCTTTCAAACATCATCTGACTGGCTGGAATCGTGAAAGCATCATCCACGTGGCCTAGAAGTTGCCTTAATCCGTGGTAAGCCCAAAATGATCAAAATTGGCTTCCAACTTCTCAACCGATATAGCTTGACACTTAAACCCCCATGGAAACTTGGAGAACATCTAATGCCCTTTCAAACATCATCTGACTGGCTGGAATCGTGAAAGCGTCATCCACGTGGCCTAGAAGTACTTTTAATCCATGATAAACCCAAAAGGACCAAAAGTGGCTTCCAACTTATGAAATGAGATTGCTTCACACTAAAACCCCAATGGAAACTTGGAGAACGTCTAATGTCCTTTCAAACATCATCTGACTGGCTGGAATTGTGAAAGCATCATCCACGTGGCATAGAAGTTGCTTTAATCCATGGTAAGCCCAAAATGATCAAAAGAGGCTTCCAACTTCTCAACCGATATAGGTTGACACTTAAACCCATATGGAAACTTGGAGAACATCTAATGTCCTTTCAAACATCATCTGACTGGCTGGAATCGTGAAAGCATATCCACGTGGCCTAGAAGTACTTTGAATGCATGATAAATCCAAAAGGACCACAAGTGTCTTCCAACTTATGAAATGAGATTGCCTCACAGTTAAACCCCTATGGAAACTTGGAGAACATCTAATGTCCTTTCAAACATCATCTGACTGGCTGGAATCGTGAAGGCATCTTCCACGTGGCCTAGAAGTACTTTGAACGCATGATAAACCCAAAAGGTTCGAAAGTGGCTTCCAACTTCTCAACCGATGTAGCTTGACACTTAAACCCCCATGGAAACTTGGAGAACATCTAATGTCCTTTCAAACATCGTCTGACTGGCTGGAATCGTGAAAGCATCATCCACGTGGCCTAGAAGTCGTTTTAATCCATGGAAAACCCAAAATGATCAAAAGTGGCTTCCAACTTATCATCCGATATCGCTTGAGACTTAAACCCCCATGGAAACTTGAAGAACATCTAATTCCCTTTCAAACATCATCTGACTGGCTGCAACTGTGAAAGCATCATCCACGTGGGCTAGAAGTCGTTTTAATCCATGGAAAACCCAAAATGATCAAAAGTGGCTTCCAAAAGGGTTAGTGTACAAAACAGAGGGGTGCCTAGCTGATGAGCTAGATGGAAATGAAATAGCATACCTAATTGCATTGCATTGCGAGGTGGCCTAACCGGAAAGGGTTAGTGTACAAGAATGAGTGGTGCCTAGCTTATTAGCTAGAAGGAAACGGAATTGGCATAACACATTCATATGCATATTGCGAGGGCCTAACCGAAAGGGGTTAGTGCACAACAAGAGGAGTGGAGAAAGAAAAAGTGTGAATAAAAGGTGTGAACATCATGTGCATTCATTCATTGCATTGGTTGGTTGGTGTTACTTGACATATTGTGAATTGTGTTATACTTGCTCTCTACTTACAGTTATACTTTATTTGCAAGTTTATTCACATTCACTGGGAAGTTGTTCTCACCACCTCTTTCTCAGATTCGCAGGAACACCCCGGACCCTCTACGGGTTAAGTACGGAGGATTCTGTTGATTTATTTTGGGAATTGTATTTTTGGTGGAGTTAAGCTCCGTGAAGTAACTATAACAGGATGTGTACTATTCTGATGTAGATGTTACAGGGAACTGAATATTACTTTTGATGTACTCGGTTCTGTATATGTTTAGTGTGCTTAGTCAGGATAGAACATGAGACAAAGAAGGTGGATGGAATACTTAAAGGATTATGACTTTGAACTTAAGTATCATCCTGGCAAGGCCAACGTTGTGGCTGATGCCCTCAGTAGGAAATCTCTGCACGTATCTCAGATGATGGTGCATGAGTTAATCCTGGTAGAACAATTTCGAGACCTTAGTATACAAGTGGATACGAGTAGTGTGACACTGAGACTAGCTTTGTTAGAAATCTCATGTGACCTTAAGGATCAGATTAGACATGAACAAAGTCTGGATAAGGAACTACAGGATCGTAGGGTCTCAATAGCTTTTTTTTTAGAGGATGATGGTTTGATTAGGTTTAGACAAAGGATTTGTGTTCCTAAAGGGGGAAACCTCAAGGGACAAATTCTGGAGGAAGCTCATAAAAGTAAGTTCTCGATACATCCTGGTGCGACTAAGATGTATCAAGATCTGAAAGAAAGATTTTGGTGGCCGGGAATGAAAAGAGATGTGGCTGAGTATGTGGCCAAATGTTTGACTTGTCAGAAAGTCAAGATTGAACACCAGAAACCAGCCGGAATGCTCCAACCTTTGGAAATTCCAGAGTGGAAGTGGGACAAAATTACCATGGATTTTGTGGCCAGTTTGCCTAGGGTACAGAAGGGTTATGATGCTATATGGGTCATTGTGGATAGACTGACTAAGTCTGCCTATTTTCTTCCCATTAAGATTTCTTATTCCCTAGATAAACTTGCTGAGTTATTTGTTGGAGAGATTGTTCGATTGCACGGTGTGCCATTGAGCATTGTGTCAGATAGAGATCCCAGATTTACCTCTAGATTTTGGAATGCCTTACATCAGTCTTTTGGGACTAAGCTCAATTTCAGTACTGCTTATCACCCACAGTCTGATGGTCAGTCCGAGCGGACTATCCAAACATTGGAAGATATGTTGAGAGCTTGTGTTCTTGAGGATAAGGGTAGTTGGGATAGATACTTACCATTGGTAGAGTTTGCTTACAACAACAGTTTCCATTCCAGTATTGGGATGGCACCATATGAGGCACTCTATGGTAGAAATGTAGGTCACCTCTGTGTTGGTATGAGGTAGGTGAGCGGAACCTGTTAGGACCTGAGTTAGTTCAAGAAACTACCGAAAAGATTAGGGTCATACAGGAGAAAATCAGAATTGCTCAGAGTCGGCAAAAGAGTTATGCTGACAAAAGAAGGCGTCCTCTAGCGTTTGGAGAAGGTGATCATGTGTTTCTTAGAGTCTCACCCATGACAGGAATTGGTAGAGCCATTCGGGCTAAGAAGTTAAATCCTCGTTTCATTGGTCCGTTTCAAATTCTAAAGCGTATTGGACTTGTAGCTTACCATATAGCTCTTCCTCCACATCTGTCCAATCTTCATCCTGTGTTTCATGTATCCCAGTTGAGAAAGTATGTTCCGGATCTTTCACACATCATTGAGGTTGAGTCGGTACAATTGAGAGCTGACCTTACATTCCAGGCTAAGCCAGCTAAGATCATTGACCGCAGTGTGAAGTCCTTGAGGAACAAGACTATTTCCCTAGTGAAGGTGCTTTGGGATGGACAGTCACCTGAAGAGGCTACGTGGGAATTGGAGGAAGACTTGTGCAAGCTGCATCCCGATCTATTTTGATCAGGTATATCTTTAACTCAATTTTGTGGGCAAAATTCTTTTAAGGGGGGGAGAATGTAACATCCCTAAATTTCATATGTTATGACTTAGTTAAATTAATTGGATGATTTGTATGTTCTGTTATAGAAATGGTAATAGATTGAGTTAGAATGATTAATTCGAGATTCTGGCTATACCGGTGAACTCGGTAGAACCTAAGGAAGAAATAGGTAAAATCTAAACTCTTATAGGTAGAACCTATTATGAATTCTTAGAAATCACAAGGGTATTTTAGTCTTTTAACACCTCAGTGGCAAATTAGTGATTCTTCCTTTAAGTGAGGGGCAAAATGGACATTTCACACCCCCTCCCTCTTGCATAAGAGAACCGGTCAGCATAGAAGAGCCAAAGGCTCATCTTCTCCAAAATTTGCTAAGTTTCCATAGCTAAGCTTGCTCCAAGGTTCAAGGGTCCAAAGTAAGTATTTTTATACACCTTTTGACTTAGGTTATTTGATGGTTATTGATCACTATGATCTCTCCTTCAATCCTATGGTATTAGTTTCTTGAGAAACTCATTTTCATCTCTAATAATCAAAGAACACCCATGTCTAAAAGTTGGTTGTTTTGCTTGACTGTTTTGAAGGAAGTTGAAGGGAAGGTTGTCTTGACTACCAATCTCATCTTGGAATCAAGTTAGGAGCACTTCAAGGTGAGTGTGGATTTACTTGTGCTATTGTATGATGTTCTTAGAGTGAAAGTGTATGATAAAGGATTAAGCTTGAATCTAGGGTTACTTGAGGTTGGATGTGTTTTTATTACATGTTTTCAAGGATTAGGGTTTAGGAAAAATGAGTGGTATGATTGGTATACTTGATGGATTTGAGGACATGATTTCCAAGGGAAAACTTGGGTTTTAGGTATGTGTTGGGCGTGGCACTATTCCTGCCCAGAAGGCCAACCACGGGCGTGGTCCCCACCACGGCCCGGCCGTGGTCCTCTCTGGAAAGGAAATGTTGGTGTCTCGTGCCCAACCACGGCCGTGGTCCCCACCACGGGCTGGCCGTGGTTGGCTCTGGAAAGAAAAATGTTGTGTGCTGTAATCTGACCACGGGTGTGGTGGCCACCAGGGGCTGGCCGTGGTCCAGACCACGGGCGTGGTGCCAACCAGGGGCAGGCCGTGGTTGTCTCTGTTTCCAATTTGTTGAGTTTTGTTTTCTGAACCGTGGCCGTGGTTACCACCACGGGCTGGCCGTGGTTGACTCTGTTTGTGATATTGTGATGCTTATGCCTAGGGTCTTGATACCATATGCTAGGTTTAGGATGAAGAATGACTTAGCATTAGAATGAGATTGTGTAGCTAAGTAAGAATGCTTGATAGAAGTGACTTAGCACTATTGTAACTAAGTAAGAATGCTTGATAGAGTTGAGTATGATGATCATGTGTTGTATATGCTTGAATTGATTACATGTAATGCTATTATGATGATATTATGAACGAGCATGATATGAGTATGAGAACATTGCATTGCATAGCGAGATGGCCTAACCGGAAGGGGTTAGTGTACAAAACAGAGGGGTGCCTAGCTGATGAGCTAGATGGAAATGAAATAGCATACTTAATTGCATTGCATTGCGAGGTGACCTAACCGGAAAGGGTTAGTGTACAAAACAGAGGGGTGCCTAGCTTATTAGCTAGAAGGAAACGGAATTGGCATAATACATTCATATGCATATTGCGAGGGCCTAACCGAAAGGGGTTAGTGCACAACAAGAGGAGTGGAGAAAGAAAAAGTGTGAATAAAAGGTGTGAACATCATGTGCATTCATCCATTGCATTGGTTGGTAGGTGTTACTTGACATATTGTGAATTGTGTTATACTTGCTCTTTACTTACATTTATACTTTATCTGCAAGTTATTCATATTCACTGGGAAGTTGTTCTCACCACCTCTTTCTCGTAGTTCGCAGAACACCCCTAATTCTCTACGGGTTAAGTACGGAGGATTCTGTTGGTTATTTTGGGATTTATATTTTTGGTGGAGTTAAGCTCCGTGATGTAACTATAATAGGAAGTGTATCACATTCTTTTGATGTAGATGTTACAGGGAACTGAATACTACCTTTGATGTACTCGGTTCCGTATATGTTTAGTGTGCTCAGTCAGGATAGTGTTTAGATTACACTTGTATAACGTTGCATACTCTGATAATAGTTTGGTTGAGATCTGAGATCTCTTGATGATATATGTGTATGTGTATATATATAATATATGTACTCTGGTTGTTTTGAAATGGAGGTTGGAAATCCGCTGCTTATGTTATATTTTGTGGTAATGTTCAAGAAACAAATGAAACGCTGCCGAATTTTCTATATTTATATATTCCACGTAAGGCTTATGGTTGGTAAATAACTTAGTAACTAATAGGTCTTACATCATACATGTGGCATAGAAGTATTTTTAATGCATGATAAACGCAAAAGGACCGAAAGTGGCTTCCAACTTATGAACTGTGATTGCTGGCACTTTAACCCCCATGGAAATTTCAAGAACATTTAATGTCCATTCAATCATCATCTGACTCGCTTGAATAGTGAAAGCTTCATCCACGTGGCATTGAAATCGTTTTAATCCCTGGTAAACCCAAAATGATCAAAACTGGCTTCCAACTTCTCAACCGAGATAGCTTGACTCTTAAACCCCCAGGGACACTTGGAGAACATCTAATGTCCTTTCAAACATCATCTGATTGGCTGGAATCGTGAAAGCATCATCCACGTGGCCTAGAAGTCGTTTTAATCCATGGTAAATCCCAAATGATCAAAAGTGGCTTCACACTTCTCAACCGATATAGCTTGACACTTAAACCCCCATGGAAACTTGGAGAACAACTAATGTCCTTTCAAACATCATCTGACTGGCTGGAATCGTGAAACCATCATACATGTGGCATAGAAGTACTTTTAATGCATAATAAACCCAAAAGGACCAATAGTGGCTTCCAACTTATGAACTGTGATAGCTGGCACTTTAACCCCCATGGAAATTTCAAGAACATTTAATGTCCATTCAATCATCATCTGACTCGCTTGAATAGTGAAAGCTTCATCCACGTGGCATTGAAATCGTTTTAATCCATGGTAAACCCAAAATGATCAAAACTGGCTTCCAACTTCTCGACCGATATAGCTTGACACTTAAACCCCCATGGACACTTGGAGAACATCTAATGTCCTTTCAAACATCATCTGATTGGCTGGAATCGTGAAAGCATCATCCACGTTGCCTAGAAGTCGTTATCAGTAATGGTAAGCCCAAAAGGATCAAAAGTGGCTTCCAACTTCTCAACCGATATAACTGGACAGTTAAACCCCCATGGAAACTTGGAGAACATCTAATGCCTTTTCAAACATCATCTGACTGGCTGGAATCGTGAAAGCATCATCCACGTGGCCTAGAAGTCGTTATCAGTAATGGTAAGCCCAAAAGGATCAAAAGTGGCTTCCAACTTCTCAACCGATATAACTTGACAGTTAAACCCCCATGGAAACTTGGAGAACATCTAATGCCTTTCCAAACATCATCTGACTGGCTGGAATGGTGAAAGCATCATCCACGTGGCCTAGAAGTACTTTTAATGCATGATAAACCAGAAAGGACCAAAAGTGGCTTCCAACTTATGAACTAAGATTGCCTGATACTTAAACCCCCATGGAAATTTGAGGAACATTTAATGTCATTTCAAACATCATCTGACTAGCTTGAATCGTGAAAGCATCATCCACGTGGCCTAGAAGAGTTTTAATTCATGGTAAACCCGAAATGATCAAAAGTGGCTTCCAACTTCTCAACCGATATATCTTGACAATTAAACCCCGATGGAAACTTGTAGAACGTATAATGCCCATTCAAACATCATCTGACTGGCTGGAATCGTGAAAGCATCATCCACGTGGCCAAGAAGTACTTTTAATGCGTGATAAACCCAAATGGATCACAAGTGCCTTCCAACTTCGCAACCGATATAGCTTGACACTTAAACCCCCATGGAAACTTGGAGAACATTTGATGTCCTTTCAAACATTATCTGACTGGCTGGAATCGTGAAAGCATCATCCACGTTGGCTAGAAGTCGTTATCAGTAATGGTAAGCCTAAAAGGATCAAAAGTGGCTTCCAACTTCTCAACCGATATAACTTGACAGTTAAACCCCCATGGAAACTTGGAGAACATCTAATGCCTTTTCAAACATCATCTGACTGGCTGGAATCGTGAAAGCATCATCCACGTGGCCTAGAAGTACTTTTAATGCATGATAAACCAGAAAGGACCAAAAGTGGCTTCCAACTTATGAACTGAGACTGCCTGATACTTAAAACCCCATGGAAATTTGAGGAACATTTAAGGTCATTTCAAACATCATCTAACTGGCTTGAATCGTGAATGCATCATCCACGTGGCCTAGAAGACGTTTTAATTCATGGTAAACCCCAAATGATCAAAAGTGGCTTCCAACTTCTCAACCGATATATCTTGACAATTAAACCCCGATGGAAACTTGTAGAACGTCTAATGCCCTTTCAAACATCATCTGACTGGCTGGAATCGTGAAAGCATCATCCACGTGGCCAAGAAGTACTTTTAATGCGTGATAAACCCAAAAGGATCACAAGTGGCTTCCAACTTCTCAACCGATATAGCTTGACACTTAAACCCCCATGGAAACTTGGAGAACATCTAATGTCCTTTCAAACATTATCTGACTGGCTGGAATCGTGAAAGCATCATCCACGTGGCCTAGAAGTACTTTTAATGCATGATAAACCCAAAAGGATCACAAGTGGCTTCCAACTTCTCAACCGATATAGCTTGACACTTAAACCCCCATGGAAACTTGGAGAACATTTAATGTCCTTTCAAACATTATCTGACTGGCTGGAATCGTGAAAGCATCATCCACGTTGCTTAGAAGTCGTTATCAGTAATGGTAAGCCCAAAAGGATCAAAAGTGGCTTCCAACTTCTCAATCGATATAACTTGACAGTTAAACCCCCATGGAAACTTGGAGATCATCTAATGCCTTTTCAATCATCATCTGACTGGCTGGAATCGTGAAAGCATCATCCACGTGGCCTAGAAGTACTTTTAATGCATGATAAACCAGAAAGGACCAAAAGTGGCTTCCAACTTATGAACTGAGATTGCCTGATACTTAAACCCCCATGGAAATTTGAGGAACATTTAATGTCATTTCAAACATCATCTGACTGGCTTGAATCGTGAATGCATCATCCACGTGGCCTAGAAGACGTTTTAATTCATGGTAAACCCGAAATGATCAAAAGTGGCTTCCAACTTCTCAACCGATATAGCTTGACAATTAAACCCCGATGGAAACTTGTAGAACGTCTAATGCCCTTTAAAACATCATCTGACTGGCTGGAATCGTGAAAGCATCATCCACGTGGCCTAGAAGTCGTTTTAATCATGGTAAACCCCAAATGATCAAAAGTGGCTTCCAACTTCTCAACCGATATATCTTGACAATTAAACCCCCATGGAAACTTGTAGAACGTCTAATGCCCTTTCAAACATCATCTGACTGGCTTGAATCGTGCAAGCATCATCCACGTGGCCAAGAAGTACATTCAATGTATGATAAACCCAAACGGATCAGAAGTGGCTTCACATTTCTCAACCGATATAGCTTGACACTTCAACCCCCATGGAAACTTGGAGAACATCTAATGCCCTTTCAAACATCATCTGACTGGCTGGAATCGTGAAAGCATCATCCACGTGGCCTTGATGTACTTTTAATGTATCATAAACCCAAAAGGATGAGAAGTGGCTTCACACTTCTCAACCGATATAGCTTGACAATTTAAGCCCGATGGAAACTTGGAGAACATCTAATGTCCTTTCAAACATTATCTGACTGGCTGGAATCGTGAAAGCATCATCCACGTGGCCTAGAAGTACTTTTAATGCGTGATAAACCCAAAAGGATCACAAGTGGCTTCCAACTTCTCAACCGATATAGCTTGACACTTAAACCCCCATGGAAACTTGGAGAACATTTAATGTCCTTTTAAACATTATCTGACTGGCTGGAATCGTGAAAGCAACATCCACGTTGCCTAGAAGTCGTTATCAGTAATGGTAAGCCCAAAAGGATCAAAAGTGGCTTCCAACTTCTCAACCGATATAACTTGACAGTTAAACCCCCATGGAAACTTGGAGAACATCTAATGCCCTTTCAAACATCATCCGATCAAGTTGGAATCGTGAAAGCATTATCCACGTGGCCTAGATGTACTTTTATTGCATGATAAACCCGAAAGGATCAAAAGTGGCTTCCAACTTCTCAACCGATATACCTTGACACTTAATCCCCCATGGACACTTGGAGAACATCTAATGTCCTTTCAAACATTATCTGAATGGCTGGAATCGTGAAAGCATCATCCACGTGGCCTAGAAGTACTTTTAATGCATGATAAACCCAAAAGGATCACAAGTGGCTTCCAACTTCTCAACCGATATAGCTTGACACTTAAACCCCCATGGAAACTTGGAGAACATTTAATGTCCTTTCAAACATTATCTGACTGGCTGGAATCGTGAAAGCATCATCCACGTTGCTTAGAAGTCGTTATCAGTAATGGTAAGCCCAAAAGGATCAAAAGTGGCTTCCAACTTCTCAATCGATATAACTTGACAGTTAAACCCCCATGGAAACTTGGAGAACATCTAATGCCTTTTCAATCATCATCTGACTGGCTGGAATCGTGAAAGCATCATCCACGTGGCCTAGAAGTACTTTTAATGCATGATAAACCAGAAAGGACCAAAAGTGGCTTCCAACTTATGAACTGAGATTGCCTGATACTTAAACCCCCATGGAAATTTGAGGAACATTTAATGTCATTTCAAACATCATCTGACTGGCTTGAATCGTGAAAGCATCATCCACGTGGCCTAGAAGACGTTTTAATTCATGGTAAACCCGAAATGATCAAAAGTGGCTTCCAACTTCTCAACCGATATAGCTTGACAATTAAACCCCGATGGAAACTTGTAGAACGTCTAATGCCCTTTAAAACATCATCTGACTGGCTGGAATCGTGAAAGCATCATCCACGTGGCCTAGAAATCGTTTTAATCATGGTAAACCCCAAATGATCAAAAGTGGCTTCCAACTTCTCAACCGATATAGCTTGACAATTAAACCCCCATGGAAACTTGTAGAACGTCTAATGCCCTTTCAAACATCATCTGACTGGCTTGAATCGTGCAAGCATCATCCACGTGGCCAAGAAGTACATTCAATGTATGATAAACCCAAACGGATCAGAAGTGGCTTCACATTTCTCAACCGATATAGCTTGACACTTCAACCCCCATGGAAACTTGGAGAACATCTAATGCCCTTTCAAACATCATCTGACTGGCTGGAATCGTGAAAGCATCATCCACGTGGCCTTGATGTACTTTTAATGTATCATAAACCCAAAAGGATGAGAAGTGGCTTCACACTTCTCAACCGATATAGCTTGACAATTTAAGCCCGATGGAAACTTGGAGAACATCTAATGTCCTTTCAAACATTATCTGACTGGCTGGAATCGTGAAAGCATCATCCACGTGGCCTAGAAGTACTTTTAATGCGTGATAAACCCAAAAGGATCACAAGTGGCTTCCAACTTCTCAACCGATATAGCTTGACACTTAAACCCCCATGGAAACTTGGAGAACATTTAATGTCCTTTCAAACATTATCTGACTGGCTGGAATCGTGAAAGCATCATCCACGTTGCCTAGAAGTCGTTATCAGTAATGGTAAGCCCAAAAGGATCAAAAGTGGCTTCCAACTTCTCAACCGATATAACTTGACAGTTAAACCCCCATGGAAACTTGGAGAACATCTAATGCCCTTTCAAACATCATCTGACTGGTTGGAATCGTGAAAGCATTATCCACGTGGCTTAGATGTACTTTTATTGCATGATAAACCCGAAAGGATCAAAAGTGGCTTCCAACTTCTCAACCGATATACCTTGACACTTAATCCCCCATGGACACTTCGAGAACATCTAATGTCCTTTCAAACATTATCTGAATGGCTGGAATCGTGAAAGCATCATCCACGTGGCCTAGAAGTACTTTTAATGCGTGATAAACCCAAAAGGATCACAAGTGGCTTCCAACTTCTCAACCGATATAGCTTGACACTTAAACCCCCATGGAAACTTGGAGAACATTTAATGTCCTTTCAAACATTATCTGATTGGCTGGAATCGTGAAAGCATCATCCACGTTGCCTAGAAGTCGTTATCAGTAATGGTAAGCCCAAAAGGATCAAAAGTGGCTTCCAACTTCTCAACCGATATAACTTGACAGTTAAACCCCCATGGAAACTTGGAGAACATCTAATGCCCTTTCAAACATCATCTGATTGGTTGGAATCGTGAAAGCATCATCCACGTGGCCTAGAAGTACTTTTATTGCATGATAAACCCGAAAGGATCAAAAGTGGCTTCCAACTTCTCAACCGATATACCTTGACACTTAATCTCCCATGGACACTTGGAGAACATCTAATGTCCATTCAAACATCATCTGACTGGCTGGAATCGTGAAAGCATCATCCACGTGGCCTAGAAGTACTTTTAATGCATGATAAACCAGAAAGGACCAAAAGTGGCTTCCAACTTATGAACTAAGATTGCCTGATACTTAAACCCCCATGGAAATTTGAGGAAAATTTAATGTCATTTCAAACATCATGTGACTAGCTTGAATCGTGAAAGCATCATCCACGTGGCCTAGAAGAGTTTTAATTCATGGTAAACCCCAAATGATCAAAAGTGGCTTCCAACTTCTCAACCGATATATCTTGACAATTAAACCCCGATGGAAACTTGTAGAACGTCTAATGCCCTTTCAAACATCATCTGACTGGCTGGAATCGTGAAAGCATCATCCACGTGGCCAAGAAGTACTTTTAATGCGTGATAAACCCAAATGGATCACAAGTGCCTTCCAACTTCTCAACCGATATAGCTTGACACTTAAACCCCCATGGAAACTTGGAGAACATTTGATGTCCTTTCAAACATTATCTGACTGGCTGGAATCGTGAAAGCATCATCCACGTTGGCTAGAAGTCGTTATCAGTAATGGTAAGCCTAAAAGGATCAAAAGTGGCTTCCAACTTCTCAACCGATATAACTTGACAGTTAAACCCCCATGGAAACTTGGAGAACATCTAATGCCTTTTCAAACATCATCTGACTGGCTGGAATCGTGAAAGCATCATCCACGTGGCCTAGAAGTACTTTTAATGCATGATAAACCAGAAAGGACCAAAAGTGGCTTCCAACTTATGAACTGAGATTGCCTGATACTTAAAACCCCATGGAAATTTGAGGAACATTTAATGTCATTTCAAACATCATCTGACTGGCTTGAATCGTGAATGCATCATCCACGTGGCCTAGAAGACGTTTTAATTCATGGTAAACCCCAAATGATCAAAAATGGCTTCCAACTTCTCAACCGATATATCTTGACAATTAAACCCCGATGGAAACTTGTAGAACGTCTAATGCCCTTTCAAACATCATCTGACTGGCTGGAATCGTGAAAGCATCATCCACGTGGCCAAGAAGTACTTTTAATGCGTGATAAACCCAAAAGGATCACAAGTGGCTTCCAACTTCTCAACCGATATAGCTTGACACTTAAACCCCCATGGAAACTTGGAGAACATCTAATGTCCTTTCAAACATTATCTGACTGGCTGGAATCGTGAAAGCATCATCCACGTGACCTAGAAGTACTTTTAATGCATGATAAACCAAAAAGGATCACAAGTGGCTTCCAACTTCTCAACCGATATAGCTTGACACTTAAACCCCCATGGAAACTTGGAGAACATTTAATGTCCTTTCAAACATTATCATCGATTTGGAATCGTGAAAGCATCATCCACGTTGCTTAGAAGTCGTTATCAGTAATGGTAAGCCCAAAAGGATCAAAAGTGGCTTCCAACTTCTCAATCGATATAACTTGACAGTTAAACCCCCATGGAAACTTGGAGAACATCTAATGCCTTTTCAATCATCATCTGACTGGCTGGAATCGTGAAAGCATCATCCACGTGGCCTAGAAGTACTTTTAATGCATGATAAACCAGAAAGGACCAAAAGTGGCTTCCAACTTATGAACTGAGATTGCCTGATACTTAAACCCCCATGGAAATTTGAGGAACATTTAATGTCATTTCAAACATCATCTGACTGGCTTGAATCGTGAAAGCATCATCCACGTGGCCTAGAAGTCGTTTTAATCATTGTAAACCCCAAATGATCAAAAGTGGCTTCCAACTTCTCAACCGATATAGCTTGACAATTAAACCCCCATGGAAACTTGTAGAACGTCTAATGCCCTTTCAAACATCATCTGACTGGCTGGAATCGTGAAAGCACCATCCACGTGGCCTAGAAGTACTTTCAATGTATGATAAACCCAAACGGATCAGAAGTGGCTTCACATTTCTCAACCGATATAGCTTGACACTTAAACCCCCATGGAAACTTGGAGAACATCTAATGTCCTTTCAAACATCATCTGACTGGCTGGAATCGTGAAAGCATCATCCACGTGGCCTTGATGTACTTTTAATGTATCATAAACCCAAAAGGATGAGAAGTGGCTTCACGCTTCTCAACCGATATAGCTTGACAATTTAAGCCCGATGGAAACTTGGAGAACATCTAATGTCCTTTCAAACATTATCTGACTGGCTGGAATCGTGAAAGCATCATCCACGTGGCCTAGAAGTACTTTTAATGCATGATAAACCAAAAAGGATCACAAGTGGCTTCCAACTTCTCAACCGATATAGCTTGACACTTAAATCCCCATGGAAACTTGGAGAACATCTAATGTCCATTCAAACATCATCTGACTGGCTGGAATCGTGAAAGCGTCATCCACGTGGCCTAGAAGTACTTTTAATGCGTGATAAACCCAAAAGAATCACAAGTGGCTTCCAACTTCTCAACCGATATAGCTTGACACTTAAACCCCCATGGAAACTTGGAGAACATTTAATGTCCTTTCAAACATTATCTGATTGGCTGGAATCGTGAAAGCATCATCCACGTTGCCTAGAAGTACTTTTAATGCGTGATAAACCCAAAAGGATCACAAGTGGCTTCCAACTTCTCAACCGATATAGCTTGACACTTAAACCCCCATGGAAACTTGGAGAACATTTAATGTCCATTCAATCATCATCTGACTCGCTTGAATAGTGAAAGCTTCATCCACGTGGCATTGAAGTCGTTTTAATCCATGGTAAACCCAAAATGATCAAAACTGGCTTCCAACTTCTCAACCGATATAGCTTGACACTTAAACCCCCATGGACACTTGGAGAACATCTAATGTCCTTTCAAACATCATCTGATTGGCTGGAATCGTGAAAGCATCATCCACGTTGCCTAGAAGTCGTTATCAGTAATGGTAAGCCCAAAAGGATCAAAAGTGGCTTCCAACTTCTCAACCGATATAACTGGACAGTTAAACCCCCATGGAAACTTGGAGAACATCTAATGCCTTTTCAAACATCATCTGACTGGCTGGAATCGTGAAAGCATCATCCACGTGGCCTAGAAGTCGTTATCAGTAATGGTATGCCCAAAAGGATCAAAAGTGGCTTCCAACTTCTCAACCGATATAACTTGACAGTTAAACCCCCATGGAAACTTGGAGAACATCTAATGCCTTTCCAAACATCATCTGACTGGCTGGAATGGTGAGTGCATCATCCACGTGGCCTAGAAGTACTTTTAATGCATGATAAACCAGAAAGGACCAAAACTGGCTTCCAACTTATGAACTAAGATTGCCTGATACTTAAACCCCCATGGAAATTTGAGGAACATTTAATGTCATTTCAAACATCATCTGACTAGCTTGAATCGTGAAAGCATCATCCACGTGGTCTAGAAGAGTTTTAATTCATGGTAAACCCCAAATGATCAAAAGTGGCTTCCAACTTCTCAACCGATATATCTTGACAATTAAACCCCGATGGAAACTTGTAGAACGTCTAATGCCCTTTCAAACATCATCTGACTGGCTGGAATCGTGAAAGCATCATCCACGTGGCCAAGAAGTACTTTTAATGCGTGATAAACCCAAATGGATCACAAGTGCCTTCCAACTTCGCAACCGATATAGCTTGACACTTAAACCCCCATGGAAACTTGGAGAACATTTGATGTCCTTTCAAACATTATCTGACTGGCTGGAATCGTGAAAGCATCATCCACGTTGGCTAGAAGTCGTTATCAGTAATGGTAAGCCTAAAAGGATCAAAAGTGGCTTCCAACTTCTCAACCGATATAACTTGACAGTTAAACCCCCATGGAAACTTGGAGAACATCTAATGCCTTTTCAAACATCATCTGACTGGCTGGAATCGTGAAAGCATCATCCACGTGGCCTAGAAGTACTTTTAATGCATGATAAACCAGAAAGGACCAAAAGTGGCTTCCAACTTATGAACTGAGACTGCCTGATACTTAAAACCCCATGGAAATTTGAGCAACATTTAATGTCATTTCAAACATCATCTGACTGGCTTGAATCGTGAGTGCATCATCCACGTGGCCTAGAAGACGTTTTAATTCATGGTAAACCCCAAATGATCAAAAGTGGCTTCCAACTTCTCAACCGATATATCTTGAAAATTAAACCCCGATGGAAACTTGTAGAACGTCTAATGCCCTTTCAAACATCATCTGACTGGCTGGAATCGTGAAAGCATCATCCACGTGGCCAAGAAGTACTTTTAATGCGTGATAAACCCAAAAGGATCACAAGTGGCTTCCAACTTCTCAACCGATATAGCTTGACACTTAAACCCCCATGGAAACTTGGAGAACATCTAATGTCCTTTCAAACATTATCTGACTGGCTGGAATCGTGAAAGCATCATCCACGTGGCCTAGAAGTACTTTTAATGCATGATAAACCCAAAAGGATCAAAAGTGGCTTCCAACTTCTCAACCGATTTAGCTTGACACTTAAACCCGCTTGGAAACTTGGAGAACATTTAATGTCCTTTCAAACATTATCTCGATCATTGCTGGAATCGTGAAAGCATCATCCACGTTGCTTAGAAGTCGTTATCAGTAATGGTAAGCCCAAAAGGATCAAAAGTGGCTTCCAACATCTCAATCGATATAACTTGACAGTTAAACCCCCATGGAAACTTGGAGAACATCTAATGCCTTTTCAATCATCATCTGACTGGCTGGAATTGTGAAAGCATCATCCACGTGGTCTAGAAGTACTTTTAATGCATGATAAACCAGAAAGGACCAAAAGTGGCTTCCAACTTATGAACTGAGATTGCCTGATACTTAAACCCCCATGGAAATTTGAGGAACATTTAATGTCATTTCAAACATCATCTGACTGGCTTGAATCGTGAAAGCATCATCCACGTGGCCTAGAAGACGTTTTAATTCATGGTAAACCCGAAATGATCAAAAGTGGCTTCCAACTTCTCAACCGATATAGCTTGACAATTAAACCCCGATGGAAACTTGTAGAACGTCTAATGCCCTTTAAAACATCATCTGACTGGCTGGAATCGTGAAAGCATCATCCACGTGGCCTAGAAGTCGTTTTAATCATGGTAAACCCCAAATGATCAAAAGTGGCTTCCAACTTCTCAACCGATATAGCTTGACAATTAAACCCCCATGGAAACTTGTAGAACGTCTAATGCCCTTTCAAACATCATCTGACTGGCTTGAATCGTGCAAGCATCATCCACGTCGCCAAGAAGTACATTCAATGTATGATAAACCCAAACGGATCAGAAGTGGCTTCACATTTCTCAACCGATATAGCTTGACACTTAAACCCCCATGGAAACTTGGAGAACATCTAATGCCCTTTCAAACATCATCTGACTGGCTGGAATCGTGAAAGCATCATCCACGTGGCCTTGATGTACTTTTAATGTATCATAAACCCAAAAGGATGAGAAGTGGCTTCACACTTCTCAACCGATATAGCTTGACAATTTAAGCCCGATGGAAACTTGGAGAACATCTAATGTCCTTTCAAACATTATCTGACTGGCTGGAATCGTGAAAGCATCATCCACGTGGCCTAGAAGTACTTTTAATGCGTGATAAACCCAAAAGGATCACAAGTGGCTTCCAACTTCTCAACCGATATAGCTTGACACTTAAACCCCCATGGAAACTTGGAGAACATTTAATGTCCTTTCAAACATTATCTGACTGGCTGGAATCGTGAAAGCATCATCCACGTGGCCTAGAAGTACTTTTAATGCGTGATAAACCCAAAAGGATCACAAGTGGCTTCCAACTTCTCAACCGATATAGCTTGACAATTTAAGCCCGATGGAAACTTGGAGAACATCTAATGTCCTTTCAAACATTATCTGACTGGCTGGAATCGTGAAAGCATCATCCACGTGGCCTAGAAGTACTTTTAATGCGTGATAAACCCAAAAGGATCACAAGTGGCTTCCAACTTCTCAACCGATATAGCTTGACACTTAAACCCCCATGGAAACTTGGAGAACATTTAATGTCCTTTCAAACATTATCTGACTGGCTGGAATCGTGAAAGCATCATCCACGTTGCCCAGAAGTCGTTATCAGTAATGGTAAGCCCAAAAGGATGAAAAGTGGCTTCCAACTTCTCAACCGATATAACTTGACAGTTAAACCCCCATGGAAACTTGGAGAACATCTAATGCCCTTTCAAACATCATCTGACTGGTTGGAATCGTGAAAGCATTATCCACGTGGCCTAGATGTACTTTTATTGCATGATAAACCCGAAAGGATCAAAAGTGGCTTCCAACTTCTCAACCGATATACCTTGACACTTAATCCCCCATGGACACTTGGAGAACATCTAATGTCCTTTCAAACATTATCTGACTGGCTGGAATCGTGAAAGCATCATCCACATGGCCTAGAAGTACTTTTAATGCCCGATAAACCCAAAAGGATCAAAAGTGGCTTCCAACTTCTCAACCGATTTAGCTTGACACTTAAACCCGCTTGGAAACTTGGAGAACATTTAATGTCCTTTCAAACATTATCTGATTGGCTGGAATCGTGAAAGCATCATCCACGTTGCCTAGAAGTCGTTATCAGTAATGGTAAGCCCAAAAGGATCAAAAGTGGCTTCCAACTTCTCAACCGATATAACTTGACAGTTAAACCCCCATGGAAACTTGGAGAACATCTAATGCCCTTTCAAACATCATCTGATTGGTTGGAATCGTGAAAGCATCATCCACGTGGCCTAGAAGTACTTTTATTGCATGATAAACCCGAAAGGATCAAAAGTGGCTTCCAACTTCTCAACCGATATACCTTGACACTTAATCTCCCATGGACACTTGGAGAACATCTAATGTCCTTTCAAACATCATCTGACTGGCTGGAATCGTGAAAGCATCATCCACGTGGCCTAGAAGTACTTTTAATGCATGATAAACCAGAAAGGACCAAAAGTGGCTTCCAACTTATGAACTAAGATTGCCTGATACTTAAACCCCCATGGAAATTTGAGGAAAATTTAATGTCATTTCAAACATCATCAGACTAGCTTGAATCGTGAAAGCATCATCCACGTGGCCTAGAAGAGTTTTAATTCATGGTAAACCCCAAATGATCAAAAGTGGCTTCCAACTTCTCAACCGATATATCTTGACAATTAAACCCCGATGGAAACTTGGAGAACATCTAATGTCCTTTCAAACATCATCTGACTGGCTGGAATCGTGAAAGCATCATCCACGTGGCCAAGAAGTACTTTTAATGCGTGATAAACCCAAATGGATCACAAGTGCCTTCCAACTTCTCAACCGATATAGCTTGACACTTAAACCCCCATGGAAACTTGGAGAACATTTGATGTCCTTTCAAACATTATCTGACTGGCTGGAATCGTGAAAGCATCATCCACGTTGGCTAGAAGTCGTTATCAGTAATGGTAAGCCTAAAAGGATCAAAAGTGGCTTCCAACTTCTCAACCGATATAACTTGACAGTTAAACCCCCATGGAAACTTGGAGAACATCTAATGCCTTTTCAAACATCATCTGACTGGCTGGAATCGTGAAAGCATCATCCACGTGGCCTAGAAGTACTTTTAATGCATGATAAACCAGAAAGGACCAAAAGTGGCTTCCAACTTATGAACTGAGATTGCCTGATACTTAAAACCCCATGGAAATTTGAGGAACATTTAATGTCATTTCAAACATCATCTGACTGGCTTGAATCGTGAATGCATCATCCACGTGGCCTAGAAGACGTTTTAATTCATGGTAAACCCCAAATGATCAAAAGTGGCTTCCAACTTCTCAACCGATATATCTTGACAATTAAACCCCGATGGAAACTTGTAGAACGTCTAATGCCCTTTCAAAAATCATCTGACTGGCTGGAATCGTGAAAGCATCATCCACGTGGCCAAGAAGTACTTTTAATGCGTGATAAACCCAAAAGGATCACAAGTGGCTTCCAACTTCTCAACCGATATAGCTTGACACTTAAACCCCCATGGAAACTCGGAGAACATCTAATGTCCTTTCAAACATTATCTGACTGGCTGGAATCGTGAAAGCATCATCCACGTGACCTAGAAGTACTTTTAATGCATGATAAACCCAAAAGGATCACAAGTGGCTTCCAACTTCTCAACCGATATAGCTTGACACTTAAACCCCCATGGAAACTTGGAGAACATTTAATGTCCTTTCAAACATTATCTGACTGGCTGGAATCGTGAAAGCATCATCCACGTTGCTTAGAAGTCGTTATCAGTAATGGTAAGCCCAAAAGGATCAAAAGTGGCTTCCAACTTCTCAATCGATATAACTTGACAGTTAAACCCCCATGGAAACTTGGAGAACATCTAATGCCTTTTCAATCATCATCTGACTGGCTGGAATCGTGAAAGCATCATCCACGTGGCCTAGAAGTACTTTTAATGCATGATAAACCAGAAAGGACCAAAAGTGGCTTCCAACTTATGAACTGAGATTGCCTGATACTTAAACCCCCATGGAAATTTGAGGAACATTTAATGTCATTTCAAACATCATCTGACTGGCTTGAATCGTGAAAGCATCATCCACGTGGCCTAGAAGTACTTTTAATGCGTGATAAACCCAAATGATCAAAAGTGGCTTCCAACTTCTCAACCGATATAGCTTGACAATTAAACCCCCATGGAAACTTGTAGAACGTCTAATGCCCTTTCAAACATCATCTGACTGGCTTGAATCGTGCAAGCATCATCCACGTGGCCAAGAAGTACATTCAATGTATGATAAACCCAAACGGATCAGAAGTGGTTTCACATTTCTCAACCGATATAGCTTGACACTTAAACCCCCATGGAAACTTGGAGAACATCTAATGCCCTTTCAAACATCATCTGACTGGCTGGAATAGTGAAAGCATCATCCACGTGGCCTTGATGTACTTTTAATGTATCATAAACCCAAAAGGATGAGAAGTGGCTTCACGCTTCTCAACCGATATAGCTTGACAATTTAAGCCCGATGGAAACTTGGAGAACATCTAATGTCCTTTCAAACATTATCTGACTGGCTGGAATCGTGAAAGCAACATCCACGTGGCCTAGAAGTACTTTTAATGCGTGATAAACCCAAAAGGATCAAAAGTGGCTTCCAACTTCTCAACCGATATAGCTTGACAGTTAAACCCCCATGGAAACTTGGAGAACATCTAATGCCCTTTCAAACATCATCTGACTGGTTGGAATCGTGAAAGCATTATCCACGTGGCCTAGATGTACTTTTATTGCATGATAAACCCGAAAGGATCAAAAGTGGCTTCCAACTTCTCAACCGATATACCTTGACACTTAATCCCCCATGGACACTTGGAGAACATCTAATGTCCTTTCAAACATCATCTGACTGGCTGGAATCGTGAAAGCATCATCCACGTGGCCAAGAAGTACTTTTAATGCATGATAAACCGAAAAGCATCACATGTGGCTTCCAACTTCTCAACCGATATAGCTTGACACTTAAACACCCATGGAAACTTGGAGAACATTTAATGTCCTTTCAAACATTATCTGACTGGCTGGAATCGTGAAAGCATCATCCACGTTGCCTAGAAGTCGTTATCAGTAATGGTAAGCCCAAAAGGATCAAAAGTGGCTTCCAACTTCTCAACCGATATAACTTGACAGTTAAACCCCCATGGAAACTTGGAGAACATCTAATGCCCTTTCAAACATCATCTGATTGGTTGGAATCGTGAAAGCATCATCCACGTGGCTTAGAAGTACTTTTATTGCATGATAAACCCGAAAGGATCAAAAGTGGCTTCCAACTTCTCAACCGATATACCTTGACACTTAATCCCCCATGGAAACTTGGAGAACATCTAATGCCTTTTCAAACATCATCTGACTGGCTGGAATCGTGAAAGCATCATCCACGTGGCCTAGAAGTACTTTTAATGCATGATAAACCAGAATGGACCAAAAGTGGCTTGCAACTTATGAACTGAGATTGCCTGATACTTAAACCCCGATGGAAATTTGAGGAACATTTAATGTCATTTCAAACATCATCTGACCGGCTTGAATCGTGAAAGCATCATGCACGTGGCCTAGAAGACGTTTTAATTCATGGTAAACCCCAAATGATCAAAAGTGGCTTCCAACTTCTCAACCGATATTGCTTGACAATTAAACCCCGATGGAAACTTGTAGAACGTCTAATGCCCTTTCAAACATCATCTGACTGGCTGGAATCGTGAAAGCATCATCGACGTGGCCAAGAAGTACTTTTAATGCGTGATAAACACAAAAGGATCACAAGTGGCTTCCAACTTCTCAACCGATATAGCATGACACTTAAACCCCCATGGAAACTTGGAGAACATCTAATGTCCATTCAAACATCATCTGACTGGATGGAATCGTGAAAGCATCATCCACGTGGCCAAGAAGTACTTTTAATGCGTGATAAACCCAAAAGGATCACAAGTGGCTTCCAACTTCTCAACCGATATAGCATGACACTTAAACCCCCATGGAAACTTGGAGAACATCTAATGTCCATTCAAACATCATCTGACTGGATGGAATCGTGAAAGCATCATCCACGTGGCCAAGAAAAACTTTTCATGCATGAGAAACCCAAAAGGACCAAAAGTGGCTTCCAACTTATGAACTGAGATTGCTTCACACTTAAACCCTCATGGAAACTTGGAGAACATCTAATGTCCTTTCAAACATCATCTGACTGGCTGGAATCGTGAAAGCATCATCCACGTGGCCAAGAAGTACTTTTAATGCATGATAAACCGAAAAGCATCACATGTGGCTTCCAACTTCTCAACCGATATTGCTTGACAATTAAACCCCGATGGAAACTTGTAGAACGTCTAATGCCCTTTCAAACATCATCTGACTGGCTGGAATCGTGAAAGCATCATCGACGTGGCCAAGAAGTACTTTTAATGCGTGATAAACCCAAAAGGATCACAAGTGGCTTCCAACTTCTCAACCGATATAGCATGACACTTAAACCCCCATGGAAACTTGGAGAACATCTAATGTCCATTCAAACATCATCTGACTGGATGGAATCGTGAAAGCATCATCCACGTGGCCAAGAAGTACTTTTAATGCGTGATAAACCCAAAAGGATCACAAGTGGCTTCCAACTTCTCAACCGATATAGCATGACACTTAAACCCCCATGGAAACTTGGAGAACATCTAATGTCCATTCAAACATCATCTGACTGGATGGAATCGTGAAAGCATCATCCACGTGGCCAAGAAAAACTTTTCATGCATGAGAAACCCAAAAGGACCAAAAGTGGCTTCCAACTTATGAACTGAGATTGCTTCACACTTAAACCCTGATGGAAACTTGGAGAACATCTAATGTCCTTTCAAACATCATCTGACTGGCTGGAATCGTGAAAGCATCATCCACGTGGCCAAGAAGTACTTTTAATGCATGATAAACCGAAAAGCATCACATGTGGCTTCCAACTTCTCAACCGATATAGCTTGACACTTAAACCCCCATGGAAACTTGTAGAACGTCTAATGCCCTGTCAAACATCATCTGACTGGCTGGAATCGTGAAAGCATCATCCACGTGGCCTTGATGTACTTTTAATGTATCATAAACCCAAAAGGATGAGAAGTGGCTTCACACTTCTCAGCCGATATAGCTTGGCACTTAAACCCCCATGGAACCTTGGAGAACAACTAATGTCCTTTCAAACTTCATCTGACTGGCTGGAATCGTGAAAGCATCATACATGTGGCATAGAAGTACTTTTAAGGCATGATAAACCCAAAAGGATCACAAGTGGCTTCCAACTTCTCAACCGATATAGCTTGACACTTAAACCCCCATGGAAACTTGGAGAACATCTAATGTCCTTTCAAACATTATCTGACTGGCTAGAATCGTGAAAGCATCATCCACGTGGCCTAGAAGTACTTTTAATGCATGATAAACCCAAAAGGATCAAAAGTGGCTTCCAACTTCTCAACCGATATAGCTTGACACTTAAACACCCATGGAATCTTGGAGAACATCTAATGTCCTTTCAAACAATATCTGACTGGCTGAAATCGTGAAAGCATCATCCACGTGGCCTAGAAGTCGTTTTAATCATGGTAAACCCCAAATGATCAAAAGTGGCTTCCAACTTCTCAACCGATATAGCTTGACAATTAAACCCCCATGGAAACTTGTAGAACGTCTAATTCCCTTTCAAACATCATCTGACTGGCTGGAATCATAAAAGCATCATCCTCGTGGCCTAGAAGTACTTTTAATGTATGATAAACCCAAAAGCATGAGAAGAGGTTTCACACTTCTCAACCGATATAGCTTCACACTTAAACCCCCATGGAAACTTGTAGAACGTCTAATGCCCTGTCAAACATCATCTGACTGGCTGGAATCGTGAAAGCATCATCCACGTGGCCTTGATGTACTTTTAATGTATCATAAACCCAAAAGGATGAGAAGTGGCTTCACACTTCTCAGCCGATATAGCTTGGCACTTAAACCGCCATGGAAACTTGGAGAACAACTAATGTCCTTTCAAACTTCATCTGACTGGCTTGAATCGTGAAAGCATCATACATGTGGCATAGAAGTACTTTTAAGGCATGATAAACCCAAAAGGATCACAAGTGGCTTCCAACTTCTCAACCGATATAGCTTGACACTTAAACCCCCATGGTAACTTGGAGAACATCTAATGTCCATTCAAACATCATCTGACTGGCTGGAATCGTGAAAGCGTCATCCACGTGGCCTAGAAGTACTTTTAATGCATGATATACCCAAAAGGATCACAAGTGGCTTCCAACTTCTCAACCGATATAGCTTGACACTTAAACCCCCATGGAAACTTGGAGAACATTTAATGTCCTTTCAAACATTATCTGACTGGCTGGAATCGTGAAAGCATCATCCACGTGGCCTAGAAGTACTTTTAATGCATGATAAACCCAAAAGGATCACAAGTGGCTTCCAACTTCTCAACCGATATAGCTTGACACTTAAACCCCCATGGTAACTTGGAGAACTTCTAATGCCCTTTCAAACATCATCTGACTGGCTGGAATCGTGAAAGCATCATCCACGTGGCCTAGAAGTACTTTTAATGCATGATAAACCAGAAAGGACCAAAAGTGGCTTCCAACTTATGAACTGAGATTGCCTGACACTTAAACCCCCATGGAAATTTGAAGAACATCTAATGTCCTTTCAAACATTATCTGACTGGCTAGAATCGTGAAAGCATCATCCACGTGGCCTAGAAGTACTTTTAATGCATGATAAACCCAAAAGGATCAAAAGTGGCTTCCAACTTCTCAACCGATATAGCTTGACACTTAAACACCCATGGAATCTTGGAGAACGTCTAATGTCCTTTCAAACAATATCTGACTGGCTGAAATCGTGAAAGCATCATCCACGTGGCCTAGAAGTCGTTTTAATCATGGTAAACCCCAAATGATCAAAATTGGCTTCCAACTTCTCAACCGATATAGCTTGACAATTTAACCCCCATGGAAATTTGAAGAACTTTTAATGTCCATTCAATCATCATCTGACTCGCTTGAATAGTGAAAGCTTCATCCACGTGGCCTTGAAGTCAATTTAATCCATGGTAAACCCAGAATGGTCAAAACTGGCTTCCAACTTCTCAACCGAGATAGCTTGAAACTTACACTCCAATAGAAACTTGGGGAACATCTAATGTCCTTTCAAACATCATCTGACTGGCTGGAATCGTGATAGCATGATCCACGTGTCCTAGAAGTCGTTTTAATCCATGGTAATCCCCAAATGATCAAAAGTGGCTTCGAACTTCTCAACCGATATAGCTTGACAATTAAACCCCCATGGAAACTTGTAGAACGTCTAATGCCCTTTCAAACATCATCTGACTGGCTGGAATCATAAAAGCATCATCCTCGTGGCCTAGAAGTACTTTTAATGTATGATAAACCCAAAAGCATGAGAAGAGGTTTCACACTTCTCAACCGATATAGCTTCACACTTAAACCCCCATGGAAACTTGGAGAACAACTAATGTCCTCTCAAACATCATCTGACTGGATGGAATCGTGAAAACATCATACATGTGGCACAGAAGTACTTTTAATGCATGATAAACCCAAAAGGACCAAAAGTGGCTTCCAACTTATGAACTGTGATTGCTGGACACTTTAACCCCCATGGAAATTTGAAGAACATATAATGTCCATTCAATCATCATCTCACTCGCTTGAATAGTGAAAGCATCATCCACGTGGCCTAGAAGTCGTTTTAATCCATGGTAATGCCAAAAGGATCAAAAGTGGCTTCCGACTTCTCAACCGATGTAGCTTGACACTTAAAAGCGATGGAAACTTGGAGAACATTTAATGTCCTTTCAAACATTATCTGACTGGCTGGAATTGTGAAAGCATCATCCACGTGGCCTAGAAGTACTTTTAATGCATGATAAACCCAAAAGGATCACAAGTGGCTTCCAACTTCTCAACTGATATAGCTTGACACTTAAACCCCCATGGAAACTTGGCGAACATCTAATGTCCTTTCAAACATCATCTGATTGGCTGGAATCGTGAAAGCATCAACCACGTGGCCTAGAAGTCGTTTTAATCATGGTAAACCCCAAATGATCAAAAGTGGCTTCCAACTTCTCAACCGATATAGCTTGACAATTAAACCCCCATGGAAACTTGTAGAACGTCTAGTGCCCTTTCAATCATCATCTGACTGGCTGGAATCGTGAAAGCATGATCCACGTGGCCTTGATGTACTTTTAATGTATCATAAACCCAAAAGGATGAGAAGTGGCTTCACACTTCTCAACCGATATAGGTTGGCACTTAAACCCCCATGGAAACTTGGAGAACAACTAATGTCCTTTCAAACATCATCTAACTGGCTGGAATCGTGAAAGCATCGTGCATGTGGCATAGAAGTACTTTTAATGCATGATAAACCCAAAAGGACCAAAAGTGGCTTCCAACTTATGAACTGAGATTGCTGGACACTTTATCCCCCATGGAAATTTGAAGAACATTTAATGTCCATTCAACCATCATCTGACTCGCTTGAATACTGAAAGCTTCATCCACGTGGCCTTGAAGTCGTTTTAATCCATGGAAAACCCAAAATCATCAAAACTGGCTTCCAACTTCTCAACCGAGATAGCTTGAAACTTAAATCCCTATGGAAACTTGGGGAACATCTAATGTCCTTTCAAACATTATCTGACTGGCTGGAATCGTGATAGCATGATCCACGTGTCCTAGAAGTCGTTTTAATCCATGGTAATCCCCAAATGATCAAAAGTGGCTTCCAACTTCTCAACCGATATAGCTTGACAATTAAACCCCCATGGAAACTTGTAGAACGTCTAATGCCCTTTCAAACATCATCTGACTGGCTGGAATCGTGAAAGCATGATCCACGTGGCCTTGATGTACTTTTAATGTATCATAAACCCAAAAGGATGAGAAGAGGTTTCACACTTCTCAACCGATATAGCTTCACACTTAAACCCCCATGGAAACTTGGAGAACAACTAATGTCCTCTCAAACATCATCTGACTGGATGGAATCGTGAAAACATCATACATGTGGCACAGAAGTACTTTTAATGCATGATAAACCCAAAAGGACCAAAAGTGGCTTCCAACTTATGAACTGTGATTGCTGGACACTTTAACCCCCATGGAAATTTGAAGAACATATAATGTCCATTCAATCATCATCTCACTCGCTTGAATAGTGAAAGCATCATCCACGTGGCCTAGAAGTCGTTTTAATCCATGGTAATGCCAAAAGGATCAAAAGTGGCTTCCGACTTCTCAACCGATGTAGCTTGACACTTAAAAGCGATGGAAACTTGGAGAACATTTAATGTCCTTTCAAACATTATCTGACTGGCTGGAATTGTGAAAGCATCATCCACGTGGCCTAGAAGTACTTTTAATGCATGATAAACCCAAAAGGATCAAAAGTGGCTTCCAACTTCTAAACCGATATAGCTTGACACTTAAACACCCATCGAATCTTGGAGAACATCTAATGTCCTTTCAAACAATATCTGACTGGCTGAAATCGTGAAAGCATCATCCACGTGGCCTAGAAGTCGTTTTAATCATGGTAAACCCCAAATGATCAAAAGTGGCTTCCAACTTCTCAACCGATATAGCTTCACAATTAAACCCCCATGGAAACTTGTAGAACGTCTAGTGCCCTTTCAAACATCATCTGACTGGCTGGAATCGTGAAATCATGATCCACGTGGCCTTGATGTACTTTTAATGTATCATAAACCCAAAAGGATGAGAAGTGGCTTCACACTTCTCAACCGATATAGGTTGGCACTTAAACCCCCATGGAAACTTGGAGAACAACTAATGTCCTTTCAAACATCATCTGACTGGCTGGAATCGTGAAAGCATCGTGCATGTGGCATAGAAGTACTTTTAATGCATGATAAACCCAAAAGGACCAAAAGCGGCTTCCAACTTATGAACTGTGATTGCTTGACCCTTTAACCCCCATGGAAATTTGAAGAACTTTTAATGTCCATTCAATCATCATCTGACTCGCTTGAATTGTGAAAGCTTCATCCACGTGGCCTTGAAATCGTTTTAATCCATGGTAATCCCAAAATCATCAAAACTGGCTTCCAACTTCTCAACCGAGATAGCTTGAAACTTAAACCCCTATGGAAACTTGGGGAACATCTAATGTCCTATCCATCATCATCTGACTGGCTGGAATCGTGATAGCATCATCCACGTGTCCTAGAAGTCGTTTTAATCCATGGTAAACCCCAAATGATCAAAAGTGGCTTCGAACTTCTCAACCAATATAGCTTGACAATTAAACCCCCATGGAAACTTGTAGAACGTCTAATGCCCTTTCAAACATCATCTGACTGACTGGAATCGTAAAAGCATCATCCGCGTGGCCTAGAAGTACTTTTAATGTATGATAAACCCAAAAGGATGAGAAGAGGTTTCACACTTCTCAACCGATATAGCTTGACACTTAAACCCCCATGGAAACTTGGAGAACAACTAATGTCCTCTCAAACATCATCTGACTGGATGGAATCGTGAAAGCATCATCCACGTGGCCAAGAAAAACTTTTCATGCATGAGAAACCCAAAAGGACCAAAAGTGGCTTCCAACTTATGAACTGAGATTGCTTCACACTTAAACCCTCATGGAAACTTGGAGAACATCTAATGTCCTTTCAAACATCATCTGACTGGCTGGAATCGTGAAAGCATCATCCACGTTGCCTAGAAGTCGTTTTAATTCATGGTAAGCCCAAAAGGATCAAAAGTGGCTTCCAACTTCTCAACCGATATAGCTTGACAGTTAAACCCCCATGGAAACTTGGAGAACATCTAATGCCCTTTCAAATATCATCTGACTGGCTGGAATCGTGAAAGCATCATCCACGTGGCCTAGAAGTACTTTTAATGCATGATAAACTAGAAAGGACCAAAAGTGGCTTCCAACTTATGAACTGAGATTGCATGACACTTAAACCCACATGGAAATTTGAAGAACATTTAATGTCATCTCAAACATCATCTGACTGGCATGAATCGTGAAAGCATCATCCACGTGGCCAAGAAGTACTTTTAATGCATGATAAACCGAAAAGCATCACATGTGGCTTCCAACTTCTCAACCGATATAGCTTCACACTTAAACCCCCATGGAAACTTGTAGAACGTCTAATGCCCTGTCAAACATCATCTGACTGGCTGGAATCGTGAAAGCATCATCCACGTGGCCTTGATGTACTTTTAATGTATCATAAACCCAAAAGGATGAGAAGTGGCTTCACACTTCTCAGCCGATATAGCTTGGCACTTAAACCCCCATGGAAACTTGGAGAACAACTAATGTCCTTTCAAACTTCATCTGACTGGCTGGAATCGTGAAAGCATCATACATGTGGCATAGAAGTACTTTTAAGGCATGATAAACCCAAAAGGATCACGAGTGGCTTCCAACTTCTCAACCAATATAGCTTGACACTTAAACCGCCATGGTAACTAGGAGAACATCTAATGCCCTTTTGAACATCATCTGACTGGCTAGAATCGTGAAAGCATCATCCACGTGGCCTAGAAGTACTTTTAATGCATGATAAACCAGAAAGGACCAAAAGTGGCTTCCAACTTAAGAACTGAGATTGCCTGACACTTAAACCCCCATGGAAATGTGAAGAACATTTAATGTCATTACAGACATCATCTGACTGGCTTGAATCGTGAAAGCATCATCCACGTGGCCAAGAAGTACTTTTAATGCATGATAAACCCAAAAGGATCACAAGTGGCTTCCAACTTCTCAACCGATATAGCTTGACACTTAAACCCCCATGGTAACTTGGAGAACATCTAATGCCCTTTCAAACATCATCTGACTGGCTGGAATCGTGAAAGCATCATCCTCGTGGCCTAGAAATACTTTTAATGCATCATAAACTAGAAAGGACCAAAAGTGGCTTCCAACTTATGAACTGAGATTGCATGACACTTAAACCCACATGGAAATTTGAAGAACATTTAATGTCATCTCAAACATCATCTGACTGGCTTGAATCGTGAAAGCATCATCCACGTGGCCAAGAAGTACTTTTAATGCATGATAAACCGAAAAGCATCACATGTGGCTTCCAACTTCTCAACCGATATAGCTTGAATCTTAAACTCCCATGGAAACTTGTAGAACGTCTAATGCCCTGTCAAACATCATCTGACTGGCTGGAATCGTGAAAGCATCATCCACGTGGCCTTGATGTACTTTTAATGTATCATAAACCCAAAAGGATGAGAAGTGGCTTCACACTTCTCAGCCGATATAGCTTGGCACTTAAACCCCCATGGAAACTTGGAGAACATCTAATGCCCTTTCAAACATCATCTGACTGGCTGGAATCGTGAAAGCATCATCCACGTGGCCTAGAAGTACTTTTAATGCATGATAAACCAGAAAGGACCAAAAGTGGCTTCCAACTTATGAACTGAGATTGCCTGACACTTAAACCCCCATGGAAATTTGAAGAACATTTAATGTCATTTCAAACATCATCTGACTGGCTTGAATCGTGAAAGCATCATCCACGTGGCCAAGAAGTACTTTTAATGCATGATAAACCCAAAAGGATCACAAGTGGCTTCCAACTTCTCAACCGATATAGCTTGACACTTAAACCCCCATGGAAACTTGGAGAACATCTAATGCCCTTTCAAACATCATCTGACTGGCTGGAATCGTGAAAGCATCATCCATGTGGCCTAGAAGTACTTTTAATGCATGATAATCCAGAAAGGACCAAAAGTGGCTTCCAACTTATGAACTGAGATTGCCTGACACTCAAACCCCCATGGAAATTTGAAGAACTTTTAATGTCCATTCAATCATCATCTGACTCGCTTGAATAGTGAAAGCTTCATCCACGTGGCCTTGAAATCGTTTTAATCCATGGTAAACCGAAAATGATCAAAACTGGCTTCCAACTTCTCAACCGAGATAGCTTGAAACTTAAACCCCTATGGAAACTTGGGGAACATCTAATGTCCTTTCAAACATCATCTCACTGGCTGGAATCGTGATAGCATCATCCACGTGTCCTAGAAGTCGTTTTAATCCATGGTAATCCCCAAATGATCAAAAGTGGCTTCGAACTTCTCAACCGATATAGCTTGACAATTAAACCCCCATGGAAACTTGTAGAACGTCTAATGCCCTTTCAAACATCATCTGACTGGCTGGAATCGTAAAAGCATCATCCTCGTGGCCTAGAAGTACTTTCAATGTATGATAAACCCAAAAGCATGAGAAGAGGTTTCACACTTCTCAACCGATATAGCTTCACACTTAAACCCCCATGGAAACTTGGAGAACAACTAATGTCCTCTCAAACATCATCTGACTGGATGGAATCGTGAAAGCATCATACATGTGGCACAGAAGTACTTTTAATGCATGATAAACCCAAAAGGACCAAAAGTGGCTTCCAACTTATGAACTGTGATTGCTGGACACTTTAACCCCCATGGAAATTTGAAGAACATATAATGTCCATTCAATCATCATCTCACTCGCTTGAATAGTGAAAGCATCATCCACGTGGCCTAGAAGTCGTTTTAATCCATGGTAATGCCAAAAGGATCAAAAGTGGCTTCCGACTTCTCAACCGATGTAGCTTGACACTTAAAAGCGATGGAAACTTGGAGAACATCTAATGTCCTTTCAAACATCGTCTGACTGGCTGGAATCGTGAAAGCATCATCCACGTGGCCTAGAAGTCGTTTTAATCCATGGTAAACCCAAAAGGATCAAAAGTGGCTTCCAACTTCTCAACTGATAAAGCTTGACTCTTAAACCCCCATGGAAACTTGGAGAACATTTAATGTCCATTCAAACATCATCTGACTGGCTGGAATCGTGAAAGCATCATCCACGTGGCCAAGAAAAACTTTTCATGCATGAGAAACCCAAAAGGACCAAAAGTGGTTTCCAACTTATGAACTGAGATTGCTTCACACTTAAACCCTCATGGAAACTTGGAGAACATCTAATGTCCTTTCAAACATTATCTGACTGGCTGGAATCGTGAAAGCATCATCCACGTGGCCAAGAAGTACTTTTAATGCATGATAAACCCAAAAGGATCACAAGTGGCTTCCAACTTCTCAACCGATATAGCTTGACACTTAAACACCCATGGAATCTTGGAGAACATCTAATGTCCTTTCAAACAATATCTAACTGGCTGAAATCGTGAAAGCATCATCCACGTGGCCAAGAAGTACCTTTAATGCATGATAAACCCAAAAGGATCACAAGTGGCTTCCAACTTCTCAACCGATATAGCTTGACACTTAAACCCCCATGGAAACTTGGAGAACATCTAATGTCCTTTCAAACATTATCTGACTGGCTGGAATCGTGAAAGCATCATCCACGTGGCCTAGAAGTACTTTTAATGCATGATAAACACAAAAGGATCAAAAGTGGCTTCCAACTTCTCAACCGATATAGCTTGACACTTAAACACCCATGGAATCTTGGAGAACATCTAATGTCCTTTCAAACAATATCTGACTGGCTGAAATCGTGAAAGCATCATCCACGTGGCCAAGAAGTACTTTTAATGCATGATAAACCCAAAAGGATCACAAGTGGCTTCCAACTTCTCAACCGATATAGCTTGACACTTAAACCCCCATGGAAAATTGGAGAACATCTAATGCCCTTTCAAGCATCATCTGACTGGCTGGAATCGTGAAAGCATCATCCACGTGGCCAAGAAGTACTTTTAATGCATGATAAACACAAAAGGATCAAAAGTGGCTTCCAACTTCTCAACCGATATAGCTTGACACTTAAACACCCATGGAATCTTGGAGAACATCTAATGTCCTTTCAAACAATATCTGACTGGCTGAAATCGTGAAAGCATCATCCACGTTGCCTAGAAGTCGTTTTAATTCATGGTAAGCCCAAAAGGATCAAAAGTGGCTTCCAACATCTCAACCGATATAGCTTGACACTTAAACCCCCATGGAAACTTGGAGAACATCTAATGTCCTTTCAAACATTATCTGACTGGCTGGAATCGTGAAAGCATCATCCACGTGGCCTAGAAGTACTTTTAATGCATGATAAACCCAAAAGGATCAAAAGTGGCTTCCAACTTCTCAACCGATATAGCTTGACACTTAAACCCCCATGGAAACTTGGAGAACATCTAATGTCCTTTCAAACATTATCTGACTGGCTGGAATCGTGAAAGTATCGTCCACGTGGCCTAGAAGTCCTTTTAATCCATGGGAAACACAAAAGGATCAAAAGTTGCTTCCAACTTCTTAACTGATATAGGTTGACACTTAAACCATATGGAAACTTGGAGAACATCTAATGTCTTTTCAAACATCATCTGACTGGCTGGAATCATGAAAGCATCATCCACGTGGCCTAGAAGTACTTTTAATGCATGATAAACCCAAAAGGATCACAAGTGGCCTCCAACTTATTAACCGATATAGCTTGACACTTAAACACCCATGGAATCTTGGAGAACATCTAATGTCCTTTCAAACATCATCTGACTGGCTGGAATCGTGAAGCATCATCCACGTGGCCTAGAAGTACTTTTAATGCATGATAAACACAAAAGGATCAAAAGTGGCTTCCAACTTCTCAACCGATATAGCTTGACAATTAAACCCCCATGGAAACTTGTAGAACGTCTAATGCCCTTTCAAACATCATCTGACTGGCTGGAATCGTAAAATCATCATCCTCGTGGCCTAGAAGTACTTTCAATGTATGATAAACCCAAAAGCATGAGAAGAGGTTTCACACTTCTCAACCGATATAGCTTCACACTTAAACCCCCATGGAAACTTGGAGAACAACTAATGTCCTCTCAAACATCATCTGACTGGATGGAATCGTGAAAGCATCATACATGTGGCACAGAAGTACTTTTAATGCATGATAAACCCAAAAGGACCAAAAGTGGCTTCCAACTTATGAACTGTGATTGCTGGACACTTTAACCCCCATGGAAATTTGAAGAACATATAATGTCCATTCAATCATCATCTCACTCGCTTGAATAGTGAAAGCATCATCCACGTGGCCTAGAAGTCGTTTTAATCCATGGTAATGCCAAAAGGATCAAAAGTGGCTTCCGACTTCTCACCCGATGTAGCTTGACACTTAAAAGCGATGGAAACTTGGAGAACATCTAATGTCCTTTCAAACATCGTCATCGGCCGAATCGTGAAAGCATCATCCACGTGGCCTAGAAGTCGTTTTAATCCATGGTAAACCCAAAAGGATCAAAAGTGGCTTCCAACTTCTCAACTGATAAAGCTTGACTCTTAAACCCCCATGGAAACTTGGAGAACATTTAATGTCCATTCAAACATCATCTGACTGGCTGGAATCGTGAAAGCATCATCCACGTGGCCAAGAAAAACTTTTCATGCATGAGAAACCCAAAAGGACCAAAAGTGGTTTCCAACTTATGAACTGAGATTGCTTCACACTTAAACCCTCATGGAAACTTGGAGAACATCTAATGTCCTTTCAAACATTATCTGACTGGCTGGAATCGTGAAAGCATCATCCACGTGGCCAAGAAGTACTTTTAATGCATGATAAACCCAAAAGGATCACAAGTGGCTTCCAACTTCTCAACCGATATAGCTTGACACTTAAACACCCATGGAATCTTGGAGAACATCTAATGTCCTTTCAAACAATATCTGACTGGCTGAAATCGTGAAAGCATCATCCACGTGGCCAAGAAGTACCTTTAATGCATGATAAACCCAAAAGGATCACAAGTGGCTTCCAACTTCTCAACCGATATAGCTTGACACTTAAACCCCCATGGAAACTTGGAGAACATCTAATGTCCTTTCAAACATTATCTGACTGGCTGGAATCGTGAAAGCATCATCCACGTGGCCTAGAAGTACTTTTAATGCATGATAAACACAAAAGGATCAAAAGTGGCTTCCAACTTCTCAACCGATATAGCTTGACACTTAAACACACATGGAATCTTGGACAACATCTAATGTCCTTTCAAACAATATCTGACTGGCTGAAATCGTGAAAGCATCATCCACGTGGGCAAGAAGTACTTTTAATGCATGATAAACCCAAAAGGATCAAAAGTGGCTTCCAACTTCTCAACCGATATAGCTTGACACTTAAACACCCATGGAATCATGGAGAACATCTAATGTCCTTTCAAACAATATCTGACTGGCTGGAATCGTGAAAGCATCATCCACGTTGCCTAGAAGTCGTTTTAATTCATGGTAAGCCCAAAAGGATCAAAAGTGGCTTCCAACTTCTTAACCGATATAGCTTGACACTTAAACCCCCATGGAAACTTGGAGAACATCTAATGTCCTTTCAAACATTATCTGACTGGCTGGAATCGTGAAAGTATCGTCCACGTGGCCTAGAAGTCCTTTTAATCCATGGGAAACACAAAAGGATCAAAAGTGGCTTCCAACTTCTTAACTGATATAGGTTGACACTTAAACCATATGGAAACGTGGAGAACATCTAATGTCTTTTCAAACATCATCTGACTGGCTGGAATCATGAAAGCATCATCCACGTGGCCTAGAAGTACTTTTAATGCATGATTAACCCAAAAGGATCACAAGTGGCCTCCAACTTATTAACCGATATAGCTTGACACTTAAACACCCATGGAATCTTGGAGAACATCTAATGTCCTTTCAAACATCATCTGACTGGCTGGAATCGTGAAGCATCATCCACGTGGCCTAGAAGTACTTTTAATGCATGATAAACACAAAAGGATCAAAAGTGGCTTCCAACTTCTCAACCAATATAGCTTGACACTTAAACACCCATGGAATCTTGGAGAACATCTAATGTCCTTTCAAACAATATCTGACTGGCTGAAATCGTGAAAGCATCATCCACGTGGCCAAGAAGTACTTTTAATGCATGATAAACCCAAAAGGATCACAAGTGGCTTCCAACTTCTCAACCGATATAGCTTGACACTTAAACCCCCATGGAAAATTGGAGAACATCTAATGCCCTTTCAAGCATCATCTGACTGGCTGGAATCGTGAAAGCATCATCCACGTGGCCTAGAAGTACTTTTAATGCATGATAAACCAGAAAGGACCAAAAGTGGCTTCCAACTTATGAACTGAGATTGCCTGACACTTAAACCCCCATGGAAATTTGAAGATCATTTAATGTCATTTCAGACATCATCTGACTGGCTTGAATCGTGAAAGCATCATCCACGTGGCCAAGAAGTACTTTTAATGCATGATAAACCCAAAAGGATCACATGTGGCTTCCAACTTCTTAACCGATATAGCTTGACACTTAAACCCCCATGGAAACTTGGAGAACATCTAAGGTCCATTCAAACATCATCTGACTGGCTGGAATCGTGAAAGCATCATCCACGTTGCCTAGAAGTCGTTTTAATTCATGGTAAGCCCAAAAGGATCAAAAGTGGCTTCCAACTTCTCAACCGATATAGCTTGACAGTTAAACCCCCATGGAAACTTGGAGAACATCTAATGCCCTTTCAAACATCATCTGACTGGCTGGAATCATGAAAGCATCATCCACGTTGCCTAGAAGTCGTTTTAATTCATGGTAAGCCCAAAAGGATCAAAAGTGGCTTCCAACTTCTCAACCGATATAGCTTGACACTTAAACCCCCATGGAAAATTGGAGAACATCTAATGCCCTTTCAAGCATCATCTGACTGGCTGGAATCGTGAAAGCATCATCCACGTGGCCTAGAAGTACTTTTATTGCATGATAAACCAGAAAGGACCAAAAGTGGCTTCCAACTTATGAACTGAGATTGCCTGACACTTAAACCCCCATGGAAATTTGAAGATCATTTAATGTCATTTCAGACATCATCTGACTGGCTTGAATCGTGAAAGCATCATCCACGTGGCCAAGAAGTACTTTTAATGCATGATAAACCCAAAAGGATCACATGTGGCTTCCAACTTCTTAACCGATATAGCTTGACACTTAAACCCCCATGGAAACTTGGAGAACATCTAAGGTCCATTCAAACATCATCTGACTGGCTGGAATCGTGAAAGCATCATCCACGTTGCCTAGAAGTCGTTTTAATTCATGGTAAGCCCAAAAGGATCAAAAGTGGCTTCCAACTTCTCAACCGATATAGCTTGACAGTTAAACCCCCATGGAAACTTGGAGAACATCTAATGCCCTTTCAAACATCATCTGACTGGCTGGAATCATGAAAGCATCATCCACGTTGCCTAGAAGTCGTTTTAATTCATGGTAAGCCCAAAAGGATCAAAAGTGGCTTCCAACTTCTCAACCGATATAGCTTGACACTTAAACCCCCATGGAAACTTGGAGAACATCTAATGTCCTTCCAAACATTATCTGACTGGCTGGAATCGTGAAAGCATCATCCACGTGGCCTAGAAGTACTTTTAATGCATGATAAACCCAAAAGGATCAAAAGTGGCTTCCAACTTCTCAACCGATATAGCTTGACACTTAAACCCCCATGGTAACTTGGAGAACATCTAATGCCCTTTCAAACATCATCTGACTGGCTGGAATCGTGAAAGCATCATCCACGTGGCCTAGAAGTACTTTTAATGCATGATAAACCCAAAAGGATCAAAAGTGGCTTCCAACTTCTCAACCGATATAGCTTGACACTTAAACCCCCATGGTAACTTGGAGAACATCTAATGCCCTTTCAAACATCATCTGACTGGCTGGAATCGTGAAAGCATCATCCACGTGGCCTAGAAGTACTTTTATTGCATGATAAACCAGAAAGGACCAAAAGTGGCTTCCAACTTATGAACTGAGATTGCCTGACACTTAAACCCCATGGAAATTTGAAGAACATTTAATGTCATTTCAGACATCATCTGACTGGCTTGAATCGTGAAAGCATCATCCACGTTGCCTAGAAGTCGTTTTAATTCATGGTAAGCCCAAAAGGATCAAAAGTGGCTTCCAACTTCTCAACCGATATAGCTTGACACTTAAACCCCCATGGAAACTTGGAGAACATCTAATGTCCTTCCAAACATTATCTGACTGGCTGGAATCGTGAAAGCATCATCCACGTGGCCTAGAAGTACTTTTAATGCATGATAAACCCAAAAGGATCAAAAGTGGCTTCCAACTTCTCAACCGATATAGCTTGACACTTAAACCCCCATGGAAACTTGGAGAACATCTAATGCCCTTTCAAACATCATCTGACTGGCTGGAATCGTGAAAGCATCATCCACGTGGCCTAGAAGTACTTTTATTGCATGACAAACCAGAAAGGACCAAAAGTGGCTTCCAACTTATGAACTGAGATTGCCTGACACTTAAACCCCATGGAAATTTGAAGAACATTTAATGTCATTTCAGACATCATCTGACTGGCTTGAATCGTGAAAGCATCATCCACGTGGCCTAGAAGTACTTTTAATGCATGATAAACCCAAAAGGATCCCAAGTGGCTTCCAACTTCTCAACCGATATAGATTGACAATTAAACCCCCATGGAAACTTGTAGAACGTCTAATGCCCTGTCAAACATCATCTGACTGGCTGGAATCGTGAAAGCATCATCCACGTGGCCTTGATGTACTTTTAATGTATCATAAACCCAAAAGGATGAGAAGTGGCTTCACACTTCTCAGCCGATATAGCTTGGCACTTAAACCCCCATGGAAACTTGGAGAACAACTAATGTCCTTTCAAACTTCATCTGACTGGCTGGAATCGTGAAAGCATCATACATGTGGCATAGAAGTACTTTTAATGCATGATAAACCCAAAAGGATCACAAGTGGCTTCCAACTTCTCAACCGATATAGCTTGACACTTAAACCCCCATGGTAACTTGGAGAACATCTAATGCCCTTTCGAACATGATCTGACTGGCTGGAATCGTGAAAGCATCATCCACGCGGCCTAGAAGTACTTTTAATGCATGATACACCAGAAAGGACCAAAAGTAGCTTCCAACTTATGAACTGAGATTGCCTGGCACTTAAACCCCCATGGAAATTTGAAGAACGTTTAATGTCATTTCAAACATCATCTGACTGGCTTGAATCGTGAAAGCATCATCCATGTGGCCAAGAAGTACTTTTAATGCATGATAAACCCAAAAGGATCACAAGTGGCTTCCAACTTCTCAACCGATATAGCTTGACACTTAAACCCCCATGGTAACTTGGAGAACATCTAATGCCCTTTCAAACATCATCTGACTGGCTGGAATCGTGAAAGCATCATCCACGTGGCCTAGAAGTACTTTTATTGCATGATAAACCAGAAAGGACCAAAAGTGGCTTCCAACTTATGAACTGAGATTGCCTGACACTTAAACCCCCATGGAAATTTGAAGATCATTTAATGTCATTTCAGACATCATCTGACTGGCTTGAATCGTGAAAGCATCATCCACGTGGCCAAGAAGTACTTTTAACGCATGATAAACCCAAAAGGATCACATGTGGCTTCCAACTTCTTAACCGATATAGCTTGACACTTAAACCCCCATGGAAACTTGGAGAACATCTAATGTCCATTCAAACATCATCTGACTGGCTGGAATCGTGAAAGCATCATCCACGTTGCCTAGAAGTCGTTTTAATTCATGGTAAGCCCAAAAGGATCAAAAGTGGCTTCCAACTTCTCAACCGATATAGCTTGACAGTTAAACCCCCATGGAAACTTGGAGAACATCTAATGCCCTTTCAAACATCATCTGACTGGCTGGAATCGTGAAAGCATCATCCACGTTGCCTAGAAGTCGTTTTAATTCATGGTAAGCCCAAAAGGATCAAAAGTGGCTTCCAACTTCTCAACCGATATAGCTTGACACTTAAACCCCCATGGAAACTTGGAGAACATCTAATGTCCTTTCAAACATTATCTGACTGGCTGGAATCGTGAAAGCATCATCCACGTGGCCTAGAAGTACTTTTAATGCATGATAAACCCAAAAGGTTCAAAAGTGGCTTCCAACTTCTCAACCGATATAGCTTGACACTTAAACACCCATGGAATCTTGGAGAACATCTAATGTCCTTTCAAACAATATCTGACTGGCTGAAATCGTTAAAGCATCATCCACGTGGCCTAGAAGTACTTTTCATGCATGATAAACTTGAAAGGACCAAAAGTGTCTTCCAACTTATGAACTGAGATTGCATGACACTTAAACCCACATGGAAATTTGAAGAACATTTAATGTCATTTCAAACATCATCCGACTGGCTTGAATCGTGAAAGCATCATCCACGTGGCCAAGAAGTACTTTTAATGCATGATAAACCCAAAAGCATCACATGTGGCTTCCAACTTCTCAACCGATATAGCTTGACACTTAAACCCCCATGGAAACTTGGAGAACATCTAATGTCCTTTCAAACATTATCTGACTGGCTGAAATCGTGAAAGCATCATCCACGTGGCCTAGAAGTACTTTTAATGCATGATAAACCCAAAAGCATCACATGTGGCTTCCAACTTCTCAACCGATATAGCTTGACAGTTAAACCCCCATGGAAACTTGGAGAACATCTAATGCCCTTTCAAACATCATCTGACTGGCTGGAATCGTGAAAGCATCATCCACGTTGCCTAGAAGTCGTTTTAATTCATGGTAAGCCCAAAAGGATCAAAAGTGGCTTCCAACTTCTCAACCGATATAGCTTGACACTTAAACCCCCATGGAAACTTGGAGAACATCTAAGGTCCATTCAAACATCATCTGACTGGCTGGAATCATGAAAGCATCATCCACGTTGCCTAGAAGTCGTTTTAATTCATGGTAAGCCCAAAAGGATCAAAAGTGGCTTCCAACTTCTCAACCGATATAGCTTGGCACTTAAACCCCCATGGAAACTTGGAGAACATCTAATGCCCTTTCAAACATCATCTGACTGGCTGGAATCATGAAAGCATCATCCACGTTGCCTAGAAGTCGTTTTAATTCATGGTAAGCCCAAAAGGATCAAAAGTGGCTTCCAACTTCTCAACCGATATAGCTTGACACTTAAACCCCCATGGAAACTTGGAGAACATCTAATGTCCTTCCAAACATTATCTGACTGGCTGGAATCGTGAAAGCATCATCCACGTGGCCTAGAAGTACTTTTAATGCATGATAAACCCAAAAGGATCAAAAGTGGCTTCCAACTTCTCAACCGATATAGCTTGACACTTAAACCCCCATGGTAACTTGGAGAACATCTAATGCCCTTTCAAACATCATCTGACTGGCTGGAATCGTGAAAGCATCATCCACGTGGCCTAGAAGTACTTTTAATGCATGATAAACCCAAAAGGATCAAAAGTGGCTTCCAACTTCTCAACCGATATAGCTTGACACTTAAACCCCCATGGTAACTTGGAGAACATCTAATGCCCTTTCAAACATCATCTGACTGGCTGGAATCGTGAAAGCATCATCCACGTGGCCTAGAAGTACTTTTATTGCATGATAAACCAGAAAGGACCAAAAGTGGCTTCCAACTTATGAACTGAGATTGCCTGACACTTAAACCCCATGGAAATTTGAAGAACATTTAATGTCATTTCAGACATCATCTGACTGGCTTGAATCGTGAAAGCATCATCCACGTTGCCTAGAAGTCGTTTTAATTCATGGTAAGCCCAAAAGGATCAAAAGTGGCTTCCAACTTCTCAACCGATATAGCTTGACACTTAAACCCCCATGGAAACTTGGAGAACATCTAATGTCCTTCCAAACATTATCTGACTGGCTGGAATCGTGAAAGCATCATCCACGTGGCCTAGAAGTACTTTTAATGCATGATAAACCCAAAAGGATCAAAAGTGGCTTCCAACTTCTCAACCGATATAGCTTGACACTTAAACCCCCATGGTAACTTGGAGAACATCTAATGCCCTTTCAAACATCATCTGACTGGCTGGAATCGTGAAAGCATCATCCACGTGGCCTAGAAGTACTTTTATTGCATGACAAACCAGAAAGGACCAAAAGTGGCTTCCAACTTATGAACTGAGATTGCCTGACACTTAAACCCCATGGAAATTTGAAGAACATTTAATGTCATTTCAGACATCATCTGACTGGCTTGAATCGTGAAAGCATCATCCACGTGGCCTAGAAGTACTTTTAATGCATGATAAACCCAAAAGGATCCCAAGTGGCTTCCAACTTCTCAACCGATATAGCTTGACAATTAAACCCCCATGGAAACTTGTAGAACGTCTAATGCCCTGTCTAACATCATCTGATTGGCTGGAATCGTGAAAGCATCATCCACGTGGCCTTGATGTACTTTTAATGTATCATAAACCCAAAAGGATGAGAAGTGGCTTCACACTTCTCAGCCGATGTAGCTTGGCACTTAAACCCCCATGGAAACTTGGAGAACAACTAATGTCCTTTCAAACTTCATCTGACTGGCTGGAATCGTGAAAGCATCATACATGTGGCATAGAAGTACTTTTAATGCATGATAAACCCAAAAGGATCACAAGTGGCTTCCAACTTCTCAACCGATATAGCTTGACACTTAAACCCCCATGGTAACTTGGAGAACATCTAATGCCCTTTCGAACATGATCTGACTGGCTGGAATCGTGAAAGCATCATCCACGCGGCCTAGAAGTACTTTTAATGCATGATACACCAGAAAGGACCAAAAGTAGCTTCCAACTTATGAACTGAGATTGCCTGGCACTTAAACCCCCATGGAAATTTGAAGAACGTTTAATGTCATTTCAAACATCATCTGACTGGCTTGAATCGTGAAAGCATCATCCATGTGGCCAAGAAGTACTTTTAATGCATGATAAACCCAAAAGGATCACAAGTGGCTTCCAACTTCTCAACCGATATAGCTTGACACTTAAACCCCCATGGTAACTTGGAGAACATCTAATGCCCTTTCAAACATCATCTGACTGGCTGGAATCGTGAAAGCATCATCCACGTGGCCTAGAAGTACTTTTATTGCATGATAAACCAGAAAGGACCAAAAGTGGCTTCCAACTTATGAACTGAGATTGCCTGACACTTAAACCCCCATGGAAATTTGAAGATCATTTAATGTCATTTCAGACATCATCTGACTGGCTTGAATCGTGAAAGCATCATCCACGTGGCCAAGAAGTACTTTTAATGCATGATAAACCCAAAAGGATCACATGTGGCTTCCAACTTCTTAACCGATATAGCTTGACACTTAAACCCCCATGGAAACTTGGAAAACATCTAATGTCCATTCAAACATCATCTGACTAGCTGGAATCGTGAACGCATCATCCACGTTGCCTAGAAGTCGTTTTAATTCATGGTAAGCCCAAAAGGATCAAAAGTGGCTTCCAACTTCTCAACCGATATAGCTTGACAGTTAAACCCCCATGGAAACTTGGAGAACATCTAATGCCCTTTCAAACATCATCTGACTGGCTGGAATCGTGAAAGCATCATCCACGTTGCCTAGAAGTTGTTTTAATTCATGGTAAGCCCAAAAGGATCAAAAGTGGCTTCCAACTTCTCAACCGATATAGCTTGACACTTAAACCCCACGGAAACTAGGAGAACATCTAATGTCCTTTCAAACATTATCTGACTGGCTGGAATCGTGAAAGCATCATCCACGTGGCCTAGAAGTACTTTTAATGCATGATAAACCCAAAAGGATCAAAAGTGGCTTCCAACTTCTCAACCGATATAGCTTGACACTTAAACACCCATGGAATCTTGGAGAACATCTAATGTCCTTTCAAACAATATCTGACTGGCTGAAATCGTGAAAGCATCATCCACGTGGCCTAGAAGTACTTTTAATGCATGATAAACTTGAAAGGACCAAAAGTGGCTTCCAACTTATGAACTGAGATTGCATGACACTTAAACCCACATGGAAATTTGAAGAACATTTAATGTCATTTCAAACATCATCTGACTGGCTTGAATCGTGAAAGCATCATCCACGTGGCCAAGAAGTACTTTTAATGCATGATAAACCCAAAAGCATCACATGTGGCTTCCAACTTCTCAACCGATATAGCTTGACACTTAAACCCCCATGGAAACTTGGAGAACATCTAATGTCCTTTCAAACATTATCTGACTGGCTGGAATCGTGAAAGCATCATCCACGTGGCCTAGAAGTACTTTTAATGCATGATAAACCCAAAAGCATCACATGTGGCTTCCAACTTCTCAACCGATATAGCTTGACAGTTAAACCCCCATGGAAACTTGGAGAACATCTAATGCCCTTTCAAACATCATCTGACTGGCTGGAATCGTGAAAGCATCATCCACGTTGCCTAGAAGTCGTTTTAATTCATGGTAAGCCCAAAAGGATCAAAAGTGGCTTCCAACTTCTCAACCGATATAGCTTGACACTTAAACCCCCATGGAAACTTGGAGAACATCTAAGGTCCATTCAAACATCATCTGACTGGCTGGAATCATGAAAGCATCATCCACGTTGCCTAGAAGTCGTTTTAATCCATGGTAAGCCCAAAATGATCAAAAGTGGCTTCCAACTTCTCAACCGATATAGCTTGACACTTAAACCCCCATGGAAACTTGGAGAACATCTAATGCCCTTTCAAACATCATCTGACTGGCTGGAATCGTGAAAGCATCATCCACGTTGCCTAGAAGTCGTTTTAATCCATGGTAAGCCCAAAAGGATCAAAAGTGGCTTCCAACTTCTCAACCGATATAGCTTGACACTTAAACCCCCATGGTAACTTGGAGAACATCTAATGCCCTTTCAAACATCATCTGACTGGCTGGAATCGTGAAAGCATCATCCACGTGGCCTAGAAGTACTTTTAATGCATGATAAACCCAAAAGGATCAAAAGTGGCTTCCAACTTCTCAACCGATATAGCTTGACACTTAAACCCCCATGGTAACTTGGAGAACATCTAATGCCCTTTCAAACATCATCTGACTGGCTGGAATCGTGAAAGCATCATCCACGTGGCCTAGAAGTACTTTTAATGCATGATAAACCCAAAAGGACCAAAAGTGGCTTCCAACTTATGAACTGAGATTGCCAGACACTTAAATCCCCATGGAAATTTGAAGAACATTTAATGTCATTTCAGACATCATCTGACTGGCTTGAATCGTGAAAGCATCATCCACGTTGCCTAGAAGTCGTTTTAATTCATGGTAAGCCCAAAAGGATCAAAAGTGGCTTCCAACTTCTCAACCGATATAGCTTGACACTTAAACCCCCATGGAAACTTGGAGAACATCTAATGTCCTTTCAAACATCATCTGACAGTTTGGAATCGTGAAAACATCATCCACGTGGCCTAGAAGTACTTTTAATGCATGATAAACCCAAAAGGATCAAAAGTGGCTTCCAACTTCTCAACCGATATAGCTTGACACTTAAACCCCCATGGTAACTTGGAGAACATCTAATGCCCTTTCAAACATCATCTGACTGGCTGGAATCGTGAAAGCATCATCCACGTGGCCTAGAAGTACTTTTATTGCATGATAAACCAGAAAGGACCAAAAGTGGCTTTCAACTTATGAACTGAGATTGCCTGACACTTAAACCCCATGGAAATTTGAAGAACATTTAATGTCATTTCAAACATCATCTGACTGGCTTGAATCGTGAAAGCATCATCCACGTGGCCTAGAAGTACTTTTAATGCATGATAAACCCAAAAGGATCCCAAGTGGCTTCCAACTTCTCAACCGATATAGCTTGACACTTAAACCCCATGGAAACTTGTAGAACATCTAATGCCCTTTCAAACATCATCTCGATCGGCCGAATCGTGAAAGCATCATCCACGTGGCCTTGAAGTACTTTTAATGTATCATAAACCCAAAAGGATCAAAAGTGGCTTCACACTTCTCAGCCGATATAGCTTGGCACTTAAACCCCCATGGAAACTTGGAGAACAACTAATGTCCTTTCAAACTTCATCTGACTGGCTGGAATCGTGAAAGCATCATACACGTGGCATAGAAGTACTTTTAATGCATGATAAACCCAAAAGGATCACAAGTGGCTTCCAACTTCTCAACCGATATAGCTTGACACTTAAACCCCCATGGAAACTTGGAGAGCATCTAATGCCCTTTCAAACATCATCTGACTGGCTGGAATCGTGAAAGCATCATCCACGTGGCCTAGAAGTACTTTTAATGCATGATAAACCCAAAAGGACCAAAAGTGGCTTCCAACTTATGAACTGAGATTGCCTGACACTTAAACCCCCATGGAAATTTGAAGAACATTTAATGTCATTTCAAACATCATCTGACTGGCTTGAATCGTGAAAGCATCATCCACGTGGCCTAGAAGTACTTTTAATGCATGATAAACCCAAAAGGATCAAAAGTGGCTTCCAACTTCTCAACCGATATAGCTTGACACTTAAACCCCCATGGAAACTTGGAGAACATCTAATGCCCTTTCAAACATCATCTGACTAGCTGGAATCGTGAAAGCATCATCCACGTGGCCTAGAAGTACTTTTAATGCATGATAAACCCAAAAGGACCAAAAGTGGCTTCCAACTTATGAACTGAGATTGCTTCACACTTAAACCCACATGGAAACTTGGAGAACATCTAATGTCCTTTCAAACATCATCTGACTGGCTTGAATCGTGAAAGCATCATCCACGTGGCCTATAAGTACTTTTAATGCATTATAAACCCAAAAGGATCACATGTGGCTTCCAACTTCTCAACCGATATAGCTTGACACTTAAACCCCCATGGAAACTTGGAGAACATCTAATGTCCTTTCAAACATCATCTGACTGGCTGGAATCGTGAAAGCATCATCCACGTGGCCTAGAAGTCGTTTTAATCCATGGTAAGCCCAAAATGATCAAAAGTGGCTTCCAACTTCTCAACCGATATAGCTTGACACTTAAACCCCCATGGAAACTTGGAGAACATCTAAGGTCCATTCAAACATCATCTGACTGGCTGGAATCGTGAAAGCATCATCCACGTTGCCTAGAAGTCGTTTTAATCCATGGTAAGCCCAAAATGATCAAAAGTGGCTTCCAACTTCTCAACCGATATAGCTTGACACTTAAACCCCCATGGAAACTTGGAGAACATCTAATGCCCTTTCAAACATCATCTGACTGGCTGGAATCGTGAAAGCATCATCCACGTGGCCTAGAAGTCGTTTTAATCCATGGTAAACCCAAAATGATCAAAAGTGGCTTCCAACTTCTGAACCAATATAGGTTGACACTTAAACCCCCTGGGAACTTGGAGAACATCTAATGTCATTCTAAACATCATCTGATTGGCTGGAATCGTGAATGCATCATCCACGTGGCCTAGAAGTACTTTTAATGCAAGATAAACCCAAAAGGATTAAATGTAGCTTCCAACTTCTCAACCGATATAGCTTGACACTTAAACCCCCATGGAAACTTGGAGAACATCTAATGACTTTTCAAACATCATCTGACTGGCTGGAATCGTGAAAGCATCATCCACGTGGCCTAGAAGTACTTTTAATGCATGATAAACCCAAAAGGACCAAAAGTGGCTTCCAACTTATGAACTGAGATTGCCTGACACTTAAACCCCCATGGAAATTTGAAGATCATTTAATGTCATTTCAGACATCATCTGACTGGCTTGAATCGTGAAAGCATCATCCACGTGGCCAAGAAGTACTTTTAATGCATGATAAACCCAAAAGGATCACATGTGGCTTCCAACTTCTCAACCGATATAGCTTGACACTTAAACCCCCATGGAAACTTGGAGAACATCTAATGCCCTTTCAAGCATCATCTGACTGGCTGGAATCGTGAAAGCATCATCCACGTGGCCTAGAAGTACTTTTAATGCATGATAAACACAAAAGGATCAAAAGTGGCTTCCAACTTCTCAACCGATATAGCTTGCCACTTAAACACCCATGGAATCTTGGAGAACATCTAATGTCCTTTCAAACAATATCTGACTGGCTGAAATCGTGAAAGCATCATCCACGTTGCCTAGAATTCGTTTTAATCCATGGTAAGCCCAAAATGATCAAAAGTGTCTTCCAACTTCTCAACCGATATAGCTTGACACTTAAACCCCCATGGAAACTTGGAGAACATCTAATGTCCTTTCAAACATTATCTGACTGGCTGGAATCGTGAAAGCATCATACATGTGGCACAGAAGTACTTTTAATGCATGATAAACCCAAAAGGACCAAAAGTGGCTTCCAACTTATGAACTGAGATTGCTGGACACTTTAACCCCCATGGAAATTTGAAGAACATTTAATGTCCATTCAACCATCATCTGACACGCTTGAATCGTGAAAGCATCATCCACGTGGCCTAGAAGTCGTTTTAATCCATGGTAATCCCAAAAGGATCAAAAGTGGCTTCCAACTTCTCAACCGATGTAGCTTGACACTTAAACCCGATGGAAACTTGGAGAAAATCTAATGTCCTTTCAAACGTCGTCTGACTGGCTGGAATCGTGAAAGCATCGTCCATGTGGCCTAGAAGTCGTTTTAATACAAGGTAAACCAAAAATGATCAAAAGTGGCTTCCAACTTCTCAACCGATAAATCTCGACACTTAAACCGCCTTGGAAACTTGGAGAACATCTAATGTCCATTCAAACATCATCTGATTGGCTGGAATCGTGAAAGCATCATCCACGTGGCCAAGAAAAACTTTTCATGCATGATAAACCCAAAAGGACCAAAAGTGGTTTCCAACTTATGAACTGAGATTGCTTCACACTTAAACCCTCATGGAAACTTGGAGAACATCTAATGTCCTTTTAAACATCATCTGACTGGGTGGAATCGTGAAAGCATCAACCACGTGGCCTAGAAGTACTTTTAATGCATGATAAACCCAAAAGGATCAAAAGTGGCTTCCAACTTCTCAACCGATATAGCTTGACACTTAAACCCCCTTGGAAACTTGGAGAACATCTAATGTCCTTTCAAACAATATCTGACTGGCTGAAATCGTAAAAGCATCATCCACGTGGCCAAGAAGTACTTTGAATGCATGATAAACCCAAAAGGATCAAAAGTGGCTTCCAACTTCTCAACCGATATAGCTTGACACTTAAACCCCCATGGAAACTTGGAGAACATCTAATGTCCTTTCAAACATTATCTGACTGGCTGGAATCGTGAAAGCATCATCCACGTGGCCTAGAAGTACTTTTAATGCATGATAAACCCAAAAGGATCAAAAGTGGCTTCCAACTTCTCAACCGATATAGCTTGACACTTAAACACCCATGGAAACTTGGAGAACATCTAATGTCCTTTCAAACATCATCTGACTGGCTGGAATCGTGAAAGCATCATCCACGTGGCCTAGAAGTACTTTTAATGCATGATAAACCCAAAAGGATCAAAAGTGGCTTCCAACATCTCAACCGATATAGCTTGACACTTAAACCCCCATGGAAACTTGGAGAACATCTAATGTCCTTTCAAACATTATCTGACTGGCTGGAATCGTGAAAGCATCATCCACGTGGCCTAGAAGTACTTTTAATGCATGATAAACCCAAAAGGATCAAAAGTGGCTTCCAACTTCTCAACCGATATAGCTTGACACTTAAACTCCAATGGAAACTTGGGGAACATCTAATGTCCTTTCAAACATCATCTGACTGGCTGGAATCGTGAAAGTATCGTCCACGTGGCCTAGAAGTCCTTTTAATCCATGGGAAACACAAAAGGATCAAAAGTGGCTTCCAACTTCTCAACTGATATAGGTTGACACTTAAACCATATGGAAACTTAGAGAACATCTAATGTCTTTTCAAACATCATCTGACTGGCTGGAATCATGAAAGCATCATCCACGTGGCCTAGAAGTACTTTTAATGCATGATAAACCCAAAAGGATCACAAGTGGCCTCCAACTTCTTAACCGATATAGCTTGACACTTAAACACCCATGGAATCTTGGAGAACATCTAATGTCCTTTCAAACATCATCTGACTGGCTGGAATCGTGAAAGCATCATCCACGTGGCCTAGAAGTACTTTTAATGCATGATAAACCCAAAAGGATCAAAAGTGGCTTCCAACTTCTCAACCGATATAGCTTGACACTTAAACCCCCATGGAAACTTGGAGAACATCTAATGTCCTTTCAAACATCATCTGACTGGCTGGAATCGTGAAAGCATCATCCACGTGGCCTAGAAGTACTTTTAATGTATGATAAACCCAAACGGATCAGAAGTGGCTTCACATTTCTCAACCGATATAGCTTGACACTTAAACCCCCATGGAAACTTGGAGAACATCTAATGTCCTTTCAAACATCATCTGACTGGCTGGAATCGTGAAAGCATCATCCACGTGGCCTAGAAGTACTTTTAATGCATGATAAACCCAAAAGGATCAAAAGTGGCTTCCAACTTATGAACTGAGATTGCTTCAGACTTAAACCCACATGGAAACTTGGAGAACATCTAATGTCCTTTCAAACATCATCTAACTGGCTGGAATCGTGAAAGCATCATCCACGTGGCCTAGAAGTCGTTTTAATCCATGGTAATCCCAAAAGGATCAAAAGTGGCTTCCAACTTCTCAACCGATGTAGCTTGACACTTAAACCCGATGGAAACTTGGAGAACATCTAATGTCCTTTCAAACATCATCTGACTGGCTGGAATCGTGAAAGCATCATCCACGTGGCCTAGAAGTCGTTTTAATCCATGGTAAACCCAAAAGGATCAAAAGTGGCTTCCAACTTCTCAACCGATATAGCTTGACACTTAAACCCCCATGGAAACTTGGAGAACATCTAATGTCCATTCAAACATCATCTGATTGGCTGGAATCGTGAAAGCATCATCCACGTGGCCTAGAAGTACTTTTAATGCATGATAAACCCAAAAGGACCAAAAGTGGCTTCCAACTTATGAAATGAGATTGCTTCACACTTAAACCCCCATGGAAACTTGGAGAACATCTAATGTCCTTTCAAACATCATCTGACTGGCTGGAATCGTGAAAGCATCATCCACGTGGCCTAGAAGTACTTTTAATGCATGATAAACCCAAAAGGATCACAAGTGGCTTCCAACTTCTCAACCGATATAGCTTGACACTTAAACCCCCATGGAAACTTGGAGAACATCTAATGTCCTTTCAAACATCATCTCGATGGTCGAATCGTGAAAGCATCATCCACGTGGCCTAGAAGTACTTTTAATGCATGATAAACCCAAAAGGATCAAAAGTGGCTTCCAACTTCTCAACCGATATAGCTTGACACTTAAACCCGATGGAAACTTGGAGAACATCTAATGTCCTTTCAAACATTATCTGACTGGCCGGAATCGTGAAAGCATCATCCACGTGGCCTAGAAGTACTTTTAATGCATGATAAATCCAAAAGGATCAAAAGTGGCTTCCAACTTCTCAACCGATATAGCTTAACACTTAAACCCCCATGGAAACTTGGAGAACATCTAATGTCCTTTGAAACGTTATCAGACTGGTTGGAATCGTGAACGCATCATCCACGTGGCCAAGAAGAAATTTTCATGCATGATAAACCCAAAAGGATCAAAAGTCGCTTCCAACTTCTTAACCGATATAGCTTGACACTTAAACACCCATGGAAACTTGGAAAACAACTAATGACCTTTCAAATTTCATCTGACTGGCTGGAATCGTGAAAGCATCATCCACGTGGCCTAGAAGTACTTTTAATGCATGATAAACCCAAAAGGATCAAAAGTGGCTTCCAACTTCTCAACCGATATAGCTTGACACTTAAACCCCCATGGAAACTTGGAGAACATCTAATGTCCTTTCAAACATCATCTGACTGGCTGGAATCGTGAAAGCATCATCCACGTGGCCTAGAATTCCTTTTAATCCATGGTAAACCAAAAGGATCAAAAGTGGCTTCCAACTTCTCAACCGATATAGCTTGACACTCAAACCCCCATGGAAACTTGGAGAACATCAAATGTCCTTCCAAACTTCATCTGACTGGCTGGAATCATGAAAGCATCATCCACGTGGCCTAGAAGTACTTTTAATGCATGATAAACCCAAAAGGATCAAAAGTCGCTTCCAACTTCTTAACCGATATAGCTTGACACTTAAACACCCATGGAAACTTGGAAAACAACTAATGACCTTTCAAACTTCATCTGACTGGCTGGAATCATGAAAGCATCATCCACGTGGCCTAGAAGTACTTTTAATGCATGATAAACCCAAAAGGATCAAAAGTGGCTTCCAACTTCTCAACCGATATAGCTTGACACTTAAACACCCATGGAATCTTGGAGAACATCTAATGTCCTTTCAAACATCATCTGACTGGCTGGAATCGTGAAAGCATCATCCACGTGGCCTAGAAGTACTTTTAATGCATGATAAACCCAAAAGGATCAAAAGTGGCTTCCAACTTCTCAACCGATATAGCTTGACACTTAAACCCCCATGGAAACTTGGAGAACATCTAATGCCCTTTCAAACATCATCTGACTGGCTGGAATCGTGAAAGCATCATCCACGTGGCCTAGAAGTACTTTTAATGCATGATAAACCCAAAAGGATCAAAAGTGGCTTCCAACTTATCAACCGATATTGCGTGACACTTAAACCCCCATGGAAATTTGAAGAACATTTAATGTCATTTCAAACATCATCTGACTGGCTTGAATCGTGAAAGCATCATCCACGTGGCCAAGAAGTACTTTTAATGCATGATAAACCCAAAAGGATCACAAGTGGCTTCCAACTTCTCAACCGATATAGCTTGACACTTAAACCCCCATGGAAACTTGGAGAACATCTAATGTCCATTCAAACATCATCTGACTGGCTGGAATCGTGAAAGCATCATCCACGTGGCCTAGAAGTACTTTTAATGCATGATAAACCCAAAAGGATCAAAAGTGGCTTCCAACTTCTCAACCGATATAGCTTGACACTTAAACCCCCATGGAAACTTGGAGAACATCTAATGTCCTTTCAAACATCATCTGACTGGCTGGAATCATGAAAGCATCATCCACGTGGCCTAGAAGTCGTTTTAATGCATGATAAACCCAAAATGATCAAAAGTGGCTTCCAACTTCTCAACCGATATAGCTTGACACTTAAACCCCCATGGAAACTTGGAGAACATCTAATGCCCTTTCAAACATCATCTGACTGGCTGGAATCGTGAAAGCATCATCCACGTGGCCTAGAAGTACTTTTAATGCATGATAAACCCAAAAGGATCAAAAGTGGCTTCCAACTTCTCAACCGATATAGCTTGACACTTAAACCCCCATGGAAACTTGGAGAACATCTAATGTCCTTTCAAACATCATCTGACTGGATGCAATCGTGAAAGCATCATCCACGTGGCCTAGAAGTACTTTTAATGCATGATAAACCCAAAAGGATCAAAATTCGCTTCCAACTTCTCAACCGATATAGCTTGACACTTAAACACCCTTGGAAACTTGGAGAACATCTAATGTCTTTTCAAACATCATCTGATTGGCTTGAATCGTCAAAGCATCATCCACGTGGCCTAGAAGTACTTTTAATGCATGATAAACCCAAAAGGATCAAAAGTGGCTTCCAACTTCTCAACCGATATAGCTTGACACTTAAACCCCCATGGAAACTTGGAGAACATCTAATGTCCTTTCAAACAATATCTGACTGGCTGGAATCGTGAAAGCATCATCCACGTGGCCTAGAAGTACTTTTAATGCATGATAAACCCAAAAGGATCAAAAGTGGCTTCCAACTTCTCAACCGATATAGCTTGACACTTAAACCCCCATGGAAACTTGGAGAACATCTAATGTCCTTCCAAACATCATGTGAAAGCATCATCCACGTGGCCTAGAAGTACTTTTAATGCATGATAAACCCTAATGGATCAAAAGTCGCTTCCAACTTATGAACTGAGATTGCTTGACACTTAAACCCCCATGGAAACTTGGAGAACATCTAATGTCATTTCAAACATCATCTGACTGGCTGGAATCGTGAAAGCATCATCCACGTGGCCTAGAAGTACTTTTAATGCATGATAAACCCAAAAGGATCAAAAGTTGCTTCCAACTTCTCAACCGATATAGCTTGACACTTAAAACCCCATGGAAACTTGGAGAACATCTAATGCGCTTTCAAACATCATCTAAGTGGCTGGAATCGTGAAAGCATCATCCACGTGGCCTACAAGTACTTTTAATCCATGATAAACCCAAAAGGATCAAAAGTGGCTTCCAACTTCTCAACCGATATAGCTTGACACTTAAACCCCCATGGAAACTTGGAGAACATCTAATGTCCTTTCAAACATCATCTGACTGGCTGGAATCGTGAAAGCATCATCCACGTGGCCTAGAAGTACTTTTAATGCATGATAAACCCAAAAGGATCAAAAGTCGTTTCCAACTTCTCAACCGATATAGCTTGAAACTTAAAGCCCCATGGAAACTTGGAGAACATCTAATGTCCTTTCAAACATCATCTGACTGGCTGGAATCGTGAAAGCATCATCCACGTGGCCTAGAAGTACTTTTAATGCATGATAAACCCAAAAGGATCAAAAGTGGCTTCCAACTTCTCAACCGATATAGCTTGACACTTAAACCCCCATGGAAACTTGGAGAACATCTAATGCCCTTTCAAACATCATCTGACTGGCTGGAATCGTGAAAGCATCATCCACGTGGCCTAGAAGTACTTTTAATGAATGATAAACCCTAAAGGATCGAAAGTGGCTTCCAACTTCTGAACCGACATTGCTTGACACTTAAACCCCGATGGAAACTTGGAGAACATCTAATGCGCTTTCAAACATCATCTAAGTGGCTGGAATTGTGAAAGCATCATCCACGTGGCCTAAAAGTACTTTTAATCCATGGTAACCCAAAAGGATCAAAAGTGGCTTCCAACTTCTCAACCGATATAGCTTAACACTTAAACCCCCATGGAAACTTGGAGAATATCTAATGTCCTTTCAAACACTTTCAAACATCATCTGACTGGCTGGAATCGTGAAAGCATCATCCACGTGGCCTAGAAGTCGTTTTTATCCATGGTAAACCCAAAAGGATCAAAAGTTGCTTCCAACTTCTGAAATGAGATAGCTTGACACTTCAACCCCATGGAAATTTGAAGAACATTTAGTGTCCTTTCAAACATCATCTGGCTAGCTTTAATCGTGAAAGCATCGTCCACGTGGCCAAGAAGTCGTTTTAATAGATGGTAAACCCAAAATGATCAAAAGTTGCTTCCAACATCTGAACCGATATAGCTTGACACTTAAACCCCCCTGGAAACTTGGAGAACATCTAATGTCCTTCCAAACATCATCTGACTGGCTGGAATCGTGATAACATCATCCACGTGGCCTAGAAGTACTTTTAATGCATGATAAACCCTAAAGGATCAAAAGTGGCTTCCAACTTCTCAACCGACATAGCTTGACACTTAAACCCCCATGGAAACTTGGAGCACATCTAATGTCCTTTCAAACATCATCTGACTGGCTGGAATCGTGAAAGCATCATCCACGTGGCCTAAAAGTACTTTTAATCCATGGTAAACCCAAAAGGATCAAAAGTGGCTTCCAACTTCTCAACCGATATAGCTTGACATTTAAACCCCCATGGAAACTTGGAGAACATCTAAAGTCCTTTCAAACATCATCCGACTGGCTGGAATCGTGAAAGTATCATCCACGTGGCCTAGAAGTACTTTTAATGCATGATAAACCCAAAAGGATCAAATGAGGCTTCCAACTTCTCAACTGGTATAGCTCGAAACTTATTCCCCCATGGAAACTTGGAGAACATCTAATGTCCTTTCAAACATCATCTGACTGGCTGGAATCGTGAAAGCATCATCCACGTGGCCTAGAAGTACTTTTAATGCATGATAAACCCAAAAGGATCAAAAGTGGCTTCCAACTTCTCAACCGATATAGCTTGACACTTAAACCCCCATGGAAACTTGGAGAACATCTAAAGTCCTTTCAAACATCATCTGACTGGCTGGAATTGTGAAAGCATCATCCACGTGGCCTAGAAGTACTTTTAATGCATGATAAACCCAAAAGGATCAAATGTGGCTTCCAACTTCCCAACTGATATAGCTTGAAACTTAATCCCCCATGGAAACTTGGAGAACATCTATTGCCCTTTCAAACATCTTTTGAGTAGCCGGAATCGTGAAAGCATCATCCACGTGGCCTAGAAGTACTTTTAATGCATGATAAACCCAAAAGTATCAAAAGGGGCATCCAACTTCTCAACCGATGTAGCTTAACACTTAAACCCCCATGGAAACTTGGCGAACATCTAATGTCCTTTCAAACATCATCTGACTGGCTGGAAACGTGAAAGCATCATCCATGTGGCCTAGAAGTACTTTTAATGCATGATAAACCCAAAAGGATCAAAAGTGGCTTCCAACTTCTCAACTGATATAGCTTGAAACTTAATCACTGTTGGAAACTTGGAGAACATCTAATGCCCTTTCAAACATCATTTGAGTGGCTGGAATCGTGAAAGCTTCATCCACGTGGCCTAGAAGTACTTTTAATGCATAATAAACCCAAAAGGATCAAAAGTGGCTTCCAACTTCTCAACTGATATAGCTTGAAACTTAATCACCGATGGAAACTTCGAGCACATCTAATGTCCTTTCAAACATTATCTGTCTGGCTGGAATCGTGAAAGCATTATCCACGTGGCCTGCAAGTACTTTTAATGAATGATAAACCCAAAAGGATCAAAAGTCGCTTCCAACTTCTCAACCGATATTGCTTGACACTTAAACTGTAAGACCTATTAGTTACTATGTTATTTACCAACCATAAGCCTTACGTGGAATATATAAATATAGAAAATTCGGCAGCATTTCTTTTGTTTCTTAAACATTACCACAAACTATAACATAAGCAGCGGATTTCCAACAACCATTTCAAGCCAACCAGAGTACATATATTATATATATACACATACACATATATCAAAAAGAGATCTCAGATCTCAACCAAAATATTATCAGAGTACGAAATGTTATACAAGTGTAATCTAAACACTATCCTGACTGAGCACACTAGACATATACAGAACCGAGTACATCAAAAGTAGTATTCAGTTCCCTGTAACATCTACATCAGAATAATACACATCCTGTCATAGTTACATCACGGAGATTAACTCCACCAAAATACAAATCCCAAAAATAAATCAACAGAATCCTCCGTACTTAACCCGTAGAGGGTCCGGGGTGTTCCTGCGAATCTGAGAAAGAGGTGGTGAGAACAACTTCCCAGTGAATATGAATAACTTGCAGATAAGGTATAAATGTAAGTAGAGAGCAAGTATAACACAATTCACATTATGTCAAGTAACACCAACCAACCAATGCAATGAATGAATGCACATGATGTTCACACCTTTTATTCACACTTTTTTCTTTCTCCACTCCTCTTGTTGTGCACTAACCCCTTTCGGTTAGGCCCTCGCAATATGCATATGAATGTGTTATGCCAATTCCGTTTCCTTCTAGCTAATAAGCTAGGCACCCCTCTGTTTTGTACACTAACCCTTTCCGGTTAGGTCACCTCGCAATGCAATGCAAATAAGTATGCTATTTCATTTCCATCTAGCTCATCAGCTAGGCACCCCTCTGTTTTGTACACTAACCCCTTCCGGTTAGGCCATCTCGCTATGCAATGCAATGTTCTCATACTCATATCATGCTCATTCATAATATCATCATAATAACATTACATGTAAATAATTCAAGCATATACAACACATAACCATCATGCTCAACTCTAGCAAGCATTCTTACTTAGTTACACATCTCATTCTAATGCTAAGTCATTCTTCATCCTAAACTTAGCATATGGTATCAAGACCCTAGGCATAAACATCACAATATCACAAACAGAGTCAACCACGGCCAGCCCGTGGTGGTAACCACGCCACGGTTCAGAAAACAAAACTCAACAAATTGGAAACAGAGACAACCACGGCCTGCCCCTGGTTGGCACCACGCCCGTGGTCTGAACCACGGCCAGCCCCTGGTGGCCACCACACCCGTGGTCAGATTTCAGCACACAACATTTTTCTTTCCAGAGCCAACCACGGCCAGCCCGTGGTGGGGACCACGGCCGTGGTTGGGCACGAGACACCAACATTTCCTATCCAGAGAGGACCACGGCCGGGCCGTGGTGGGGACCACGCCCGTGGTTGGTCTTCTGGGCAGGAATAGTGCCACGCCCAACTTCAAATAAAAACCCTAATTTCTCTATGGGATCATGTCCTCAAATCCATCAAGTATACCAATCATTCCACTCATTTTTCCTAAGCCCTAATCGTTGAAAACATGTAATAAAAACACATCCAACCTCAAGTAACCCTAGATTCAAGCTTAATCCTTTATCATACACTTTCACTCTAAGAACATCATACAATAGCACAAGTAAATCCACACTCACCTTGAAGTGCTCCTAACTTGATTCCAAGATGGTATTGGTAGTCAAGACAACCTTCCCTTCAACTTCCTTCAAAACACTCAAGCAAAACAACCAACTTTTAGACATGGGTGTTCTTGATTCTTAGGGATGAAAATGAGTTTCTCAAGAAACTAATACCATAGGGTTGAAGAAGAGATCATAGTGATCAATAACTATCAAAGAACTTAAGCCAAAAGGTGTATAAAAATACTTACTTTGGACCCTTGAACCTTGGAGCTAGCTTTGGCTATGGAGAACTTAGAGATTTGGAGAAGATGAGCCCTTTGGCTCCCTAGGCTGGCCGGTTCTCTTATGCAAGAGGGAGGGGATGTTGAAATGTCCATCTTGCCCCTCACTTAAAGGAAGAATCACTAATTTGCCACTGAGGTGTTAAAAGACTAAAATACCCTTGTGATTTCTAAGAATTCCCAATAGGTCCTGAAGGAAATTAAATTTACCAGTAGGTCCTAACTTAGCCAGAGTAAATATAAGAGTTTAGATTTCACCTATTTCTTCCTTAGGTTCTACCGAGTTCACCGATATAGCCAGAATATCAAATCAATCATTCTAACTCAATCTATTACCATTTCTGTAACAGCACATATAAATCGTCTAATTAATTTAACTAAGTCATAACATATGAAATTTAGGGATGTTACATTCTCCCCCCTTAAAAGAATTTTGCCCACAAAATTGACTTAAAGATATACCTGATCAAAATAGATCGGGATGCAGCTTGCGCAAATCTTCCTCCAATTCCCACGTAGCCTCTTCAGGTGACTGTCCATCCCAAAGTACCTTCACCAGGGAAATAGTCTTGTTCCTCAGGGACTTCACACTGCGGTCAATGATCTTAGCTGGCTTAGCCTGAAATGTAAGGTCAGCTCTCAATTGTACCGACTCAACCTCAATGATGTGTGAAAGATCCAGAACATACTTTCTCAACTGGGATACATGAAACACAGAATGGAGATTGGACAGATGTGGAGGAAGAGCTACATGGTAAGCTACAAGTCCAATATGCTTTAGAATTTGAAACGGACCAATGAAACGAGGATTTAACTTCTTAGCCCGAATGGCCCTACCAATTCCTGTCATGGGTGAGACTCTAAGAAACACATGGTCACCCTCTTCAAACTCTAGAGGACGCCTTCTTTTGTCAGCATAACTCTTTTGCCGACTCTGAGCAATTCTGATTTTCTCCTGTATAACCCTAATCTTTTCGGTAGTTTCTTGAACTAACTCAGGACCTAATAGGTTCCGCTCACCTACCTCATACCAACACAGAGGTGACCTACATTTTCTACCATAGAGTGCCTCATATGGTGCCATCCCAATGCTGGAATGGAAACTGTTGTTGTAAGCAAACTCTACCAATGGTAAGTATCTATCCCAACTACCCTTATCCTCAAGAACACAAGCTCTCAACATATCTTCCAATGTTTGGATAGTCCGCTCGGACTGACCATCGATCGTGGGTGATAAGCGATCTTGGCCGAGCTTAGTCCCGAAAGACTGATGTAAGGCATTCCAAAATCTAGAGGTAAATCTGGGATCTCTATCTGACACAATGCTCAATGGCACACCGTGCAATCGAACAATCTCTCCAACAAATAACTCAGCAAGTTTATCTAGGGAATAAGAAATCCTTATGGGAAGGAAATGGGCAGACTTAGTCAGTCTATCCACAATGACCCATATAGCATCATAACCCTTCTGTACCCTAGGCAAACTGGTCACAAAGTCCATGGTAATTTTGTCCCACTTCCACTCTGGAATTTCCAAAGGTTGGAGCATTCCTTTGGTTTTACAGTGTTCAATCTTGACTTTCTGACAAGTCAAACATTTGGCCACATACTCAGCCACATCTCTTTTCATTCTCGGCCACCAAAATCTTTCTTTCAGATCTTGATACATCTTAGTCGCACCAGGATGTATCGAGAACTTACTTTTATGAGCTTCCTCCAGAATTTGTCCCTTAAGGTTTCCCCCTTTAGGAACACAAATCCTTTGTCTAAACCTAATCAAACCATCATCCTCTAAAGAAAAAGCTATTGAGACCCTACGATCTTATAGTTCCTTATCCAGACTTTGTTCATGTCTAATCTGATCCTTAAGGTCACATGAGATTTCTAACAAAGCTAGTCTCAGTGTCACATTACTCATATCCACCTGGATACTAAGGTCTCGAAATTGTTCTACCAGGTCTAACTCATGCACCATCATCTGAGATACGTGCAGAGATTTCCTACTGAGGGCATCAGCCACAACGTTGGCCTTGCCAGGATGATACTTCAGCTCAAAGTCATAATCCTTCAGGTATTCCATCCACCTTCTTTGTCTCATGTTCAGTTCCTTCTGATCAAATAGATACTTCAAGCTCTTATGATCACTGAACACCTCAAACTTTACACCATACAAATAATGTCTCCAGATCTTAAGTGCAAAAACTATGGCTGCTAGTTCTAGGTCATGGGTCGGATAATTCTTCTCATGAGTTCTAAGTTGTCTAGATGCATAAGCCACTACCTTCCTATCTTGCATCAACACACATCCTAAACCTAATTTAGAGGCATCACAGTACACCTCCAAATCTTTGGATAGGTCAGCAATAACTAAAACTGGAGCTGTGGTCAATCTATGTTTGAGTTCTTGAAAACTCTCCTCACACTTTTCACTCCATACCATGGCTTGTCCTTTCCGGGTCAATTCAGTTAAAGGAAGTGCCAACTGAGAAAAACCCCGAATGAACTTTCGGTAATATCCAGCTAATCCTAGAAAACTTCTAATCTCAGTAACCGACTTTGGTCGCTCCCACTGTACAACCGCCTCAACCTTACTAGAGTCCACTGCTACCCCGTCCTGGGATATAGTGTGCCCTAAAAACTTCACTTCATTCAGCCAAAATTCACACTTCTCAGGTTTAGCATACAATTTCCTCTCTCTAAGTATCTGCAGTACTATTCTAAGATGTTCCTCATGTTCTTCCGCTGTTTGCGAATATATGAGAATATCATCTATGAACACTACAACAAACTTATCTAGGTACGGTCTAAAAATTCTATTCATGTAATCCATAAACACCGCTGGAGCATTAGTTAAACCAAATGGCATCACCAAATACTCATAGTGCCCATACCTAGTTCTAAAAGCAGACTTGGGAACATCATCTGGCTTTATCTTAATTTGATGATAACCAGAACGAAGATCAATTTTAGAGAATACCGTAGCATCTCTAAGTTGGTCAAGTAAATCATCTATCCTAGGTAATGGATACCTATTCTTTATGGTAATCTTATTCAACTGCCGGTAAACCACACACAACCTCATACTCCCATCCTTCTTTTTTACCAATAACACAGGTGCTCCCCATGGAGACACACTGGGTCTAATGAATCCCCTTTCCAATAGTTCCTCTACTTGTTTCTTAAGTTCTCCTAGTTCCAATGGTGACATTCTATAAGGTGCTACAGACATAGGTCCGGCTCCCGGTACTAAGTCTATAACAAACTCTACCTCTGTATCAGGTGGTAAACTAGGAATTTCCTTAGGAAAGACATCCATGAATTCACTCACTACTGGCATTCCCACCAAGTCTAACTGATAAGTCTAAAGAAAATAGTACCATGTATACTTGACTCCCATCCATCAGGCAATGGTTCAACTCGACACTTTGGGTAACATGGCAATTTCGGGAATCGGTGTATGGTTTGTAACAGAGGAATGATGACAATCTTATTACAACAATCTAACAACACTTGGTTGGTTGCAAGCCAATCCATACCCAAGATAATATCTAACCCTCTCAATGGTAGACAGATCAAATCAACAACAAAGGTTCGATTCTGGAACACAAATTTACAGCTTTAAACAAATGTGGGTGGTAAGAATCTTATCCTTAAAGGAGTAGTCAGACGGTGTATAAGGTAAGGAAGTAGTGGTTAGACTCAAGGATTTCACACATGCATTAGAAATGAATGAATGGGTTGTCCCTGCAGTCAAACAGACAATTAAGTCTCGACCATTCGATAGCACATACCTTGGATCAAATCCTCCGCCCGTGCCTCCGCCCACCGAGGGTATACACTCTCCCCTGAGTAAGCGGTCTAGGGGTAGAAACAGGTGCCTTAGAAACCTGTGGGCAATTTCGGGAAGTGTGCCCCTTTTGCTGGCACTTGAAGCAGATCACTATTCGTTGTGGGCAGTATTTTGCAATGTGTCCCTTCTGACCACAAGCAAAACATACATTCGCCCGACAAGTACCTTGGTGCGGTTTCCCACACGTCTTGCACAATTCCACCTTAGCCTTCTTAGTACCTCGTGCAGGCTGAGTAACTTCCACCTTTCTCTTCCCAGTTCCCTGACTACTCTCAGTAACTGCATTCATGCACTCTTCCATAATCAAGCACTTCTCAACCAGGGAAGCAAACTCCCTAATCTCAAAACCAGCTACAGCCTTTCTCAATTCAAACTCAAGTCCCCTCTCAAACTGAATGGACTTCCAAATCTCATTCGGTCCATTTTGAAGGTAACTTGAGTATTTTGACAACTCATCAAACTTAGTTGCATACTGACCAGCTGTGAGATCTCCCTGTGTTAAATGCATAAACTCTTGTTCCTTTTGGATCCTGACATTTGCAGGGAAATACTTCCGCAGAAATGCCGTCTTAAATGTTTCCCAAGTGAGGGGATCCTCACGTAGGAGTAATCCAGGATGAGAAGCTTCCCACCAATGTTCAGCTTCATCCTCCAACTTATAAGCAGCAAAGATGACTTTCTGCTCATCAGTACACTGCATGGCCCTGAAGATCTTCTCAAGGTGTTTCACCCACCTCTCAGCGGCCATTGGGTCATAATTCCCATGAAAAGATGGGGGATCCCTTTTACAGAACTCCGTTAGTCCCAACTGTTGAGGAACGACAAGTCCCGCATTAGGATTGCCATCATGCTGCGGTCTAGGCATACGGTCTATGGCTTGAGCCAAATGTGCAAGCACAGCCACCAGACCATCACCTTCATTAGTATTTGCAGTGGATTGGCCTCGGCCTCTGCCTCGGCCTCCACTACGTGTTCGCCCTAGCCCACTCATAACTCTGTATACAGCACAGAAAACATCGGGTTGATCAGTCCCAACTCCCCACATGCAATATATTAGAAGTATATGAAAAGCTATAGGCATACGTCCTAAGTGCTCAGTATAACTCTAGACCCATATATTACAGTCCTCTAGGAAGAACTGCTTTGATACCAAAAATGTAAGACCTATTAGTTACTATGTTATTTACCAACCATAAGCCTTACGTGGAATATATAAATATAGAAAATTCGGCAGCATTTCTTTTGTTTCTTAAACATTACCACAAACTATAACATAAGCAGCGGATTTCCAACAACCATTTCAAGCCAACCAGAGTACATATATTATATATATACACTTACACATATATCAAAAAGAGATCTCAGATCTCAACCAAAATATTATCAGAGTACGAAATTTTATACAAGTGTAATCTAAACACTATCCTGACTGAGCACACTAGACATATACAGAACCGAGTACATCAAAAGTAGTATTCAGTTCCCTGTAACATCTACATCAGAATAATACACATCCTGTCATAGTTACATCACGGAGATTAACTCCACCAAAATACAAATCCCAAAAATAAATCAACAGAATCCTCCGTACTTAACCCGTAGAGGGTCCGGGGTGTTCCTGCGAATCTGAGAAAGAGGTGGTGAGAACAACTTCCCAGTGAATATGAATAACTTGCAGATAAGGTATAAATGTAAGTAGAGAGCAAGTATAACACAATTCACATTATGTCAAGTAACACCAACCAACCAATGCAATGAATGAATGCACATGATGTTCACACCTTTTATTCACACTTTTTTCTTTCTCCACTCCTCTTGTTGTGCACTAACCCCTTTCGGTTAGGCCCTCGCAATATGCATATGAATGTGTTATGCCAATTCCGTTTCCTTCTAGCTAATAAGCTAGGCACCCCTCTGTTTTGTACACTAACCCTTTCCGGTTAGGTCACCTTGCAATGCAATGCAAATAAGTATGCTATTTCATTTCCATCTAGCTCATCAGCCAGGCAACCCTCTGTTTTGAACACTAACCCCTTCCGGTTAGGCCATCTCGCTATGCAATGCAATGTTCTCATACTCATATCATGCTCATTCATAATATCATCATAATAACATTACATGTAAATAATTCAAGCATATACAACACATAACCATCATGCTCAACTCTAGCAAGCATTCTTACTTAGTTACACATCTCATTCTAATGCTAAGTCATTCTTCATCCTAAACTTAGCATATGGTATCAAGACCCTAGGCATAAACATCACAATATCACAAACAGAGTCAACCACGGCCAGCTCGTGGTGGTAACCACGCCACGGTTCAGAAAACAAAACTCAACAAATTGGAAACAGAGACAACCACGGCCTGCCCCTGGTTGGCACCACACCCGTGGTCTGAACCACGGCCAGCCCCTGGTGGCCACCACACCCGTGGTCAGATTTCAGCACACAACATTTTTCTTTCCAGAGCCAACCACGGCCAGCCCGTGGTGGGGACCACGGCCGTGGTTGGGCACGAGACACCAACATTTCCTATCCAGAGAGGACCACGGCCGGGCCGTGGTGGGGACCACGCCCGTGGTTGGTCTTCTGGGCAGGAATAGTGCCACGCCCAACTTCAAATAAAAACCCTAATTTCTCTATGGGATCATGTCCTCAAATCCATCAAGTATACCAATCATTCCACTCATTTTTCCTAAACCCTAATCCTTGAAAACATGTAATAAAAACACATCCAACCTCAAGTAACCCTAGATTCAAGCTTAATCCTTTATCATACACTTTCACTCTAAGGACATCATACAATAGCACAAGTAAATCCACACTCACCTTGAAGTGCTCCTAACTTGATTCCAAGATGGTATTGGTAGTCAAGACAACCTTCCCTTCAACTTCCTTCAAAACACTCAAGCAAAACAACCAACTTTTAGACATGGGTGTTCTTGATTCTTAGGGATGAAAATGAGTTTCTCAAGAAACCAATATCATAGGGTTGAAGAAGAGATCATAGTGATCAATAAATATCAAAGAACTTAAGCCAAAAGGTGTATAAAAATACTTACTTTGGACCCTTGAACCTTGGAGCTAGCTTTGGCTATGGAGAACTTAGAGATTTGGAGAAGATGAGCCCTTTGGCTCCCTAGGCTGGCCGGTTCTCTTATGTAAGAGGGAGGGGATGTTGAAATGTCCATCTTGCCCCTCACTTAAAGGAAGAATCACTAATTTGCCACTGAGGTGTTAAAAGACTAAAATACCCTTGTGATTTCTAAGAATTCCCAATAGGTCCTGAAGGAAATTAAATTTACCAGTAGGTCCTAACTTAGCCAGAGTAAATATAAGAGTTTAGATTTCACCTATTTCTTCCTTAGGTTCTACCGAGTTCACCGATATAGCCAGAATATCAAATCAATCATTCTAACTCAATCTATTACCATTTCTGTAACAGCACATATAAATCATCTAATTAATTTAACTAAGTCATAACATATGAAATTTAGGGATGTTACATAAACCCCCTTGGAAACTTGGATAACATCTAATGTCCTTTCTAATATCATCTGACTGGCTGGAATCGTGAAAGCATCATCCACAAGGCCTAGAAGTAATTTTACTGCATGATAAACCCAAAAGGATCACAAGAGGCTTCCAACTTCAGAAATCTGATAGCTTGACACTTAAACCCTCATGGAAACATGGAGAACATCTAACGTCCATCCAAACGTCATCAAACTGGCTGGAATCGTGAAAGCATTATGCACGTGGCCTAGAAGTACTTTTAATGCATGGTAAACCCAAAAGGATCAAAAGTGGCTTCCAACTTCTCAACGGATATAGCTTGAAACTTAATCCCCCATGGAAACTTGGAGCACATCTAATGCGCTTTCAAACATCATCTAAGTGGCTGGAATCGTGAAAGCATCATCCACGTGGCCTAGAAGTACTTTTAATGCATGATAAACCCAAAAGGATCAAAAGTGGCTTCCAACTTCTCAACCGATTTAGCTTGACACTTAAACCCCCCTGGAAACTTGGAGAACATCTAATGTCCTTCCAAACATCATCTGACTGGCTGGAATCGTGAAAGCATTATCCACGTGGCCTAGAAGTACTTTTAATGTATGATAAACCCAAAAGGATTAAAAGTCGCTTCCAACTTCTCAATTGATATAGCTTGACACTTAAACCCCCCTGGAAACTTGGAGAACATCTAACGTCTTTTCAAACATCATCTAATTGGCTGGAATCGTGAAAGCCTCATCCACTTGGCCTAGAACTACTTTTAATGAATGATAAACCCTAAAGGATCAAAAGTGGCTTCCAACTTCTCAACCGACATAGCTTGACACTTAAACCCCCATGGAAACTTGGAGAACATCTAATGCGCTTTCAAACATCATCTAAGTGGCTGGAATCGTGAAAGCATCATCCACGTGGCCTAAAAGTACTTTTAATCCATGGTAAACCCAAAAGGATCAAAAGTGGCTTCCAACTTCTCAACCGATATAGCTTAACACTTAAACCCCCATGGAAACTTGGAGAATATCTAATGTCCTTTCAAACACTTTCAAACATCATCTGACTGGCTGGAATCGTGAAAGCATCATCCACGTGGCCTAGAAGTCGTTTTTATCCATGGTAAACCCAAAAGGATCAAAAGTTGCTTCCAACTTCTGAAATGAGATAGCTTGACACTTCAACCCCATGGAAATTTGAAGAACATTTAGTGTCCTTTCAAACATCATCTGACTGGCTGGAATCGTGAAAGCATTATCCACGTGGCCTAGAAGTTCTTCTAATGCATGAAAAACCATAAAGGATCAAATGTGGCTTCCAACTTCTCAACTGATATAGCTTGAAACCTAATCCCCCATGGAAACTTGGAGAACATCTATTGCCCTTTCAAACATCATTTGAGTGGCTGGAATCGTGAAAGCATCATCCACGTGGCCTAAAAGTACTTTTAATCCATGGTAAACCCAAAAGGATCAAAACTGGCTTCCAACTTCTCAACCGATATAGCTTAACACTTAAACCCCCATGGAAACTTGGAGAACATCTAATGCGCTTTCAAACATCATCTAAGTGGCTGGAATCGTGAAAGCATAATCCACGTGGCCTAAAAGTACTTTTAATCCATGGTAAACCCAAAAGGATCAAAAGTGGCTTCCAACTTCTCAACCGATATAGCTTAACACTTAAACCCCCATGGAAACTTGGAGAATATCTAATGTCCTTTCACACACTTTCGAACATCATCTGACTGGCTGGAATCGTGAGAGCATCATACACGTGGCCTAGAAGTCGTTTTTATCCATGGTAAACCCAAAAGGATCAAAAGTTGCTTCCAACTTCTGAAATGAGATAGCTTGACACTTCAACCCCGATGGAAATTTGAAGAACATTTAGTGTCCTTTCAAACATCATCTGACTGGCTGGAATCGTGAAAGCATCATCCATATGGCCTAGAAGTACTTTTAATGCCCGATAAACCCAAAAGGATCAAAAGTGGCTTCCAACTTCTCAACCGATTTAGCTTGACACTTAAACCCCCATGGAAACTTGGAGAACATCTAATGCGCTTTCAAACATCATCTAAGTGGCTGGAATCGTGAAAGCATCATCCACTTGGCAAAAAAGTACTTTTAATCCATGGTAAACCCAAAAGGATCAAAAGTGGCTTCCAACTTCTGAACCGATATAGCTTGACACTTAAACCCCCCTGGAAACTTGGAGAACATCTAATGTCCTTCCAAACATCATCTGACTGGCTGGAATCGTGAAAGCATTATCCACGTGGCCTAGAAGTACTTTTAATGCATGATAAACCCAAAAGGATTAAAAGTCGCTTCCAACTTCTCAACCGATATAGCTTGACACTTAAACCCCCCTGGAAACTTGGAGAACATCTAACGTCTTTTCAAACATCTTCTGATTGGCTGGAATCGTGAAAGCCTCATCCACTTGGCCTAGAACTACTTTTAATGAATGATAAACCCTAAAGGATCAAAAGTGGCTTCCAACTTCTCAACCGACATAGCTTGACACTTAAACCCCCATGGAAACTTGGAGAACATCTAATGCGCTTTCAAACATCATCTAAGTGGCTGGAATCGTGAAAGCATCATCCACGTGGCCTAAAAGTAATTTTAATCCATGGTAAACCCAAAAGGATCAAAAGTGGCTTCCAACTTCTCAACCGATATAGCTTGACACTTAAACCCCCATGGAAACTTGGAGAACATCTAAAGTCCTTTCAAACATCATCTGACTGGCTGGAATTGTGAAAGCATCATCCACGTGGCCTAGAAGTACTTTTAATGCATGATAAACCCAAAAGGATCAAATGTGGCTTCCAACTTCTCAACTGATATAGCTTGAAACCTAATCCCCCATGGAAACTTGGAGAACATCTATTGCCCTTTAAAACATCATTTGAGTGGCTGGAATCGTGAAAGCATCATCCACGTGGCCTAGAAGTACTTTTAATGCATGATAAACCCAAAGGGAACAAAAGTCGCTTCCAACATCTCAACCGATATAGCTTGACACTTAAACCCCCATGGAAACTTCGAGCACATCTAATGTCCTTTCAAACATTATCTGACTGGCTGGAATCGTGAAAGCATTATCCACGTGGCCTGGAAGTACTTTTAATGCATGATAAACCCAAAAGGATCAAAAGTCGCTTCCAACTTCTCAACCGATATAGCTTGACACTTAAACCCCCTTGGAAACTTGGATAACATCTAATGTCCTTTCTAACATCATCTGACAGGCTGGAATCGTGAAAGCATCATCCAAAAGGCCTAGAAGTACTTTTACTGCATGATAAACCCAAAAGGATCACAAGTGGCTTCCAACTTCAGAAATCTGATAGATTGACACTTAAACCCTCATGGAAACATGGAGAACATCTAACGTCCATCCAAACGTCATCTAACTGGCTGGAATCGTGAAAGCATTATGCACGTGGCCTAGAAGTACTTTTAATGCATGATAAACCCAAAAGGATCAAAAGTGGCTTCCAACTTCTCAACGGATATAGCTTGAAACTTAATCCCCCATGGGAACTTGGAGCACATCTAATGCGCTTTCAAACATCATCTAAGTGGCTGGAATCGTGAAAGCATCATCCACGTGGCCTAAAAGTACTTTTAATGCATGATAAACCCAAAAGGATGAAAAGTGGCTTCCAAATTCTCAACCGATATAGCTTAACACTTAAACCCCCATGGAAACATGGCGAATATCTAATGTCCTTTCAAACACTTTCAAACATCATCTGACTGGCTGGAATCGTGAAAGCATTATCCCCGTGGCCTAGAAGAACTTTTAATGTATGATAAACCCAAAAGGATTAAAAGCCGCTTCCAACTTCTCAATTGATATAGCTTGACAGTTAAACCCCTCTGGAAACTTGGAGAACATCTAACGTCTTTTCAAACATCATTTGATTGGCTGGAATCATGAAAGCCTCATCCACTTGGCCTAGAACTACTTTTAATGAATGATAAACCCTAAAGGATCAAAAGTGGCTTCCAACTTCTCAACTGACATAGCTTGACACTTAAACCCCGTGGAAACTTGGAGAACATCTAATGCGCTTTCAAACATCATCTAAGTGGCTGGAATCGTGAAAGCATCATCCACGTGGCGTAAAAGTACTTTTAATCCATGGTAAACCCAAAAGGATCAAAAGTGGCTTCCAACTTCTCAACCGATGTAGCTTAACACTTAAACCCCCATGGAAACTTGGAGAACTTCTAAAGTCCTTTCAAACATCATCTGGCTGGCTGGAATCGTGAAAGCATCATCCACGTGGCCTAGAAGTCGTTTTTATCCATGGTAAACCCAAAAGGATCAAAAGTTGCTTCCAACTTCTGAAATGAGATAGCTTGACACTTCAACCCCATGGAAATTTGAAGAACATTTAGTGTCCTTTCAAACATCATCTGACTGGCTTTAATCGTGAAAGCATCGTCCACGTGGCCTAGAAGTCGTTTTAATACATGGTAAACCCAAAATGATCAAAAGTTGCTTCCAACTTCTGAACCGATATAGCTTGACACTTAAACCCCCCTGGAAACTTGGAGAACATCTAATGTCCTTCCAAACATCATCTGACTGGCTGGAATCGTGAAAGCATTATCCACGTGGCCTAGAAGTACTTTTAATGCATGATAAACCTTAATGGATCAAAAGTGGCATCCAACTTCTCAACCGATATAGCTTGACACTTAAACCCCCATGGAAACTTGGAGAACATCTAATGCGCTTTCAACCATCATCTAAGAGGCTGGAATCGTGAAAGCATCATCCACGTGGCCTAAAAGTACTTTTAATCCATGGTAAACCCAAAAGGATCAAAAGTGGCTTCCAACTTCTCAACCGATATAGCTTGACACTTAATCCCCCATGGAAACTTGGAGAACTTCTAAAGTCCTTTCAAACATCATCTGGCTGGCTGGAATCGTGAAAGCATTATCCACGTGGCCTGGAAGTACTTTTAATGCATGATAAACCCAAAAGGATCAAAAGTCGCATCCAACTTCTGAACCGATATAGCTTGACACTTAAACCCCCCTGGAAACTTGGAGAACATCTAATGTCCTTCCAAATGTAACATCCCTAAATTTCCTATGTTATGATTTAGCTAAATTCTTTGAATGGATTATATGTTCTGTTACAGAAATGTTAATAGTTTAAGTTAGAATGATTGATTTGAGATTCTGGCTATACCGGTGAACTCGGTAGAACCTAAGGAAGAAATAGGCGAAGTCTAAACTCTTAGATTTACTCTGGCTAAGTTAGGACCTACTGGTAAGTTTAATTTTCTTCAGGACCTATTGGGAATTTTTAGGAATCACGAGGGTATTTTAGTCTTTTCACACCCTCAGTGGCAATTTGGTATTTTATCATTTGAGTGAAGGGCAAAATGGACAATTCACACCCCTCCCTCTTGCTTAAGTGAACCGGCCCTAGGGGGGGAGAGACCATTTGGTCATCTTCTCCAAATTGCTAAGTTCTCCATAGCCAAAGCTTGCTCCAAGTTCAAGGTTCCAAAGTAAGTGTTTTTATACACCTTTTGGCTTAAGTTCTTTGGTAGTTATTGATCACTATGATCTCTTCTTCAATCCTATGGTATTAGTTTCTTGAGAAACTCATTTTCATCCCTAAGAATCAAGAACACCCATGTCTAAAAGTTGGTTGTTTTGCTTGAGTGTTTTGAAGGAAGTTGAAGGGAAGGTTGTCTTGACTATCAATACCATCTTGGAATCAAGTTAGGAACACTTCAAGGTGAGTGTGGATTTACTTGTGCTATTGTATGATGTTCTTAGAGTGAAAGTGTATGATGTAGGATTAAGCTTGAATCTAGGGCTTTCACCTATGCTTGAGGTTGGATGTGTTTTTGTTACATGTTTTCAAGGATTAGGGTTTAGGAAAAATGAGTGGAATGATTGGTATACTTGATGGATTTGAGGACATGATCCCATAGAGAAATTAGGGTTTTGATTTGAAGTTGGGCGTGGCACTATTCCTGCCCAGAAGACCAACCACGGGCGTGGTCCCCACCACGGCCCGGCCGTGGTCCTCTCTGGATAGGAAATGTTGATGTCTCGTGCCCAACCACGGCCGTGGTCCCCACCACGGGCTGGCCGTGGTTGGCTCTGGAAAGAAAATGTTGTGTGCTGAAATCTGACCACGGGTGTGGTGGCCACCAGGGGCTGGCCGTGGTCCAGACCACGGGCGTGGTGCCAACCAGGGGCAGGCCGTGGTTGTCTCTGTTTCCAATTTGTTGAGTTTTGTTTTCTGAACCGTGGCCGTGGTTACCACCACGGGCTGGCCGTGGTTGACTCTGTTTGTGATATTGTGATGTTTATGCCTAGGGTCTTGATACCATATGCTAGGTTTAGGATGAAGAATGACTTAGCATTAGAATGAGATGTGTAGCTAAGTAAGAATGCTTGATAGAAGTGACTTAGCACTAATGTAACTAAGTAAGAATGCTTGATAGAGTTGAGTATGATGGTCATGTGTTGTATATGCTTGAATTGATTACATGTAATGCTATTATGATGATATTATGAATGAGCATGATATGAGTATGAGAACATTGCATTGCATAGCGAGATGGCCTAACCGGAAGGGGTTAGTGTACAAAACAGAGGGGTGCCTAGCTGATGAGCTAGATGGAAATGAAATAGCATACTTAATTGCATTGCATTGCGAGGTGACCTAACCGGAAAGGGTTAGTGTACAAAACAGAGGGGTGCCTAGCTTATTAGCTAGAAGGAAACGGAATTGGCATAATACATTCATATGCATATTGCGAGGGCCTAACCGAAAGGGGTTAGTGCACAACAAGAGGAGTGGAGAAAGAAAAAGTGTGAATAAAAGGTGTGAACATCATGTGCATTCATCCATTGCATTGGTTGGTAGGTGTTACTTGACATATTGTGAATTGTGTTATACTTGCTCTTTACTTACATTTATACTTTATCTGCAAGTTATTCATATTCACTGGGAAGTTGTTCTCACCACCTCTTTCTCAGATTCGCAGGAACACCCCGGACCCTCTACGGGTTAAGTACGGAGGATTCTGTTGGTTATTTTGGGATTTATATTTTTGGTGGAGTTAAGCTCTGTGATGTAACTATAACAGGATGTGTATTATTCTGATGTAGATGTTACAGGGAACTGAATACTACTTTTGATGTACACGGTTCTGTATATGTTTCGTGTGCTCAGTCAGGATAGTGTTTAGATTACACTTGTATAACGTTGCACACTCTGATAATGTATTGGTTGAGATCTGAGATCTCTTTTTGATATATGTGTATGTGTATATATATAATATATGTACTCTGGTTGGTTTGAAATGGTTGTTGGAAATCCGCTGCTTATGTTATATTTTGTGGTAATGTTCAAGAAACAAATGAAACGCTGCCGAATTTTCTATATTTATATATTCCACGTAAGGCTTATGGTTGGTAAATGACATAGTGAAAGCATTATCCACGTGGCCTGGAAGTACTTTTAATGCATGATAAACCCAAAAGGATCAAAAGTCGCTTCCAACTTCTGAACCGATATAGCTTGACACTTAAACCCCCCTGGAAACTTGGAGAACATCTAATGTCCTTCCAAACATCATCTGACTGGCTGGAATCGTAAAGCATTATCCACGTGGACTAGAAGTACTTTTAATGCATGATAAACCCAACAGGATTAAAAGTCGCTTCCAACTTCTGAACCGATATAGCTTGACACTTAAACCCCCCTGGAAACTTGGAGAACATCTAACGTCTTTTCAAACATCTTCTGATTGGCTGGAATCGTGAAAGCCTCATCCACTTGGCCTAGAACTACTTTTAATGAATGATAAACCCTAAAGGATCAAAAGTGGCTTCCAACTTCTCAACCGACATAGCTTGACACTTAAACCCCCATGGAAACTTGGAGAACATCTAATGCGCTTTCAAACATCATCTAAGTGGCTGGAATCGTGAAAGCATCATCCCCGTGGCCAAAAAGTAATTTTAATCCATGGTAAACCCAAAAGGATCAAAAGTGGCTTCCAACTTCTCAACCGATATAGCTTGACACTTAAACCCCCATGGAAACTTGGAGAACATCTAAAGTCCTTTCAAACATCATCTGACTGGCTGGAATTGTGAAAGCATCATCCACGTGGCCTAGAAGTACTTTTAATGCATGATAAACCCAAAAGGATCAAATGAGGCTTCCAACTTCTCAACTGATATAGCTTGAAACTTAATCCCCCATGGAAACTTGGAGAACATCTATTGCCCTTTCAAACATCATTTGAGTGGCTGGAATCGTGAAAGCATCATCCACGTGGCCTAGAAGTACTTTTAATGCATGATAAACCCAAAGGGATCAAAAGTTGCTTCCAACTTCTCAACCGATATAGCTTCACACTTAAACCCCCATGGAAACTTGGAGAACATCTAAAGTCCTTTCAAACATCATCTGACTGGCTGGAATTGTGAAAGCATCATCCACGTGGCCTAGAAGTACTTTTAATGCATGATAAACCCAAAAGGATCAAATGTGGCTTCCAACTTCTCAACTGATATAGCTTGAAACTTAATCCCCCATGGAAACTTGGAGAACATCTATTGCCCTTTCAAACATCATTTGAGTGGCTGGAATCGTGAAAGCATCATCCACGTGGCCTAGAAGTACTTTTAATGCATGATAAACCCAAAAGGATCAAAAGTCGCTTCCAACTTCTGAACCGATATTGCTTGACACTTAAACCCCCTTGGAAACTTAGATAACATCTAATGTCCTTTCTAACATCATTTGATTGGCTGGAATCGTGAAAGCATCATCCACAAGGCCTAGAAGTACTTTTACAGCATGATAAACCCAAAAGGATCACAAGTGGCTTCCAACTTCAGAAATCGGATAGCTTGACACTTAAACCCTCATGGAAACATGGACAACATCTAACGTCCATCCAAACGTCATCTAACTGGCTGGAATCGTGAAAGCATTATGCACGTGGCCTAGAAGTACTTTTACTGCATGATATACCCAAAAGGATCAAAAGTGGCTTCCAACTTCTCAACGGATATAGCTTGAAACTTAATCCCCCATGGAAACTTGGAGCACATCTAATGCGGTTTCAAACATCATCTAAGTGGCTGGAATCGTGAAAGCATCATCCTTGTGGCCTAAAAGTACTTTTAATTCATGATAAACCCAAAAGGATCTAAAGTGGCTTCCAACTTCTCAACCGAATTAGCTTGACACTTAAACCCCCATGGAAACATGGAGAACGTCTAACGACCATCCTTACATCATCTAACTGGCTGGACTCCTGAAAGCATTATGCACGTGGCCTAGAAGTACTTTTAATGCATGATAAACACAAAAGGATCAAAAGTGGCTTCCAACTTCTCAACTGATATAGCTTGAAACTTAATCCCCCATGGAAACTTCGAGAACATCTAATACACTTTCAAACATCATCTAAGTGGCTGGAATCGTGAAAGCATCATCCACGTGGCGTAAAAGTACTTTTAATCCGTGGTAAACCCAAAAGTATCAAAAGTTGCTTCCAACTTCTGAAATGAGATAGCTTGACACTTCAACCCCATGGAAATTTGAAGAACATTTAGTGTCCTTTCAAACATCATCTGACTGGCTTTAATCGTGAAAGCATCGTCCACGTGGCCTAGAAGTCGTTTTAATACATGGTAAACCCAAAATGATCAAAAGTTGCTTCCAACTTCTGAACCGATATAGCTTGACACTTAAACCCCCCTGGAAACTTGGAGAACATCTAATGTCCTTCCAAACATCATCTGACTGGCTGGAATCGTGAAAGCATTATCCACGTGGCCTAGAAGTACTTTTAATGCATGATAAACCCTAAAGGATCAAAAGTGGCTTCCAACTTCTCAACCGATATAGCTTGACACTTAAACCCCCATGGAAACTTGGAGAACATCTAATGTCATTTCAAACATCATCTGACTGGCTGGAATCGTGAAAGCATCATCCACGTGGCCTAGAAGTACTTTTAATGCATGATAAACCCAAAAGGATCAAAAGTCGCTTCCAACTTCTCAACCGATATAGCTTGACACTTAAACGCCCATGGAAACTTGGAGCACATCTAATGTCCTTTCAAACATCTTCTGACTGGCTGGAATCGTGAATGCATCATCCACGTGCCCTAGAAGTACTTTTAATGCATGATAAACCCAAAAGGGTCAAAGGTGGCTTCCCACTTCTCAACCGATATAGCTTGACAATGAAACTAGCTTAGAAAGTTGGAGAACATCTAATGTCCATAGAAACATCATCTGACTGGCTGGAATCGTGAAAGCATCATCCACGTGGCCTAGAAGTCGTTTTTATCCATGGTAAACCCAAAAGGATCAGAAGTGGCTTCGTACTTCTGAAATGAGATAGCTTGACACTTCGTCCTCCATGGAAAGTTGAAGAACATTTAGTGTCCTTTCAAACATAATCTGACTGGCTTCAATCGTGAAAGCATCATCCATGTGGCCTTGTAGTCGTTTTAATACCTGGTAAAACCAAAATGATCAAAAGTGGCTTCCAACTTCTCAACCGCTATAGCTTGACACTTAAACCACCATGGAAACTTGGAGCACATCTAATGTCCTTTCAAACATCATCTGACTGGCTGAAATCGTGAATGCATTATCCTCGTGGCCTAGAAGTACTTTTAATGCATGATAAAACCAAAAGGATCAAAAGCGGCTTCCAACTTCTCAACCGATATAGCTTAACAGTTAAACCCCCATGGAAACTTGGAGAATATCTAATGTCCTTTCAAACACTTTCAAACATCATCTGACTGGCTGGAATCGTGAAAGCATCATCCACGTGGCCTAGAAGTCGTTTTTATCCATCGTAAACCCAAACGGATCAAAAGTTGCATCCAACTTCTGAAATGAGATAGCTTGACACTTCAACCCCAAGGAAATTTTAAGAACATTTAGTGTCCTTTCAAACATCATCTGACTGGCTTTAATCGTGAAAGCATCGTCCACGTAGCCTAGAAGTCGTTTTAATACATGGTAAACCCAAAATGATCAAAAGTTGCTTCCAACTTCTGAACCGATATAGCTTGACACTTAAACCCCACTGGAAACTTAGAGAACATCTAATGTCCTTCCAAACATCATCTGACTGGCTGGAATCGTGAAAGCATTTTCCACGTGGCATAAAAGTACTTTTAATGCATGATAAACCCAAAAGGATTAAAAGTGGGTTCCAACTTCTCAACTGATATAGCTTGACACTTAAACCCCACTGGAAACTTAGAGAACATCTAATGTCCATCGAAACATCATCTGACTGGCTGGAATCGTGAAAGCATCATCCACGTGGCCTAGAAGTCGTTTTTATCCATGGTAAACCCAAAAGGATCAGAAGTGGCTTCGTACTTCTGAAATGAGATAGCTTGACACTTCGTCCTCCATGGAAAGTTGAAGAACATTTAGTGTCCTTTCAAACATCATCTGACTGGCTTCAATCGTGAAAGCATCATCCATGTGGCCTAGAAGTACTTTTAGTGCATGATAAACCCAAAAGGATCAAATGTGGCTTCCAACTTCTCAACTGATATAGCTTGAAACTTAATCCCCCATGGAAACTTGGAGAACATCTATTGCCCTTTCAAACATCATTTGAGTGGCTGGAATCGTGAAAGCATCATCCACGTGGCCTAGAAGTACTTTTAATGCATGATAAACCCAAAGGGAACAAAAGTCGCTTCCAACTCCTCAACCGATATAGCTTGACACTTAAACCCCCATGGAAACTTGGCGAACATCTAATGTCCTTTCAAATATCATCTGACTGGCTGGAATCGTGAAAGCATCATCCACCTGACCTAGAAGTACTTTTAATGCATGATAAGCCCAAAAGGATCAAATGCGGCTTCCAACTTCTCAACCGATGTACCTTAACACTTAAACCGCCATGGAAACTTGGCGAATATGTAATGTCCTTTCAAACATCATCTGACTGGCTGGAATCGTGAAAGCATTATCCACGTGGCCTAGAAGTACTTTTAATGCATGATAAACCCAAAAGTATCAAAAGGGGCCTCCAACTTCTCAACCGATGTAGCTTAACACTTAAGCCCCCATGGAAACTAAGAGAACATCTAATGTCCTTTCAAACATCATCTGATTGGCTGGAATCGTGAGTGCATCATCCACGTGGCCGAGAAGTACTTTTAATGTATGATAAACCCAAAAGGAACAAAAGTGGCTCCCAACTTCTCAAACGATATAGCTTGACACATGAACCCGCATGGAAACTTGGAGAACATCTAATGTCCTTTCAAACATCATCTGACTGGCTGGAATCATGAAATCATTATCCACGTGGCCTGGAAGTACTTTTAATGCATGATAAACCCAAAGGATCAAAAGTCGCTTCCAACTACTCAACCGATATAGCATGACACTTAAACCCCTATGGAAACTTGGTTAACATCTAATGCCCTTTCAAACTTCATTTGAGTGGCTGGAATCGTGAAAGCTTCATCCACGTGGCCTAGAAGTACTTTTAATGCTTGATAAACCCAAAAGGATCAAAAGTGGTTTCCAACTTCTGAAATGAGATAGCATGACACTTAAACCCCCATGGAAACTTGGAAAACATCTAATGTCCTTTCAAACATCATCTGACTGGCTTTAATCGTGACAGCATCGTCCACGTGGCCTAGAAGTCGTTTTAATACATGGTAAACCCAAAATGATCAAAAGTTGCTTCCAACTTCTGAACCGATATAGCTTGACACATAAACCCCCCTGGAAACTTGGAGAACATCTAATGTCCTGCCAAACATCATCTGACTGGCTGGAATCGTGAAAGCATCATCCACGTGGCCTAGAAGTCGTTTTTATCCATGGTAAACCCAAAAGGATCAAAAGTGGCTTCCAACTTCTGAAATGAGATAGCTTGACACTTCAACCCCATGGAAATTTGAAGAACATTTAGTGTCCTTTCAAACATGATCTGACTGGCTTGAATCGAGAAAGCATCGTTCGCGTGGCCTAGAAGTCGTTTTAATACATGGTAAACCCAAAATGATCAAAAGTTGCTTCCAACTTCTGAACCAATATAGGTTGACACTTAAACCCCCCTGGAAACTTGGAGAACATCTAATGTCCTTCCAAACATCATCTGACTGGCTGGAATCGTGAAAGCATTATCCACGTGGTCTAGAAGTACTTTTAATGCATGATAAAACCTAAAGGATCAAAAGTGGCTTCCAACTTCTCAACCGACATAGCTTGACACTTAAACCCCCATGGAAACTTGGAGAACATCTAATGTCATTTCAAACATCATCTGACTGGCTGGAATCGTGAAAGCATCATCCACGTGGCCTTGAAGTACTTTTAATGCATGACAAACCCAAAAGGATCAAAAGTCGCTTCCAACTTCTCAACCGATATAGCTTGACACTTAAACGCCCATGGAAACTTGGAGCACATCTAATGTCCTTTCAAACATCATCTGACTGGCTGGAATCGTGAATGCATCATCCACGTGCCCTAGAAGTACTTTTAATGCATGATAAACCCAAAAGGGTCAAAAGTGGCTTCCCACTTCTCAACCGATATAGCTTGACAATGAAACTAGCTTAGAAAGTTGGAGAACATCTAATGTCCATCGAAACATCATCTGACTGGCTGGAATCGTGAAAGCATCATCCACGTGGCCTAGAAGTCGTTTTTATCCATGGTAAACCCAAAAGGATCAGAAGTGGCTTCGTACTTCTGAAATGAGATAGCTTGACACTTCGTCCTCCATGGAAAGTTGAAGAACATTTAGTGTCCTTTCAAACATCATCTGACTGGCTTTAATCGAGAAAGCATCGTTCGCGTGGCCTAGAAGTCGTTTTAATACATGGTAAACCCAAAATGATCAAAAGTTGCTTCCAACTTCTGAACCAATATAGGTTGACACTTAAACCCCCTGGGAACTTGGAGAACATCTAATGTCATTCTAAACATCATCTGACTGGCTGGAATCGTGAATGCATTATCCACGTGGCCTAGAAGTACTTTTAATGCATGATAAACCCTAAAGGATCAAAAGTGGCTTCCAACTTCTCAACCGACATAGCTTGACACTTAAACCCCCTGGAAACTTGGAGAACATCTAATGCGCTTTCAACCATCATCTAAGTTGCTGGAATCGTGAAAGCATCATCCACGTGGCCTAAAAGTACTTTTAATCCATGGTAAACCCAAAAGGATCAAAAGTGGCTTCCAACTTCTCAACCGATATAGCTTGACACTTAAACCCCCATGGAAACTTGGAGAACATCTAAAGTCCTTTCAAACATCATCTGGCTGGCTGGAATCGTGAAAGCATTATCCACGTGGCCTGGAAGTACTTTTAATGCATGATAAACCCAAAAGGATCAAAAGTCGCATCCAACTTCTGAACCGATATAGCTTGACACTTAAACCCCCATGGAAACTTGGAATACATCTAATGTCCTTCCAAATGTAACATCCCTAAATTTCCTATGTTATGATTTAGCTAAATTCTTTGAATGGATTATATGTTCTGTTACAGGAATGGTAATAGTTTAAGTTAGAATGATTGATTTGAGATTCTGGCTATACCGGTGAACTCGGTAGAACCTAAGGAAGAAATAGGCGAAGTCTAAACTCTTAGATTTACTCTGGCTAAGTTAGGACCTACTGGTAAGTTTAATTTTCTTCAGGACCTATTGGGAATTTTTAGGAATCACGAGGGTATTTTAGTCTTTTCACACCCTCAGTGGCAATTTGGTATTTTATCATTTGAGTGAAGGGCAAAATGGACAATTCACACCCCCTCCCTCTTGCTTAAGTGAACCGGCCCTAGGGGGGGAGAGACCATTTGGTCATCTTCTCCAAATTGCTAAGTTCTCCATAGCCAAAGCTTGCTCCAAGTTCAAGGTTCCAAAGTAAGTGTTTTTATACACCTTTTGGCTTAAGTTCTTTGGTAGTTATTGATCACTATGATCTCTTCTTCAATCCTATGGTATTAGTTTCTTGAGAAACTCATTTTCATCCCTAAGAATCAAGAACACCCATGTCTAAAAGTTGGTTGTTTTGCTTGAGTGTTTTGAAGGAAGTTGAAGGGAAGGTTGTCTTGACTATCAATACCATCTTGGAATCAAGTTAGGAGCACTTCAAGGTGAGTGTGGATTTACTTGTGCTATTGTATGATGTTCTTAGAGTGAAAGTGTATGATGTAGGATTAAGCTTGAATCTAGGGCTTTCACCTATGCTTGAGGTTGGATGTGTTTTTGTTACATGTTTTCAAGGATTAGGGTTTAGGAAAAATGAGTGGAATGATTGGTATACTTGATGGATTTGAGGACATGATCCCATAGAGAAATTAGGGTTTTGATTTGAAGTTGGGCGTGGCACTATTCCTGCCCAGAAGACCAACCAGGGGCGTGGTGGTCCTCTCTGGATAGGAAATGTTGATGTCTCGTGCCCAACCACGGCCGTGGTCCCCACCACGGGCTGGCCGTGGTTGGCTCTGGAAAGAAAATGTTGTGTGCTGAAATCTGACCACGGGTGTGGTGGCCACCAGGGGCTGGCCGTGGTCCAGACCACGAGCGTGGTGCCAACCAGGGGCAGGCCGTGGTTGTCTCTGTTTCCAATTTGTTGAGTTTTGTTTTTACGAACCGTAGTAGTGGTTACCACCACGGGCTGGCCGTGGTTGACTCTGTTTGTGATATTGTGATGTTTATGCCTAGGGTCTTGATACCATATGCTAGGTTTAGGATGAAGAATGACTTAGCATTAGAATGAGATGTGTAGCTAAGTAAGAATGCTTGATAGAAGTGACTTAGCACTAATGTAACTAAGTAAGAATGCTTGATAGAGTTGAGTATGATGGTCATGTGTTGTATATGCTTGAATTGATTACATGTAATGCTATTATGATGATATTATGAATGAGCATGATATGAGTATGAGAACATTGCATTGCATAGCGAGATGGCCTAACCTTAGGAAGGGGTTAGTGTACAAAAGCAGGAGGGTGCCTAGGCGATGAGCTAGATGGAAATGAAATAGCATACTTAATTGCATTGCATTGCGAGGTGACCTAACCGGAAAGGGTTAGTGTACAAAACAGAGGGGTGCCTAGCTTATTAGCTAGAAGGAAACGGAATTGGCATAATACATTCATATGCATATTGCGAGGGCCTAACCGAAAGGGGTTAGTGCACAACAAGAGGAGTGGAGAAAGAAAAAGTGTGAATAAAAGGTGTGAACATCATGTGCATTCATCCATTGCATTGGTTGGTAGGTGTTACTTGACATATTGTGAATTGTGTTATACTTGCTCTTTACTTACATTTATACTTTATCTGCAAGTTATTCATATTCACTGGGAAGTTGTTCTCACCACCTCTTTCTCAGATTCGCAGGAACACCCCGGACCCTCTACGGGTTAAGTACGGAGGATTCTGTTGGTTATTTTGGGATTTATATTTTTGGTGGAGTTAAGCTCCGTGATGTAACTATAACAGGATGTGTATTATTCTGATGTAGATGTTACAGGGAACTGAATACTACTTTTGATGTACACGGTTCTGTATATGTTTAGTGTGCTCAGTCAGGATAGTGTTTAGATTACACTTGTATAACGTTGCACACTCTGATAATGTATTGGTTGAGATCTGAGATCTCTTTTTGATATATGTGTATGTGTATATATATAATATATGTACTCTGGTTGGTTTGAAATGGTTGTTGGAAATCCGCTGCTTATGTTATATTTTGTGGTAATGTTCAAGAAACAAATGAAACGCTGCCGAATTTTCTATATTTATATATTCCACGTAAGGCTTATGGTTGGTAAATGACATAGTGAAAGCATTATCCACGTGGCCTGGAAGTACTTTTAATGCATTATAAACCCAAGAGGATCAAAAGTTGCTTCCAACTTCTTCCCCGATATAGCTTGAGACTTAAACCCCATGGAAACTTGGAGAACATCTAATGTCCTTCCAAACATCATCTGACTGGCTGGAATCGTAAAGCATTATCCACGTGGACTAGAAGTACTTTTAATGCATGATAAACCCAACAGGATTAAAAGTCGCTTCCAACTTCTGAACCGATATAGCTTGACACTTCAACCCCCCTGGAAACTTGGAGAACATCTAACGTCTTTTCAAACATCTTCTGATTGGCTGGAATCGTGAAAGCCTCATCCACTTGGCCTAGAAGTACTTTTAAAGCATGATAAACCCAAAGGGATCAAAAGTTGCTTCCAACTTCTCAACCGATATAGCTTGACACTTAATCCCCCATGGAAACTTCGAGCAGATCTTATGTCCTTTCAAACATTATCTGACCAGCTGGAATCGTGAAAGCATTATCCACGTGGCCAGCAAGTACTTTTAATGCATGATAAACCCAAAAGGATCAAAAGTCGCTTCCAACTTCTGAACCGATATTGCTTGACACTTAAACCCCCTTGTAAACTTAGATAACATCTAATGTCCTTTCTAACATCATTTGATTGGCTGGAATCGTGAAAGCATCATCCACAAGGCCTAGAAGTACTTTTACGGCATGATAAACCCAAAAGGATCACAAGTGGCTTCCAACTTCAGAAATCGGATAGCTTGACACTTAAACCCTCATGGAAACATGGACAACATCTAACGTCCATCCAAACGTCATCTAACTGGCTAAAATCGTGAAAGCATTATGCACGTGGCCTAGAAGTACTTTTACTGCATGATATACCCAAAAGGATCAAAAGTGGCTTCCAACTTCTCAACAGATATAGCTTGAAACTTAATCCCCCATGGAAACTTGGAGCACATCTAATGCGGTTTCAAACATCATCTAAGTGGCTGGAATCGTGAAAGCATCATCCTCGTGGCCTAAAAGTACTTTTAATGCATGATAAACCCAAAAGGATCAAAAGTGGCTTCCAACTTCTCAACCGATATAGCTTGACACTTAAACCCCCATGGAAACATGGAGAACGTCTAACGACCATCCAAACATCATCTAACTGGCTGGAATCGTGAAAGCATTATGCACGTGGCCTAGAAGTACTTTTAATGCATGATAAACCCAAAAGGATCAAAAGTGGCTTCCAACTTGTCAACTGATATAGCTTGAAACTTAATCCCCCATGGAAACTTCGAGAACATCTAATGCACTTTCAAACATCATCTAAGTGGCTGGAATCGTGAAAGCATCATCCACGTGGCCTAAAAGTACTTTTAATCCATGGTAAACCCAAAAGGATCAAAAGTGGCTTCCAACTTCTCAACCGATATAGCTTGACATTTAAACCCCCATGGAAACTTGGAGAACATCTAATGTCATTTCAAACATCATCTGACTGGCTGGAATCGTGAAAGCATCATCCACGTGGCCTAGAAGTACTTTTAATGCATGAGAAACCCAAAAGGATCAAAAGTGGCTTCCCACTTCTCAACCGATATAGCTTGACACTGAAACTAGCTTAGAAAGTTGGAGAACATCTAATGTCCATCGAAACATCATCTGACTGGCTGGAATCGTGAAAGCATCATCCACGTGGCCTAGAAGTCGTTTTTATCCATGGTAAACCCAAAAGGATCAGAAGTGGCTTCGTACTTCTGAAATGAGATAGCTTGACACTTCGTCCTCCATGGAAAGTTGAAGAACATTTAGTGTCCTTTCAAACATCATCAGACTGGCTTCAATCGTGAAAGCATCATCCATGTGGCCTAGAAGTCGTTTTAATACATGGTAAACCCAAAATGATCAAAAGTGGCTTCCAACTTCTCAACCGATATAGCTTGACACTTAAACCACCATGGAAACTTGGAGCACATCTAATGTCCTTTTAAACATCATCTGACTGGCTGAAATCGTGAATGTATTATCCATGTGGCCTAGAAGTCGTTTTAATCCGTGGTAAACCCAAAAGGATCAAAAGTTGCTTCCAACTTCTGAAATGAGATAGCTTGACACTTCAACCCCATGGAAATTTGAAGAACATTTAGTGTCCTTTCAAACATGATCTGACTGGCTTGAATCGAGAAAGCATCGTCCGGGTGGCCTAGAAGTCGTTTTAATACATGGTAAACCCAAAATGATCGAAAGTTGCTTCCAACTTCTGAACCAATATAGCTTGACACTTAAAACCCCCTGGGAACTTGGAGAACATCTAATGTCCTTCCAATCATCATCTGACTGGCTGGAATCGTGAAAGCATTTTCCACGTGGCATAAAAGTACTTTTAATGCATGATAAACCCAAAAGGATTAAAAGTGGGTTCCAACTTCTCAACTGATATAGCTTGAAACTTAATCACCGATGGAAACTTGGAGAACATCTATTGCCCTTTCAATTATCATTTGAGTGGCTGGAATCGTGAAAGCATCATCCACGTGGCTTAGAAGTACTTTTAATGCATGATAAACCCAAAGGGAACAAAATTCGCTTCCAACTTCTCAACCGATATAGCTTGACACTTAAACCCCCATGGAAACTTCGAGCACATCTAATGTCCTTTCAAACATTATCTGACTGGCTGGAATCGTCAAAACCATTATCCACGTGGCCTGGAAGTACTTTTAATGCATGATAAACCCAAAAGGATCAAAAGTCGCATCCAACTTCACAACCGACATAGCTTGACACTTAAAACCCCCTGGAAACATGGGGAACATCTAACATCTTTTCAAACATCATCTGATTGGCTGAAATCGTGAAAGCCTCATCCACTTGGCCTAGAACTACTTTTAATGAATGATAAACCCTAAAGGATCAAAAGTGGCTTCCATCCTCTCAACCGATATAGCTTGACACTTAAACCCCCATGGAAACTTGGAGAACATCTAAAGTCCTTTCGAACATCATCTGACTGGCTAGAATCGTGAAAGGATCATCCACGGGGCCAAGAAGTACTTTTAATGCATGATAAACCCAAAAGGATAAATTGTGGCTTCCAACTTCTCAACTGAGATAGCTTGAAACTTAATCCCCCATGGAAACTTGGAGAACATCTATTGCCCTTTCAATCATCATTTGAGTGGCTGGAATCGTGAAAGCATCATCCACGTGGCTTAGAAGTACTTTTAATGCCTGATAAACCCAAAGGGAACAACAGTCGCTTCCAACTTCTCAACCGATATAGCTTGACACTTAAACCCCCATGGAAACTTCGAGCACATCTAATGTCCTTTCAATCATTATCTGACTGGCTGGAATCGTGAAAGCATCATCCACGTGGCCTAGAAGTACTTTTAGTGCATGATAAACCCAAAAGGTCAAATGTGGCATCCAACTTCTCAACCGATATAGCTTGACACTTAAACCCCCCTGGAAACTTGGAGAACATCTAACGTCTTTTCAAACAACATTTGATTGGCTGGATTCGTGAAAGCCTCATCCACTTGGCCTAGAACTACTATTAAGGAATGATAAACCTAAAAGGTTCAAAAGTGGCTTCCAACTTCTCAACCGACATAGCTTGACACTTAAACCCACATGGAAACTTGGAGAATATCTAATGCGCTTTCAAACATCATCTAAGTGGCTGGAATCGTGAAAGCATCATCCACGTGGCCTAAAAGTACTTTTAACCCATGGTAAACCCAAATGGATCAAAAGTGGCTTCCAACTTCTCAACCGATATAGCTTGACACATAAACCCCCATGGAAACGTGGAGAACATCTAAAGTCCTTTCAAACATCATCTGACTGGCTGCAATCGTGAAAGCATCATCCACGTGGCCTAGAAGTACTTTTAATGCATGATAAACCCAAAAGGATCAAATGTGGCTTCCAACTTCTCAACTGATATAGCTTGAAACTTAATCCCCCATGGAAACTTGGAGAACATCTATTGCCCTTTCAAACATCATTTGAGTGGCTGGAATCGTGAAAGCATCATCCACGTGGCCTAGAAGTACTTTTAATGCATGATAAACCCAAAGGGAACAAAAGTCGCTTCCAACTTCTCAACCGATATAGCTTGACACATAAACCCCCATGGAAACTTGGCGAACATCTAATGTCCTTTCAAATATCATCTGACTGGCTGGAATCGTGAAAGCATCATCCACCTGACCTAGAAGTACTTTTAATGCATGATAAGCCCAAAAGGATCAAATGCGGCTTCCAACTTCTCAACCGATGTACCTTAACACTTAAACCGCCATGGAAACTTGGCGAACATGTAATGTCCTTTCAAACATCATCTGACTGGCTGGAATCGTGAAAGCATTATCCACGTGGCCTAGAAGTACTTTTAATGCATGATAAACCCAAAAGTATCAAAAGGGGCCTCCAACTTCTCAACCGATGTAGCTTAACACTTAAGCCTCCATGGAAACTAAGAGAACATCTAATGTCCTTTCAAACATCATCTGATTGGCAGGAATCGTGAGTGCATCATCCACGTGGCCGAGAAGTACTTTTAATGTATGATAAACCCAAAAGGATCAAAAGTGGCTCCCAACTTCTCAAACGATATAGCTTGACACATGAACCCGCATGGAAACTTGGAGAACATCTATTGTCCTTTCAAACATCATCTGACTGGCTGGAATCATGAAATCATTATCCACGTGGCCTGGAAGTACTTTTAATGCATGATAAACCCAAAGGATCAAAAGTCGCTTCCAACTACTCAACTGATATAGCATGACACTTAAACCCCTATGGAAACTTGGAAAACATCTAATGCCCTTTCAAACATCATTTGAGTGGCTGGAATCGTGAAAGCTTCATCCACGTGGCCTAGAAGTACTTTTAATGCTTGATAAACCCAAAAGGATCAAAAGTGGTTTCCAACTTCTGAAATGAGATAGCATGACACTTAAACCCCCATGGAAACTTGGAGAACATCTAATGTCCTTTCAAACATCATCTGACTGGCTGGAATCGTGAAAGCATCATCCACTTGACCTAGAAGTACTTTTAATGCATGAGAAACCCAAAAGGATCAAAAGTCGCATCCAACTTCTCAACCAACATAGCTTGAGACTTAAACCCCCATGGAAACTAAGAGAACATCTAATGTCCTTTCAAACATCATCTGATTGGCTGGAATCGTGAATGCATCATCCACGTGGCCGAGAAGTACTTTTAATGTATGATAAACCCTAAAGGATCAAAAGTGGCTCCCAACTTCTCAACTGATATAGCTTGACACATAAACCCGCATGGAAATTTGGAGAACATCTAATGTCCTTTCAAACATCATCTGACTGGCTGGAATCGTGAAAGCATCATCCACCTGATCTAGAAGTACTTTTAATGCGTGATAAATCCAAAAGGATCAAATGCGGCTTCCAACTTCTCAACCGATGAACCTTAACACTTAAACCCCCATGGAAACTTGGCGAACATCTAAAGTCCTTTCAAACATCATCTGACTGGCTGGAATCGTGAAAGCATTATCCACGTGGCCTAGAAATACTTTTAATGCATGATAAACCCAAAAGTATCAAAAGGGGCATCCAACTTCTCAACCGATGTAGCTTAACACTTAAACCCCCATGGAAACTTGGCGAACATCTAATGTCCTTCCAAACATCATCTGACTAGATGGAATCGTGAAAGCATCATCCACGTGGCCTAGAAGTACTTTTAATGCATGATAAACCTAAAACGATCAAAAGTGGCTTCCAACTTCTCAACTGATATAGCTTGAAACTTAATCACCGATGGAAACTTGGAGAACATCTAATGCCCTTTCAAACATCATTTGAGTGGCTGGAACCGTGAAAGCTTCATCCACGTGGCCGAGAAGTACTTTTAATGTAAGATAAACCCTAAAGGATCAAAAGTGGCTCCCAACTTCTCAACCGATATAGCTTGACACATAAACCTGCATGGAAATTTGGAGAACATCTAACGTCCTTTCAAACATCATCTGACTGGCTGGAATTGTGAAAGCATCATCCACCCGATCTAGAAGTACTTTTAATGCGTGATAAATCCAAAAGGATCAAATGCGACTTCCAACTTCTCAACCGATGAACCTTAACACTTAAACCCCCATGGAAACTTGGCGAACATCTAAAGTCCTTTCAAACATTATCTGACTGGCTGGAATCGTGAAAGCATTATCCACTTGGCCTAGAAATACTTTTAATGCATGATAAACCCAAAAGTATCAAAAGGGGCATCCAACTTGTCAACCATTGTAGCTTAACACTTAAACCCCCATGGAAACTTGGCGAACATCTAATGTCCTTCCAAACATCATCTGACTGGATGGAATCGTGAAAGCATCATCCTCGTGGCCTAGAAGTACTTTTAATGCATGATAAACCTAAAACGATCAAAAGTGGCTACCAACTTCTCAACTGATATAGCTTGAAACTTAATCACCGATGGAAACATGGAGAACATCTAATGCCCTTTCAAACATCATTTGAGTGGCTGGAATCGTGAAAGCTTCATCCACGTGGCCTATAAGTACTTTTAATGCATGATAAACCCAAAAGGATCAAAAGTGGTTTCCAACTTCTGAAATGAGATAGCATGACACTTAAACCCCCATGGAAACTTGGCGAACATCTAATGTCCTTTCAAACATCATCTAACTGGCTGGAATCGTGAAAGCATTATCCACGTGGCCTAGAAGTACTTTTAATGCATGATAAACCCAAAGGGAACAAAAGTCGCTTCCAACTTCTCAACCGATATAGCTTGACACTTAAACCCCCATGGAAACTTCGAGCACATCTAATGTCCTTTCAAACATTATCTGACTGGCTGGAATCATGAAAGCATGATCCACGCGGCCTAGAAGTACTTTTAATGCATGATAAACCCAAAAGGATCAAAAGTCGCTTCCAACTTCTCAACCGATATAGCTTGACACTTAAACCCCTATGGAAACTTGGAAAACATCTAATGCCCTTTCAAACATCATTTGAGTGGCTGGAAACGTGAAAGCTTCATGCACGTGGCCTAGAAGTACTTTTAATGCATGATAAACCCAAAAGGATGAAAAGTTGTTTCCAACTTCTGTAATGAGATTGCATGACACTTAAACCACCATGGAATCTTGGAGAACCTCTAATGTCCTTTCAAACATCATCTGACTGGCTGGAATCATGAAAGCATCATCCACCTGACCTAGACGTACTTTTAATGCATGAGAAACCCAAAAGGATCAAAAGTCGCATCCAACTTCTCAACCGACATAGCTTGAAACTTAAACCCCCATGGAAACTAAGAGTACATCTAATGTCCTTTCAAACATCATCTGATTGGCTGGAATCGTGAGTGCATCATCCACGTGGCCGAGAAGTACTTTTAATGTATGATAAACCCTAAAGGATCAAAAGTGGCTCCCAACTTCTCAAACAATATAGCTTGACACAAGAACCCGCATGGAAACTTGGATTACATCTAATGTCCTTTCAATCATCATCTGACTGGCTGGAATCGTGAAAGCATTATCCACGTGGCCTAGAAGTACTTTTAATGCATGATAAACCCAAAAGTATCAAAAGTCGCATCCAACTTCTCAACTGATATAGCTTGAAACTTAATCACCGATGGAAACTTGGAGAACATTTAATGCCCTTTCAAACATCATTTGAGTGGCTGGAATCGTGAAAGCTTCATCCACGTGGCCTAGAAGTACTTTTAATACATGATAAACCCAAAAGGATCAAAAGTGGTTTCCAACTTCTGAAATGAGATAGCATGACACTTCAACCCCCATGGAAACTTGGCGAACATCTAATGTCCTGTCAAACATCATCTGACTGGCTGGAATCGTGAAAGCATCATCCACGTAGCCTAGAAGTACTTTTAATGCATGATAAACCTAAAACGATCAAAAGTGGCTTCCAACTTCTCAACTGATATAGCTTGAAACTTAATGACCGATGGAAACTTGGAGAACATCTAATGCCCTTTCAAACATCATCTGATTGGCTGGAATTGTGAATGCATCATCCACGTGGCCGAGAAGTACTTTTAATGCATGAGAAACCCAAAAGGATCAAAAGTCACATCCAACTTCTCAACCGACATAGCTTGATACTTAAACCCCCATGGAAACGAAGAGAACATCTAATGTCCTTTCAAACATCATCTGATTGGCTGGAATCGTGAGTGCATCATCCACGTGGCCGAGAAGTACTTTTAATGTATGATAAACCATAAAGGATCAAAAGTGGCTCCCAACTTCTCAAACGATATAGCTTGACACATGAACCCGCATGGAAACTTGGAGAACATCTAATGTCCTTTCAAACATCATCTGACTGGCTGGAATCGTGATATCATTATCCACGTGGGCTAGAAGTACTTTTAATGCATGATAAACCCAAAAGGATGAAAAGTTGTTTCCAACTTCTGAAATGAGATAGCATGACACTTAAACCCCCATGGAAACTTGGAGAACCTCTAATGTCCTTTCAAACATCATCTGACTGGCTGGAATCGTGAAAGCATCATCCACCTGACCTAGAAGTACTTTTAATGCATGAAAAACCCAAAGGGATCAAAAGTCGCATCCAACTTCTCAACCGAGATAGCTTGAAACTTAAGCCCCCATGGAAACTAAGAGAACATCTAATGTCCTTTCAAACATCATCTGATTGGCTGGAATCGTGAGTGCATCATCCACGTCGCCGAGAAGTACTTTTAATGTATGATAAACCCTAAAGGATCAAAAGTGGCTCCCAACTTCTCAAACGATATAGCTTGACACATGAACCCGCATGGAAACTTGGAGTACATCTAATGTCCTTTCAAACATCATCTGACTGGCTGGAATCGTGAAAGCATTATCCACGTGGCCTAGAAGTACTTTTAATGCATGATAAACCCAAAAGTATCAAAAGTTGCATCCAACTTCTCAACTGATATAGCTTGAAACTTAATCACCGATGGAAACTTGGAGAACATCTAATGCCCTTTCAAACATCATTTGAGTGGCTGGAATCGTGAAAGCATCATCCACGTGGCCTAGAAGTACTTTTAATGCATGATAAACCCAAAAGGATCAAAAGTGGTTTCCAACTTCTGAAATGAGATAGCATGACACTTAAACCCCCATGGAAACTTGGCGAACATCTAATGTCCTGTCAAACATCATCTGACTGGCTGGAATCGTGAAAGCATCATCCACGTAGCCTAGAAGTACTTTTAATGCATGATAAACCTAAAACGATCAAAAGTGGCTTCCAACTTCTCAACTGATATAGCTTGAAACTTAATGACCGATGGAAACTTGGAGAACATCTAATGCCCTTTCAAACATCATCTGATTGGCTGGAATCGTGAATGCATCATCCACGTGGCCGAGAAGTACTTTTAATGCATGAGAAACCCAAAAGGATCAAAAGTCGCATCCAACTTCTCAACCGACATAGCTTGAAACTTAAGCCCCCATGGAAACTAAGAGAACATCTAATGTCCTTTCAAACATCATCTGATTGGCTGGAATCGTGAGTGCATCATCCACGTGGCCGAGAAGTAGTTTTAATGTATGATAAACCCAAAAGGATCAAAAGTGGCTCCCAACTTCTCAAACGATATAGCTTGACACATGAACCCGCATGGAAACTTGGAGAACATCTAATGTCCTTTCAAACATCATCTGACTGGCTGGAATCATGAAATCATTATCCACGTGGCCTAGAAGTACTTTTAATGCATGATAAACGCAAAAGTATCAAAAGTCGCATCCAACTTCTCAACTGATATAGCTTGAAACTTAATCACTGATAGAAACTTGGAAAACATCTAATTCCCTTTCAAACATCATTTGAGTGGCTGGAATTGTGAAAGCCTCATCCACGGGGCCTAGAAGTACTTTTAATGCATGATAAACCCAAAAGGATCAAAAGTGGTTTCCAACTTCTGAAATGAGATAGCATGACACTTAAACCCCCATGGAAACTTGGCGAACATCTAATGTCCTTTCAAACATCATCTGATAGGCTGGAATTGTGAAAGCATCATCCACGTGGCCTAGAAGTACTTTTAATGCATGATAAACCCAAAAGGATCAAAAGTGGCTTCGAACTTCTCAACTGATATAGCTTGAACTTAATCACCGATGGAAACTTGGAGAACATCTAATGCCCTTTCAAGCATCATTTGAGTGGCTGGAATCGTGAAAGCTTCATCCACGTGGCCTAGAAGTACTTTTAATGCATGATAAACCCAAAAGGATCAAAAGTGGTTTCCAACTTCTGAAATGAGATAGCTTGAAACTCAAACCCCCATGGAAACTAAGAGAACATCTAATGTCCTTTCAAACATCATCTGATTGGCTGGAATCGTGAATGCATCATCCACGTGGCCGAGAAGTACTTTTAATGCATGAGAAACCCAAAAGGATCAAAAGTCGCATCCAACTTCTCAACCGACATAGCTTGAAACTTAAGCCCCCATGGAAACTAAGAGAACATCTAATGTCCTTTCAAACATCATCTGATTGGCTGGAATCGTGAGTGCATCATCCACGTGGCCGAAAAGTACTTTTAATGTATGATAAACCCTAAAGGATCAAAAGTGGTTTCCAACTTCTGAAATGAGATAGCTTGAAACTTAAACCCCCATGGAAACTAAGAGAACATCTAATGTCCTTTAAAACATCATCTGATTGGCTGGAATCGTGAATGCATCATCCACGTGGCCGAAAAGTACTTTTAATGTATGATAAACCCTAAAGGATCAAAAGTGGCTCCCAACTTCTCAACCGATATAGCTTGACACATAAACCCGCATGGAAACTTGGAGAACATCTAATGTCCTTTCAAACATCATCTGACTGGCTGGAATCGTGAAAACATCATCCACCTGACCTAGAAGTACTTTTAATGCATGATACAAAAGGATCAAATTCGGCTTCCAACTTCTAAACCGATGTACCTTAACACTTAAACTGCCATGGAAACTTGGCGAACATCTAATGTCCTTTCAAACATCATCTGACTGGCTGGAATCGTGAAAGCATTATCCACGTGGCCTAGAAGTACTTTTAATGCATGATAAACCCAAAAGTATCAAAAGGGGCATCCAACTTCTCAACCGATGTAGCTTAACACTTAAACCCCCATGGAAACTTCGCGAACATCTAATGTCCTTTCAAATATCATCTGACTGGCTGGAATCGTGAAAGCATCATCCACCTAACCTAGAAGTACTTTTAATGCATGATAAGCCCAAAAGGATCAAATGCGGCTTCCAACTTCTCAACCGATGTACCTAAACACTTAAACCGCCATGGAAACTTGGCGAACATGTAATGCCCTTTCAAACATCATCTGACTGGCTGGAATCGTGAAAGCATTATCCACGTGGCCTAGAAGTACTTTTAATGCATGATAAACCCAAAAGGATCAAAAGTGGTTTCCAACTTCTGAAATGACATAGCATGACACTTAAACCCCCATGGAAACTTGGCGAACATCTAATGTCCTTTCAAACATCATCTGATAGGCTGGAATCGTGAAAGCATCATCCACGTGGCCTAGAAGTACTTTTAATGCATGATAAACCCAAAAGGATCAAAAGTGGCTTCCAACTTCTCAACTGATATAGCTTGAAACTTAATCACCGATGGAAACTTGGAGAACATCTAATGCCCTTTCAAGCATCATTTGAGTGGCTGGAATCGTGAAAGCTTCATCCACGTGGCCTAGAAGTACTTTTAATGCATGATAAACCCAAAAGGATCAAAAGTGGTTTCCAACTTCTGAAATGAGATAGCTTGAAACTTAAACCCCCATGGAAACTAAGAGAACATCTAATGTCCTTTCAAACATCATCTGATTGGCTGGAATCGTGAATGCATCATCCACGTGGCCGAAAAGTACTTTTAATGTATGATAAACCCTAAAGGATCAAAAGTGGCTCCCAACTTCTCAACCGATATAGCTTGACACATAAACCCGCATGGAAACTTGGAGAACATCTAATGTCCTTTCAAACATCATCTGACTGGCTGGAATCGTGAAAGCATCATCCACCTGACCTAGAAGTACTTTTAATGCATGATAAGCCCAAAAGGATCAAATTCGGCTTCCAACTTCTCAACCGATGTACCTTAACACTTAAACCGCCATGGAAACTTGGCGAACATGTAATGTCCTTTCAAACATCATCTGACTGGCTGGAATCGTGAAAGTATTATCCACGTGGCCTAGAAGTTCTTTTAATGCATGATAAACCCAAAAGTATCAAAAGGGGCCTCCAACTTCTCAACCGATGTAGCTTAACACTTAAACCCCCAGGGAAACTTGGCGAACATCTAATGTCCTTTCAAACATCATCTGACTGGCTGGAATCGTGAAAGCATCATCCACGTGGCCTAGAAGTACTTTTAATGCATGATAAACTCAAAAGGATCAAAAGTGGCTTCCAACTTCTCAACTGATATAGCTTGAAACTTACTCACCGATGGAAACTTGGAGAACATCTAATCCCCTTTCAAACATCATTTGAGTGGCTGGAATCGTGAAAGCTTCATCCACGTGGCCTAGAAGTACTTTTCATGCATGGTAAACCCAAAAGGATTAAAAGTGGTTTCCAACTTCTGAAATGAGATAGCATGACACTTAAACACCCATGGAAACTTGGCGAACATCTAATGTCCTTTCAAACTTCATCTGACTGGCTGGAATCGTGAAAGCATCATCCACGTGGCCTAGAAGTACTTTTAATGCATGATAAACCCAAAAGGATCAAAAGTGGCTTCCAACTTCTCAACTGATATAGCTTGAAACTTAATCACTGATGGAAACTTGGAGAACATCTAATGCCCATTCAAACATCATTTGAGTGGCTGGAATCGTGAAAGTTTCATCCACGTGGCCTTGAAGTACTTTTAATGAATGATAAAACCAAAAGGATCAAAAGTGGTTTCCAACTTCTGAAATGAGATAGCATGACACTTAAACCCCCATGGAAACTTGGAGAACATCTAATGTCCTTTCAAACATCATCTGACTGGCTGGAATCGTGAATGCATCATCCACGTGGCCGAGAAGTACTTTTAATATATGATAAACCCTAAAGGATCAAAAGTGGCTTCCAACTTCTCAACCGATATAGCTTGACACTTAAACCCGCTTGGAAACCTGGAGAACATCTAATGTCCTTTCAATCATCATTTGACTGGCTGAATTGGTGAAAGCATCATCCACGTGGCCTAGTAGTCATTTTTATCCATGGTAAACCCAAACCGATCAAAAGTGGCTTCCAACTTCTGAAACGAGATAGCTTGACACTTCAACCCCCATGGAAATTTGAAGAACATTTAGTGTCCTATCAAACATCACCTGACTGGCTTGAATCGTGAGAGCATAATCCACGTGGCCTAGAAGTCATTTTAATACATTGTAAACCCAAAATGATCAAAAGTGGCTTCCAACATCTCAACCGATATAGTTTGACACATAAACCCCCATGGAAACTTGGAGAATATCTAATGCCCTTTCAAACATCATTTGAGTGGCTGGAATCGTGAAAGCTTCATCCACGTGGCCTAGAAGTACTTTTAATACATGATAAACCCAAAAGGATCACAAGTGGTTTCCAACCTCTGAAATGAGATAGCATGACACTTAAACCCCCATGGAAACTTGGGGAACATCTAATTTCCTTTCAAACATCATCTGACTGGCTGGAATCGCGGAAGCATCATCCACCTGACCTTGAAGTACTTTAATACATGATAAACCCAAGAGGATCAAAAGTTTCTTCCGACATCTCAACCGATGAACCTTAACACTTAAACCGCCATGGAAACTTGGCGAACATGTAATGTCCTTTCAAACATCATCTGACTGGCTGGAATCGTGAAAGCATTATCCACGTGGCCTAGAAGTACTTTTAATGCATGATAAACCCAAAAGTATCAAAAGGGGCCTCCAACTTCTCAACCAATGTAGCTTAACACTTAAACCCCCATGGAAACTTGGCGAACATCTAATGTCCTTTCAAACATCATCTGACTGGCTGGAATCGTGAAAGCATCATCCACGTGGCCTAGAAGTACTTTTAATGCATGATAAACCCAAAAGTATCAAAAGGGGCCTCCAACTTCTCAACCGATGTAGCTTAACACTTAAACCCCCATGGAAACTTGGCGAACATCTAATGTCCTTTCAAACATCATCTGACTGGCTGGAATCGTGAAAGCATCATCCACGTGGCCTAGAAGTACTTTTAATGCATGATAAACCCAAAAGGATCAAAAGTGGTTTCCAACTTCTCAACTGATATAGCTTGAAACTTACTCACCGATGGAAACTTGGAGAACATCTAATCCCCTTTCAAACATCATTTGAGTGGCTGGAATCGTGAAAGCTTCATCCACGTGGCCTAGAAGTACTTTTCATGCATGGTAAACCCAAAAGGATTAAAAGTGGTTTCCAACTTCTGAAATGAGATAGCATGACACTTAAACCCCCATGGAAACTTGGCGAACATCTAATGTCCTTTCAAACATCATCTGACTGGCTGGAATCGTGAAAGCATCATCCACGTGGCCTAGAAGTACTTTTAATGCATGATAAACCCAAAAGGATCAAAAGTGGCTTCCAACTTCTCAACTGATATAGCTTGAAACTTAATCACTGTTGGAAACTTGGAGAACATCTAATGCCCATTCAAACATCATTTGAGTGGCTGGAATCGTGAAAGCTTCATCCACGTGGCCTAGAAGTACTTTTAATGAATGATAAACCCAAAAGGATCAAAAGTGGTTTCCAACTTCTGAAATGAGATAGCATGACACTTAAGCCCCCATGGAAACTTGGAGAACATCTAATGTCCTTTCAAACATCATCTGACTGGCTGGAATCGTGAAAGCATCATCCACCTGACCTAGAAGTACTTTTAATGCATGATAAACCCAAAAGGATCAAAAGCGGCTTCCAACTTCTCAACCGACATAGCTTGACACTTAAACCCCCATGGAAACTAAGAGAACATCTAATGTCCTTTCAAACATCATCTGATTGGCTGGAATCGTGAATGCATCATCCACGTGGCCGAGAAGTACTTTTAATATATGATAAACCCTATAGGATCAAAAGTGGCTTCCAACTTCTCAACCGATATAGCTTGACACTTAAACCCGCTTGGAAACCTGGAGAACATCTAATGTCCTTTCAATCATCATTTGATCGGTGAATTGGTGAAAGCATCATCCACGTGGCCTAGTAGTCATTTTTATCCATGGTAAACCCAAAGGATCAAAAGTGGCATCCAACTTCTGAAATGAGATAGCTTGACACGTCAACACCCATGGAAATTTGAAGAACATTTAGTGTCCTTTCAAACATCATCTGACTGGCTTGAATCGTGAGAGCATAATCCACGTGGCCTAGAAGTCATTTTAATACATTGTAAACCCAAAATGATCAAAAGTGGCTTCCAACATCTCAACCGATATAATTTGACACTTAAACCACCATGGAAACTTGGAGAACATCTAATGTCCATCCAAACATCATCTGACTGGCTGGAATCGTGAAAGCATTATCCACGTGGCCTAGAAGTACTTTTAATGCATGATAAACCCAAAAGGATCAAAAGTGGCTTCCAACTTCTCAACTGATATAGTTTGAAACTTAATCACCGATGGAAACTTGGAGAATATCTAATGCCCTTTCAAACATCATTTGAGTGGCTGGAATCGTGAAAGCTTCATCCACGTGGCCTAGAAGTACTTTTAATACATGATAAACCCAAAAGGATCAAAAGTGGTTTCCAACCTCTGAAATGAGATAGCATGACACTTAAACCCCCATGGAAACTTGGGGAACATCTAATTTCCTTTCAAACATCATCTGACTGGCTGGAATCGCGGAAGCATCATCCACCTGACCTTGAAGTACTTTAATACATGATAAACCCAAGAGGATCAAAAGTTTCTTCCGACATCTCAACCGATATAGCTTGAGACTTAAACCCCCATGGAAACTAAGAGAACATCTAAAGTCCTTTCAAACATCATCTGACTGGCTGGAATCGTGAATGCATCATCCACGTGGCCGAGAAGTACTTTTAATGTATGATAAACCCTAAAGGATCAAAAGTGGCTTCCAACTTCTCAACCGATATAGCTTGACACTTAAACCCGCTTGGAAACCTGGAGAACATCTAATGTCCTTTCAAACATCATTTGACTGGCTGAAATGGTGAAAGCATCATCCACGTGGCCTAGTAGTCGTTTTTATCCATGGTAAACCCAAAAGGATCAAAAGTGGCTTCCAACTTCTGAAATGAGATAGCTTGACATTTCAACCCCCATGGAAATTTGAAGAACATTTAGTGTCCTTTCAAACATCACCTGACTGGCTTGAATCGTGAGAGCATAATCCACGTGGCCTAGAAGTCATTTTAATACATTGTAAACCCAAAATGATCAAAAGTGGCTTCCAACATCTCAACCGATATAGTTTGACACTTAAACCACCATGGAAACTTGGAGAACATCTAATGTCCATCCAAACATCATATGACTGGCTGGAATCGTGAAAGCATTATCCATGTGGCCTAGAAGTACTTTTAATGCATGATAAACCCAAAAGGATCAAAAGTGGCTTCCAACTTCTCAACTGATATAGCTTGAAACTTAATCACCGATGGAAACTTGGAGAACATCTAATGCCCTTTCAAACATCATTTGAGTGGCTGGAATCGTGAAAGCTTCATCCACGTGGCCTAGAAGTACTTTTAATGCATGATAAACCCAAAAGGATCAAAAGTGGTTTCCAACTTCTGAAATGAGATAGCATGACACTTAAACCCCCATGGAAACTTGGAGAACATCTAATGTCCTTTCAAACATCATCTGACTGGCTGGAATCGTGAAAGCATCATCCACCTGACCTAGAAGTACTTTTAATGCATGATAAACCCAAAAGGATCAAAAGCGGCTTCCAACTTCTCAACCGACATAGCTTGACACTTAAACCCCCATGGAAACTAAGAGAACATCTAATGTCCTTTCAAACATCATCTGATTGGCTGGAATCGTGAATGCATCATCCACGTGGCCGAGAAGTACTTTTAATATATGATAAACCCTAAAGGATCAAAAGTGGCTTCCAACTTCTCAACCGATATAGCTTGACACTTAAACCCGCTTGGAAACCTGGAGAACATCTAATGTCCTTTCAATCATCATTTGACTGGCTGAATTGGTGAAAGCATCATCCACGTGGCCTAGTAGTCATTTTTATCCATGGTAAACCCAAAACGATCAAAAGTGGCTTCCAACTTCTGAAATGAGATAGCTTGACACTTCAACCCCCATGGAAATTTGAAGAACATTTAGTGTCCTATCAAACATCACCTGACTGGCTTGAATCGTGAGAGCATAATCCACGTGGCCTAGAAGTCATTTTAATACATTGTAAACCCAAAATGATCAAAAGTGGCTTCCAACATCTCAACCGATATAATTTGACACTTAAACCACCATGGAAACTTGGAGAACATCTAATGTCCATCCAAACATCATCTGACTGGCTGGAATCGTGAAAGCATTATCCATGTGGCCTAGAAGTACTTTTAATGCATGATAAACCCAAAAGGATCAAAAGTGGCTTCCAACTTCTCAACTGATATAGTTTTAAACTTAATCACCGATGGAAACTTGGAGAATATCTAATGCCCTTTCAAACATCATTTGAGTGGCTGGAATCGTGAAAGCTTCATCCACGTGGCCTAGAAGTACTTTTAATACATGATAAACCCAAAAGGATCAAAAGTGGTTTCCAACCTCTGAAATGAGATAGCATGACACTTAAACCCCCATGGAAACTTGGGGAACATCTAATTTCCTTTCAAACATCATCTGACTGGCTGGAATCGCGGAAGCATCATCCACCTGACCTTGAAGTACTTTAATACATGATAAACCCAAGAGGATCAAAAGTTTCTTCCGACATCTCAACCGATATAGCTTGAGACTTAAACCCCCATGGAAACTAAGAGAACATCTAAAGTCCTTTCAAACATCATCTGACTGGGTGGAATTGTGAATGCATCATCCACGTGGCCGAGAAGTACTTTTAATGTATGATAAACCCTAAAGGATCAAAAGTGGCTTCCAACTTCTCAACTGATATAGCTTGAAACTTAATCACTGATGGAAACTTGGAGAACATCTAATGCCCATTCAAACATCATTTGAGTGGCTGGAATCGTGAAAGCTTCATCCACGTGGCCTAGAAGTACTTTTAATGAATGATAAACCCAAAAGGATCAAAAGTGGTTTCCAACTTCTGAAATGAGATAGCATGACACTTAAGCCCCCATGGAAACTTGGAGAACATCTAATGTCCTTTCAAACATCATCTGACTGGCTGGAATCGTGAAAGCATCATCCACCTGACTTAGAAGTACTTTTAATGCATGAGAAACCCAAAAGGATCAAAAGCGGCTTCCAACTTCTCAACCGACATAGCTTGACACTTAAACCCCCATGGAAACTAAGAGAACATCTAATGTCCTTTCAAACATCATCTGATTGGCTGGAATCGTGAATGCATCATCCACGTGGCCGAGAAGTACTTTTAATATATGATAAACCCTATAGGATCAAAAGTGGCTTCCAACTTCTCAACCGATATAGCTTGACACTTAAACCCGTTTGGAAACCTGGAGAACATCTAATGTCCTTTCAATCATCATTTGACTGGCTGAATTGGTGAAAGCATCATCCACGTGGCCTAGTAGTCATTTTTATCCATGGTAAACCCAAACCGATCAAAAGTGGCTTCCAACTTCTGAAATGAGATAGCTTGACACTTCAACGCCCATGGAAATTTGAAGAACATTTAGTGTCCTATCAAACATCACCTGACTGGCTTGAATCGTGAGAGCATAATCCACGTGGCCTAGAAGTCATTTTAATACATTGTAAACCCAAAATGATCAAAAGTGGCTTCCAACATCTCAACCGATATAATTTGACACTTAAACCACCATGGAAACTTGGAGAACATCTAATGTCCATCCAAACATCATCTGACTGGCTGGAATCGTGAAAGCATTATCCACGTGGCCTAGAAGTACTTTTAATGCATGATAAACCCAAAAGGATCAAAAGTGGCTTCCAACTTCTCAACTGATATAGTTTGAAACTTAATCACCGATGGAAACTTGGAGAACATCTAATGCCCTTTCAAACATCATTTGAGTGGCTGGAATCGTGAAAGCTTCATCCACGTGGCCCAGAAGTACTTTTAATACATGATAAATCCAATAGGATCAAAAGTGGTTTCCAACTTCTGAAATGAGATAGCATGACACTTAAACCCCGATGGAAACTTGGGGAACATCTAATTTCCTTTCAAACATCATCTGACTGGCTGGAATCGTGGAAGCATCATCCACCTGACCTTGAAGTACTTTAATACAAGATAAACCCAAGAGGATCAAAAGTTGCTTCCGACATCTCAACCGATATAGCATGAGACTTAAACCCCCATGGAAACTAAGAGAACATCTAAAGTCCTTTCAAACATCATCTGACTGGGTGGAATCGTGAATGCATCATCCACGTGGCCGAGAAGTACTTTTAATGTATGATAAACCCTAAAGGATCAAAAGTGGCTTCCAACTTCTCAACCGATATAGCTTGACACTTAAACCCGCTTGGAAACCTGGAGAACATCTAATGTCCTTTCAATCATCATTTGACTGGCTGAATTGGTGAAAGCATCATCCACGTGGCCTAGTAGTCATTTTTATCCATGGTAAACCCAAAAGGATCAAAAGTGGCTTCCAACTTCTGAAATGAGATAGCTTGACACTTCAACCCCCATGGAAATTTGAAGAACATTTAGTGTCCTTTCAAACATCACCTGACTGGCTTGAATCGTGAGAGCATAATCCACGTGGCCTAGAAGTCATTTTAATACATTGTAAACCCAAAATGATCAAAAGTGGCTTCCAACATCTCAACCGATATAGCTTGACACTTAAACCACCATGGAAACTTGGAGAACATCTAATGTCCATCCAAACATCATCTGACTGGCTGGAATCGTGAAAGCATTATCCACGTGGCCTAGAAGTACTTTTAATGCATGATAAACCCAAAAGGATCAAAAGTGGCTTCCAACTTCTCAACTGATATAGCTTGAAACTTAATCACTGATGGAAACTTGGAGAACATCTAATGCCCTTTCAAACATCATTTGAGTGGCTAGAATCGTGAAAGCTTCATCCACGTGGCCTAGAAGTACTTTTAATGAATGATAAACCCAAAAGGATCAAAAGTGGTTTCCAACTTCTGAAATGAGATAGCATGACACTTAAACCCCCATGGAAACTTGGAGAACATCTAATGTCCTTTCAAACATCATCCGAGCCGGAATCGTGAAAGCATCATCCACCGACTTAGAAGTACTTTTAATGCATGAGAAACCCAAAAGGATCAAAAGCGGCTTCCAACTTCTCAACCGACATAGCTTGACACTTAAACCCCATGGAAACTAAGAGAACATCTAATGTCCTTTCAAACATCATCTGATTGGCTGGAATCGTGAATGCATCATCCACGTGGTCGAGAAGTACTTTTAATATATGATAAACCCTAAAGGATCAAAAGTGGCTTCCAACTTCTCAACCGATATAGCTTGACACTTAAACCCGCTTGGAAACCTGGAGAACATCTAATGTCCTTTCAATCATCATTTGATGGTGAATTGGTGAAAGCATCATCCACGTGGCCTAGTAGTCATTTTTATCCATGGTAAACCCAAAACGATCAAAAGTGGCTTCCAACTTCTGAAATGAGATAGCTTGACACTTCAACCCCCATGGAAATTTGAAGAACATTTAGTGTCCTATCAAACATCACTGACCGCTTGAATCGTGAGAGCATAATCCACGTGGCCTAGAAGTCATTTTAATACATTGTAAACCCAAAATGATCAAAAGTGGCTTCCAACATCTCAACCGATATAATTTGACACTTAAACCACCATGGAAACTTGGAGAACATCTAATGTCCATCCAAACATCATCTGACTGGCTGGAATCGTGAAAGCATTATCCATGTGGCCTAGAAGTACTTTTAATGCATGATAAACCCAAAAGGATCAAAAGTGGCTTCCAACTTCTCAACTGATATAGTTTTAAACTTAATCACCGATGGAAACTTGGAGAATATCTAATGCCCTTTCAAACATCATTTGAGTGGCTGGAATCGTGAAAGCTTCATCCACGTGGCCTAGAAGTACTTTTAATACATGATAAACCCAAAAGGATCAAAAGTGGTTTCCAACCTCTGAAATGAGATAGCATGACACTTAAACCCCCATGGAAACTTGGGGAACATCTAATTTCCTTTCAAACATCATCTGACTGGCTGGAATCGTGGAAGCATCATCCACCTGACCTTGAAGTACTTTAATACATGATAAACCCAAGAGGATCAAAAGTTGCTTCCGACATCTCAACCGATATAGCATGAGACTTAAACCCCCATGGAAACTAAGAGAACATCTAAAGTCCTTTCAAACATCATCTGACTGGGTGGAATTGTGAATGCATCATCCACGTGGCCGAGAAGTACTTTTAATGTATGATAAACCCTAAAGGATCAAAAGTGGCTTCCAACTTCTCAACCGATATAGCTTGACACTTAAACCCGCTTGGAAACCTGGAGAACATCTAATGTCCTTTCAATCATCATTTGACTGGCTGAATTGGTGAAAGCATCATCAACGTGGCCTAGTAGTCATTTTTATCCATGGTAAACCCAAAACGATCAAAAGTGGCTTCCAACTTCTGAAATGAGATAGCTGACACTTCAACCCCCATGGAAATTTGAAGTACATTTAGTGTCCTATCAAACATCACCTGACTGGCTTGAATCGTGAGAGAATAATCCACGTGGCCTAGAAGTCATTTTAATACATTGTAAACCCAAAATGATCAAAAGTGGCTTCCAACATCTCAACCGATATAGTTTGACACTTAAACCACCATGGAAACTTGGAGAACATCTAATGTCCATCCAAACATCATATGACTGGCTGGAATCGTGAAAGCATTATCCATGTGGCCTAGAAGTACTTTTAATGCATGATAAACCCAAAAGGATCAAAAGTGGCTTCCAACTTCTCAACTGATATAGCTTGAAACTTAATCACTGATGGAAACTTGGAGAACATCTAATGACCATTCATACATCATTTGAGTGGCTAGAATCGTGAAAGCTTCATCCACGTGGCCTAGAAGTACTTTTAATGAATGATAAACCCAAAAGGATCAAAAGTAGTTTCCAACTTTTGAAATGAGATAGCATGACACTTAAACCCCCATGGAAACTTGGAGAACATCTAATGTCCTTTCAAACATCATCTGACTGGCTGGAATCGTGAAAGCATCATCCACCTGACTTAGAAGTACTTTTAATGCATGAGAAACCCAAAAGGATCAAAAGCGGCTTCCAACTTCTCAACCGACATAGCTTGACACTTAAACCCCCATGGAAACTAAGAGAACATCTAATGTCCTTTCAAACATCATCTGATTGGCTGGAATCGTGAATGCATCATCCACGTGGCCGAGAAGTACTTTTAATATATGATAAACCCTAAAGGATCAAAAGTGGCTTCCAACATCTCAACCGATATAGCTTGACACTTAAACCCGCTTGGAAACCTGGAGAACATCTAATGTCCTTTCAATCATCATTTGACTGGCTGAATTGGTGAAAGCATCATCCACGTGGCCTAGTAGTCATTTTTATCCATGGTAAAACCAAAACGATCAAAAGTGGCTTCCAACTTCTGAAATGAGATAGCTTGACACTTCAACCCCCATGGAAATTTGAAGAACATTTAGTGTCCTATCAAACATCACCTGACTGGCTTGAATCGTGAGAGCATAATCCACGTGGCCTAGAAGTCATTTTAATACATTGTAAACCCAAAATGATCAAAAGTGGCTTCCAACATCTCAACCGATATAATTTGACACTTAAACCACCATGGAAACTTGGAGAACATCTAATGTCCATCCAAACATCATCTGACTGGCTGGAATCGTGAAAGCATTATCCACGTGGCCTAGAAGTACTTTTAATGCATGATAAACCCAAAAGGATCAAAAGTGGCTTCCAACTTCTCAACTGATATAGTTTGAAACTTAATCACCGATGGAAACTTGGAGAATATCTAATGCCCTTTCAAACATCATTTGAGTGGCTGGAATCGTGAAAGCTTCATCCACGTGGCCTAGAAGTACTTTTAATACATGATAAACCCAAAAGGATCAAAAGTGGTTTCCAACCTCTGAAATGAGATAGCATGACACTTAAACCCCCATGGAAACTTGGGGAACATCTAATTTCCTTTCAAACATCATCGGACTGGCTAGAATCGTGGAAGCATCATCCACCTGACCTTGAAGTACTTTAATACATGATAAACCCAAGAGGATCAAAAGTTGCTTCCGACATCTCAACCGATATAGCTTGAGACTTAAACCCCCATGGAAACTAAGAGAACATCTAAAGTCCTATCAAACATTATCTGACTGGGTGGAATTGTGAATGCATCATCCACATGGCCTAGAAGTACTTTTAATGTCCGATAAACCCAAACGGATCAAAAGTGGCTTCCAACTTCTCAACCGTTTTAGCTTGACACTTAAACCCGCTTGGAAACTTGGAGAACATTTAATGTCCTTTCCAACATCATCTGACTGAATTGGTGAAAGCATCATCCACGTGGCCTAGTAGTCATTTTTATCCATGGTAAACCCAATACGATCAAAAGTGGCTTCCAACTTCTGAAATGAGATAGCTTGACACTTCAACCCCCATGGAATTTTGAAGAACATTTAGTGTCCTATCAAACATCACCTGACTGGCTTGAATCGTGAGAGCATAATCCACGTGGCCTAGAAGTCATTTTAATACATTGTAAACCCAAAATGATCAAAAGTGGCTTCCAACATCTCAACCGATATAATTTGACACTTAAACCACCATGGAAACTTGGAGAACATCTAATGTCCATCCAAACATCATCTGACTGGCTGGAATCGTGAAAGCATTATCCACGTGGCCTAGAAGTACTTTTAATGCATGATAAACCCAAAAGGATCAAAAGTGGCTTCCAACTTCTCAACTGATATAGTTTTAAACTTAATCACCGATGGAAACTTGGAGAATATCTAATGCCCTTTCAAACATCATTTGAGTGGCTGGAATCGTGAAAGCTTCATCCACGTGGCCTAGAAGTACTTTTAATACATGATAAACCCAAAAGGATCAAAAGTGGTTTCCAACTTCTGAAATGATATAGCATGGCACTTAAACCCCATGGAAACTAAGAGAACATCTAATATCCTTTCAAACATCATCTCGATTACCGGAATCGTGAATGCATCATCCACGTGGCCTTGAAGTACTTTTAATGTATGATAAACCCTAAAGGATCAAAAGTGGGTTCCAACATCTCAATTGATATAGCTTGAGACTTAATAACCCATGGAAACTTGGAGAACATCTAAAGTCCTCTCAAACATCATTTGAGTGGGTGGAATCGTGAATGCATCATCCACGTGGCCTAGAAGTACTTTTAATGTATGATAAACCCTAAAGGATCAAAAGTTGCTTCCAACTTCTCAAATGAGATAGCTTGACACTTAAAACCCAAGGAAACTATGAGAACATCTAATGTCCTTTCAAATATCAATTGACTGGCTGGAATCGTGAATGCATCATCCACGTGGCCGAGAAGTACTTTTAATGTATGATAAACCCTAAAGGATTAAAAGTGGCTTCCAACTTCTCAACTGATATAGCTTGAAAATTAATCACCGATGGAAACTTGGATAACATGTAATGTCCATTCAAATATCATCTGATCAGCTGGAATCGTGAAAGCATCATCCACGAGGCCTAGAAGAACTTTTAATGCATGATAAACCCAAAAGGATCAAAAGCGGCTTCCAACTTCTCAACCGATGTAGCTTAGAACTTAAACCCCCATGGAAACTTGGCGAACATCTAATGTCCTTTCAAACATCATCTGACTGGCTGGAATCGTGAAAGCATCATCCACGTGGCCTAGAAGTACTTTTAATGTATGATAAACACTAAAGGATCAAAAGTGGCTCCCAACTTCTCAACCGATATAGCTTAACACTTAAACCCCCATGGAAACTTGGCGAACATCTAATGTCCTTTCAAATATCATCTGACTGGCTGGAATCGTGAAAGCATCATCCACCTGACCTAGAAGTACTTTTAATGCATGATAAACCCAAAAGGATCAAAAGTGGCTTCCAACTTCTCAACTGATATAGCTTGAAACTTAATCACCGATGGAAACTTGGAGAACATCTAATGCCCTTTCAAACATCATCTGACTGGCTGGAATCGTGAAAGCATTATCCACGTGGCCTAGAAGTACTTTTAATGCATGATAATCCCAAAAGGATCAAAAGTTGCATCCAACATATCAACCAATGTAGCTTAACACTTAAACCCCCATGGAAACTTGGAGAACATCTAATGTCCTTTCAAACATCATTTGACTGGCTGGAATCGTGAAAGCATCATCCACGTGGCCTAGAAGTACTTTTAATGCATGATAAACCCAAAAGGATCAAAAGTGGCTTCCAACTTCTCAACCGATTTAGCTTAGAACTTAAACCCCATGGAAACTTGGAGAACATCTAATGTCCTTCCAAACATCATCTGATTGGCTGGAATCGTGAATGCATCATCCACGTGGCCGAGAAGTACTTTTAATGTATGATAAACCCAAAAGGATCAAAAGTGGCTTCCAACTTCTCAACTGATATAGCTTGAAACTTAAACCCCCATGGAAACTAAGAGAACATCTAATGTCCTTTCAAACATCATCTGACTGGCTGGAATCGTGAATGCATCATCCACGTGGCCTAGAAGTACTTTTAATGCATGGTAAACCCAAAAGGGTCAAAAGTGGCTTCCAACTTCTGAAATGAGATAGCTTGACACTTCAACCTCCACGGGAATTTGAAGAACATTTAGTGTCCTTTCAAACATCATCTGACAGGCTGGAATCGTGAAAGCATCATCCACGTGGCCTAGAAGTACTTTTAATGCATGATAAACCCAAAAGGATCAAAAGGGGCTTCCAACTTCTCAACCGATATAGCTTGACACTTAAACCCGTATGGAAACTTGGAGAACATCTAATGTCCTTTCAAACATCATTTGACTGGCTGGAATCGTGAAAGCATCATCCACGTGGCCTAGAAGTACTTTTAATGCATGATAAACCCAAAAGGATCAAAAGTGGCTTCCAACTTCTGAAATGAGATAGCTTGACACTTAAACCCCCATGGAAACTTGGAGAACATCTAATGTCCTTTCAAACATCATCTGACTGGCTGGAATCGTGAAAGCATCATCCACGTGGCCTAGAAGTACTTTTAATGCATGATAAACCTAAAAGGATCAAAAGTTGCTTCCAACTTCTCAACCGACATAGCTTGAAACTTAAAGCCCCATGGAAACTTGGAGAACATCTAATGCCCTTTCAAACTTCATCTGAGTGGCTGGAATCGTGAAAGCATCATCCACGTGGCCTAGAAGTACTTTTAATGCATGATAAACCCAAAAGGATCAAAAGTGGTTTCCAACTTCTGAAATGAGATAGCATGACACTTAAACCCCCATGGAAACTTTGAGAACATCTAATGTCCTTTCAAACATCATCTGACTGGCTGGAATCGTGAAAGCATTATCCACGTGGCCTAGAAGTACTTTTAATGCATGATAAACCCAAAAGGATCAAAAGCGGCTTCCAACTTCTCAACCGATGTAGCTTAACACTTAAACCCCCATGGAAACTTGGCGAACATCTAATGTCCTTTCAAACATCATCTGACTGGCTGGAATCGTGAAAGCATCATCCACGTGGCCTAGAAGTACTTTTAATGCATGATAAACCCAAAAGGATCAAAAGTGGCTTCCAACTTCTCAACTGATATAGCTTGAAACTTAATCACCGATGGAAACTTGGAGAACATCTAATGCCCTTTCAAACATCATTTGAGTGGCTGGAATCGTGAAAGCTTCATCCACGCGGCCTAGAAGTACATTTAATGCATGATAAACCCAAAAGGATGAAAAGTGGTTTCCAACTTCTGAAATGAGATAGCATGACACTTAAACCCCCATGGAAACTTGTAGAACATCTATTGTCCTTTCAAATATCATCTGACTGGCTGGAATCGTGAAAGCATCATCCACATGACCTAGAAGTACTTTTAATGCATGATAAACCCAAAAGGATCAAAAGTCGCATCGAACTTCTCAACCGACATAGGTTGACACTTAAACCCCCATGGAAACTAAGAGAACATCTAATATCCCTTCAAATATCATCTGACTGGCTGGAATCGTGAAAGCATCATCCACGTGGCCTAGAAGTACTTTTAATGCATGATAAACCCAAAAGGATCAAAAGTGGCTTCCAACTTCTCAACTGATATAGCTTGAAACTTAATCACCGATGGAAACTTGGAGAACATCTAATGTCCTTTCAAACATCATTTGAGTGGCTGGAATCGTGAAAGCTTCATCCACGTGGCCTAGAAGTACATTTAATGCATGATAAACCCAATAGGATCAAAAGTGGTTTCCAAATTCTGAAATGAGATAGCATGACACTTAATCCCCCATGGAAACTTGTAGAACATCTAATGTCCTTTCAAACATCATCTGACTGGGTAGAATCGTGAAAGCATCATCCACGTTGCCTAGAAGTCATTTTAATACATGGTAAACCCAAAATGATCAAAAGTGGCTTCCAACTTCTCAACCGACATAGCTTGAAACTTAAAGGCCCATGGAAACTTGGAGAACATCTAATGTCCTTTGAAACGTCATCAGACTGGTTGGAATCGTGAACGCATCATCCACGTGGCCAAGAAGTACTTTTAATGCATGATAAACCCAAAAGGATCAAAAGTGGCTTCCAACTTCTCAACCGATTTAGCTTGACACTTAAACCCGCTTGGAAACTTGGAGAACATTTAATGTCCTTTCAAACATCATTTGAATGGCTGGAATCGTGAAAGCATCATCCACGTGGCCTAGAAGTACTTTTAATACATCATAAACCTAAGTGGATCAAAAGTTGCTTCTGACATCTCAACCGATATAGCTTGACACTTAAACCCCCATGGAAACTTGGAGAACATCTAATGTCCTTTCAAACATCATCTGACTGGCTGGAATCGTGAAAGCATCATCCACGTGGCCTAGAAGTACTTTTAATGCATGATAAACCCAAAAGGATCAAAAGTGGCTTCCAACTTCTCAACCGATATAGCTTGACACTTAAACCCCCATGGAAACTTGGGGAACATCTAATGTCTTTTCAAACATCATCTGATTGGCTGGAATCGTGAATGCATCATCCACGTGGCCGAGAAGTACTTTTAATGTAAGATAAACCCTAAAGGATCAAAAGTGGCTTCCAACTTCTCAACCGATTTAGCTTGACACTTAAACCCGCTTGGAAACTTGAGAACATTTAATGTCCTTTCAAACATCATCTGACTGGCTGGAATCGTGAAAGCATCATCCACATGGCCTAGAAGTACTTTTAATGCCCGATAAACCCAAAAGGATCAAAAGTGGCTTCCAACTTCTCAACCGATTTAGCTTGACACTTAAACCCGCTTGGAAACTTGGAGAACATTTAATGTCCTTTCAAACATCATCTGACTGGCTGGAATCGTGAAAGCATCATCCACGTGGCCTAGAAGTACTTTTAATGCATGATAAACCCAAAAGGATCAAAAGTGGCTTCCAACTTCTCAACCGATTTAGCTTGACACTTAAACCCCCTTGGAAACTTGGAGAACATCTAATGTCCTTTCAAACATCATCTGACTGGCTGGAATCGTGAATGCATCATCCACGTGGCCTAGAAGTACTTTTAATGCATGATAAACCCTAAAGGATCAAAAGTGGCTTCCAACTTCTCAACCGATATAGCTTGACACTTAAACCCGCTTGGAAACTTGGAGAACATCTAATGTCCTTTCAAACATCATCTGACTGGCTGGAATCGTGAAAGCATCATCCACGTGGCCTAGAAGTACTTTTAATGCATGATAAACCCAAAAGGATCAAAAGTGGCTTCCAACTTCTCAACTGATATAGCTTGAAACTTAATCACCGATGGAAACTTGGAGAACATCTAATGTCCTTCCAAACATCATCTGACTGGCTTGAATCAGGAAAGCATCATCCACATGGCCTAGAAGTACTTTTAATGCATGATAAACCCAAGAGCATCAAAAGTTGCTTCCAACTTCTCAACCGATATAGCTTGAGACTTAAACCCCCATGGAAACTTGGAGAACATTTAATGTCCTTCCAAACATCATCTAACTGGCTGGAATCGTGAAAGCATCATCCACGTGGCCGAGAAGTACTTTTAATGTATGATAAACCCTAAAGGATCAAAAGTGACTTCCAACTTCTCAACCGATGTAGCTTAACACTTAAACCCCCATGGAAACATGGGGAATATCTAATGTCCTTTCAAACATCATCTGACTGGCTGGAATCGTGAAAGCATCATCCACGTGGCCTAAATGTAGTATTAAAGCATGATAAACCTAAAAGGATCAAAAGCGGCTTCCAACTTCTCAACCGACGTAGCTTAACACTTAAACCCCCATGGAAACTTGGAGAACATCTAATGTCCTTTCAAACATCATCTGACTGGCTGGAATCGTGAAAGCATCATCCACGTGGCCTAGAAGTACTTTTAATGCATGATAAACCCAAAAGGATCAAAAGTGGCTTCCAACTTCTCAACTGATATAGCTTGAAACTTAATCACCGATGGAAACTTGGAGAACATCTAAAGTCCTTTCAAACATCATTTGAGTGGCTGGAATCGTGAAAGCTTCATCCACGTGGCCTACAAGTACTTTTAATACATGATAAACCTAAAAAGATTAAAAGTGGTTTCCAACTTCTGAAATGAGATAGCTTGAGGCCTAAACCCCCATGGAAACTTGGAGAACATCTAATGTCCTTTCAAACATCATCTGATTGGCTGGAATCGTGAAAGCATCATCCACGTGGCGAGAAGTACTTTTAATGTATGATAAACCCTAAAGGATCAAAAGCGGCTTCTAACTTCTCAACCGATGTAGCTTAACACTTAAACCCCCATGGAAACTTGGAGAACATCTAATGCCCTTTCAAACATCATCTGACTACCTGGAATCGTGAAAGCATCATCCACGTGGCCTAGATGTACTATTAAAGCATGATAAACCCAAAATGATCAAAAGTGGCTTCCAACTTCTCAACTGATATAGCTTGAAACTTAATCACCGATGGAAACTTGGAGAACATCTAATGCCCTTTCAAACATCATTTGAGTGGCTGGAATCGTGAAAGCTTCATCCACGTGGCCTAGAAGTACTTTTAATGCATGATAAACCCAAAAGGATCAAAAGTTGCTTCTGACATCTCAACCGATATAGCTTGAGACTTAAACCCCCATGGAAACATGGAGAACATCTAATGTCCTTTCAAACATCATCTGATTGGCTGGAATCGTGAAAGCATCATCCACCTGACCTAGAAGTAGTTTTAATGCATGTTAAACCCAAAAGGATCAAAAGCGGCTTCCAACTTCTCAACCGATATAGCTTGACACATAAACTCGCATGGAAACTTGGAGAACATCTAATGCCCTTTCAAACATCATCTGACTGGCTGGAATCGAGAAAGCATCATCCACCTGACCTAGAAGTACTTTTAATGCATGATAAACGTAAAAGGATCAAAAGCGGCTTCCAACTTCTCAACCAATGTAGCTTAACACTTAAACCCCCATGGAAACCTGGCGAACATCTAATGTCCTTTCAAACATCATCTGACTGGTTGGAATTGTGAAAGCATCATCCACGTGGCCTAGAAGTACTTTTAATGCATAATAAACCCAAAAGGATCAAAAGTGGCTTCCAACTTCTCAACTGATATAGCTTGAAACTTAAACCCCCATGGAAGCTTGGAGAACATCTAATGCCGTTTCAAACATCATCTGCCTGGCTAGAATCGTGAAAGCGTCATCCACGTGGCCTAGAAGTACTTTTAATGCATGGTAAACCCAAAAGGATCAAAAGTGGCTTCCAACTTCTAAAATGAGATAGCTTGACACTTCAACCCCCATGGAAATTTGAAGAACATTTAGTGTCCTTTCAAACATCATCTGACTGGCTTGAATCGTGAAAGCATCATCCACGTGGCCTAGAAGTCGTTTTAATACATGGTAAACCCAAAATGATCAAAAGTGGCTTCCAACTTCTCAACCGATATAGCTTGACACTTAAACCCCCATGGAAACTTGGAGAACATCTAATGACCATCCAAACATCATCTGACTGGCTGGAATCGTGAAAGCATTATCCACGTGGCCTAGAAGTACTTTTAATGCATGATAAACCCAAAAGGATCAAAAGCGGCTTCCAACTTCTCAACCGATGTAGCTTAACACTTAAACCCCCATGGAAACTTGGCGAACATCTAATGTCCTTTCAAACATCATCTGACTGGCTTGAATCGTGAAAGCATCATCCACGTGACCTAGATGTACTTTTAATGCATGATAAACCCAAAAGGATCAAAAGTGGCTTCCAACTTCTCAATCGATTTAGCTTGACACTTAAACCCCCATGGAAACTTGGAGAACAACTAATGTCCTTTCAAACATCATCTGACTAGCTTGAATCGTGAATGCATCATCCACGTGGCCGAGAAGTACTTTTAATATATGATAAACCCTAAAGGATCAAAAGTGGCTTCCAACTTCTCAACCGATATACCTTGACACATAAACCCGCATGGAAACTTGGAGAACATCTAATGCCCTTTCAAACATCATCTGACTAGCTGGAATCGTGAAAGCATCATCCACCTGACCTAGAAGTACTTTTAATGCATGATAAACGTAAAAGGATCAAAAGCGGCTTCCAACTTCTCAACCGATGTAGCTTAATACTTAAACCCCCATGGAAACTTGGAGAACATCTAATGCCCTTTCAAACATCATCTGACTGGCTGGAATCGTGAAAGCATTATCCATGTGGCTTAGAAGTACTTTTAATGCATGATAATCCCAAAAGGATCAAAAGCGGCTTCCAACTTCTCAACCGATGTAGCTTGACACTTAAACCCCCATGGAAACTTGGAGAACATCTAATGTCCTTTCAAACATCATCTGACTGGCTGGAATCGTGAAAGCATCATCCACGTGGCCTAGAAGTACTTTTAATGCATAATAAACCCAAAAGGATCAAAAGTGGCTTCCAACTTCTCAACTGATATAGCTTGAAACTTAATCACCGATGGAAACTTGGAGAACAGCTAATGCCCTTTCAAACATCATTTGAGTGGCTGGAATCGTGAAAGCTTCATCCACGTCGCCTAGAAGTACTTTTAATCCATCATAAACCTAAGTGGATCAAAAGTTGCTTCTGACATCTCAACCGATATAGCTTGAGACTTAAACCCCCATGGAAACTTGGAGAACATCTAATGTCCTTTCAAACATCATCTGATTGGCTGGAATCGTGAATGCATCATCCACGTGGCCGAGAAGTACTTTTAATGTATGATAAACCCTAAAGGATCAAAAGTGGCTTCCAACTTCTCAACCGATATAGCTTAACACTTAAACCCCCATGGAAACTTGGCGAACATCTAATGTCCTTTCAAACATCATCTGACTGGCTGGAATCGTGAAAGCATCATCCACGTGGCCTAGATGTACTATTAAAGCATGATAAACCCAAAATGATCAAAAGTGGCTTCCAACATCTCAACCGATATAACCTGACACTTAAACCCCTATGGAAACTTGGAGAACAACTAATGTCCTTTCAAACATCATCTGATTGGCTGGAATCGTGAATGCATCATCCACGTGGCCGAGAAGTACTTTTAATGCATGATAAACCCAAAAGGATCAAAAGCGGCTTCCAACTTCTCAACCGATGTAGCTTAACACTTAAACCCCCATGGAAACTTGGCGAACATCTAATATCCTTTCAAACATCATCTGCATGGCTGGAATCGTGAAAGCATCATCCACGTGGCCTAGAAGTAGTTTTAATGCATAATAAACCCAAAAGGATCAAAAGTGGCTTCCAACTTCTCAACTGATATAGCTTGAAACTTCATCACCGATGGAAACTTAGAGAACATCTAATGCCCTTTCAAACATCATTTGAGTGGCTGGAATCGTGAAAGCTTCATCCACGTGGCCTAGAAGTACTTTTAATACATCATAAACCCAAGTGGATCAAAAGTAGCTTCCAATATCTCAACCGATATAGCTTGACAATTAAACCCCCATGGAAACTTGGAGAACATCTAATGTCCTTTCAAACATCATCTGATTAGCTGGAATCGTGAATGCATCATCCACGAGGCCGAGAAGTACTTTTAATGTATGATAAACCCTGAAGGATCAAAAGTGGCTTCCAACTTCTCAACCGATGTAGCTTAACACTTAAACCCCCATGGAAACTTGGCGAACATCTAATGTCCTTTCAAACATCATCTGACTGGCTGGAATCGTGAAAGCATCATCCACGTGGCCTAGAAGTACTATTAAAGGATGATAAACCCAAAATGATCAAAAGTGGCTTCCAACATCTCAACCGATATTGCTTGACACTTAAACCCCCATGGAAACTTACAGAACATCTATTGTCCTTTCAAACATCATCTGATTGGCTGGAATCGTGAATGCATCATCCACGTGGCCGAGAAGTACTTTTAATGCATGATAAACCCAAAAGGATCAAAAGCGGCTTCCAACTTTTCAACCGATGTAGCTTAACACTGAAACCCCCATGGAAACTTGGCGAACATCTAATGTCCTTTCAAACATCATCTAGTAGCCGGAATCGTGAAAGCATCATCCACGTGGCCTAGAAGTACTTTTAATACATCATAAACCCAAAAGGATCAAAAGTGTCTTCCAACATCTCAAACGATATAACTTGACAATTAAACCACCATGGTAACTTGTATAACATCTAATGTCCTTTCAAACAACATCTGATTGGCTGGAATCGTGAATGCATCATCCACGAGGCCGAGAAGTACTTTTAATGTATGATAAACCCTAAAGGATCAAAAGTGGCTTCTAACTTCTCAACCGATGTAGCTTAACACTTAAACCCCCATGGAAACTTGGCGAACATCTAATGTCCTTTCAAACATCATCTGACTGGCAAGAATCGTGAAAGCATCATCCACGTGGCCTAGAAGTACTTTTAATGCATGATAAACCCAAAAGGATCAAAAGTGGCTTCCAACATCTCAATCGATATAGCTTGACACTTAAACCCCCATGGAAACTTGGAGAACATCTAATGTCCTTTCAAACATCAGCTGACTGTGTAAGACCTATTAGTTACTATGTCATTTACCAACCATAAGCCTTACGTGGAATATATATATAGAAAATTCTAGTCAATGCTTCATTTGTTTTCGAACATTACCACAAAATATAACATAAGCAAATGGATTTCCAACAACCATTTCAAACCAACCGTAGTACATATATTATATATATACACATACACATATATCATCAAGAGATCTCGTGATCTCAACCAATACATTATCGTAGTATGCAACGTTATACAAGTGTAATCTAAACACTATCCTCGACCGAGCACACTAAACATATACGTAACCGAGTACATCAAAAGTAGTATTCAGCTTCCTCGTAACATCTACATCGTAATAATACACATCCTCGTTATAGTTACATCACTTTGAGCTTAACTCCACCAAAATACAAATCTCAAAATGAATCAATGTAATCCTCCGTACTTAACCCGTAGAGGGTCCGGTGTTCTCGCGAACTGAGAAAGAGGTGGTGAGAACAACTTCCCAAAGCTGAATATGAATAACTTGCGGATAAAGTATAAATGTAAGTAAAGAGCAAGTATAACACAATTCACAATATGTCAAGTAACACCAACCAACCAATGCAATGAATGAATGCACATGATGTTCACACCTTTTATTCACACTTTTTCTTTCTCCACTCCTCTTGTTGTGCACTAACCCTTTGCTAGGCCCTCGCAATATGCATATGAATGTGTTATGCCAATTCCGTTTCCTTCTAGCCTAATAAGCTAGGCACCCTCTGCTTTGTACACTAACCCTTTCCTATTAGGTCACCTCGCAATGCAATGCAATTAAGTATGCTATTTCATTTCCATCTAGCTCATCGCCTAGTGCACCCTCTGCTTTGTACACTAACCCCTTCCTGCTAGGCCATCTCGCTATGCAATGCAATGTTCTCATACTCATATCATGCTCATTCATAATATCATCATAATAACATTACATGTAAACAATTCAAGCAAATACAACACATAACCATCATGCTCAACTCTAGCAAGCATTCTTACTTAGTTACAATAGTGCTAAGTCACTTCTATCAAGCATTCTTACTTAGCTACACATCTCATTCTAATGCTAAGTCATTCTTCATCCTAAACCTAGCATATGGTATCAAGACCCTAGGCATAAGCATCACAATATCACAAACAGAGTCAACTACGGCCAAATGTGGTGGTAAACCACTACTACCGCTCGTAAAAACAAAACTCAACAAATCGAAACGTAGACAACCACTACCGCCCTCGGTTGGCACCACGCCCGCGGGTCCGACCACTACGCCACCGTGGCCACTCACACCGCGTGGTCGATTTCCAAGATACAACATTTTTCTTTCCAGAGCCAACCACGGCCAAACCGTGGTGGGGACTGGCCGTGGTTGGGCACGAGACACCAACATTTCCTATCCAGAGAGGATCACTACGGCCGTGGTGGGGACCACGCCCGTGGTTGGTCTTCTCAAGGTGAATAGTGCCACGCCCAACTTCAAATCAAAACCCTAATTTCTCTATGGGATCATGTCCTCAAATCCATCAAGTATACCAATCATTCCACTCATTTTTTCTAAACCCTAATCCTTGAAAACATGTAATAAGAACACATCCAACCTCAAGCATAGGTGAAAACCCTAGATTCAAGCTTAATCCTACATCATACACTTTCACTCTAAGAACATCATACAATAGCACAAGTAAATCCACACTCACCTTGAAGTGCTCCTAGCTTGATTCCAAGATGGGATTGGTAAATCAAGACAACCTTCCTTCAACTTCCTTCAAAACACTCAAGCAAAACAACCAACTTTTAGACATGGGTGTTCTTGATTCTTGGGGATGAAAATGAGTTTCTCAAGAAACTAATACCATAGGGTTGAAGAAGAGATCATAGTGATCAATAACTATCAAAGGACTTAAGCCAAAAGGTACAATAAAACACTTACTTTGGACCCTTGAACTTGGAGCAAGCTTTGGCTATGGAAACTTAGAGATTTTGGAGAGGATGAGCCTTTGGCTCTCCCTAGGGTCTGGCCTGCCTTATGCAAGAGGGAGGGGATGTGAAATGTCCATTTTGCCCCTCACTTAAAGGAAGAATCACTAATTTGCCACCGAGGTGTAAAAAGACTAAAATACCCTTGTGATCTCTAAGAATTCCCAATAGGTCCCTCAAGAAAATTAAATTTACCTAAGAGGTCCTAACTTAGCCGTAGAGTAAATCTAAGAGTTTAGATTCTACCTATCTCTTCCTTAGGTTCTACCGAGTTCACCTGCATAGCCAGAATCTCAAATCAATCATTCTAACTCAATCTATTACCTTTTCTGTAACAGAACATACAACTTATTCAAAGAATTTGGCTAAATCATAACATATGAAATTTAGGGATGTTACAGACTGGCTGGAATCGTGAAAGCATCATCCACCTGACCTAGAAGTAGTTTTAATGCATGTTAAACCCAAAAGGATCAAAAGCGGCTTCCAACTTCTCAACCGATATAGCTTGACACATAAACCCGCATGGAAACTTGGAGAACATCTAATGCCCTTTCAAACATCATCTGACTGGCTGGAATCGAGAAAGCATCATCCACGTGGCCTAGAAGTACTTTTAATGCATGATAAACCCAAAAGGATCAAAAGCGGCTTCCAACTTCTCAACCGATATAGCTTGACACTTAAACCCCCATGGAAACTTGGAGAACATCTAATGTCCTTCCAAACATCATCTGACTGGCTGGAATCGAGAAAGCATCATCCACCTGACCTAGAAGTACTTTTAATGCATGATAAACGTAAAAGGATCAAAAGCGGCTTCCAACTTCTCAACCAATGTAGCTTAACACTTAAACCCCCATGGAAACTTGGCGAACATCTAATGTCCTTTCAAACATCATCTGACTGGCTGGAATCGTGAAAGCATCATCCACGTGGCCTAGAAGTACTTTTAATGCATAATAAACCCAAAAGGATCAAAAGTGGCTTCCAACTTCTCAACTGATATAGCTTGAAACTTAATCACCGATGGAAACTTGGAGAACATCTAATGCCCTTTCAAACATCATTTGAGTGGCTGGAATCGTGAAAGCTTCATCCACGTGGCCTAGAAGTACTTTTAATACATCATAAACCCAAGTGGATCAAAAGTTGCTTCTGACATCTCAACCGATATAGCTTGACACTTAAACCCCCATGGAAACTTGGAGAACATCTAATGTCCTTTCAAACATCATCTGATTGGCTGGAATCGTGAATGCATCATCCACGTGGCCGAGAAGTACTTTTAATGCATGATAAACCCAAAAGGATCAAAAGCGGCTTCCAACTTCTCAACCGATGTAGCTTAACACTTAAACCCCCATGGAAACTTGGCGAACATCTAATGTCCTTTCAAACATCATCTGACTGGCTGGAATCGTGAAAGCATCATCCACGTGGCCTTGAAGTACTTTTAATACATCATAAACCCAAGTGGATCAAAAGTTGCTTCTGACATCTCAACCGATATAGCTTGACAATTGAACCCCCATGGAAACTTGGAGAACATCTAATGTCCTTTCAAACATCATCTGATTGGCTGGAATCGTGAATGCATCATCCACGTGGCCGAGAAGTACTTTTAATGTATGATAAACCCTAAAGGATCAAAAGCGGCTTCTAACTTCTCAACCGATGTAGCTTAACACTTAAACCCCCATGGAAACTTGGCGAACATCTAATGTCCTTTCAAACATCATCTGACTGGCTGGAATCGTGAAAGCATCGTCCACGTGGCCTAGATGTACTATAAAAGCATGATAAACCCAATATGATCAAAAGTGGCTTCCAACATCTCAACCGATATAGCTTGACACTTAAACCCCCATGGAAACTTAGAGAACATCTAATGTCCTTTCAAACATCAGCTGACTGGCTGGAATCGTGAAAGCATCATCCACCTGACCTAGAAGTAGTTTTAATGCATGATAAACCCAAAAGGATCAAAAGCGGCTTCCAACTTCTCAACCGATATAGCTTGACACATAAACCCGCATGGAAACTTGGAGAACATCTAATGCCCTTTCAAACATCATCTGACTGGCTGGAATCGAGAAAGCATCATCCACCTGACCTAGAAGTACTTTTAATGCATGATAAACGTAAAAGGATCAAAAGCGGCTTCCAACTTCTCAACCAATGTAGCTTAACACTTAAACCCCCATGGAAACCTGGCGAACATCTAATGTCCTTTCAAACATCATCTGACTGGCTGGAATTGTGAAAGCATCATCCACGTGGCCTAGAAGTACTTTTAATGCATAATAAACCCAAAAGGATCAAAAGTGGCTTCCAACTTCTCAACTGATATAGCTTGAAACTTAATCAGCGATGGAAACTTGGAGAACATCTAATGCCCTTTCAAACATTATTTGAGTGGCCGGAATCGTGAAAGCTTCATCGACGTGGCCTAGAAGTACTTTTAATGCATGATAAACCAAAAGGATCAAAAGTGGCTTCCAACTTCTGAAATGAGATAGCTTGACACTTCAACCCCCATGGAAATTTGAAGAACATTTAGTGTCCTTTCAAACATCATATGACTGGCTTGAATCGTGAGAGCATCATCCACGTGTCCTGGAAGTCATATTAATACATTGTAAACCCAAAATGATCAAAAGTGGCTTCCAACATCTGAACCGATATAGCTTGACACTTAAACCCCCATGGAAACTTGGAGAACATCTAATGACCATCCAAACATCATCTGACTGGCTGGAATCGTGAAAGCATTATCCACGTGGCCTAGAAGTACTTTTAATGCATGATAAACCCAAAAGGATCAAAAGCGGCTTCCAACTTCTCAACCGATGTAGCTTAACACTTAAACCCAATGGAAACTTGGTGAACATCTAATGTCTTTTCAAACATCATCTGATTGGCTGGAATCGTGAAAGCATCATCCACGTGGCCTAGATGTACAATTAAAGCATGATAAACCCAAAAGGATCAAAAGTGGCTTCCAACTTCTCAACTGATATAGCTTGACACTTAAACCCCCATGGAAACTTGGATAACATCTAATGTCCTTTCAAACTTCATCTGATTGGCTGGAATCGTGAATGCATCATCCACGTGGCCGAGAAGTACTTTTAATGTAAGATAAACCCTAAAGGATCAAAAGTGGCTTCCAACTTCTCAACCGATATAGCTTGACACATAAACCCGCATGGAAACTTGGAGAACATCTAATGCCTTTTCAAACATCATCTGACTAGCTGGAATCGTGAAAGCATCATCCACCTGACCTAGAAGTACTTTTAATGCATGAAAACCCAAAAGGATCAAAAGCGGCTTCCAACTTCTCAACCGATGTAGCTTAACACTTAAACCCCCATGGAAACTTGGCGAACATCTAATGTCCTTTCAAACATCATCTCGATTTGCCGAATTGTGAAAGCATCATCCACGTGGCCTAGAAGTACTTTTAATGCATAATAAACCCAAAAGGATCAAAAGTGGCTTCCAACTTCTCAACTGATATAGCTTGAAACTTAATCACCGATGGAAACTTGGAGAACATCTAATGCCCTTTCAAACATCATTTGAGTGGCCGGAATCGTGAAAGCTTCATCGACGTGGCCTAGAAGTACTTTTAATGCATGATAAACCCAAAAGGATCAAAAGTGGCTTCCAACTTCTGAAATGAGATAGCTTGACACTTCAACCCCCATGGAAATTTGAAGAACATTTAGTGTCCTTTCAAACATCATATGACTGGCTTGAATCGTGAGAGCATCATCCACGTGTCCTAGAAGTCATATTAATACATGGTAAACCCAAAATGATCAAAAGTGGCTTCCAACATCTGAACCGATATAGCTTGACAATTAAACCCCCATGGAAACTTGGAGAACATCTAATGACCATCCAAACATCATCTGACTGGCTGGAATCGTGAAAGCATTATCCACGTGGCCTAGATGTACTTTTAATGCATGATAAACCCAAAAGGATCAAAAGCGGCTTCCAACTTCTCAACCGATGTAGCTTAACACTTAAACCCCATGGAAACTTGGTGAACATCTAATGTCTTTTCAAACATCATCTGATTGGCTGGAATCGTGAAAGCATCATCCACGTGGCCTAGATGTACAATTAAAGCATGATAAACCCAAAAGGATCAAAAGTGGCTTCCAACTTCTCAACTGATATAGCTTGACACTTAAACCCCCATGGAAACTTGGAGAACATCTAATGTCCTTTCAAACATCATCTGATTGGCTGGAATCGTGAATGCATCATCCACGTGGCCGAGAAGTACTTTTAATGTATGATAAACCCTAAAGGATCAAAAGTGGCTTCCAACTTCTCAACCGATATAGCTTGACACATAAACCCGCATGGAAACTTGGAGAACATCTAATGCCTTTTCAAACATCATCTGACTGGCAGGAATCATGAAAGCATCGTCCACCTGACCTAGAAGTACTTTTAATGCATGATAAACCCAAAAGGATCAAAAGCGGCTTCCAACTTCTCAACCGATATAGCTTGACACTTAAACCCGCATGGAAACTTGGAGAACATCTAATGCCCTTTCAAACATCATCTGACTGGCTGGAATCGTGAAAGCATCATCCACGTGGCCTAGAAGTACTTTTAATGCATGATAAACCCAAAAGGATCAAAAGCGGCTTCCAACTTCTCAACCGATGTAGCTTAACACTTAAACCCCCATGGAAACTTGGCGAACATCTAATGTCCTTTCAAACATCATCTGACTGGCTGGAATTGTGAAAGCATCATCCACGTGGCCTAGAAGTACTTTTAAAGCATAATAAACGCAAAAGGATCAAAAGTGGCTTCCAACTTCTCAACTGATATAGCTTGAAACTTAATCACTGATGGAAACTTGGAGAACATCTAATGCCCTTTCAAACATCATTTGAGTGGCCGGAATCGTGAAAGCATCATCGACGTGGCCTAGAAGTACTTTTAATGCATGATAAACCCAAAAGGATCAAAAGTGGCTTCCAACTTCTGAAATGAGATAGCTTGACACTTCAAGCCCCATGGAAATTTGAAGAACATTTATTGTCCTTTCAAACATCATATGACTGGCTTGAATCGTGAGAGCATCGTCCACGTGTCCTGGAAGTCATTTTAATACATGGTAAACCCAAAATGCTCAAAAGTGGCTTGCAACATCTCAACCGATATAGCTTGAAACTTAATCACCGATGGAAACTTGGAGAACATCTAATGCCCTTTCAAACTTCATTTGAGTGGCTGGAATCGTGAAAGCTACATCCACGTGGCCTAGAAGTACTTTTAATACATCATAAACCCAAGTGGATCAAAAGTTGCTTCTGACATCTCAACCGATATAGCTTGAGACTTAAACCCCATGGAAACTTGGAGAACATCTAATGTCCTTCCAAACATCATCTGACTGGCTGGAATCGTGAAAGCATTATCCACGTGGCCTAGAAGTACTTTTAATGCATGATAAACCCAAAAGGATCAAAATCGGCTTCCAACTTCTCAACCGATGTAGCTTAACACTTAAACCCCCATGGAAACTTGGCGAACATCTAATGTCCTTTCAAACATCATCTGATTGGCTGGAATCGTGAAAGCATCATCCACGTGGCCTAGAAGTACTTTTAATGCATAATAAACCCAAAAGGATCAAAAGTGGCTTCCAACTTCTCAACTGATATAGCTTGAAACTTAATCACCGATGGAAACTTGGAGAACATCTAATGCCCTTTCAAACATCATTTGAGTGGCTGGAATCGTGAAAGCTTCATCCACGTGGCCTAGAAGTACTTTTAATACATGATAAACCCAAAAGGATCAAAAGCGGCTTTTAACTTCTCAACCGATGTAGCTTAACACTTAAACCCCCATGGAAACTTGGCGAACATCTAATGTCCTTTCAAACATCATCTGACTGGCTGGAATCGTGAAAGCATCATCCACGTGGCCTAGAAGTACTTTTAATGCATAATAAACCCAAAAGGATCAAAAGTGGCTTCCAACTTCTCAACTGATATAGCTTGAAACTTAATCACCGATGGAAACTTGGAGAACATCTAATGCCCTTTCAAACATCATTTGAGTGGCTGGAATCGTGAAAGCTTCATCCACGTGGCCTAGAAGTACTTTTAATACATCATAAACCCAAGTGGATCAAAAGTTGCTTCTGACATCTCAACCGATATAGCTTGACACTTAAACCCCCATGGAAACTTGGAGAACATCTAATGTCCTTTCAAACATCATCTGATTGGCTGGAATCGTGAATGCATCATCCACGTGGCCGAGAAGTACTTTTAATGTATGATAAACCCTAAAGGATCAAAAGTGGCTTCCAACTTCTCAACCGATGTAGCTTAACACTTAAATCCCCATGGAAACTTGGCGAACATCTAATGTCCTTTCAAACATCATCTGACTGGCTGGAATCGTGAAAGCATCATCCACGAGGCCTAGAAGTACTTTTAATGCATAATAAACCCAAAAGGATCAAAATTGGCTTCCAACTTCTCAACTGATATAGCTTGAAACTTAATCACCGATGGAAACTTGGAGAACATCTAATGCCCTTTCAAACATCATTTGAGTGGCTGGAATCGTGAAAGCTTCATCCACGTGGCCTAGAAGTACTTTTAATACATCATAAACCCAAGTGGATCAAAAGTTGCTTCTGACATCTCAACCGATATAGCTTGACACTTAAACCCCCATGGAAACTTGGAGAACATCTAATGTCCTTTAAACATCATCTGATTGGCTGGAATCGTGAATGCATCATCCACGTGGCCAAGATGTACTATTAAAGCATGATAAACCCAAAAGGATCAAAAGTGGCTTCCAACTTCTCAACTGATAGAGCTTGAAACTTAATCACCGATGGAAACTTGGAGAACATCTAATGTCCATTCAAACATCATCTGATTGGCTGGAATCGTGAATGCATCATCCACGTGGCCGAGAAGTACTTTTAATGCATGATAAACCCAAAAGGATCAAAAGCGTCTTCCAACTTCTCAACCGAAATAGCTTAACACTTAAACCCCCATGGAAACTTGGAAAACATCTAATGTCCTTTCAAACATCATCTTACTGGCTCGAATCATGAAAGCATCATCCACGTGGCCTAGAAGTACTTTTAATGCATAATAAACCCAAAAGGATCAAAAGTGGCTTCCAACTTCTCAACTGATAGAGCTTGAAACTTAATCACCGATGGAAACTTGGAAAACATCTAATGACCTTTCAAACATCATTTGAGTGGCTGGAATCGTGAAAGCTTCATCCACGTGGCCTAGAAGTACTTTTTATACATCATAAATCCAAGTGGATCAAAAGTTGCTTCTCACATCTCAACCCATATAGCTTGACAATTAAACCCCCATGGAAACTTGGAGAACATCTAATGTCCTTTCAAACATCATCTGATTGGCTAGAATCGTGAATGCATCATCCACGTGGCCGAGAAGTACTGTTAATGTATGATCAACCCTAAAGGATCAAAAGTGGCTTCCAACTTCTCAACCGATATAGCTTGACACATAAACCCGCATGGAAACTTGGAGAACATCTAATGTCCTTTCAAACATCATCTGACTGGCTGGAATCGTGAAAGCATCATCCACCTGACCTAGAAGTACTTTTAATGCATGATAAACCCAAAAGGATCAAAAGCGGCTTCCAACTTCTCAACCGATATAGCTTGACACATAAACCCGCATGGAAACTTGGAGAACATCTAATGCCCTTTCAAACATCATCTGATTGGCTGGAATCGTGAAAGCATCATCCACCTGACCTAGAAGTACTTTTAATGCATGATAAACCCAAAAGGATCAAAAGCGGCTTCCAACTTCTCAACCGATATAGCTTGACACATAAACCCGCATGGAAACTTGGAGAACATCTAATGTCCTTTCAAACATCATCTGACTGGCTGGAATCGTGAAAGCATCATCCACGTGGCCTAGAAGTACTTTTAATGCATGATAAACCCAAAAGGATCAAAAGCGGCTTCCAACTTCTCAACCGATATAGCTTGACACATAAACCCGCATGGAAACTTGGAGAACATCTAATGCCCTTTCAAACATCATCTGACTGGCTGGAATAGTGAAAGCATCATCCACCTGACCTAGAAGTAGTTTTAATGCATGATAAACCCAAAAGGATCAAAAGCGGCTTGCAACTTCTCAACCGATGTAGCTTAACACTTAAACCCCCATGGAAACTTGGCGAACATCTAATGTCCTTTCAAACATCATCTGACTGGCTGCAATTTGTGAAAGCATCATCCACATGGCCTAAAAGTACTTTTAATGCATAATAAACGCAAAAGGATCAAAAGTGGCTTCCAACTTCCTAACCGTTGTAGCTTAACACTTAAATCCCCATGGAAACTTGGCGAACATCTAATGTCCTTTCAAACATCATCTGACTGGCTGGAATCGTGGAAGCATCATCCAAGTGGCCTAGATGTACTATTAAAGCATGATAAACCCAAAATGATCAAAAGTGGCTTCCAACATCTCAACCGATATAGCTTGACACTTAAACCCCCATGGAAACTTGGAGAACATCTAATGTCTTTTCAAACATCATCTGACTGGCTGGAATCGTGAAAGCATCGTCCACCTGACCTAGAAGTACTTTTAATGCATGATAAACCCAAAAGGATCAAAAGCGGCTTCCAACTTCTCCACCGATAGAGCTTGACACATAAACCCGCATGGAAACTTGGAGAACATCTAATGCCCTTTCAAACATCATCTGACTGGCTGGAATCGTGAAAGCATCATCCACGTGGCCTAGATGTACTATTAAAGCATGATAAACCCAATATGATCAAAAGTGGCTTCCAACATCTCAATCGATATAGCTTGACACTTAAACCCCCATGGAAACTTGGAGAACATCTAATGTCCTTTCAAACATCAGCTGACTGGCTGGAATCGTGAAAGCATCATCCACCTGACCTAGAAGTAGTTTTAATGCATGTTAAACCCAAAAGGATCAAAAGCGGCTTCCAACTTCTCAACCGATATACCTTGACACATAAACCCGCATGGAAACTTGGAGAACATCTAATGCCCTTTCAAACATCATTTGAGTGGCTGGAATCGTGAAAGCTTCATCGACGTGGCCTAGAAGTAATTTTAATGCATGATAAACCCAAAAGGATCAAAAGTGGCTTCCAACTACTCCATCGATAGAGCTTGACACATAAACCCGCATGGAAACTTGGAGAACATCTAATGTCCTTTCAAACATCAGCTGACGGGCTGGAATCGTGAAAGCTTCATCCACGTGGCCTAGAAGTACTTTTAATACATCATAAACTTAAGTGGATCAAAAGTTGCTTCTGACATCTCAACCGATATAGCTTGAGACTTAAACCCCCATGGAAACTTGGAGAACATCTAATGTCCTTTCAAACATCATCTGATTGGCTGGAATCGTGAATGCATCATCCACGTGGCCGAGAAGTACTTTTAATGTATGATAAACCCAAAAGGATCAAAAGCGGCTTCCAACTTCTCAACCGATGTAGCTTAACACTTAAACCCCATGGAAACTTGGAGAACATCTAATGTCTTTTCAAACATCATCTGATTGGCTGGAATCGTGAATGCATCATCCACGTGGCCGAGAAGTACTTTTAATGTAAGATAAACCCTAAAGGATCAAAAGTGGCTTCCAACTTCTCAACCGATATAGCTTGACACATAAACCCGCATGGAAACTTGGAGAACATCTAATGCCTTTTCAAACATCATCTGACTGGCTGGAATCGTGAAAGCATTGTCCACCTGACCTAGAAGTACTTTTAATGCATGATAAACCCAAAAGGATCAAAAGCGGCTTCCAACTTCTCCACCGATAGAGCTTGACACATAAACCCGCATGGAAACTTGGAGAACATCTAATGCCCTTTCAAACATCATCTGACTGGCTGGAATCGTGAAAGCATCATCCACCTGACCTAGAAGTACTTTTAATGCATGATAAACCCAAAAGGATCAAAAGCGGCTTCCAACTTCTCAACCGATGTAGCTTAACACTTAAACCCCCATGGAAACTTGGCGAACATCTAATGTCCTTTCAAACATCATCTGACTGGCTGGAATCGTGAATGCATCATCCACGTGGCCGAGAAGTACTTTTAATGTATGATAAACCCTAAAGGATCAAAAGTGGCTTCCAACTTCTCATCCGATATAGCTTGACACATAAACCCGCATGGAAACTTGGAGAACATCTAATGTCCTTTCAAACATCATCTGACTGGCTGGAATCGTGAAAGCATCATCCACGTGGCCTAGAAGTACTTTTAATGCATAATAAACCCAAAAGGATCAAAAGTGGCTTCCAACTTCTCAACTGATATAGCTTGAAACTTAATCACCGATGGAAACTTGGAGAACATCTAATGCCCTTTCAAACATCATTTGAGTGGCTGGAATCGTGAAAGCTTCATCCACGTGGCCTAGAAGTACTTTTAATACATCATAAACCCAAGTGGATCAAAAGTTGCTTCTGACATCTCAACCGATATAGCTTGAGACTTAAACCCCCATGGTAACTTGGAGAACATCTAATGTCCTCTCAAACATCATCTGATTGGCTGGAATCGTGAATGCATCATCCACGTGGCCGAGAAGTACTTTTAATGTATGATAAACCCTAAAGGATCAAAAGTGACTTCCAACTTCTCAACCGATGTAGCTTAACACTTAAACCCCCATGGAAACATGGCGAAAATTTAATGTCCATTCAAACATCATCTGACTGGCTGGAATCGTGAAAGCATCATCCACGTGGCCTAAATGTAGTATTAAAGCATGATAAACCCAAAAGGATCAAAAGCGGCTTCCAACTTCTCAACCGACGTAGCATAACACTTAAACCCCCATGGAAACTTGGAGAACATCTAATGTCCTTTCAAACATCATCTGACTGGCTGGAATCGTGAAAGCATCATCCACGTGGCCTAAATGTAGTATTAAAGCATGATAAACCCAAAAGGATCAAAAGTGGCTTCGAACTTCTCAACTGATATAGCTTGAAACTTAATCACCGATGGAAACTTGGAGAACATCTAATGTCCTTTCAAACATCATTTGAGTGGCTGGAATCGTGAAAGCTTCATCCACGTGGCCTAGAAGTACTTTTAATACATCATAAACCTAAGTGGATCAAAAGTTGCTTCTGACATCTCAACCGATATAGCTTGAGACTTAAACCCCCATGGAAACATGGAGAACATCTAATGTCCTTTCAAACATCATTTGATTGGCTGGAATCGTGAATGCATCATCCACGTGGCCGAGAAGTACTTTTAATGCATGATAAACCCTAAAGGATCAAAAGTGGCTTCCAACTTCTCAACCGATGTAGCTTAACACTTAAACCCCCATGGAAACTTGGCGAACATCTAATGTCCTTTCAAACATCATCTGACTGGCTGGAATCGTGAAAGCATCATCCACGTGGCCTAGATGTACTATTAAAGCATGATAAACCCAAAAGGATCAAAAGTGGCTTCCAACTTCTCAACTGATATAGCTTGAAACTTAATCACCGATGGAAACTTGGAGAACAGCTAATGCCCTTTCAAACATCATTTGAGTGGCTGGAATCGTGAAAGCTTCATCCACGTGGCCTAGAAGTACTTTTAATACATCATAAACCTAAGTGGATCAAAAGTTGCTTCTGACATCTCAACCGATATAGCTTGAGACTTAAACCCCCATGGAAACATGGAGAACATCTAATGTCCTTTCAAACATCATCTGATTGGCTGGAATCGTGAAAGCATCATCCACCTGACCTAGAAGTAGTTTTAATGCATGATAAACCCAAAAGGATCAAAAGCGGCTTCCAACTTCTCAACCGATATAGCTTGACACATAAACCCGCATGGAAACTTGGAGAACATCTAATGCCCTTTCAAACATCATCTGACTGGCTGGAATCGAGAACGCATCATCCACCTGACCTAGAAGTACTTTGAATGCATGATAAACGTAAAAGGATCAAAAGCGGCTTCCAACTTCTCAACCAATGTAGCTTAACACTTAAACCCCCATGGAAACTTGGAGAACATCTAATGTCCTTCCAAACATCATCTGACTGGCTGGAATCGTGAAAGCATCATCCACGTGGCCTAGAAGTACTTTTAATGCATAATAAACCCAAAAGGATCAAAAGTGGCTTCCAACTTCTCAACTGATATAGCTTGAAACTTAATCACCGATGGAAACTTGGAGAACATCTAATGCCCTTTCAAACATCATCTGACTGGCTGTAATCGTGAAAGCATTATCCACGTGGCCTAGAAGTAATTTTAATGCATGATAAACCCAAAAGGATCAAAAGTGGCTTCCAACTTCTGAAATGAGATAGCTTGACACTTCAACCCCCATGGAAATTTGAAGAACATTTAGTGTCCTTTCAAACATCATCTGACTGGCTTGAATCGTGAGAGCATCATCCACGTTGCCTAGAAGTCATTTTAATACATGGTAAACCCAAAATGATCAAAAGTGGCTTCCAACATCTCAACCGATATAGCTTGACACTTAAACCCCCATGGAAACTTGGAGTACATCTAATGTCCATCCAAACATCATCTGACTGGCTGGAATCGTGAAAGCATTATCCACGTGGCCTAGAAGTACTTTTAATGCATGATAAACCCAAAAGGATCAAAAGCGGCTTCCAACTTCTCAACCGATGTAGCTTAACACTTAAACCCAATGGAAACTTGGTGAACATCTAATGTCTTTTCAAACATCATCTGATTGGCTGGAATCGTGAAAGCATCATCCACGTGGCCTAGATGTACAATTAAAGCATGATAAACCCAAAAGGATCAAAAGTGGCTTCCAACTTCTCAACTGATATAGCTTGACACTTAAACCCCCATGGAAACTTGGATAACATCTAATGTCCTTTCAAACTTCATCTGATTGGCTGGAATCGTGAATGCATCATCCACGTGGCCGAGAAGTACTTTTAATGTAAGATAAACCCTAAAGGATCAAAAGTGGCTTCCAACTTCTCAACCGATATAGCTTGACACATAAACCCGCATGGAAACTTGGAGAACATCTAATGCCTTTTCAAACATCATCTGACTAGCTGGAATCGTGAAAGCATCATCCACCTGACCTAGAAGAACTTTTAATGCATGATAAACGTAAAAGGATCAAAAGCGGCTTCCAACTTCTCAACCGATGTAGCTTAATACTTAAACCCCCATGGAAACTTGGAGAACATCTAATGCCCTTTCAAACATCATCTGACTGGCTGGAATCGAGAAAGCATCATCCACCTGACCTAGAAGTACTTTTAATGCATGATAAACGTAAAAGGATCAAAAGCGGCTTCAAACTTCTCAACCAATGTAGCTTAACACTTAAACCCCCATGGAAACCTGGCGAACATCTAATGTCCTTTCAAACATCATCTGACTGGCTGGAATCGTGAAAGCATCATCCACGTGGCCTAGAAGTACTTTTAATGCATAATAAACCCAAAAGGATCAAAAGTGGCTTCCAACTTCTCAACTGATATAGCTTGAAACTTAATCACCGATGGAAACTTGGAGAACAGCTAATGCCCTTTCAAACATCATTTGAGTGGCTGGAATCGTGAAAGCTTCATCCACGTCGCCTAGAAGTACTTTTAATCCATCATAAACCTAAGAGGATCAAAAGTTGCTTCTGACATCTCAACCGATATAGCTTGAGGCCTAAACCCCCATGGAAACTTGGAGAACATCTAATGTCCTTTCAAACATCATCTGATTGGCTGGAATCGTGAATGCATCATCCACGTGGCCGAGAAGTACTTTTAATGTATGATAAACCCTAAAGGATCAAAAGCGGCTTCTAACTTCTCAACCGATGTAGCTTAACACTTAAACCCCCATGGAAACTTGGCGAACATCTAATGTCCTTTCAAACATCATCTGACTGGCTGGAATCGTGAAAGCATCATCCACGTGGCCTAGATGTACTATTAAAGCATGATAAACCCAAAATGATCAAAAGTGGCTTCCAACATCTCAACCGATATAACTTGACACTTAAACCCCCATGGAAACTTGGAGAAAAACTAATGTCCTTTCAAACATCATCTGATTGGCTGGAATCGTGAATGCATCATCCACGTGGCCGAGAAGTACTTTTAATGCATGATAAACCCAAAAGGATCAAAAGCGGCTTCCAACTTCTCAACCGATGTAGCTTAACACTTAAACCCCCATGGAAACTTGGCGAACATCTAATATCCTTTCAAACATCATCTGCATGGCTGGAATCGTGAAAGCATCATCCACGTGGCCTAGAAGTAGTTTTAATGCATAATAAACCCAAAAGGATCAAAAGTGGCTTCCAACTTCTCAACTGATATAGCTTGAAACTTCATCACCGATGGAAACTTAGAGAACATCTAATGCCCTTTCAAACATCATTTGAGTGGCTGGAATCGTGAAAGCTTCATCCACGTGGCCAAGAAGTACTTTTAATACATCATAAACCCAAGTGGATCAAAAGTAGCTTCTGATATCTCAACCGATATAGCTTGACAATTAAACCCCCATGGAAACTTGGAGAACATCTAATGTCCTTTCAAACATCATCTGATTAGCTGGAATCGTGAATGCATCATCCACGAGGCCGAGAAGTACTTTTAATGTATGATAAACCCTAAAGGATCAAAAGTGGCTTCTAACTTCTCAACCGATGTAGCTTAACACTTAAACCCCCATGGAAACTTGGCGAACATCTAATGTCCTTTCAAACATCATCTGACCGGCTGGAAACGTGAAAGCATCATCCACGTGGCCTAGATGTACTATTAAAGCATGATAAGCCCAATATGATCAAAAGTGGCTTCCAACATCTCAACCGATATAACTTGACACTTAAACCCCCATGGAAACTTGGAGAACATCTAATGTCCTTTCAAACATCATCTGACTTGTTGGAATCGTGAAAGCATTATCCACGTGGCCTAGAAGTACTTTTAATGCATGATAAACCCAAAAGGATCAAAAGCGGCTTCCAACTTCTCAACCGATGTAGCTTAACACTTAAACCCCCATGGAAACTTGGAGAACATCTAATGTCCTTTCAAACATCATCTGACTGGCTGGAATCGTGAAAGCATCATCCACGTGGCCTAGAAGTACTTTTAATACATCATAAACCCAAGTGGATCAAAAGTTGCTTCTGACATCTCAACCGATATAGCTTGACAATTGAACCCCCATGGAAACTTGGAGAACATCTAATGTCCTTTCAAACAACATCTGATTGGCTGGAATCGTGAATGCATCATCCACGAGGCCGAGAAGTACTTTTAATGTATGATAAACCCTAAAGGATCAAAAGTGGCTTCTAACTTCTCAACCGATGTAGCTTAACACTTAAACCCCCATGGAAACTTGGCGAACATCTAATGTCCTTTCAAACATCATCTGACCGGCAGGAATCGTGAAAGCATCATCCACGTGGCCTAGATGTACTATTAAAGCATGATAAACCCAATATGATCAAAAGTGGCTTCCAACATCTCAATCGATATAGCTTGACACTTAAACCCCCATGGAAACTTGGAGAACATCTAATGTCCTTTCAAACATCAGCTGACTGGCTGGAATCGTGAAAGCATCATCCACCTGACCTAGAAGTAGTTTTAATGCATGTTAAACCCAAAAGGATCAAAAGCGGCTTCCAACTTCTCAACCGATATAGCTTGACACATAAACCCGCATGGAAACTTGGAGAACATCTAATGCCCTTTCAAACATCATCTGACTGGCTGGAATCGAGAAAGCATCATCCACCTGACCTAGAAGTACTTTTAATGCATGATAAACGTAAAAGGATCAAAAGCGGCTTCCAACTTCTCAACCAATGTAGCTTAACACTTAAACGCCCATGGATACCTGGCGAACATCTAATGTCCTTTCAAACATCATCTGACTGGCTGGAATTGTGAAAGCATCATCCACGTGGCCTAGAAGTAGTTTTAATGCATAATAAACCCAAAAGGATCAAAAGTGGCTTCCAACTTCTCAACTGATATAGCTTGAAACTTAATCACCGATGGAAACTTGGAGAACATCTAATGCCCTTTCAAACATCATTTGAGTGGCTGGAATCGTGAAAGCTTCATCCACGTGGCCTAGAAGTACTTTTAATACATCATAAACCTAAGTGGATCAAAAGTTGCTTCTGACATCTCGACCGATATAGCTTGACAATTAAACCCCCATGGAAACTTGGAGAACACCTAATGTCCTTTCAAACATCATCTGATTGGCTGGAATCGTGAATGCATCATCCACGTGGCCGAGAAGTACTTTTAATGCATGATAAACCCAAAAGGATCAAAAGCGGCTTCCAACTTCTCAACCGATGTAGCTTAACACTTAAACCCCCATGGAAACTTGGCGAACATCTAATGTCCTTTCAAACATCATCTGACTGGCTGGAATCGTGAAAGCATCATCCACGTGGCCTAGAAGTACTTTTAATACATCATAAACCCAAGTGGATCAAAAGTTGCTTCTGACATCTCAACCGATATAGCTTGACAATTGAACCCCCATGGAAACTTGGAGAACATCTAATGTCCTTTCAAACAACATCTGATTGGCTGGAATCGTGAATGCATCATCCACGAGGCCGAGAAGTACTTTTAATGTATGATAAACCCTAAAGGATCAAAAGTGGCTTCTAACTTCTCAACCGATGTAGCTTAACACTTAAACCCCCATGGAAACTTGGCGAACATCTAATGTCCTTTCAAACATCATCTGACCGGCTGGAATCGTGAAAGCATCATCCACGTGGCCTAGATGTACTATTAAAGCATGATAAACCCAATATGATCAATAGTGGCTTCCAACATCTCAATCGATATAGCTTGACACTTAAACCCCCATGGAAACTTGGAGAACATCTAATGTCCTTTCAAACATCAGCTGACTGGCTGGAATCGTGAAAGCATCATCCACCTGACCTAGAAGTAGTTTTAATGCATGTTAAACCCAAAAGGATCAAAAGCGGCTTCCAACTTCTCAACCGATATAGCTTGACACATAAACCCGCATGGAAACTTGGAGAACATCTAATGCCCTTTCAAACATCATCTGACTGGCTGGAATCGAGAAAGCATCATCCACCTGACCTAGAAGTACTTTTAATGCATGATAAACGTAAAAGGATCAAAAGCGGCTTCCAACTTCTCAACCAATGTAGCTTAACACTTAAACCCCCATGGAAACTTGGCGAACATCTAATGTCCTTTCAAACATCATCTGACTGGCTGGAATCGTGAAAGCATCATCCACGTGGCCTAGAAGTACTTTTAATGCATAATAAACCCAAAAGGATCAAAAGTGGCTTCCAACTTCTCAACTGATATAGCTTGAAACTTAATCACCGATGGAAACTTGGAGAACATCTAATGCCCTTTCAAACATCATTTGAGTGGCTGGAATCGTGAAAGCTTCATCGACGTGGCCTAGAAGTAATTTTAATGCATGATAAACCCAAAAGGATCAAAAGTGGCTTCCAACTTCTGAAATGAGATAGCTTGACACTTCAACCCCCATGGAAATTTGAAGAACATTTAGTGTCCTTTCAAACATCATATGACTGGCTTGAATCGTGAGAGCATCATCCACGTGTCCTGGAAGTCATATTAATACATTGTAAACCCAAAATGATCAAAAGTGGCTTCCAACATCTGAACCGATATAGCTTGACACTTAAACCCCCATGGAAACTTGGAGAACATCTAATGTCCTTTCAAACATCATCTGACTGGCTGGAATCGTGAAAGCATTATCCATGTGGCCTAGAAGTACTTTTAATGCATGATAAACCCTAAAGGATCAAAAGCGGCTTCCAACTTCTCAACCGATGTAGCTTAACACTTAAACCCAATGGAAACTAGGTGAACATCTAATGTCTTTTCAAACATCATCTGATTGGCTGGAATCGTGAAAGCATCATCCACGTGGCCTAGATGTACAATTAAAGCATGATAAACCCAAAAGGATCAAAAGTGGCTTCCAACTTCTCAACTGATATAGCTTGACACTTAAACCCCCATGGAAACTTGGATAACATCTAATGTCCTTTCAAACTTCATCTGATTGGCTGGAATCGTGAATGCATCATCCACGTGGCCGAGAAGTACTTTTAATGTAAGATAAACCCTAAAGGATCAAAAGTGGCTTCCAACTTCTCAACCGATATAGCTTGACACATAAACCCGCATGGAAACTTGGAGAACATCTAATGCCTTTTCAAACATCATCTGACTAGCTGGAATCGTGAAAGCATCATCCACCTGACCTAGAAGTACTTTTAATGCATGATAAACGTAAAAGGATCAAAAGCGGCTTCCAACTTCTCAACCGATGTAGCTTAACACTTAAACCCCCATGGAATCTTGGCGATCATCTAATGTCCTTTCAAACATCATCTGACTGGCTGGAATTGTGAAAGCATCATCCACGTGGCCTAGAAGTACTTTTAATGCATAATAAACCCAAAAGGATCAAAAGTGGCTTCCAACTTCTCAACTGATATAGCTTGAAACTTAATCACCGATGGAAACTTGGAGAACATCTAATGCCCTTTCAAACATCATTTGAGTGGCCGGAATCGTGAAAGCTTCATCGACGTGGCCTAGAAGTACTTTTAATGCATGATAAACCCAAAAGGATCAAAAGTGGCTTCCAACTTCTGAAATGAGATAGCTTGACACTTCAACCCCCATGGAAATTTGAAGAACATTTAGTGTTCTTTCAAACATCATATGACTGGCTTGAATCGTGAGAGCATCATCCACGTGTCCTAGAAGTCATATTAATACATGGTAAACCCAAAATGATCAAAAGTGGCTTCCAACATCTGAACCGATATAGCTTGACACTTAAACCCCCATGGAAACTTGGAGAACATCTAATGACCATCCAAACATCATCTGACTGGCTGGAATCGTGAAAGCATTATCCACGTGGCCTAGATGTACTTTTAATGCATGATAAACCCAAAAGGATCAAAAGCGGCTTCCAACTTCTCAACCGATGTAGCTTAACACTTAAACCCCATGGAAACTTGGTGAACATCTAATGCCTTTTCAAACATCATCTGATTGGCTGGAATCGTGAAAGCATCATCCACGTGGCCTAGATGTACAATTAAAGCATGATAAACCCAAAAGGATCAAAAGTGGCTTCCAACTTCTCAACTGATATAGCTTGACACTTAAACCCCCATGGAAACTTGGAGAACATCTAATGTCCTTTCAAACATCATCTGATTGGCTGGAATCGTGAATGCATCATCCACGTGGCCGAGAAGTACTTTTATTGTAAGATAAACCCTAACGGATCAAAAGTGGCTTCCAACTTCTCAACCGATATAGCTTGACACATAAACCCGCATGGAAACTTGGAGAACATCTAATGCCTTTTCAAACATCATCTGACTGGCAGGAATCATGAAAGCATCGTCCACCTGACCTAGAAGTACTTTTAATGCATGATAAACCCAAAAGGATCAAAAGCGGCTTCCAACTTCTCCACCGATAGAGCTTGACACATAAACCCGCATGGAAACTTGGAGAACATCTAATGCCCTTTCAAACATCATCTGACTGGCTGGAATCGTGAAAGCATCATCCACCTGGCCTAGAAGTACTTTTAATGCATGATAAACGCAAAAGGATCAAAAGCGGCTTCCAACTTCTCAACCGATGTAGCTTAACACTTAAACCCCCATGGAAACTTGGCGAACATCTGATGTCTTTTCAAACATCATCTGACTGGCTGGAATTGTGAAAGCATCATCCACGTGGCCTAGAAGTACTTTTAAAGCATAATAAATGCAAAAGGATCAAAAGTGGCTTCCAACTTCTCAACTGATATAGCTTGAAACTTAATCACTGATGGAAACTTGGAGAACATCTAATGCCCTTTCAAACATCATTTGAGTGGCCGGAATCGTGAAAGCATCATCGACGTGGCCTAGAAGTACTTTTAATGCATGATAAACCCAAAAGGATCAAAAGTGGCTTCCAACTTCTGAAATGAGATAGCTTGACACTTCAAGCCCCATGGAAATTTGAAGAACATTTATTGTCCTTTCAAACATCATATGACTGGCTTGAATCGTGAGAGCATCGTCCACGTGTCCTGGAAGTCATTTTAATACATGGTAAACCCAAAATGCTCAAAAGTGGCTTACAACATCTCAACCGATATAGCTTGAAACTTAATCACCGATGGAAACTTGGAGAACATCTAATGCCCTTTCAAACATTATTTGAGTGGCTGGAATCGTGAAAGCTTCATCCACGTGGCCTAGAAGTACTTTTAATACATCATAAACCCAAGTGGATCAAAAGTTGCTACTGACATCTCAACCGATATAGCTTGAGACTTAAACCCCCGTGGAAACTTGGAGAACATCTAATGTCCATCCAAACATCATCTGACTGGATGGAATCGTGAAAGCATTATCCACGTGGCCTAGAAATACTTTTAATGCATGATAAACCCAAAAGGATCAAAAGCGGCTTCCAACTTCTCAACCGATGTAACTTAACACTTAAACCCCCATGGAAACTTGGCGAACATCTAATGTCCTTTCAAACATCATCTGACTGGATGGAATCGTGGAAGCATCATCCACGTGGCCTAGATGTACTATTAATGCATAATAAACCCAAAAGGATCAAAAGTGGCTTCCAACTTTTCAACTGATATAGCTTGAAACTTAATCACCGATGGAAACTTGGAGAACATCTAATGCCCTTTCAAACATCATTTGAGTGGCTGGAATCGTGAATGCATCATCCACGTGGCCGAGAAGTACTTTTAATGTATGATAAACCCTAAAGGATCAAAAGTGGCTTCCAACTTCCTAACCGATGTAGCATAACACTTAAACCCCCATGGAAACTTGGAGAACATCTAATGCCCTTTCAAACATCATTTGAGTGGCTGGAATCGTGAATGCATCATCCACGTGGCCGAGAAGTACTTTTAATGTATGATAAACCCTAAAGGATCAAAAGTGGCTTCTAACTTCTCAACCGATGTAGCTTAACACTTAAACCCCCATGGAAACTTGGCGAACATCTAATGTCCTTTCAAACATCATCTGACTGGCTGGAATCGTGAAAGCATCATCCACGTGGCCTAGATGTACTATTAAAGCATGATAAACCCAAAATGATCAAAAGTGGCTTCCAACATCTCAACCGATATAGCTTGACACTTAAACCCCCATGGAAACTTGGAGAACATCTAATGTCCTTTCAAACATCATCTGATTGGCTGGAATCGTGAATGCATCATCCACGTGGCCGAGAAGTACTTTTAATACATGATAAACCCAAAAGGATCAAAAGCGGCTTCCAACTTCTCAACCGATGTAGCTTAACACTTAAACCCCCATGGAAACTTGGCGAACATCTAATGTCCTTTCAAACATCATCTGACTGGCTGGAATCGTGAAAGCATCATCCACGTGGCCTAGAAGTACTTTTAATGCATAATAAACCCAAAAGGATCAAAAGTGGCTTCCAACTTCTCAACTGATATAGCTTGAAACTTAATCACCGATGGAAACTTGGAGAACATCTAATGTCCTTTCAAACATCATTTGACTGGTTGGAATCGTGAAAGCATCATCCACGTGGCCTAGAAGTACTTTTAATGCATAATAAACCCAAAAGGATCAAAAGTGGCTTCCAACTTCTCAACTGATATAGCTTGAAACTTAATCACCGATGGAAACTTGGAGAACATCTAATGCCCTTTCAAACATCATTTGAGTGGCTGGAATCGTGAAAGCATTATCCACGTGGCCTAGAAGTACTTTTAATGCATGATAAACCCAAAAGGATCAAAAGCGGCTTCCAACTTCTCAACCGATGTAGCTTAACACTTAAACCCCCATGGAAACTTGGCGAACATCTAATGTCCTTTCAAACATCATCTGACTGGCTGGAATTGTGAAAGCATCATCCACGTGGCCTAAAAGTACTTTTAATGCATAATAAACGCAAAAGGATCAAAAGTGGCTTCCAACTTCCTAACCGATGTAGCTTAACACTTAAATCCCCATGGAAACTTGGCGAACATCTAATGTCCTTTCAAACATCATCTGACTGGCTGGAATCGTGGAAGCATCATCCACGTGGCCTAGATGTACTATTAAAGCATGATAAACCCAAAATGATCAAAAGTGGCTTCCAACATCTCAACCGATATAGCTTGACACTTAAACCCCCATGGAAACTTGGAGAACATCTAATGTCCTTTCAAACATCATCTGACTGGCTGGAATCGTGAAAGCATCATCCACGTGGCCTAGAAGTACTTTTAATGCATGATAAACCCAAAAGGATCAAAAGCGGCTTCCAACTTCTCAACCGATAGAGCTTGACACATAAACCCACATGGAAACTTGGAGAACATCTAATGCCCTTTCAAACATCATCTAACTGGCTGGAATCGTGAAAGCATCATCCACCTGACCTAGAAGTACTTTTAATGCATGATAAACCCAAAAGGATCAAAAGCGGCTTCCAACTTCTCAACCGATGTAGCTTAACACTTAAACCCCCATGGAAACTTGGAGAACATCTAATGTCCTTTCAAACATCATCTGATTGGCTGGAATCGTGAATGCATCATCCACGTGGCCGAGAAGTACTTTTAATGCATGATAAACCCAAAAGGATCAAAAGCGTCATCCAACTTCTCAACCGAAATAGCTTAACACTTCAACCCCCATGGAAACTTGGAAAACATCTAATGTCCTTTCAAACATCATCTGACTGGCTCGAATCGTGAAAGCATCATCCACGTGGCCTAGAAGTACTTTTAATGCATAATAATCCCAAAAGGATCAAAAGTGGCTTCCAACTTCTCAACTGATATAGCTTGAAACTTAATCACCGATGGAAACTTGGAGAACATCTAATGCCCTTTCAAACATCATTTGAGTGGCTGGAATCGTGAAAGCTTCATCCACGTGGCCTAGAAGTACTTTTAATGCATGATAAACCCAAAAGGATCAAAAGCGGCTTCCAACTTCTCAACCGATCTAGCTTAACACTTAAACCCCCATGGAAACTTGGCGAACATCTAATGTCCTTTCAAACATCATCTGACTGGCTGGAATCGTGAAAGCATCATCCACGTGGCCTAAAAGTACTTTTAATGCATAATAAACCCAAAAGGATCAAAAGTGGCTTCCAACTTCTCAACTGATATAGCTTGAAACTTAATCACCGATGGAAAGTTGGAGAACATCTAATGCCCTTTCAAACATCATTTGAGTGGTTGGAATCGTGGAAGCTTCATCCACGTGGCCTAGAAGTACTTTTAATACATCATAAACCCAAGTGGATCAAAAGTTGATTCTGACATCTCAACCGATATAGCTTGACACTTAAACCCCCATGGAAACTTGGAGAACATCTAATGTCCTTTCAAACGTCATCTGATTGGCTGGAATCGTGAATGCATCATCCACGTGGCCGAGAAGTACTTTTAATGTATGATAAACCCTAAAGGATCAAAAGTGGCTTCCAACTTCCTAACCGATGTAGCTTAACACTTAAATCCTTATGGAAACTTGGCGAACATCTAATGTCCTTTCAAACATCATCTGACTGGCTGGAATCATGGAAGGATCATCCACGTGGCCTAGATGTACTATTAAAGCATGATAAACCCAAAAGGATCAAAAGCGGCTTCCAACTTCTCAACCGATGTAGCTTAACACTTAAACCCCCATGGAAACTTGGAGAACATCTAATGTCCTTTCAAACATCATCTGATTGGCTGGAATCGTGAATGCATCATCCACGTGGCCTAGAAGTAGTTTTAATGCATGATAAACCCAGAAGGATCAAAAGTCTCGTCCAACTTCTCAACCGATATAGCTTAACACTTAAACCCCCGTGGAAACTTGGAGAACATCTAATGTCTTTTCAAACATCATCTGACTGGCTCGAATCGTGAAAGCATCATCCACGTGGCCTAGAAGTACTTTTAATGCATGATAAACCCAAAAGGATCAAAAGCGGCTTCTAACTTCTCAACCGATGTAGCTTAACACTTAAACCCCCATGGAAACTTGGAGAACATCTAATGTCCTTTCAAACATCATCTGATTGGCTGGAATCGTGAATGCATCATCCACGTGGCCGAGAAGTACTTTTAATGCATGATAAACCCAAAAGGATCAAAAGCGTCTTCCAACTTCTCAACCGAAATAGCTTAACACTTAAACCCCCATGGAAACTTGGAAAACATCTAATGTCCTTTCAAACATCATCTGACTGGCTCGAATCGTGAAAGCATCATCCACGTGGCCTAGAAGTACTTTTAATGCATAATAAACCCAAAAGGATCAAAAGTGGCTTCCAACTTCTCAACTGATATAGCTTGAAACTTAATCACCGATGGAAACTTGGAGAACATCTAATGCCCTTTCAAACATCATTTGAGTGGCTGGAATCGTGAAAGCTTCATCCACGTGGCCTAGAAGTACTTTTAATACATCATAAACCCAAGTGGATCAAAAGTTGCTTCTGACATCTCAACCGATATAGCTTGACACTTAAACCCCCATGGAAACTTGGAGAACATCTAATGTCCTTTCAAACATCATCTGATTGGCTGGAATCGTGAATGCATCATCCACGTGGCCGAGAAGTACTTTTAATGCATGATAAACCCAAAAGGATCAAAAGCGGCTTCCAACTTCTCAACCGATGTAGCTTAACACTTAAACCCCATGGAAACTTGGAGAACATCTAATGTCCTTTCAAACATCATCTGACTGGCTGGAATCGTGAATGCATCATCCACGTGGCCGAGAAGTACTTTTAATGCATGATAAACCCAAAATGATCAAAAGCGTCTTCCAACTTCTCAACCGAAATAGCTTAACACTTAAACCCCCATTGAAACTTGGAAAACATCTAATGTCCTTTCAAACATCATCTGACTGGCTCGAATCGTGAAAGCATCATCCACGTGGCCTAAAAGTACTTTTAATGCATAATAAACCCAAAAGGATCAAAAGTGGCTTCCAACTTCTCAACTGATATAGCTTGAAACTTAATCACCGATGGAAACTTGGAGAACATCTAATGCCCTTTCAAACATCATTTGAGTGGCTGGAATCGTGAAAGCTTCATCCACGTGGCCTAGAAGTACTTTTAATACATCATAAACCCAAGTGGATCAAAAGTTGATTCTGACATCTCAACCGATATAGCTTGACACTTAAACCCCCATGGAAACTTGGAGAACATCTAATGTCCTTTCAAACATCATCTGATTGGCTGGAATCGTGAATGCATCATCCACGTGGCCGAGAAGTACTTTTAATGTATGATAAACCCTAAAGGATCAAAAGTGGCTTCCAACTTCTCATCCGATATAGCTTGACACATAAACCCGCATGGAAACTTGGAGAACATCTAATGTCCTTTCAAACATCATCTGACTGGCTGGAATCGTGAAAGCATCATCCACCTGACCTAGAAGTAGTTTTAATGCATGATAAACCCAAAAGGATCAAAAGCGGCTTCCAACTTCTCAACCGATATAGCTTGACACATAAACCCGCATGGAAACTTGGAGAACATCTAATGCCCTTTCAAACATCATCTGATTGGCTGGAATCGTGAAAGCATCATCCACGTGGCCTAGAAGTACTTTTAATGCATGATAAACCCAAAAGGATCAAAAGCGGCTTCCAACTTCTCAACCGATGTAGCTTAACACTTAAACCCCCATGGAAACTTGGCGAACATCTAATGTCCTTTCAAACATCATCTGACTGGCTGGAATTGTGAAAGCATCATCCACATGGCCTAAAAGTACTTTTAATGCATAATAAACGCAAAAGGATCAAAAGTGGCTTCCAACTTCCTAACCGATGTAGCTTAACACTTAAATCCCCATGGAAACTTGGCGAACATCTAATGTCCTTTCAAACATCATCTGACTGGCTGGAATTGTGAAAGCATCATCCACGTGGCCTAGATGTACTATTAAAGCATGATAAACCCAAAATGATCAAAAGTGGCTTCCAACAACTCAACCGATATAGCTTGACACTTAAACCCCCATGGAAACTTGGAGAACATCTAATGTCTTTTCAAACATCATCTGACTGGCTGGAATCGTGAAAGCATCGTCCACCTGACCTAGAAGTACTTTTAATGCATGATAAACCCAACAGGATCAAAAGCGACTTCCAACTTCTCCACCGATAGAGCTTGACACATAAACCCGCATGGAAACTTGGAGAACATCTAATGCCCTTTCAAACATCATCTAACTGGCTGGTATCGTGAAAGCATCATCGACCTGACCTAGAAGTACTTTTAATGCATGATAAACCCAAAAGGATCAAAAGCGGCTTCCAACTTCTCAACCGATGTAGCTTAACACTTAAACCCCCATGGAAACTTGGCGAACATCTAATGTCCTTTCAAACATCATCTGACTGGCTGGAATCGTGAAAGCATCATCCACGTGGCCTAGAAGTACTTTTAATGCATAATAAACCCAAAAGGATCAAAAGTGGCTTCCAACTTCTCAACTGAGAGCTTGAAACTTAATCACCGATGGAAACTTGGAGAACATCTAATGCCCTTTCAAACATCATTTGAGTGGCTGGAATCGTGAAAGCTTCATCCACGTGGCCTAGAAGTACTTTTAATACATCATAAACCCAAGTGGATCAAAAGTTGCTTCTGACATCTCAACCGATATAGCTTGACACTTAAACCCCCATGGAAACTTGGAGAACATCTAATGTCCTTTCAAACATCATCTGATTGGCTGGAATCGTGAATGCATCATCCACGTGGCCGAGAAGTACTTTTAATGTATGATAAACCCTAAAGGATCAAAAGTGGCTTCCAACTTCTCATCCGATATAGCTTGACACATAAACCCGCATGGAAACTTGGAGAACATCTAATGTCCTTTCAAACATCATCTGACTGGCTGGAATCGTGAAAGCATCATCCACGTGGCCTAGAAGTACTTTTAATGCATGATAAACCCAAAAGGATCAAAAGTGGCTTCCAACTTCTCAACCGATATAGCTTGACACATAAACCCGCATGGAAACTTGGAGAACATCTAATGCCCTTTCAAACATCATCTGACTGGCTGGAATAGTGAAAGCATCATCCACCTGACCTAGAAGTACTTTTAATGCATGATAAACCCAAAAGGATCAAAAGCGGCTTCCAACTTCTCAACCGATGTAGCTTAACACTTAAACCCCCATGGAAACTTGGCGAACATCTAATGGCCTTTCAAACATCATCTGGTTGGCTGGAATCGTGAATGCATCATCGACCTGACCGAGAAGTACTTTTAATGTATGATAAACCCTAAAGGATCAAAAGCGGCTTCCAACTTCTCAACCGACGTAGCTTAACACTTAAACCCCCCAGGAAACTTGGAGAACATCTAATGCCCTGTCAAACATCATTTGACTAGCTGGAATCGTGAAAGCTTCATCCACGTGGCCTAGAAGTACTTTTAATACATCATAAACCCAAGTGGATCAAAAGTTGCTTCTGACATCTCAACCGATCTAGCTTGACACTTAAACCCCCATGGAAACTTGGAGAACATCTAATGTCCTTTCAAACATCATCTGACTGGCTGGAATCGTGAAAGCATCATCCACGTGGCCTAGAAGTACTTTTAATGCATAATAAACCCAAAAGGATCAAAAGTGGCTTCCAACTTCTCAACTGAGAGCTTGAAACTTAATCACCCATGGAAACTTGGCGAACATCTAATGTCCTTTCAAACATCATCTGACTGGCTGGAATCGTGAAAGCATCATCCACGTGGCCTAGATGTACTATTAAAGCATGATAAACCCAAAATGATCATAAGTGGGTTCCAACATCTCAACCGATATAGCTTGACACTTAAACCCCCATGGAAACTTGGAGAACATCTAATGTCCTTCCAAACATCATCTGATTGGCTGGAATCGTGAATGCATCATCCACGTGGCCGAGAAGTACTTTTAATGTATGATAAACCCTAAAGGATCAAAAGTGGCTTCCAACTTCTCAACCGATATAGCTTGACACATAAACCCGCATGGAAACTTGGAGAACATCTAATGTCCTTTCAAACATCATCTGACTGGCTGGAATCGTGAAAGCATCATCCACCTGACCTAGAAGTACTTTTAATGCATGATAAACCCAAAAGGATCAAAAGCGGCTTCCAACTTCTCAACCAGTATAGCTTGACACATAAACCCGCATGGAAACTTGGAGAACATCTAATGCCCTTTCAAACATCTTCTGACTGGCTGGAATCGTGAAAGCATCATCCACCTGACCTAGAAGTACTTTTAATGCATGATAAACCCAAAAGGATCAAAAGCGGCTTCCAACTTCTCAACCGATGTAGCTTAACACTTAAACCCCCATGGAAACTTGGCGAACATCTAATGTCCTTTCAAACATCATCTGACTGGCTGGAATTGTGAAAGCATCATCCACGTGGCCTAAAAGTACTTTTAATGCATAATAAACCCAAAAGGATCAAAAGCGGCTTCCAACTTCTCAACCGATGTAGCTTAACACTTAAACCCCCATGGAAACTTGGCGAACATCTAATGTCCTTTCAAACATCATCTGACTGGCTCGAATAGTGAAAGCATCATCCACGTGGCCTAGAAGTACTTTTAATGCATAATAAACCCAAAAGGATCAAAAGTGGCTTCCAACTTCTCAACTGATAGAGCTTGAAACTTAATCACCGATGGAAACTAGGAGAACATCTAATGCCCTTTCAAACATCATTTGAGTGGCTGGAATCGTGAATGCATCATCCACGTGGCCTAGAAGTCATATTAATACATGGTAAACCCAAAATGATCAAAAGTGGCTTCCAACATCTGAACCGATATAGCTTGACACTTAAACCCCCATGGAAACTTGGAGAACATCTAATGACCATCCAAACATCATCTGACTGGCTGGAATCGTGAAAGCATTATCCACGTGGCCTAGAATTACTTTTAATGCATGATAAACCCAAAAGGATCAAAAGCGGCTTCTAACTTCTCAACCGATGTAGCATAACACTTAAACCCCCATGGAAACTTGGAGAACATCTAATGCCCTTTCAAACATCATTTGAGTGGCTGGAATCGTGAATGCATCATCCACGTGGCCGAGAAGTACTTTTAATGTATGATAAACCCTAAAGGATCAAAAGTGCCTTCTAACTTCTCAACCGATGTAGCTTAACACTTAAACCCCCATGGAAACTTGGCGAACATCTAATGTCCTTTCAAACATCATCTGACTGGCTAGAATCGTGAAAGCATCATCCACGTGGCCAAGATGTACTATTAAAGTATGATAAACCCAAAATGATCATAAGTGGCTTCCAACATCTCAACCGATATAGCTTGACACTTAAACCCGCATGGAAACTTGGAGAACATCTAATGTCCTTTCAAACATCATCTGATTGGCTGGAATCGTGAATGCATCATCCACGTGGCCGAGAAGTACTTTTAATGTAAGATAAACCCTAAAGGATCAAAAGTGGCTTCCAACTTCTCAACCGATATAGCTTGACACATAAACTCGCAAGGAAACTTGGAGAACATCTAATGCCTTTTCAAACATCATCTGACTGGCTGGAATCGTGAAAGCATCGTCCACCTGACCTAGAAGTACTTTTAATGCATGATAAACCCAAAAGGATCAAAAGCGGCTTCCAACTTCTCAACCGATATAGCTTGACACATAAACCCGCATGGAAACTTGGAGAACATCTAATGCCCTTTCAAACATCATCTGACTGGCTGGAATTGTGAAAGCATCATCCACGTGGCCTAGAAGTACTTTTAATGCATGATAAACCCAAAAGGATCAAAAGTGGCTTCCAACTTCTCAACTGATATAGCTTGAAACTTAATCACCGATGGAAACTTGGAGAACATCTAATGCCCTTTCAAACATCATTTGAGTGGCTGGAATCGTGAAAGCTTCATCGACGTGGCCTAGAAGTACTTTTAATGCATGATAAACCCAAAAGGATCAAAAGTGGCTTCCAACTTCTGAAATGAGATAGCTTGACACTTCAAGCCCCATGGAAATTTGAAGAACATTTGTTGTCCTTTCAAACATCATATGACTGGCTTGAATCGTGAGAGCATCATCCACGTGTCCTAGAAGTCATTTTATTACATGGTAAACCCAAAATGCTCAAAAGTGGCTTGCAACATCTCAACCGATATAGCTTGAAACTTAATCACCGATGGAAACTTGGAGAACATCTAATGCCCTTTCAAACATCATTTGAGTGGCTGGAATCGTGAAAGCTTCATCCACGTGGCCTAGAAGTACTTTTAATACATCATAAACCCAAGTGGATCAAAAGTTGCTTCTGACATCTCAACCGATATAGCTTGAGACTTAAACCCCTGTGGAAACTTGGAGAACATCTAATGTCCATCCAAACATCATCCGATCATTGGAATCGTGAAAGCATTATCCACGTGGCCTAGAAATACTTTTAATGCATGATAAACCCAAAAGGCTCAAAAGCGGCTTCCAACTTCTCAACCGATGTAGCTTAACACTTAAACCCACATGGAAACTTGGCGAACATCTAATGTCCTTTCAAACATCATCTGACTGGCTGGAATCATGGAAGCATCATCCACGTGGCCTAGATGTACTATTAATGCATAATAAACCCAAAAGGATCAAAAGTGGCTTCCAACTTCTCAACTGAGAGCTTGAAACTTAATCACCGATGGAAACTTGGAGAACATCTAATGCCCTTTCAAACATCATTTGAGTGGCTGGAATCGTGAAAGCTTCATCCACGTGGCCTAGAAGTACTTTTAATACATCATAAACCCAAGTGGATCAAAATTTGCTTCTGACATCTCAACCGATATAGCTTGACACTTAAACCCCCATGGAAACTTGGAGAACATCTAATGTCCTTTAAACATCATCTGATTGGCTGGAATCGTGAATGCATCATCCACGTGGCCGAGAAGTACATTTAATGTATGAAAAACCCTAAAGGATCAAAAGCGGCTTCCAACTTCCTAACCGATGTAGCTTAACACTTAATTCCCCATGGAAACTTGGCGAACATCTAATGTCCTTTCAAACATCATCTGATTGGCTGGAATCGTGGAAGCATCATCCACGTGGCCTAGATGTACTATTAAAGCATGATAAACCCAAAATGATCAAAAGTGGCTTCCAACATCTCAACCGATATAGCTTGACACTTAAACCCCGATGGAAACTTGGAGAACATCTAATGTCCTTTCAAACATCATCTGATTGGCTGGAATCGTGAATGCATCATCCACGTGGCCGAGAAGTACTTTTAATGCATGATAAACCCAAAAGGATCAAAAGCGTCTTCCAACTTCTCAAACGATGTAGCTTAACACTTCAACCCCCATGGAAACTTGGCGAACATCTAATGTCCTTTCAAACATCATCTGACTGGCTGGAATCGTGAAAGCATCATCCATGTGGCCTAGATGTCCTATTAAAGCATGATAAACCCAAAAGGATCAAAAGCGGCTTCCAACTTCTCAACCGAAATAGCTTAACACTTAAACCCCCATGGAAACTTGGAAAACATCTAATGTCCTTTCAAACATCATCTGACTGGCTCGAATCATGAAAGCATCATCCACGTGGCCTAGAAGTACTTTTAATGCATAATAAACCCAAAAGGATCAAAAGTGGCTTCCAACTTCTCAACTAATAGAGCTTGAAACTTAATCACCAATGGAAACTTGGAGAACATCTAATGACCTTTCAAACATCATTTGAGTGGCTGGAATCGTGAAAGCTTCATCCACGTGGCCTAGAAGTACTTTTTATACATCATAAACCCAAGTGGATCGAAAGTTGCTTCTCACATCTCAACCGATATAGCTTGACAATTAAACCCCCATGGAAACTTGGAGAACATCTAATGTCCTTTCAAGCATAATCTGACTGGCTGGAATCGTGAAAGCATCATCGACCTGACCTAGAAGTACTTTTAATGCATGATAAACCCCAAAGGATCAAAAGCGGCTTCCAACTTCTCAACCGATGTAGCTTAACACTTAAACCCCCATGGAAACTTGGCGAACATCTAATGTCCTTTCAAACATCATCTGACTGGCTGGAATTGTGAAAGCATCATCCACGTGGCCTAGAAGTACTTTTAATGCATAATAAACCCAAAAGGATCAAAAGTGGCTTCCAACTTCTCAACTGATAGCTTGAAACTTAATCACCGATGGAAACTTGGAGAACATCTAATGCCCTTTCAAACATCAATTGAGTGGCTGGAATCGTGAATGCATCATCCACGTGGCCGAGAAGTACTTTTAATGTATGATAAACCCTAAAGGATCAAAAGTGGCTTCTAACTTCTCAACCGATGTAGCATAACACTTCAACCCCCATGGAAACTTGGAGAACATCTAATGCCCTTTCAAACATCATTTGAGTGGCTGGAATCGTGAATGCATCATCCACGTGGCCGAGAAGTACTTTTAATGTATGATAAACCCTAAAGGATCAAAAGTGGCTTCTAACTTCTCAACCGATGTAGCTTAACACTTAAACCCCCATGGAAACTTGGCGAACATCTAATGTCCTTTCAAACATCATCTGACTGGCTAGAATCGTGAAAGCATCATCCATGTGGCCAAGAAGTACTTTTAATGCATAATAAACCCAAAAGGATCAAAAGTTGCTTCTCCCATCTCAACCGATATAGCTTGACAATTAAACCCCCATGGAAACTTGGAGAACATCTAATGTCCTTTCAAACATCATCTGACTGGCTGGAATCGTGAAAGCATCATCGACCTGACCTAGAAGTACTTTTAATGCATGATAAACCCAAAAGGATCAAAAGCGGCTTTTAACTTCTCAACCGATGTAGCTTAACACTTAAACCCCCATGGAAACTTGGCGAACATCTAATGTCCTTTCAAATATCATCTGACTGGCTGGAATCGTGAAAGCATCATCCACGAGGCCTAGAAGTACTTTTAATGCATAATAAACCCAAAAGGATCAAAATTGGCTTCCAACTTCTCAACTGATATAGCTTGAAACTTAATCACCGATGGAAACTTGGAGAACATCTAATGCCCTTTCAAACATCATTTGAGTGGCTGGAATCGTCAAAGCTTCATCCACGTGGCCTAGAAGTACTTTTAATACATCATAAACCCAAGTGGATCAAAAGTTGCTTCTGACATCTCAACCGATATAGCTTGACACTTAAACCCCCATGGAAACATGGAGAACATCTAATGTCCTTTAAACATCATCTGATTGGCTGGAATCGTGAATGCATCATCCACGTGGCCGAGAAGTACTTTTAATGTATGATAAACCCTAAAGCATCAAAAGTGGCTTCCAACTTCCTAACCGATGTAGCTTAACACTTAAATCCCCATGGAAACTTGGCGAACATCTAATGTCCTTTCAAACATCATCTGACTGGCTGGAATCGTGGAAGGATCATCCACGTGGCCTTGATGTACTATTAAAGCATGATAAACCCAAAATGATCAAAAGTGGCTTCCAACATCTCAACCGATATAGCTTGACACTTAAACCCCCATGGAAACTTGGAGAACATCTAATGTCCTTTCAAACATCATCTGATTGGCTGGAATCGTGAATGCATCATCCACGTGGCCGAGAAGTACTTTTAATGCATGATAAACCCAAAAGGATCAAAAGCGTCTTCCAACTTCTCAAAAGATGTAGCTTAACACTTCAACCCCCATGGGAACTTGGCGAACATCTAATGTCCTTTCAAACATCATCAGACTGGCTGGAATCGTGAAAGCATCATCCATGTGGCCTAGATGTCCTATTAAAGCATGATAAACCCAAAAGGATTAAAAGCGGCTTCCAAATTCTCAACCGAAATAGCTTAACACTTAAACCCCCATGGAAACTTGGAAAACATCGAATGTCCTTTCAAACATCATCTGACTGGCTCGAATCGTGAGAGCATCATCCACGTGGCCTAGAAGTACTTTTAATGCGTAATAAACCCAAAAGGATCAAAAGTGTCTTCCAACTTCTCAACTAATAGAGCTTGAAACTTAATCACCGATGGAAACTTGGAGAACATCTAATGACCTTTCAAACATCATTTGAGTGGCTGGAATCGTGAAAGCTTCATCCACGTGGCCTAGAAGTACTTTTTATACATCATAAACCCAAGTGGATCAAAAGTTGCTTCTCACATCTCAACCGATATAGCTTGACACTTAAACCCCCATGGAAACTTGGAGAACTTCTAATGGCCTTTCAAACATCATCTGACTGGCTGGAATTGTGAAAGCATCATCCACGTGGCCTAGAAGTACTTTTAATGCATAATAAACCCAAAAGGATCAAAAGTGGCTTCCAACTTCTCAACTGAGAGCTTGAAACTTAATCACCGATGGAAACTTGGAGAACATCTAATGCCCTTTAAAACATCATTTGAGTGGCTGGATTCGTGAAAGCTTCATCCACGTGGCCTAGAAGTATTTTTTATACATCATAAACCCAAGTGGATCAAAAGTTGCTTCTGACATCTCAACCGATATAGCTTGACACTTAAACCCCCATGGAAACTTGGAGAACTTCTAATGGCCTTTCAAACATCATCTGGTTGGCTGGAATCGTGAATGCATCATCCACGTGGCCCAGAAGTACTTTTAATGTATGATAAACCCTAAAGGATCAAAAGCGGCTTCCAACTTCTCAACTGACCTAGCTTAACACTTAAACCCCCCAGCAAACTTGGAGAACATCTAATGTCCTTTCAAACATCATCTGACTGGCTCGAATCGTGAAAGCATCATCCACGTGGCCTAGAAGTAGTTTTAATGCTTAATAAACCCAAATGGATCAAAAGTGGCTTCCAACTTCTCAACTGATATAGCTTGAAACTTAATCACCGATGGAAACTTGGAGAACATCTAATGTCCTTTGAAACGTCATCAGACTGGTTGGAATCGTGAACGCATCATCCACGTGGCCAAGAAGAACTTTTAATGCATGATAAACCCAAAAGGATCAAAAGTGGCTTCCAACTTCTCAACTGATATAGCTTGAAACTTAATCACCGATGGAAACTTGGAGAACATCTAATGCCCTTTCAAACATCATTTGAGTGGCTGGAATCGTGAAAGCTTCATCCACGTGGCCTAGAAGTACTTTTTATACACATAAACCCAAGTGGATCAAAAGTTGCTTCTGACATCTCAAATGATATAGCTTGACACTTAAACCCCCATGGAAACTTGGAGAACATCTAATGTCCTTTCAAACATCATCTGACTGGCTGGAATCGTGAAAGCATCATCCACGTGGCCTAGAAGTACTTTTAATGCATAATAAACCCAAAAGGATCAAAAGTGGCTTCCAACTTCTCAACTGAGAGCTTGAAACTTAATCACCAATGGAAACTTGGAGAACATCTAATGCCCTTTCAAACATCATTTGAGTGGCTGGAATCGTGAAAGCTTCATCCACGTGGCCTAGAAGTACTTTTAATACATGATAAACCCAAAAGGATCAAAAGTTGCTTCTGACATCTCAACCGATATAGCTTGACACTTAAACCCCCATGGAAACTTGGAGAACATCTAATGTCCTTTCAAACATCATCTGACTGGCTGGAATCGTGAAAGCATCATCCACGTGGCCTAGAAGTACTTTTAATGCATAATAAACCCAAAAGGATCAAAAGTGGCTTCCAACTTCTCAACTGAGAGCTTGAAACTTAATCACCCATGGAAACTTGGCGAACATCTAGTGTCCTTTCAAACATCATCTGACTGGCTGGAATCGTGAAAGCATCATCCACGTGGCCTAGATGTACTATTAAAGCATGATAAACCCAAAATGATCAAAAGTGGCTTCCAACATCTCAACCGATATAGCTTGACACTTAAACCCCCATGGAAACTTGGAGAACATCTAATGTCCTTTCAAACATCATCTGATTGGCTAGAATCGTGAACGCATCATCCACATGGCCGAGAAGTACTTTTAATGTATGATAAACCCTAAAGGATCAAAAGTTGCTTCCAACTTCTCAACCGATATAGCTTGACACATAAACCCGCATGGAAACTTGGAGAACATCTAATGTCCTTTCAAACATCATCTGACTGGCTGGAATCGTGAAAGCATCATCCACCTGACCTAGAAGTACTTTTAATGCATGATAAACCCAAAAGGATCAAAAGAGGCTTCCAACTTCTCAACCGATATAGCTTGACACATAAACCCGCATGGAAACTTGGAGAACATCTAATGCCCTTTCAAACATCATCTGACTGGCTGGAATAGTGAAAGCATCATCCACCTGACCTAGAAGTACTTTTAATGCATGATAAACCCAAAAGGATCAAAAGCGGATTCCAACTTCTCAACCGATGTAGCTTAACACTTAAACCCCCATGGAAACTTGGCGAACATCTAATGTCCTTTCAAACATCATCTGACTGGCTGGAATTGTGAAAGCATCATCCACGTGGCCTAAAAGTACTTTTAATGCATAATAAACCCAAAAGGATCAAAAGTGGCTTCCAACTTCTCAACTGATATAGCTTGAAACTTAATCACCGATGGAAACTTGGAGAACATCTAATGCCCTTTCAAACATCATTTGAGTGGCCGGAATCGTGAAAGCTTCATCGACGTGGCCTAGAAGTACTTTTAATGCATGATAAACCCAAAAGGATCAAAAGTGGCTTCCAACTTCTGAAATGAGATAGCTTGACACTTCAACCCCCATGGAAATTTGAAGAACATTCAGTGTCCTTTCATACATCATCTGACTGGCTTGAATGGTGAGTGCATCATCCACGTGTCCTGGAAGTCATTTTAATACCTGGTAAACCCAAAATGATCAAAAGTGGGTTCCAACATCTCAACCGATATAGCTTGACACTTAAACCCCCATGGAAACTTGGAGAACATCTAATGTCCATCCAAACATCATCTGACTGGCTGCAATCGCGAAAGCATTATCCACGTGCCCTAGAAGTACTTTTAATGCATGATAAACCCAAAAGGATGAAAAGTGGCTTCCAACTTTTGAAATGATATAGCTTGACACTTCAACCCCCATGGAAATTTGAAGAACATTTAGTGTCCTTTCAAACATCATCTGACTGGCTTGAATCGTGAGAGCATCATCCACGTGTCCTGGAAGTCATTTTAATACATGGTAAACCCAAAATGATCAAAAGTGGCTTCCAACATCTCAACCGATATAGCTTGACACTTAAACCCCCATGGAAACTTGGAGAACATCTAATGTCCATCCAAACATCATCTGACAGGCTGGAATCGTGAAAGCATTATCCACGTGGCCTAGAAGTACTTTTAATGCATGATAAACCCAAAAGGATCAAAAGCAGCTTCCAACTTCTCAACCGATGTAGCTTAACACTTAAACCCCCATGGAAACTTGGTGAACATCTAATGTCCTTTCAAACATCATCTGATTGGCTGGAATCGTGAAAGCATCATCCACGTGGCCTAGATGTACTATTAAAGCATGATAAACCCAAAAGGATCAAAAGTGGCTTCCAACTTCTCAACTGATATAGCTTGAAACTTAATCACCGATGGAAACTTGGAGAACATCTAATGCCCTTTCAAACATCATCTGACTGGCTGGAATCGTGAAAGCATTATCCACGTGGCCTAAAAGTACTTTTAATGTATGATAACCCAAAAGGATCAAAAGCGGCTTCCAACTTCTCAACCGATGTAGCTTAACACTTAAACCCCCATGGAAACTTGGCGAACATCTAATGTCCTTTCAAACATCATCTGACTGGCTGGAATCGTGAAAGCATCATCCACGTGGCCTAGAAGTACTTTTAATGCATGATAAACCCAAAAGGATCAAAAGTGGCTTCCAACTTCTCAACCGATATAGCTTAACACTTAAACCCCCATGGAAACTTGGAGAACATCTAATGTCCTTTCAAACATCATCTGACTGGCTGGAATCGTGAAAGCATCATCCACGTGGCCTAGAAGTACTTTTAATGCATAATAAACCCAAAAGGATCAAAAGTGGCTTTGAACCACTCAACCGACGTAGCTTAACACTTAAACCCCATGGAAACTTGGAGAACAGCTAATGTCCTTTCAAACATCATCTGACTGGCTGGAATCGTGAAAGCATTATCCACGTGGCCTAGAAGTACTTTTAATGCATGATAATCCCAAAAGGATCAAAAGCGGCTTCCAACTTCTCAACCGATGTAGCTTAACACTTAAACCCCCATGGAAACTTGGCGAACATCTAATGTCCTTTCAAACATCATCTGACTGGCTGGAATCGTGAAAGCATCATCCACGTGGCCTAGATGTACTATTAATGCATGATAAACCCAAAAGGATCAAAAGTGGCTTCCAACTTCTCAACTGATATAGCTTGAAACTTAATCACCGATGGAAACTTGGAGAACATCTAATGCCCTTTCAAACATCATTTGAGTGGCTGGAATCGTGAAAGCTTCATCCACGTGGCCTAGAAGTACTTTTAATACATCATAAACCCAAGTGGATCAAAAGTTGCTTCTGACATCTCAACCGATATAGCTTGACACTTAAACCCCCATGGAAACTTGGAGAACATCTAATGTCCTTTCAAACATCATCTGATTGGCTGGAATCGTGAATGCATCATCCACGTGGCCGAGAAGTACTTTTAATGTATGATAAACCCTAAAGGATCAAAAGTGGCTTCCAACTTCTCAACCGATATAGCTTAACACTTAAACCCCCATGGAAACTTGGAGAACATCTAATGTCCTTTCAAACATCATCTGACTGGCTGGAATCGTGAAAGCATCATCCACGTGGCCTAGAAGTACTTTTAATGCATAATAAACCCAAAAGGATCAAAAGTGGCTTCCAACTTCTCAACTGATATAGCTTGAAACTTAATCACCGATGGAAACTTGGAGAACATCTAATGCCCTTTCAAACATCATTTGAGTGGCTGGAATCGTGAAAGCTTCATCCACGTGGCCTAGAAGTACTTTTAATACATCATAAACCCAAGTGGATCAAAAGTTGATTCTGACATCTCAACCGATATAGCTTGACACTTAAACCCCCATGGAAACTTGGCGAACATCTAATGTCCTTTCAAACATCATCTGACTGGCTGGAATCGTGAAAGCATCATCCACGTGGCCTAGAAGTACTTTTAATGCATGATAAACCCAAAAGGATCAAAAGCGGCTTCCAACTTCTCAACCGATGTAGCTTAACACTTAAACCCCCATGGAAACTTGGAGAACATCTAATGTCCTTTCAAACATCATCTGACTGGCTGGAATCGTGAAAGCATTATCCACGTGGCCTAGAAGTACTTTTAATGCATGATAAACCCAAAAGGATCAAAAGCGGCTTCCAACTTCTCAACCGATGTAGCTTAACACTTAAACCCCCATGGAAACTTGGTGAACATCTAATGTCCTTTCAAACATCATCTGATTGGCTGGAATCGTGAAAGCATCATCCACGTGGCCTAGATGTACTATTAAAGCATGATAAACCCAAAAGGATCAAAAGTGGCTTCCAACTTCTCAACTGATATAGCTTGAAACTTAATCACCGATGGAAACTTGGAGAACATCTAATGCCCTTTCAAACATCATCTGACTGGCTGGAATCGTGAAAGCATTATCCACATGGCCTAGAAGTAGTTTTAATGCATGATAATCCCGAAAGGATCACAAACGACTTCCAACTTCTCAACCGATGTAGCTTAACACTTAAACCCCCATGGAAACTTGGCGAACATCTAATGTCCTTTCAAACATCATCTGACTGGCTGGAATCGTGAAAGAATCATCCACATGGCCTAGATGTACTATTAAAGCATGATAAACCCAAAAGGATCAAAAGCGGCTTCCAACTTCTCAACCGACGTAGCTTAACACTTAAACCCCCATGGAAACTTGGAGAACATCTAATGTCCTTTCAAACATCATCTGACTGGCTGGAATCGTGAAAGCATCATCCACGTGGCCTAGAAGTACTTTTAATGCATAATAAACCCAAAAGGATCAAAAGTGGCTTCCAACTTCTCAACTGATATAGGTTGAAACTTAATCACCGATGGAAACTTGGAGAACATCTAATTCTCTTTCAAACATCATTTCAGTGGCCGGAATCGTGAAAGCTTCATCCACGTGGCCTAGAAGTACTTTTAATACATCATAAACCGAAGTGGATCAAAAGTTGCTTCTGACATCTCAACCGATATAGCTTCAGACTTAAACCCCCATGGAAACTAGGAGAACATCTAATGTCCTTTCAAACATCATCTGACTGGCTGGAATCGTGAAAGCATCATCGACCTGACCTAGAAGTACTTTTAATGCATGATAATCCCAAAAGGATCATAAGCGGCTTCCAACTTCTCAACCGACGTAGCTTAACACTTAAACCCCCATGGAAACTTGCAGAACATCTAATGTCCATCCAAAGATCATCTGACTGGCTGGAATCGTGAATGCATTATGCACGCGGCCTAGAAGTACTGTTAATGCATGATAATCCCAAAAGGATGAAAAGCGGCTTCCAACTTCTCAACCGATGTAGCTTAACACTTAAACCCCCATGGAAACTTGGTGAACATCTAATGTCCTTTCAAACATCATCTGATTGGCTGGAATCGTGAAAGCATCATCCACGTGGCCTAGATGTACTATTAAAGCATGATAAACCCAAAAGGATCAAAAGTGGCTTCCAACTTCTCAACTGATATAGCTTGAAACTTAATCACCGATGGAAACTTGGAGAACATCTAATGCCCTTTCAAACATCATCTGACTGGCTGGAATCGTGAAAGCATTATCCACGTGGCCTAGAAGTACTTTTAATGCATGATAATCCCAAAAGGATCAAAAGCGGCTTCCAACTTCTCAACCGATGTAGCTTAACACTTAAACCCCCATGGAAACTTGGCGAACATCTAATGTCCTTTCAAACATCATCTGACTGGCTGGAATCGTGAAAGCATCATCCACGTGGCCTAGATGTACTATTAAAGCCTGATAAACCCAAAAGGATCAAAAGCGGCTTCCAACTTCTCAACCGACGTAGCTTAACACTTAAACCCCCATGGAAACTTGGAGAACAGCTAATGTCCTTTCAAACATCATCTGACTGGCTGGAATCGTGAAAGCATCATCCACGTGGCCTAGAAGTACTTTTAATGCATAATAAACCCAAAAGGATCAAAAGTGGCTTCCAACTTCTCAACTGATATAGCTTGAAACTTAATCACCGATGGAAACTTGGAGAACATCTAATGCCCTTTCAAACATCATTTGAGTGGCTGCAATCGTGAAAGCTTCATCCACGTGGCCTAGAAGTACTTTTAATACATCATAAACCCAAGTGGATCAAAAGTTGCTTCTGACATCTCAACCGATATAGCTTGAGACTTAAGCCCCCATGGAAACTTGGAGAACATCTAATGTCCTTTCAAACATCATCTGACTGGCTGGAATCGTGAAAGCATCATCCACCTGACCTAGAAGTACTTTTAATGCATCATAAACCCAAAAGGATCAAAAGCGGCTTCCAACTTCTCAACCGACGTAGCTTAACACTTAAACCCCCATGGAAACTTGGAGAACATCTAATGTCCATCCAAACATCATCTGACTGGCTGGAATCGTGAAAGCATTATCCACGTGGCCTAGAAGTACTTTTAATGCATGATAATCCCAAAAGGATCAAAAGCGGCTTCCAACTTCTCAACCGATGTAGCTTAGCACTTAAACCCCCATGGAAACTTGGCGAACATCTAATGTCCTTTCAAATATCATCTGACTAGTTGGAATCGTGAAAGTATCATCCACCTGACCTAGAAGTACTTTTAATGCATCATAAACCCAAAAGGATCAAAAGCGGCTTCCATCTTCTCAACCGACGTAGCTTAACACTTAAACCCCCATGGAAACTTGGAGAACATCTAATGTCCATCCAAACATCATCTGACTGGCTGGAATCGTGAAAGCATCATCCACCTGACCTAGAAGTACTTTTAATGCATCATAAACCCAAAAGGATCAAAAGCGGCTTCCAATTTCTCAACCGACGTAGCTAAACACTTAAACCCCCATGGAAACTTGGAGAACATCTAATGTCCATCCAAACATCATCTGACTGGTTGGAATCGTGAAAGCATTATCCACGTGGCCTAGAAGTACTTTTAATGCATGATAAAGCCAAAAGGATCAAAACTCGCTTCCAACTTCTCAACCGATGTAGCTTAACACTTAAACCCCCATGGAAACTTGGCGAACATCTAATGTCCTTTCCAACATCATCTGATTGGCTGGAATTGTGAAAGCATCATCCACGTGGCCTAGAAGTACTTTTAATGCATAATAAACCCAAAAGGATCAAAAATGGCTTCTAACTTCTCAACTGATATAGGTTGAAACTTAATCACCGATGGAAACTTGGAGAACATCTAATGTCCTTTCAAACATCATCTGACTGGTTGGAATCGTGAAAGCATTATCCACGTGGCCTAGAAGTACTTTTAATGCATGATAAAGCCAAAAGGATCAAAAGTCGCTTCCAACTTCTCAACCGATGTAGCTTAACACTTAAACCCCCATGGAAACTTGGCGAACATCTAATGTCCTTTCCAACATCATCTGATTGGCTGGAATTGTGAAAGAATCATCCACGTGGCCTAGATGTACTACTAAAGCATGATAAACCCAAAAGGATCAAAAGCGGCTTCCAACTACTCAACCGACGTAGCTTAACACTTAAACCCCCATGGAAACTTGGAGAACATCTAATGTCCTTTCAAACATCATCTGACTGGCTGGAATCGTGAAAGCATCATCCACATGGCCTAGAAGTACTTTTAATGCATAATAAACCCAAAAGGATCAAAAGTGGCTTCTAACTTCTCAACTGATATAGGTTGAAACTTAATCACCGATGGAAACTTGGAGAACATCTAATGCTCTTTCAAACATCATTTCAGTGGCCGGAATCGTGAAAGCTTCATCCACGTGGCCTAGAAGTACTTTTAATACATCATAAACCGAAGAGGATCAAAAGTTGCTTCTGACATCTGAACCGATATAGCTTCATACTTAAACCCCCATGGAAACTAGGAGAACATCTAATGTCCTTTCAAACATCATCTGACTGGCTGGAATCGTGAAAGCATCATCGACCTGACCTAGAAGTACTTTTAATGCATGATAAACCCAAAAGGATCATAAGCGGCTTCCAACTTCTCAACCGACGTAGCTTAACACTTAAACCCCCATGGAAACTTGCAGAACATCTAATGTCCATCCAAAGATCATCTGACTGGCTGGAATCGTGAATGCATTATGCACGTGGCCTAGAAGTACTGATAATGCATGATAATCCCAAAAGGATGAAAAGCGGCTTCCAACTTCTCAACCGATGTAGCTTAACACTTAAACCCCCATGGAAACTTGGTGAACATCTAATGTCCTTTCAAACATCGTCTGATTGGCTGGAATCGTGAAAGCATCATCCACGTGGCCTAGATGTACTATTAAAGCATGATAAACCCAAAAGGATCAAAACTGGCATCCAACTTCTCAACTGATATAGCTTGAAACTTAATCACCGATGGAAACTTGGAGAACATCTAATGCCCTTTCAAACATCATCTGACTGGCTGGAATCGTGAAAGCATTATCCACATGGCCTAGAAGTAGTTTTAATGCATGATAATCCCGAAAGGATCACAAACGACTTCCAACTTCTCAACCGATGTAGCTTAACACTTAAACCCCCATGGAAACTTGGCGAACATCTAATGTCCTTTCAAACATCATCTGACTGGCTGGAATCGTGAAAGCATCATCCACGTGGCCTAGATGTACTATTAAAGCATGATAAACCTAAAAGGATCAAAAGCGGCTTCCAACTTCTCAACCGATGTAGCTTAACACTTAAACCCCCATGGAAACTTGGCGAACATCTAATGTCCTTTCAAACATCATCTGACTGGCTGGAATCGTGAAAGCATCATCCACGTGGCCTAGATGTACTATTAAAGCATGATAAACCCAAAAGGATCAAAAGCGGCTTCCAACTTCTCAACCGACGTAGCTTAACACTTAAACCCCCATGGAAACTTGGAGAACATCTAATGTCCTTTCAAACATCATCTGACTGGCTGGAATCGTGAAAGCATCATCCACGTGGCCTAGAAGTACTTTTAATGCATAATAAACCCAAAAGGATCAAAAGTGGCTTCCAACTTCTCAACTGATATAGCTTGAAACTTAATCACCGATGGAAACTTGGAGAACATCTAATGCCCTTTCAAACATCATTTGAGTGGCTGCAATCGTGAAAGCTTCATCCACATGGCCTAGAAGTACTTTTAATACATCATAAACCCAAGTGGATCAAAAGTTGCTTCTGACATCTCAACCGATATAGCTTGAGACTTAAGCCCCCATGGAAACTTGGAGAACATCTAATGTCCTTTCAAACATCATCTGACTGGCTGGAATCGTGAAAGCATCATCCACCTGACCTAGAAGTACTTTTAATGCATCATAAACCCAAAAGGATCAAAAGCGGCTTCCAACTTCTCAACCGACGTAGCTTAACACTTAAACCCCCATGGAAACTTGGAGAACATCTAATTTTCATCCAAACATCATCTGACTGGCTGGAATCGTGAAAGCATTATCCACGTGGCCTAGAAGTACTTTTAATGCATGATAATCCCAAAAGGATCAAAAGCGGCTTCCAACTTCTCAACCGATGTAGCTTAGCACTTAAACCCCCATGGAAACTTGGCGAACATCTAATGTCCTTTCAAATATCATCTGACTAGTTGGAATCGTGAAAGCATCATCCACCTGACCTAGAAGTACTTTTAATGCATCATAAACCCAAAAGGATCAAAAGCGGCTTCCAACTTCTCAACCGACGTAGCTTAACACTTAAACCCCCATGGAAACTTGGAGAACATCTAATGTCCATCCAAACATCATCTGACTGGTTGGAATCGTGAAAGCATTATCCACGTGGCCTAGAAGTACTTTTAATGCATGATAAAGCCAAAAGGATCAAAAGTCGCTTCCAACTTCTCAACCGATGTAGCTTAACACTTAAACCCCCATGGAAACTTGGCGAACATCTAATGTCCTTTCCAACATCATCTGATTGGCTGGAATTGTGAAAGCATCATCCACGTGGCCTAGAAGTACTTTTAATGCATAATAAACCCAAAAGGATCAAAAATGGCTTCCAACTTCTCAACTGATATAGCTTGAAACTTAATCACCTATGGAAACTTGGAGAACATCTAATGTCCTTTCAAACATCATTTGACTGGCTGGAACCGTGAAAGCATCATCGACATGGCCTAGTAATCGTTTTTATCCATGGTAAACCCAAAAGGATCAAAAGTGTCTTCCAACTTCTGAAATGAGATAGCTTGACACTTCAACCCCCATGGAAATTTGACGAACATTTAGTGTCCTTTCAAACATCTTCTGACTGGCTTGAATCGTGAGAGCATCATCCCCGTTGCCTAGAAGTCATTTGAATACATGGTAAACCCAAAATGATTAAAAGTGGCTTCCAACATTTCAACCGATATAGCTTGACACTTAAACCCCCATGGAAACTTGGAGAACATCTAACGTCCATCAAAACATCATCTGACTGGCTGGAACCGTGAAAGCATTATCCACGTGGCCTAGAAGTACTTTTAATGCATGATAAACCCAAAAGGATCAAAAGTGGCTTCCAACATCTCAACCGATGTAGCTTAACACTGAAACCCCCATGGAAACTTGGCGAACATCTAATGTCCTTTCAAACATCATCTGACTGGCTGGAATCGTCAAAGTATCATCCACGTGGCCTAGATGTACTATTAAAGCATGATAAACCCAAAAGGATCAAAAGTGGCTTCCAACTTCTCAACTGATATAGCTTGAAACTTAATCACCGATGGAAACTTGGAGAACATCTAATGCCCTTTCAAACATCATTTGTGTTCTTGAAGATAAGGGTAGTTGGGATAGATATTTACCATTGATAGAGTTTGCTTACAACAACAGTTTCCATTCCAGCATTGGGATGGCACCATATGAGGCACTCTATGGTAGAAAATGTAGGTCGCCTCTGTGTTGGTATGAGGTAGGTGAGCGAAACCTGTTAGGACCTGAGTTAGTTCAAGAAACTACCGAAAAGATTAGGGTTATACAGGAGAAAATCAGAATTGCTCAGAGTAGGCAAAAGAGTTATGCTGATAAAAGAAGGCGTTCTCTAGAGTTTGAAGAGGGTGACCATGTGTTTCTTAGAGTCTCACCCATGACAGGAATTGGTAGAGCCATTCGGGCTAAGAAGTTAAATCCTTGTTTCATTGGTCCGTTTCAAATTTTAAAGCGTATTGGACTTGTAGCTTACCATATAGCTCTTCCTCCACATCTGTCCAATCTCCATCCTGTGTTTCATGTATCCCAGTTGAGAAAGTATGTTCCGGATCTTTCACACATCATTGAGGTTGAGTCGGTACAATTGAGAGCTGACCTTACATTTCAGGCTAAGCCAGCTAAGATCATTGACCGCAGTGTGAAGTCCCTGAGGAACAAGACTATTTCCCTGGTGAAGGTGCTTTGGGATGGACAGTTACCTGAAGAGGCTACGTGGGAATTGGAGGAAGATTTGCGCAAGCTGCATCCCGATCTATTTTGATCAGGTATATCTTTAACTTAATTTTGTGGGCAAAATTCTTTTAAGGGGGGGAGAATGTAACATCCCTAAATTTCATATGTTATGATTTAGCTAAATTCTTTGAATGAGTTGTATGTTCTGTTACAGAAAAGGTGATAGATTGAGTTAGAATGATTGATTTGAGATTCTGGCTATACCGATGAACTCGGTAGAACCTAAGGAAGAAATAGGTGAAATCTAAACTCTTAGATTTACTCTGGCTAAGTTAGGACCTACTGGTAAATTTAATTTTCTTCAGGACCTATTGGGAATTCTTAGAAATCACAAGGGTATTTTAGTCTTTTTACACCTCAGTGGCAATTTGGTATTTTTCCACATAAGTGGGGGGCAAAGTTGACAAAGCAACTTCACCCCCTTGTGGTTAAGAGGACCGGCCAGCCTAGGGAGCCAAAGGGCTCATCTTCTCCAAAATCTCTAAGTCTCCATAGCCAAAGCTAGCTCCAAGGTTCAAGGGTCCAAAGTAAGTATTTTTATACACCTTTTGGTTTAGGTTATTTGATGGTTATTGATCACTATGATCTCTTCTTCAACCCTATGGTATTAGTTTCTTGAGAAACTCATTTTCATCCCTAAGAATCAAGAACACCCATGTCTAAAAGTTGGTTGTTTTGCTTGAGTGTTTTGAAGGAAGTTGAAGGGAAGGTTGTCTTGACTACCAATACCATCTTGGAATCAAGTTAGGAGCACTTCAAGGTGAGTGTGGATTTACTTGTGCTATTGTATGATGTTCTTAGAGTGAAAGTGTATGAAGTAGGATTAAGCTTGAATCTAGGGTTTTCATCTATGCTTGAGGTTGGATGTGTTTTTGTTACATGTTTTCAAGGATTAGGGTTTAGGAAAAATGAGTGGAATGATTGGTATACTTGATGGATTTGAGGACATGAATTCTAAGGGGAAAACTTGGGTTTTAGGGATGTGTTGGGCGTGGCACTATTCCTGCCCAGAAGGCCAACCACGGGCGTGGTTCCCACCACGGCCCGGCCGTGGTCCTCTCTGGATAGGAAATGTTGGTGTCTCGTGCCCAACCACGGCCGTGGTCCCCACCACGGGCTAGCCGTGGTTGGCTCTGGAAAGGAAAATGTTGTGTGCTGAAATCTGACCACGGGTGTGGTGGCCACCAGGGGCTGGCCGTGGTCCAGACCACGGGCGTGGTGCCAACCAGGGGCAAGCCGTGGTTGTCTCTGTTTTCAATTTGTTGAGTTTTGTTTTCTGAACTGTGGCCGTGGTTACCACCACGGGCTGGCCGTGGTTGACTCTGTTTGTGATATTGTGATGCTTATGCCTAGGGTCTTGATACCATATGCTAGGTTTAGGATGAAGAATGACTTAGCATTAGAATGAGATGTGTAGCTAAGTAAGAATGCTTGATAGAAGTGACTTAGCACTATAGTAACTAAGTAAGAATGCTTGATAGAGTTGAGCATGATGGTTATGTGTTGTATATGCTTGAATTGATTACATGTAATGCTATTATGATGATATTATGAATGTGCATGATATGAGTATGAGAACATTGCATTGCATAGCGAGATGGCCTAACCGGAAGGGGTTAGTGTACAAAACAGAGGGGTGCCTAGCTGATGAGCTAGATGGAAATGAAATGGCATACTTATTTGCATTGCATTGCAAGGTGACCTAACCGGAAAGGGTTAGTGTACAAAACAGAGGGGTGCCTAGCTTATTAGCTAGAAGGAAACGGAATTGGCATAACACATTCATATGCATATTGCGAGGGCCTAACCAAAAGGGGTTAGTGCACAACAAGAGGAGTGGAGAAAGAAAAAGTGTGAATAAAAGGTGTGAACATCATGTGCATTCATTCATTGCATTGGTTGGTTGGTGTTACTTGACATATTGTGAATTGTGTTATACTTACTCTCTACTTACATTTATACCTTATCTGCAAGTTATTCATATTCACTGGGAAGTTGTTCTCACCACCTCTTTCTCAGATTCGCAGGAACACCCCGGACCCTCTACGGGTTAAGTACGGAGGATTCTGTAGATTTATTTTGAGATTCATATTTTGGTGTAGTTGAGCTCCGTGATGTAACTATAATAGGAAGTGTATCACATTCTTTTGATGTAAATATGACAGGGAACTGAATACTACCTTTGATGTACTCGGTTCCGTATATGTTTAGTGTGCTCAGTCAGGATAGTGTTTAGATTACACTTGTATAACGTTGCATACTCTGATAATAGTTTGGTTGAGATCTGAGATCTCTTGATGATATATGTGTATGTGTATATATATAATATATGTACTCTGGTTGTTTTGAAATGGTTGTTGGAAATCCGCTGCTTATGTTATATTTTGTGGTAATGTTCAAGAAACAAATGAAACGCTGCCGAATTTTCTATATTTATATATTCCACGTAAGGCTTATTGGTTGGTAAATAACATAGTAACTAATAGGTCTTAACATAGTAACTAATAGGTCTTACATTTTTAGTATCAGAGCAGTTCTTCCTAGAGGACTGTAATATATGGGTCTAGAGTTATACTGAGCACTTAGGATGTATGCCTATAGCTTTTCATATACTTCTGATATATTGCATGTGGGGAGTTGGGACTGATCAACCCGATGTTTTCTGTGCTGTATACAGAGTTATGAGTGGACTAGGGCGAACACGTAGTGGAGGCCGAGGCAGAGGCCGAGGCTAACCCACTGCAAATACGAATGAAGGTGATGGTCTGGTGGCTGTGCTTGCACATTTGGCTCAAGCCATAGACCGTATGCCTGGACGCCAGCATTATGGCAATCCTAATGCGGGACTTGTCGTTCCTCAACAGTTGGGACTGACGGAGTTCTGTAAAAGGGATCCCCCATCTTTTCATGGGAATTATGACCCAATGGCCGCTGAGAGGTGGGTGAAACACCTTGAGAAGATCTTCAGGGCTATGCAGTGTACTGATGAGCAGAAAGTCATCTTTGATGCTTATAAGTTGGAGGATGAAGCTGAACATTGGTGGGAAGCTTCTCATCCTGGATTACTCCTACGTGAGGATCCCCTCACTTGGGAAACCTTTAAGACGGCATTTCTGCGGAAGTATTTTGTAACATCCCTAAATTTCATATGTTATGATTTAGCTAAATTCTTTGGATGAGTTAGATGTTCTGTTACAGAAAAGGTAATAGATTGAGTTAGAATGATTAATTTGAGATTCTGGCTATACCGGTGAACTCGGTAGAACCTAAGGAAGAGATAGGTAGAATCTAAACTCTTAGATTTACTCTGGCTAAGTTAGGACCTACTGGTAAATTTAATTTTCTTCAGGACCTATTGGGAATTATTAGAAATCACAAGGATATTTTAGTCTTTTTACACCTCAGTGGCAAATTAGTGATTCTTCCTTTAAGTGAGGGGCAAAATGGACATTTCACACTCCCCTCCCTCTTGAAATGGGGAACCGGCCAGCCTAGGGAGAGCCAAAGGCTCATCCTCTCCAAAATCTCTAAGTTTCCATAGCCAAAGCTTGCTCCAAGTTCAAGGGTCCAAAGTAAGTGTTTTTATGCACCTTTTGGCTTAAGTCCTTTGATGGTTATTGATCACTATGATCTCTTCTTCAATCCTATGGTATTAGTTTCTTGAGAAACTCATTTTCATCCCTAAGAATCAAGAACACCCATGTCTAAAAGTTGGTTGTTTTGGTTGAATGTTTTGAAGGAAGTTGAAGGGAAGCTTGTCTTGACTACCAATCCCATCTTGGAATCAAGCTAGGAGCACTTCAAGGTGAGTGTGGATTTACTTGTGCTATTGTATGATGTTCTTAGAGTGAAAGTGTATGATGTAGGATTAAGCTTGAATCTAGGGTTTTCACCTATGCTTGAGGTTGGATGTGTTTTTATTACATGTTTTCAAGGATTAGGGTTTAGGAAAGATGAGTGGAATGATTGGTATACTTGATGGATTTGAGGACATGATCCCATAGAGAAATTAGGGTTTTGATTTGAAGTTGGGCGTGGCACTATTCCCCGCCGAGAAGACCAACCACGGGCGTGGTCCCCACCACGGCCCGGCCGTGGTCCTCTCTCGGATAGGAAATGTTGGTGTCTCGTGCCCAACCACGGCCGTGGTCCCCACCACGGCCGGCCGTGGTTGGCTCTGGAAAGGAAAATGTTGTATCTTTGAAATCGACCACGGGTGTGGTGGCCACCAGGGGCTGGCCGTGGTCCAGACCACGGGCGTGGTGCCAACCAGGGGCAGGCCGTGGTTGTCTCTGTTTTCAATTTGTTGAGTTTTGTTTTCTGAACCGTGGCCGTGGTTACCACCACGGGATGGCCGTGGTTGACTCTGTTTGTGATATTGTGATGCTTATGCCTAGGGTCTTGATACCATATGCTAGGTTTAGGATGAAGAATGACTTAGCATTAGAATGAGATGTGTAGCTAAGTAAGAATGCTTGATAGAAGTGACTTAGCACTATTGTAACTAAGTAAGAATGCTTGCTAGAGTTGAGCATGATGGTTATGTGTTGTATTTGCTTGAATTGTTTACATGTAATGTTATTATGAATGAGCATGATATGAGTATGAGAACATTGCATTGCATAGCGAGATGGCCTAACCGGAAGGGGTTAGTGTACAAAACAGAGGGGTGCCTAGCTGATGAGCTAGATGGAAATGAAATAGCATACTTATTTGCATTGCATTGCGAGGTGGCCTAACCGGAAAGGGTTAGTGTACAAAACAGAGGGGTGCCTAGCTTATTAGCTAGAAGGAAACGGAATTGGCATAACACATTCATATGCATATTGCGAGGGCCTAACCGAAAGGGGTTAGTGCACAACAAGAGGAGTGGAGAAAGAAAAAGTGTGAATAAAAGGTGTGAACATCATGTGCATTCATCCATTGCATTGGTTGGTAGGTGTTACTTGACATATTGTGAATTGTGTTATACTTGCTCTTTACTTACATTTATACTTTATCTGCAAGTTATTCATATTCACTGGGAAGTTGTTCTCACCACCTCTTTCTCAGATTCGCAGGAACACCCCGGACCCTCTACGGGTTAAGTACGGAGGATTATGTTGATTCATTTTTGAGATTTGTATTTTAGTGGAGTTAAGCTCCGTGATGTAACTATAACAGATGTGTATTATTCTGATGTAGATGTTACAGGGAACTGAATACTACTTTGATGTACTCGGTTCTGTATATGTTTAGTGTGCTCAGTCAGGATAGTGTTTAGAATACACTTGTATAACGTTGCATACTCTGATAATGTATTGGTTGAGATCTGAGATCTCTTTTTGATATATGTGTATGTGTATATATATAATATATGTACTCTGGTTGGTTTGAAATGGTTGTTGGAAATCATTGCTTATGTTATATTTTGTGGTAATGTTCAAGAAACAAATGAAACGCAGCGAATTTTCTATATTTATCTATTCCACGTAAGGCTTATGGTTGGTAATTAACATAGTAACTAATAGGTCTTACATTTTTGGTATCGTGAGCTTGATTCTTCCTAGAGGACTCGTAATATATGGGTCTAGAGTTATACTAAGCCACTTAGGATGTATGCCTATAGCTTTTCATATACTTCTGATATATTGCATGTGGGGAGTTGGGACTGATCAACCCGATATTTTCTGTGCTGTATACAGAGTTATGAGTGGACTAGGGCGAACACGTAGTGGAGGCCGAGGCAGAGGCCGAAGCCAACCCACTGCAAATGCGAATGAAGGTGATGGTCTGGTGGCTGTGCTTGCACATTTGGCTCAAGCCATAGACCGTATGCCTGGACCCCAGCATGATGGCAATCCTAATGCGGGACTTGTCGTTCCTCAACAGTTGGGACTGACGGAGTTCTGCAAAAGGGATCCCCCATCTTTTCATGGGAATTATGACCCAATGGCCGCTGAGAGGTGGGTGAAACACCTTGAGAAGATCTTCAGGGCCATGCGATTATCGATGAGCAGAAAGTCATCTTTGCTGCTTATAAGTTGGAGGATGAAGCTGAACATTGGTGGGAAGCTTCTCATCCTGGTTTACTCCTACGTGAGGATCCCATCACTTGGGAGACGTTTAAGATGGCATTTTTGCGTAAGTACTTCCCTGCTAACGTCAGAATCCAGAAGGAACAAGAGTTTATGCACTTAAGACAGGGAGATCTCACAGCTGGGCAATATGCAGCTAAGTTTGATGAACTATCTAAATACTCTAGTTACCTTCAAAATGGACCGAATGAGATTTGGAAGTCCATTCAGTTTGAGAGGGGACTTGAGTTTGAATTGAGAAAGGTCAGAGTGGTTTTGAGATTAGGGAGTTTGCTTCCCTGGTTGAGAAATGTTTAATTATGGAAGAGTGCATGAATCCAGTTACTGAGAGCAGTCAGGGAACTGGGAAGAGAAAGGTGGAAGTTACACAGCCTGCACGAGGTATTAAGAAGGCTAAGGTGGAATTGTGCAAGACGTGTGGGAAACCGCACCAAGGTACTTGCCGGGCGAATGTATGTTTTGCTTGTGGTCAGAAGGGACACATTGCAAAATACTGCCCACAACGAATAGTGATCTGCTTCAAGTGCCGCAGGCGGGCACACTTCCGAAATTGCCCACAGCTGTCTAAGGCACCTGTTTCTACCCCTAGACCGCTTACTCAGGGGAGAGTGTATACCCTCAGTGGGGCAGAGGCACAGGCGGAGGATTTGATCCAAGGTATGTGCTTACTGAATGGTCAGGACTTAATTGTACTGTTTGACTCTGGGGCAACCCATTCATTCATTTCTAATGCATGTGTGAAATCCTTGAGTCTAACCACTACTTCCTTACCTTATACACTGTCAGTGACTACTCCTGCTAAGGATAAGATTCTTACCACCCACATCTGTTTAAACTGTAAATTTATGTTCCAGAATCGAACCTTTGTTGTTGATTTGATCTGTTTACCATTGAGAGGGTTAGATATTATCTTGGGTATGGATTGGCTTGCAACCAACCAAGTGTTGTTAGATTGTTGTAATAAGATTGTCATTATTCCTCCTGTTACAAACCATACACTGATTCCTGAAATTTCCATGTTACCCAAAGTGTCAGAGTTGAACCATTGCCTGTTGAATGGGAGTCAAGTATACATGGTACTATTTTCTTTAGACTTAGAGGTTCAGTCAGAATTGGTCGGAGTACCAGTAGTCAGTGAATTCATGGATGTCTTTCCTAAGGAAATTCCTAGTTTACCACCTGATAGAGAGGTAGAGTTTGTTATAGACTTAGTACCGGGAGCCGGACCTATGTCTGTAGCACCTTACAGAATGTCACCATTGGAACTAGGAGAACTTAAGAAACAAGTAGAGGAACTATTGGAAAGAGGATTCATTAGACCCAGTGTGTCTCCATGGGGAGCACCTGTGTTATTGGTGAAGAAGAAGGATGGGAGTATGAGGTTGTGTGTGGATTACCGGCAGTTGAATAAGATTACCATAAAGAATAGGTATCCATTACCTAGGATAGATGATTTACTTGACCAACTTAGAGATGCCACGGTATTCTCTAAAATTGACCTTCGTTCTGGTTACCATCAAATTAAGATAAAGCCAGATGATGTACCAAAGTCTGCTTTTAGAACTAGGTATGGGCACTATGAGTATTTGGTGATGCCATTTGGTTTAACTAATGCTCCAGCGGTGTTTATGGATTACATGAATAGAATTTTCAGACCGTACCTAGATAAGTTTGTGGTAGTGTTCATAGATGATATTCTCATATATTCGCAAACAGCGGAAGAACATGAGGAACATCTTAGAATAGTACTGCAGATACTCAGAGAGAGGAAATTGTATGCTAAACCTGAGAAGTGCGAATTTTGGCTGAATGAAGTGAAGTTTTTAGGGCACACTATATCCCAAGACGGGGTAGCAGTGGACTCTAGTAAGGTTGAGGCGGTTGTACAGTGGGAACGACCAAAGTCGGTTACTGAGATTAGAAGTTTTCTAGGATTGGCTGGATACTACCGGAAGTTCATTCGGGGTTTTTCTCAGTTGGCACTTCCTTTAACTGAATTGACCCGGAAAGGACAAGCCATGGTATGGAGTGAAAAGTGTGAGGAGAGTTTTCAGGAACTCAAACATAGATTGACCACAGCTCCAGTTTTAGTTATTGCTGACCTATCCAAAGATTTGGAGGTGTATTGTGATGCCTCTAAATTGGGCTTAGGATGTGTCTTAATGCAGGATAGGAAGGTAGTGGCTTATGCCTCTAGACAACTTAGAACCCATGAGAAGAATTATCCGACCCATGACCTAGAACTTGCAGCCATAGTTTTTGCACTTAAGATCTGGAGACATTATTTGTATGGCGTGAAGTTTGAGGTGTTCAGTGATCATAAGAGCTTGAAGTATCTATTTGATCAGAAGGAACTAAACATGAGACAAAGAAGGTGGATGGAATACTTAAAAGATTATGACTTCGAGTGAAGTACCATCCTGGCAAGGCCAACGTTGTGGCTGATGCCCTCAGTAGGAAATCTCTGCACGTATCTCAGATGATGGTGCATGAGTTAGATTTGGTAGAGCAATTTCGAGACCTTAGTATCCAAGTGGATATGAGTAGTGTGACACTGAGACTAGCTTTGTTAGAAATCTCATGTGACCTTAAGGATCAGATTAGACATGAACAAGGCCTGGATAAGGAACTACAAGATCGTAGGGTCTCAATAGCTTTTTCTTTAGAGGATGATGGATTGATTAGGTTTAGACAAAGGATTTGTGTTCCTAAGGGGGGAAACCTCAAGGGACAAATTCTGGAGGAAGCTCATAAGAGTAAGTTCTCGATACATCCTGGTGCGACTAAGATGTATCAAGATCTGAAAGAAAGATTTTGGTGGCCGGGAATGAAAAGAGATGTGGCTGAGTATGTGGCCAAATGTTTGACTTGTCAGAAAGTCAAGATTGAACACCAGAAACCAGCCGGAATGCTCCAACCTTTGGAAATTCCAGAGTGGAAGTGGGACAAAATTTCCATGGACTTTGTGACCAGTTTGCCTAGGGTACAGAAGGGTTATGATGCTATATGGGTCATTGTAGATAGACTGACTAAGTCTGCCCATTTTCTTCCCATTAAGATTTCTTATTCCCTAGATAAACTTGCTGAGTTGTTTGTTGGAGAGATTGTTCGATTGCACGGTGTGCCATTGAGCATTGTGTCAGATAGAGATCCCAGATTTACCTCTAGATTTTGGAATGCCTTACATCAATCTTTTGGGACTAAGCTCAATTTCAGTACTGCTTATCACCCGCAGTCTGATGGTCAGTCCGAGCGGACTATCCAAACGTTAGAAGATATGTTGAGAGCTTGTGTTCTTGAAGATAAGGGTAGTTGGGATAAATATTTACCATTGGTAGAGTTTGCTTACAACAATAGTTTCCATTCCAGCATTGGGATGGCACCGTATGAGGCACTCTATGGTAGAAAATGTAGGTCACCTTTGTGTTGGTACGAGGTAGGTGAGCGGAACCTATTAGGACCTGAGTTAGTTCAAGAAACTACCGAAAAGATTAGGGTTATACAGGAGAAAATCAGAATTGCTCAGAGTCGGAAAAAGAGTTATGCTGACAAAAGAAGGCGTCCTCTAGAGTTTGAAGAGGGTGAACATGTATTTCTTAGAGTCTCACCCATGACAGGAATTGGTAGAGCCATTCGGGCAAAGAAGTTAAATCCTCGTTTCATTGGTCCGTTTCAAATTCTAAAGCGTATTGGACTTGTAGCTTACCATATAGCTCTTCCTCCACATCTGTCCAATCTCCATCCTGTGTTTCATGTATCCCAGTTGAGAAAGTATGTTCCGGATCTTTCACACATCATTGAGGTTGAGTCGGTACAATTGAGAGCTGACCTTACATTTCAGGCTAAGCCAGCTAAGATCATTGACCGTAGTGTGAAGTCCCTGAGGAACAAGACTATTTCCCTGGTGAAGGTGCTTTGGGATGGACAGTCACCTGAAGAGGCTACGTGGGAATTGGAGGAAGATTTGCGCAAGGCGCATTAGATCTATTCTGATCAGGTATATCTTTAACTCAATTTTGTGGGCAAAATTCTTTTAAGGGGGGGAGAATGTAACATCCCTAAATTTCATATGTTATGATTTAGCTAAATTCTTTGGATGAGTTAGATGTTCTGTTACAGAAAAGGTAATAGATTGAGTTAGAATGATTAATTTGAGATTCTGGCTATACCGGTGAACTCGGTAGAACCTAAGGAAGAGATAGGTAGAATCTAAACTCTTAGATTTACTCTGGCTAAGTTAGGACCTACTGGTAAATTTAATTTTCTTCAGGACCTATTGGGAATTATTAGAAATCACAAGGATATTTTAGTCTTTTTACACCTCAGTGGCAAATTAGTGATTCTTCCTTTAAGTGAGGGGCAAAATGGACATTTCACACTCCCCTCCCTCTTGAAATGGGGAACCGGCCAGCCTAGGGAGAGCCAAAGGCTCATCCTCTCCAAAATCTCTAAGTTTCCATAGCCAAAGCTTGCTCCAAGTTCAAGGGTCCAAAGTAAGTGTTTTTATGCACCTTTTGGCTTAAGTCCTTTGATGGTTATTGATCACTATGATCTCTTCTTCAATCCTATGGTATTAGTTTCTTGAGAAACTCATTTTCATCCCTAAGAATCAAGAACACCCATGTCTAAAAGTTGGTTGTTTTGGTTGAATGTTTTGAAGGAAGTTGAAGGGAAGCTTGTCTTGACTACCAATCCCATCTTGGAATCAAGCTAGGAGCACTTCAAGGTGAGTGTGGATTTACTTGTGCTATTGTATGATGTTCTTAGAGTGAAAGTGTATGATGTAGGATTAAGCTTGAATCTAGGGTTTTCACCTATGCTTGAGGTTGGATGTGTTTTTATTACATGTTTTCAAGGATTAGGGTTTAGGAAAAATGAGTGGAATGATTGGTATACTTGATGGATTTGAGGACATGATCCCATAGAGAAATTAGGGTTTTGATTTGAAGTTGGGCGTGGCACTATTCCTGCCCAGAAGACCAACCACGGGCGTGGTCCCCACCACGGCCCGGCCGTGGTCCTCTCTGGATAGGAAATGTTGGTGTCTCGTGCCCAACCACGGCCGTGGTCCCCACCACGGGCTGGCCGTGGTTGGCTCTGGAAAGGAAAATGTTGTATGCTGAAATCTGACCACGGGTGTGGTGGCCACCAGGGGCTGGCCGTGGTCCAGACCACGGGCGTGGTGCCAACCAGGGGCAGGCCGTGGTTGTCTCTGTTTTCAATTTGTTGAGTTTTGTTTTCTGAACCGTGGCCGTGGTTACCACCACGGGATGGCCGTGGTTGACTCTGTTTGTGATATTGTGATGCTTATGCCTAGGGTCTTGATACCATATGCTAGGTTTAGGATGAAGAATGACTTAGCATTAGAATGAGATGTGTAGCTAAGTAAGAATGCTTGATAGAAGTGACTTAGCACTATTGTAACTAAGTAAGAATGCTTGCTAGAGTTGAGCATGATGGTTATGTGTTGTATTTGCTTGAATTGTTTACATGTAATGTTATTATGAATGAGCATGATATGAGTATGAGAACATTGCATTGCATAGCGAGATGGCCTAACCGGAAGGGGTTAGTGTACAAAACAGAGGGGTGCCTAGCTGATGAGCTAGATGGAAGTGAAATAGCATACTTATTTGCATTGCATTGCGAGGTGGCCTAACCTAAAGGGTTAGTGTACAAAAGCAGAGGGGTGCCTAGCTTATTAGCTAGAAGGAAACGGAATTGGCATAACACATTCATATGCATATTGCGAGGGCCTAACCGAAAGGGGTTAGTGCACAACAAGAGGAGTGGAGAAAGAAAAAGTGTGAATAAAAGGTGTGAACATCATGTGCATTCATCCATTGCATTGGTTGGTAGGTGTTACTTGACATATTGTGAATTGTGTTATACTTGCTCTTTACTTACATTTATACTTTATCTGCAAGTTATTCATATTCACCGGGAAGTTGTTCTCACCACCTCTTTCTCGTATTCGCAGAACACCCCGGACCCTCTACGGGTTAAGTACGGAGGATTCTGTTGATTCATTTTTGAGATTTGTATTTTAGTGGAGTTAAGCTCCGTGATGTAACTATAACAGGATGTGTATTATTCTGATGTAGATGTTACAGGGAACTGAATACTACTTTGATGTACTCGGTTCTGTATATGTTTAGTGTGCTCAGTCAGGATAGTGTTTAGAATACACTTGTATAACGTTGCATACTCTGATAATGTATTGGTTGAGATCTGAGATCTCTTTTTGATATATGTGTATGTGTATATATATAATATATGTACTCTGGTTGGTTTGAAATGGTTGTTGGAAATCCGCTGCTTATGTTATATTTTGTGGTAATGTTCAAGAAACAAATGAAACGCTGCCGAATTTTCTATATTTATCTATTCCACGTAAGGCTTATGGTTGGTAATTAACATAGTAACTAATAGGTCTTACATATTTCCCTGCAAATGTCAGAATCCAAAAGGAACAAGAGTTTATGCACTTGACACAGGGAGATCTCACCGCTGGTCAGTATGCAGCTAAGTTTGATGAATTGTCAAAATACTCTAGTTACCTTCAAAATGGACCTAATGAGATTTGGAAGTCCATTCAATTTGAGAGGGGACTTGAGTTTGAGTTGAGAAAGGCTGTAGCCGGTTTTGAGATTAGGGAGTTTGCTTCCCTGGTTGAGAAATGTTTAATTATGGAAGAGTGCATGAATCCAGTTATTGAGAGTAGTCAGGGAACTGGAAAGAGAAAGGTGGAAGTTACTCAGCCTGCACGAGGTACTAAGAAGGCTAAGGTGGAATTGTGCAAGACGTGTGGGAAACCACACCAAGGTACTTGTCGGGCGAATGTATGTTTTGCTTGTGGTCAGAAGGGACACATTGCAAAATACTGCCCACAACGAATAGTGATCTGCTTCAAGTGCTAGCAGAAGGGGCACACTTCCCGAAATTGCCCACAGGTTTCTAAGGCACCTGTTTCTACCCCTAGACCGCTTACTCAGGGGAGAGTGTATACCCTCAGTGGGCGGAGGCACAAAGTGAGGATTTGATCTAAGGTATGTGCTTACTGAATGGTCAGGACTTAATTGTACTGTTTGACTCTGGGGCAACCCATTCATTCATTTCTAATGCATGTGTGAAGTCCTTGAGTCTAACCACTACTTCCTTACCTTATACACTGTCAGTGACTACTCCTGCTAAGGATAAGATTCTTACCACCCACATTTGTTTAAACTGTAAATTTGTGTTCCAGAATCGAACCTTTGTTGTTGATTTGATCTGTCTACCATTGAGAGGGTTAGATGTTATCTTGGGCATGGATTGGCTTGCAACAAACCAAGTGTTGTTAGATTGTTGTAATAAGATTGTTAATGCATGATAAACCCAAAAGAATCAAAAGCGGCTTCCAACTTCTCAACCGATGTAGCTTAGCACTTAAACCCCCTTGGAAACTTGGCGAACATCTAATGTCCTTTCAAACATCATCTAACTGGCTGGAATCGTGAAAGCATTATCCACGTGGCCTAGAAGTACTTTTAATGCATGATAAACCCAAAAGGATCAAAAGCGGCTTCCAACTTCTCAACCGATGTAGCTTAACACTTAAACCCCCATGGAAACTTGGAGAACATCTAATGTCCTTTCAAACATCATCTGACTGGCTGGAATCGTCAAAGCATCATCCACGTGGCCTAGAAGTACTTTTAATGCATGATAAACCCAAAAGGATCAAAAGTGGCTTCCAACTTCTCAACTGATATAGCTTGAAACTTTATCACCGATGGAAACTTGGAGAACATCTAATGCCCTTTCAAACATTATTTGAGTGGCTGGAATCGTGAAAGCTTCATCCACGTGGCCTAGAAGAACTTTTAATGCATGATAAACCCAAAACGATCAAAAGTGGCATCCAACTTCTGAAATGAGATAGCATGACACTTAAACCCTCTTGGAAACTTGGAGAACATCTAATGTCCTTTCAAATATCATCTGACTGGCTGGAATCGTGAAAGCATCATCCACCTGACCTAGAAGTACTTTTAATACATGATAAACCCAAGAGGATCAAAAGTTGCTTCCGACATATCAACCGATATAGCTTGAGACTTACGCCCCCATGGAAACTGGGAGAACATCTAATGTCCTTCCAAACATCATCTAACTGGCTGGAATCGTGAAAGCATGAACCACAAGGCCTAGAAGCACTTTTAATGCATGATAAACCCAAAAGGATCAAAATTCGCTTCCAACTTCTCAACCGATATACCTTGAGACTTAAACCCCTATGGAAACATGGAGAACATCTAATGTCCTTTCAAAGATCATCTAATTGGCTGGAATCGTGAAAGCTTCATCCACGTGGCCTAGAAGTACTTTTAATGCATGATAAACCCAAGAGCATCAAAAGCGGCTTCCAACTTCTCAACCGATGTAGCTTAACACTTAAACCCCCATGGAAACTTGGCGAACATCTAATGTCCTTTCAAACATCATCTGACTGGCTGGAATCGTTAATGCATCATCCACGTGGCCTAGAAGTCCTTTTAATGTATGAGAAACCCTAGAGGATCAAAAGTGGCTTCCAACTTCTCAACCGATATAGCTTGACACATAAACCCGCATGGAAACTTGGAGAACATTTAATGTCCTTTCAAACATCATCTGACTGGCTGGAATCGTGAAAGCATCATCCACCTGACATAGAAGTACTTTTAATGCATGATAAACCCAAAAGGATCAAAAGTGGCATCCAACTTTTGAAATGAGTTAGCATGACACTTAAACCCTCTTGGAAACTTGGAGAACATCTAATGTCCTGTCAAATATCATCTGACTGGCTGGAATCGTGAAAGCATCATCCACCTGACCTAGAAGTACTTTTAATACATGATAAACCCAAGAGGATCAAAAGTTGCTTCCGACATATCAACCGATATAGCTTGAGACTTACGCCCCCATGGAAACTGGGAGAACATCTAATGTCCTTCAAAACATCATCTATCTGGCTGATATCGTGAAAGCATGAACCACAAAGCCTAGAAGCACTTTTAATGCATGATAAACCCAAAAGGATCAAAATTCGCTTCCAACTTCTCAACCGATATACCTTGAGACTTAAACCCCTATGGAAACTTGGAGAACATCTAATGTCCTTTCAAAGATCATCTAATTGGCTGGAATCGTGAAAGCTTCATCCACGTGGCCTAGAAGTACTTTTAATGCATGATAAACCCAAGAGCATCAAAAGCGGCTTCCAACTTCTCAACCGATGTAGCTTAACACTTAAACCCCCATGGAAACTTGGCGAACATCTAATGTCCTTTCAAACATCATCTGACTGGATGGAATCGTGAAAGCATCATCCACGTGGCCTAGAAGTACTTTTAAGGCATGATAAACCCAAAAGGATAAAAAGTGGCTTCCAACTTCTCAACTGTTATAGCTTGAAACTTAATCACCGATGGAAACTTGGAGAACATCTAATGTCCTTCCAAACATCATCTGACTGGTTGGAATCGTGAAAGCATCATCCACGTGGCCTAGAAGTACTTTTAATGCATGGAAAACCCAAAAGGATCAAAAGCGGCTTCCAACTTCTCAACCGATATAGCTTAACACTTAAACCCCCATGGAATCTTGGCGAACATCTAATGTCCTTTCCAACATCATCTGACTGGCTGGAATCGTGAAAGCATTAACCACGTTGCCTAGAAGTACTTTTAATGCATGATAAACCCAAAGTGATCAAAGCGGCTTCCAACTTCTCAACCGATGTAGCTTAGCACTTAAACCCCCTTGGACACTTGGCGAACATCTAATGTCCTTTCAAACATCATCTGACGGGCTGGAATCGTGAAAGCATTATCCACGTGGCCTAGAAGTACTTTTAATGCATGATAAACCCAAAAGGATCAAAAGCGGCTTCCAACTTCTCAACCGATATAGCTTAACACTTAAACCCCCATGGAAACTTGGCGAACATCTAATGTCCTTTCAAACATCATCTGATTGGCTGGAATCGTGAAAGCATCATCCACGTGGCCTAAAAGTACTTTTAATGCATGATAAACCCAAAAGGATTAAAAGCGGCTTCCAACTTCTCAACCGATGTAGCTTAACACTTAAACCCCCTTGGACACTTGGCAAACATCTAATGTCCTTTCAAACATCATCTGACTGGCTGGAATCGTGAAAGCATCGTCCATGTGGCCTAGAAGTCGTTTTTGTACATGGTAAACCAAAAATGATCAAAAGCGGCTTCCAACTTCTCAACCGATGTAGCTTAACACTTAAACCCCCATGGAAACTTGGAGAACATCTAATGTCCTTTCAAACATCATCAGACTGGCTGGAATCGTCAAAGCATCATTCATGTGGCCTAGAAGTACTTTTAATGCATGATAAACCCAAAAGGATAAAAAGTGGCTTCCAACTTCTCAACTGATATAGCTTGAAAGTTTATCACCGATGGAAACTAGGAGAACATCTAATGCCCTTTCAAACATCATTTGAGTGGCTGGAATCGTGAAAGCTTCATCCACGTGGCCTAGAAGTACTTTTAATGCCTGATAAACCCAACAGGATCAAAATTCGCTTCCAACTTCTCAACCGATATAGCTTGACACTTAAACCCCCATGGAAACATGGAGAACATCTAATGTCCTTTCAGACATCATCTGACTGGCTGGAATCGTGAATGCCTCATCCACATGGCCAAGAAGTACTTTTAATGCATGATAAACCCTAAAGGATCAAAAGTGGCTTCCAACTTCTCAACCGATATAGCTTGACACTTAAACCCGCTTGGAAACTTGGACAACATCTAATGTCGTTTCAAACATCATCTGACTGGCTTGAATCGTGAAAGCATCGTCCATGTGGCCTAGAAGTCGTTTTAATACATGGTAAACCCAAAATGATCAAAAGTGGCTTCCAACTTGTCAACCCATATAGCTTGACACTAAAACCCCCATGGAATCTTAGAGAACATCTAATGTCCTACCAAACATCATCTGACTGGTTGGAATCGTGAAAGCATTATCCACGTGGCCTAGAAGTTATTTTAAAACATGGTAAACCCAAAATGATCAAAAGTGGCTTCCAACATCTCAACCGATATAGCTTGACACTTAAACCCCCATGGAAACTCGGAGAACATCTAAAGTTTTCCAAACATCATCTGACTGGTTGGAATCGTGAAAGCATTATCCACGTGGCCTAGAAGTACTTTTAATGCATGGAAAACCCAACAGGATCAAAAACGGCTTCCAACTTCTCAACCGATGTAGCTTAGCACTTAAACCCCCATGGAAACTTGGCGAACATCTAATGTCCTTTCAAACATCATCTGACTGGCTGGCATCGTGAAAGCATTATCCACGTGACCTAGAAGTACTTTTCATGTATGATAAACCCAAAAGGATCAAATGCGGCTTCCAACTTCTCAACTGTTATAGCTTGAAACTTAATCACCGATGGAAACTTGGAGAACATCTAATGTCCTTCCAAACATCATCTGACTGGTTGGAATCGTGAAAGCATTATCCACGTGGCCTAGAAGTACTTTTAATGCATGGAAAACCCAAAAGGATCAAAAGCGGCTTCCAACTTCTCAACCGATGTAGCTTAACACTTAAACCCCCATGGAATCTTGGCGAACATCTAATGTCCTTTCCAACATTATCTGACTGGCTGGAATCGTGAAAGCATTAACCACGTTGCCTAGAAGTACTTTTAATGCATGATAAACCCAAAGGGATCAAAGCGGCTTCCAACTTCTCAACCGATGTAGCTTAGCACTTAAACCCCCTTGGACACTTGGCGAACATCTAATGTCCTTTCAAACATCATCTGACGGGCTGGAATCGTGAAAGCATTATCCACGTGGCCTAGAAGTACTTTTAATGCATGATAAACCCAAAAGGATCAAAAGCGGCTTCCAACTTCTCAACCGATATAGCTTAACACTTAAACCCCCATGGAAACTTGGCGAACATCTAATGTCCTTTCAAACATCATCTGATTGGCTGGAATCGTGAAAGCATCATCCACGTGGCCTAGAAGTACTTTTAATGCATGATAAACCCAAAAGGATTAAAAGCGGCTTCCAACTTCTCAACCGATGTAGCTTAACACTTAAACCCCCATGGAAACTTGGCAAACATCTAATGTCCTTTCAAACATCATCTGACTGGCTGGAATCGTGAAAGCATCGTCCATGTGGCCTAGAAGTCGTTTTAGTACATGGTAAACCAAAAATGATCAAAAGCGGCTTCCAACTTCTCAACCGATGTAGCTTAACACTTAAACCCCCATGGAAACTTGGAGAACATCTAATGTCCTTTCAAACATCATCAGACTGGCTGGAATCGTCAAAGCATCATTCATGTGGCCTAGAAGTACTTTTAATGCATGATAAACCCAAAAGGATAAAAAGTGGCTTCCAACTTCTCAACTGATATAGCTTGAAAGTTTATCACCGATGGAAACTTGGAGAACATCTAATGCCCTTTCAAACATCATTTGAGTGGCTGGAATCGTGAAAGCTTCATCCACGTGGCCTAGAAGTACTTTTAATGCATGATAAACCCAACAGGATCAAAATTCGCTTCCAACTTCTCAACTGATATAGCTTGAAACTTTATCACCGATGGAAACTTGGAGAACATCTAATGCCCTTTCAAACATCATTTGAGTGGCTGGAATCGTGAAAGCTTCATCCACGTGGCATAGAAGTACTTTTAATGCATGATAAACCCAACAGGATCAAAATTCGCTTCCAACTTCTCAACCGATATAGCTTGACACTTAAACCCCCATGGAAACATGGAGAACATCTAATGTCCTTTCAGACATCATCTGACTGGCTGGAATCGTGAATGCCTCATCCACATGGCCAAGAAGTACTTGTAATGCATGATAAACCCTAAAGGATCAAAAGTGGCTTCCAACTTCTCAACCGATATAGCTTGACACTTAAACCCGCTTGGAAACTTGGACAACATCTAATGTCGTTTCAAACATCATCTTACTGGCTTGAATCGTGAAAGCATCGTCCATGTGGCCTAGAAGTCGTTTTAATACATGGTAAACCCAAAATGATCAAAAGTGGCTTCCAACTTGTCAACCCATATAGCTTGACACTAAAACCCCCATGGAATCTTAGAGAACATCTAATGTCCTACCAAACATCATCTGACTGGTTGGAATCGTGAAAGCATTATCCACGTGGCCTAGAAGTCATTTTAAAACATGGTAAACCCAAAATGATCAAAAGTGGCTTCCAACATCTCAACCGATATAGCTTGACACTTAAACCCCCATGGAAACTTGGAGAACATCTAATGTCCTTCCAAACATCATCTGACTGGTTGGAATCGTGAAAGCATTATCCACGTGGCCTAGAAGTACTTTTAATGCATGGAAAACCCAACAGGATCAAAAACGGCTTCCAACTTCTCAACCGATGTAGCTTAGCACTTAAACCCCCATGGAAACTTGGCGAACATCTAATGTCCTTTCAAACATCATCTGACTGGCTGGCATCGTGAAAGCATTATCCACGTGGCCTAGAAGTACTTTTCATGTATGATAAACCCAAAAGGATCAAATGCGGCTTCCAACTTCTCAACCGATGTAGCTTAACACTTAAACCCCCATGGAATCTTAGCGAACATCTAATGTCCTTTCAAACATCATCTGACTGGCTGGAATCGTGAAAGCATTAATCACGTGGCCTAGAAGTACTTTTAATGCATGATAAACCCAAAGGGATCAAAGCGGCTTCCAACTTCTCAACCGATGTAGCTTAGCACTTAAACCCCCTTGGAAACTTGGAGAACATCTAATGTCCTTCCAAACATCATCTGACTGGTTGGAATCGTGAAAGCATTATCCACGTGGCCTAGAAGTACTTTTAATGCATGGAAAACCCAACAGGATCAAAAACGGCTTCCAACTTCTCAACCGATGTACCTTGGCACTTAAACCCCATGGAAACTTGGAGAACATCTAATGTCCTTCCAAACATCGTCTGACAAGTTGGAATCGTGAAAGTATTATCCACGTGGCCTAGAAGTACTTTTAATGCATGATAAACCCAAAAGAATCAAAAGCGGCTTCCAACTTCTCAACCGATGTAGCTTAGCACTTAAACCCCCTTGGAAACTTGGCGAACATCTAATGTCCTTTCAAACATCATCTGACTGGCTGGAATCGTGAAAGCATTATCCACGTGGCCTAGAAGTACTATTAATGCATGATAAACCCAAAAGGATCAAAAGCGGCTTCCAACTTCTCAACCGATGTTGCTTTACACTTCAACCCCCATGGAAACTTGGAGAACATCTAATGTCCTTTCAAACATCATCTGACTGGCTGGAATCGTCAAAGCATCATCCACGTGGCCTAGAAGTACTTTAAATGCATGATAAACCCAAAAGGATCAAAAGTGGCTTCCAACTTCTCAACTGATATAGCTTGAAACTTTATCACCGATGGAAACTTGGAGAACATCTAATGCCCTTTCAAACATCATTTGAGTGGCTGGAATCGTGAAAGCTTCATCCACGTGGCCTAGAAGTACTTTTTATACATCATAAACCCAAGTGGATCAAAAGTTGCTTCTCACATCTCAACCGATATAGCTTGACAATTAAACCCCCATGGAAACTTGGAGAACATCTAATGTCCTTTCAAACATCATCTGACTGGCTGGAATCGTGAAAGCATTATCCACGTGGCCTTGAGTACTTTTAATGCATGGAAAACCCAACAGGATCAAAAACGGCTTCCAACTTCTCAACCAATGTAGCTTAGCACTTAAACCCCCATGGAAACTTGGCGAACATCTAATGTCCTTTCAAACATCATCAGACTGGCTGGCATCGTGAAAGCATTATCCACGTGGCCTAGAAGTACTTTTCATGTATGATAAACCCAAAAGGATCAAAAGCGGCTTCCAAGTTCTCAACCGATGTAGCTTAACACTTAAACCCCCATGGAAACTTGGCGAACATCTAATGTCCTTTTAAACATCATCTGATTGGCAGAATCGTGAAAGCATCATCCACGTGGCCTAGAAGTACTTTTAATGCATGATAAACCCAAAAGAATCAAAAGCGGCTTCCAACTTCTCAACCGATGTAGCTTAGCACTTAAACCCCCTTGGAAACATGGCGAACATCTAATGTCCTTTCAAACATCATCTGACTGGCTGGAATCGTGAAAGCATTATCCACGTGGCCTAGAAGTACTTTTAATGCATGATAAACCCAAAAGGATCAAAAGCGGCTTCCAACTTCTCAACCGATGTTGCTTAACACTTCAACCCCCATGGAAACTTGGAGAACATCTAATGTCCTTTCAAACATCATCTGACTGGCTGGAATCGTCAAAGCATCATCCACGTGGCCTAGAAGTACTTTAAATGCATGATAAACCCAAAAGGATCAAAAGTGGCTTCCAACTTCTCAACTGATATAGCTTGAAACTTTATCACTGATGGAAACTTGGAGAACATCTAATGCCCTTTCAAACATCATTTGAGTGGCTGGAATCGTGAAAGCTTCATCCACGTGGCCTAGAAGTACTTTTTACACATCATAAACCCAAGTGGATCAAAAGTTGCTTCTCACATCTCAACCGATATAGCTTGACAATTAAACCCCGATGGAAACTTGGAGAACATCTAATGTCCTTTCAGACATCATCTGACTGGCTGGAATCGTGAAAGCATTATCCACGTGGCCTTGAGTACTTTTAATGCATGGAAAACCCAACAGGATCAAAAACGGCTTCCAACTTCTCAACCAATGTAGCTTAGCACTTAAACCCCCATGGAAACTTGGCGAACATCTAATGTCCTTTCAAACATCATCTGACTGGCTGGCATCGTGATAGCATTATCCACGTGGCCTAGAAGTACTCTTCATGTATGATAAACCCAAAAGGATCAAAAGCGGCTTCCAAGTTCTCAACCGATGTATCTTAACACTTAAACCCCCATGGAAACTTGGCGAACATCTAATGTCCTTTTAAACATCATCTGATTGGCTGGAATCGTGAAAGCATCATCCACGTGGCCTAGAAGTACTTTTAATGCATGGAAAACCCAAAAGGATAAAAAACGGCTTCCAACTTCTCAACCGATGTACCTTGGCACTTAAACCCCATGGAAACTTGGAGAACATCTAATGTCCTTCCAAACATCGTCTGACAGGTTGGAATCGTGAAAGTATTATCCACGTGGCCTAGAAGTAGTTTTAATGCATGATAAACCCAAAAGAATCAAAAGCGGCTTCCAACTTCTCAACCGATGTAGCTTAGCACTTAAACCCCCTTGGAAACTTGGCGAACATCTAATGTCCTTTCAAACATCATCTGACTGGCTGGAATCGTCAAAGCATCATCCACGTGGCCTAGAAGTACTTTAAATGCATGATAAACCCAAAAGGATCAAAAGTGGCTTCCAACTTCTCAACTGATATAGCTTGAAACTTTATCACCGATGGAAACTTGGAGAACATCTAATGCCCTTTCAAACATCATTTGAGTGGCTGGAATCGTGAAAGCTTCATCCACGTGGCCTAGAAGTACTTTTTATACATCGTAAACCCAAGTGGATCAAAAGTTGCTTCTCACATCTCAACCGATATAGCTTGACAATTAAACCCCCATGGAAACTTGGAGAACATCTAATGTCCTTTCAGACATCATCTGACTGGCTGGAATCGTGAAAGCATTATCCACGTGGCCTTGAGTACTTTTAATGCATGGAAAACCCAACAGGATCAAAAACGGCTTCCAACTTCTCAACCAATGTAGCTTAGCACTTAAACCCCCATGGAAACTTGGCGAACATCTAATGTCCTTTCAAACATCATCTGACTGGCTGGCATCGTGAAAGCATTATCCACGTGGCCTAGAAGTACTCTTCATGTATGATAAACCCAAAAGGATCAAAAGCGGCTTCCAAGTTCACAACCGATGTATCTTAACACTTAAACCCCCATGGAAACTTGGCGAACATCTAATGTCCTTTTAAACATCATCTGATTGGCTGGAATCGTGAAAGCATCATCCACGTGGCCTAGAAGTACTTTTAATGCATGATAAACCCAAAAGGATCAAAAGTGGCTTCCAACTTCTCAACCGATGTAGCTTAACACTTAAACCCCCTTGGACACTTGGCGAACATCTCATGTCCTTTCAAACATCATCTGACTGGCTGGAATTGTGAAAGCATCGTCCATGTGGCCTAGAAGTCGTTTTAGTACTTGGTAAACCAAAAATGATCAAAAGCGGCTTCCAACTTCTCAACCGATGTAGCTTAACACTTAAACCCCCATGGAAACTTGGAGAACATCTAATATCCTTTCAAACATCATCTGACTGGCTGGAATCGTCAAAGCATCATCCACGTGGCCTAGAAGTACTTTTAATGCATGATAAACCCAAAAGGATCAAAAGTGGCTTCCAACTTCTCAACCGATGTAGCTTAACACTTAAACCCCCTTGGACACTTGGCGAACATCTCATGTCCTTTCAAACATCATCTGACTGGCTGGAATCGTGAAAGCATCGTCCATGTGGCCTAGAAGTCGTTTTAGTACTTGGTAAACCAAAAATGGTCAAAAGCGGCTTCCAACTTCTCAACCGATGTAGCTTAACACTTAAACCCCCATGGAAACATGGAGAACATCTAATGTCCTTTCAGACATCATCTGACTGGCTGGAATCATGAATGCATCATCCACATGGCCAAGAAGTACTTTTAATGCATGATAAACCCTAAAGGATCAAAAGTGGCTTCCAACTTCTCAACCGATATAGCTTGACACTTAAACCCGCTTGGAAACTTGGACAACATCTAATGTCGTTTCAAAGATCATCTGACCGGCTTGAATCGTGAAAGCATCGTCCATGTGGCCTAGAAGTACTTTAAATGCATGATAAACCCAAAAGGATCAAAAGTGGCTTCCAACTTCTCAACTGATATAGCTTGAAACTTTATCACCGATGGAAACTTGGAGAACATCTAATGCCCTTTCAAACATCATTTGAGTGGCTTGAATCGTGAAAGCTTCATCCACGTGGCCTAGAAGTACTTTAAATGCATGATAAACCCAAAAGGATCAAAAGTGGCTTCCAACTTCTCAACTGATATAGCTTGAAACTTTATCACCGATGGAAACTTGGAGAACATCTAATGCCCTTTCAAACATCATTTGAGTGGCTGGAATCGTGAAAGCTTCATCCACGTGGCCTAGAAGAACTTTTTATACATCACAAACCCAAGTGGATCAAAAGTTGCTTCTCACATCTCAACCGATATAGCTTGACAATTAAACCCCCATGGAAACTTGGAGAACATCTAATGTCCTTTCAAACATCATCTGACTGGCTGGAATCGTGAAAGCATTATCCACGTGGCCTTGAGTACTTTTAATGCATGGAAAACCCAACAGGATCAAAAACGGCTTCCAACTTCTCAACCAATGTAGCTTAGCACTTAAACCCCCATGGAAACTTGGCGAACATCTAATGTCCTTTCAAACATCATCTGACTGGCTGGCATCGTGAAAGCATTATCCACGTGGCCTAGAAGTACTTTTCATGTATCATAAACCCAAAAGAATCAAAAGCGGCTTCCAACTTCTCAACCGATGTAGCTTAACACTTAAACCCCCATGGAAACTTGGCGAACATCTAATGTCCTTTTAAACATCATCTGATTGGCTGGAATCGTGAAAGCATCATCCACGTGGCCTAGAAGTACTTTTAATGCATGGAAAACCCAAAAGGATCAAAAACGGCTTCCAAATTCTCAACCGATGTACCTTGGCCCTTAAACCCCATGGAAACTTGGAGAACATCTAATGTCCTTCCAAACATCATCTGACAGGTTGGAATCGTGAAAGTATTATCCACGTGGCCTAGAAGTACTTTTAATGCATGATAAACCCAAAAGAATCAAAAGCGGCTTCCAACTTCTCAACCGATGTAGCTTAGCACTTAAACCCCCTTGGAAACTTGGCGAACATCTAATGTCCTTTCAAACATCATCTGACTGGCTGGAATCGTGAAAGCATTATCCACGTGGCCTAGAAGTACTTTTAATGCATGATAAACCCAAAAGGATGAAAAGCGGCTTCCAACTTCTCAACCGATGTTGCTTAACACTTCAACCCCCATGGAAACTTGGAGAACATCTAATGTCCTTTCAAACATCATCTGACTGGCTGGAATCGTCAAAGCATCATCCACGTGGCCTAGAAGTACTTTAAATGCATGATAAACCCAAAAGGATCAAAAGTGGCTTCCAACTTCTCACCTGATATAGCTTGAAACTTTATCACCGATGGAAACTTGGAGAACATCTAATGCCCTTTCAAACATCATTTGAGTGGCTGGAATCGTGAAAGCGTCATCCACGTGGCCTAGAAGTACTTTTTATGCATCATAAACCCAAGTGGATCAAAAGTTGCTTCTCACATCTCAACCGATATAGCTTGACAATTAAACCCCCATGGAAACTTGGAGAACATCTAATGTCCTTTAAAACATCATCTGACTGGCTGGAATCGTGAAAGCATTATCCACGTGGCCTTGAGTACTTTTAATGCATGGAAAACCCAACAGGATCAAAAACGGCTTCCAACTTCTCAACCAATGTAGCTTAGCACTTAAACCCCCATGGAAACTTGGCGAACATCTAATGTCCTTTCAAACATCATCTGACTGGCTGGCATCGTGAAAGCATTATCCACGTGGCCTAGAAGTACTTTTCATGTATGATAAACCCAAAAGGATCAAAAGCGGCTTCCAAGTTCTCAACCGATGTAGCTTAACACTTAAACCCCCTTGGAAACTTGGCGAACATCTAATGTCCTTTCAAACATCATCTGACTGGCTGGAATCGTGAAAGCATTATCCACGTGGCCTATAAGTACTTTTAATGCATGATAAACCCAAAAGGATCAAAAGCGGCTTCCAACTTCTCAACCGATGTTGCTTAACACTTCAACCCCCATGGAAACTTGGAGAACATCTAATGTCCTTTCAAACATCATCTGACTGGCTGGAATCGTCAAAGCATCATCCACGTGGCCTAGAAGTACTTTAAATGCATGATAAACCCAAAAGGATCAAAAGTGGCTTCCAACTTCTCACCTGATATAGCTTGAAACTTTATCACCGATGGAAACTTGGAGAACATCTAATGCCCTTTCAAACATCATTTGAGTGGCTGGAATCGTGAAAGCGTCATCCACGTGGCCTAGAAGTACTTTTTATGCATCATAAACCCAAGTGGATCAAAAGTTGCATCTCACATCTCAACCGATATAGCTTGACAATTAAACCCCCATGGAAACTTGGAGAACATCTAATGTCCTTTAAAACATCATCTGACTGGCTGGAATCGTGAATGCATTATCCACGTGGCCTTGAGTACTTTTAATGCATGGAAAACCCAACAGGATCAAAAACGGCTTCCAACTTCTCAACCAATGTAGCTTAGCACTTAAACCCCCATGGAAACTTGGCGAACATCTAATGTCCTTTCAAACATCATCTGACTGGCTGGCATCGTGAAAGCATTATCCACGTGGCCTAGAAGTACTTTTAATGCATGATAAACCCAAAAGAATCAAAAGCGGCTTCCAACTTCTCAACCGATGTAGCTTAGCACTTAAACCCCCTTGGAAACTTCGCGAACATCTAATGTCCTTTCAAACATCATCTGACTGGCTGGAATCGTGAAAGCATTATCCACGTGGCCTAGAAGTACTTTTAATGCATGATAAACCCAAAAGGATCAAAAGCGGCTTCCAACTTCTCAACCAATGTAGCTTAGCACTTAAACCCCCATGGAAACTTGGCGAACATCTAATGTCCTTTCAAACATCATCTGACTGGCTGGCATCGTGAAAGCATTATCCACGTGGCCTAGAAGTACTTTTCATGTATGATAAACCCAAAAGGATCAAAAGCGGCTTCCAACATCTCAACCGATGTAGCTTAACACTTAAACCCCCATGGAAACTTGGCGAACATCTAATGTCCTTTCAAACATCATCTGACTGGCTGGAATCGTGAAAGCATTATCCACGTGGCCTAGAAGTACTTTTAATGCATGATAAACCCAAAAGGATCAAAAGCGGCTTCCAACTTCTCAACCAATGTAGCTTAGCACTTAAACCCCCATGGAAACTTGGCGAACATCTAATGTCCTTTCAAACATCATCTGACTGGCTGGCATCGTGAAAGCATTATCCACGTGGCCTAGAAGTACTTTTCATGTATGATAAACCCAAAAGGATCAAAAGCGGCTTCCAAGTTCTCAACCGATGTAGCTTAACACTTAAACCCCCATGGAAACTTGGCGAACATCTAATGTCCTTTTAAACATCATTTGATTGGCTGGAATCGTGAAAGCATCATCCACGTGGCCTAGAAGTACTTTTAATGCATGGAAAACCCAAAAGGATCAAAAACGGCTTCCAACTTCTGAACCGATGTACCTTGGCACTTAAAACCCATGGAAACTTGGAGAACATCTAATGTCCTTCCAAACATCATCTGACAGGTTGGAATCGTGAAAGTATTATCCACGTGGCCTAGAAGTACTTTTAATGGATGATAAACCCAAAAGAATCAAAAGCGGCTTCCAACTTCTCAACCGATGTAGCTTAGCACTTAAACCCCCTTGGAAACTTGGCGAACATCTAATGTCCTTTCAAACATCATCTGACTGGCTGGAATCGTGAAAGCATTATCCACGTGGCCTAGAAGTAATTTTAATGCATGATAAACCCAAAAGGATCAAAAGCGGCTTCCAACTTCTCAACCGATGTAGCTTAACACTTCAACCCCCATGGAAACTTGGAGAACATCTAATGTCCTTTCAAACATCATCTGACTGGCTGGAATCGTCAAAGCATCATCCACGTGGCCTAGAAGTACTTTAAATGCATGATAAACCCAAAAGGATCAAAAGTGGCTTCCAACTTCTCAACTGATATAGCTTGAAACTTTATCACCGATGGAAACTTGGAGAACATCTAATGCCCTTTCAAACATCATTTGAGTGGCTGGAATCGTGAAAACTTCATCCACGTGGCCTAGAAGTACTTTTTATACATCATAAACCCAAGTGGATCAAAAGTTGCTTCTCACATCTCAACCGATATAGCTTGACAATTAAACCCCCATGGAAACTTGGAGAACATCTAATGTCCTTTCAAACATCATCTGACTGGCTGGAATCGTGAAAGCATTATCCACGTGGCCTTGAGTACTTTTAATGCATGGAAAACCCAACAGGATCAAAAACGGCTTCCAACTTCTCAACCAATGTAGCTTAGCACTTAAACCCCCATGGAAACTTGGCGAACATCTAATGTCCTTTCAAACATCATCTCGATCGGCCGCATCGTGAAAGCATTATCCACGTGGCCTAGAAGTACTTTTCATGTATCATAAACCCAAAAGGATCAAAAGCGGCTTCCAACTTCTCAACCGATGTAGCTTAACACTTAAACCCCCATGGAAACTTGGCGAACATCTAATGTCCTTTTAAACATCATTTGATTGGCTGGAATCGTGAAAGCATCATCCACGTGGCCTAGAAGTACTTTTAATGCATGGAAAACCCAAAAGGATCAAAAACGGCTTCCAACTTCTCAACCGATGTACCTTGGCACTTAAACCCCATGGAAACTTGGAGAACATCTAATGTCCTTCCAAACATCATCTGACAGGTTGGAATCGTGAAAGTATTATCCACTTGGCCTAGAAGTACTTTTAATGCATGATAAACCCAAAAGAATCAAAAGCGGCTTCCAACTTCTCAACCGATGTAGCTTAGCACTTAAACCCCCTTGGAAACTTGGCGAACATCTAATGTCCTTTCAAACATCATCTGACTGGCTGGAATCGTGAAAGCATTATCCACGTGGCCTAGAAGTACTTTTAATGCATGATAAACACAAAAGGATCAAAAGCGGCTTCCAACTTCTCAATCGATGTAGCTTAACACTTCAACCCCCATGGAAACTTGGAGAACATCTAATGTCCTTTCAAACATTATCCTCATTGGAATCGTCAAAGCATCATCCACGTGGCCTAGAAGTACTTTAAATGCATGATAAACCCAAAAGGATCAAAAGTGGCTTCCAACTTCTCAACTGATATAGTTTGAAACTTTATCACCGATGGAAACTTGGAGAACATCTAATGCCCTTTCAAACATCATTTGAGTGGCTGGAATCGTGAAAGCTTCATCCACGTGGCCTAGAAGTACTTTTTATACATCATAAACCCAAGTGGATCAAAAGTTGCTTCTCACATCTCAACCGATATAGCTTGACAATTAAACCCCCATGGAAACTTGGAGAACATCTAATGTCCTTTCAAACATCATCTGACTGGCTGGAATCGTGAAAGCATTATCCACGTGGCCTTGAGTACTTTTAATGCAGGGAAAACCCAACAGGATCAAAAACGGCTTCCAACTTCTCAACCAATGTAGCTTAGCACTTAAACCCCCATGGAAACTTGGCGAACATCTAATGTCCTTTCAAACATCATCTGACTGGCTGGCATCGTGAAAGCATTATCCACGTGGCCTAGAAGTACTTTTCATGTATCATAAACCCAAAAGGATCAAAAGCGGCTTCCAACTTCTCAACCGATGTAGCTTAACACTTAAACCCCCATGGAAACTTGGCGAACATCTAATGTCCTTTTAAACATCATTTGATTGGCTGGAATCGTGAAAGCATCATCCACGTGGCCTAGAAGTACTTTTAATGCATGGAAAACCCAAAAGGATCAAAAACGGCTTCCAACTTCTCAACCGATGTACCTTGGCACTTAAACCCCATGGAAACTTGGAGAACATCTAATGTCCTTCCAAACATCATCTGACAGGTTGGAATCGTGAAAGTATTATCCACGTGGCCTAGAAGTACTTTTAATGCATGATAAACCCAAAAGAATCAAAAGCGGCTTCCAACTTCTCAACCGATGTAGCTTAGCACTTAAACCCCCTTGGAAACTTGGCGAACATCTAATGTCCTTTCAAACATCATCTGACTGGCTGGAATCGTGAAAGCATTATCCACGTGGCCTAGAAGTACTTTTAATGCATGATAAACACAAAAGGATCAAAAGCGGCTTCCAACTTCTCAATCGATGTAGCTTAACACTTCAACCCCCATGGAAACTTGGAGAACATCTAATGTCCTTTCAAACATCATCTGTCTGTCTGGAATCGTCAAAGCATCATCCACGTGGCCTAGAAGTACTTTAAATGCATGATAAACCCAAAAGGATCAAAAGTGGCTTCCAACTTCTCAACTGATATAGCTTGAAACTTTATCACCGATGGAAACTTGGAGAACATCTAATGCCCTTTCAAACATCATTTGAGTGGCTGGAATCGTGAAAGCTTCATCCACGTGGCCTAGAAGTACTTTTTATACATCATAAACCCAAGTGGATCAAAAGTTGCTTCTCACATCTCAACCGATATAGCTTGACAATTAAACCCCCATGGAAACTTGGAGAACATCTAATGTCCTTTCAAACATCATCTGACTGGCTGGAATCGTGAAAGCATTATCCACGTGGCCTTGAGTACTTTTAATGCATGGAAAACCCAACAGGATCAAAAACGGCTTCCAATTTCTCAACCAATGAAGCTTAGCACTTAAACCCCCATGGAAACTTGGCGAACATCTAATGTCCTTTCAAACATCATCTGATTGGCTGGCATCGTGAAAGCATTATCCACGTGGCCTAGAAGTACTTTTCATGTATCATAAACCCAAAAGGATCAAAAGCGGCTTCCAACTTCTCAACCGATGTAGCTTAGCACTTAAACCCCCATGGAAACTTGGAGAACATCTAATGTCCTTTCAAACATTATCTGACTGGCTGGAATCGTCAAAGCATCATCCACGTGGCCTAGAAGTACTTTAAATGCATGATAAACCCAAAAGGATCAAAAGTGGCTTCCAACTTCTCAACTGATATAGTTTGAAACTTTATCACCGATGGAAACTTGGAGAACATCTAATGCCCTTTCAAACATCATTTGAGTGGCTGGAATCGTGAAAGCTTCATCCACGTGGCCTAGAAGTACTTTTTATACATCATAAACCCAAGTGGATCAAAAGTTGCTTCTCACATCTCAACCGATATAGCTTGACAATTAAACCCCCATGGAAACTTGGAGAACATCTAATGTCCTTTCAAACATCATCTGACTGGCTGGAATCGTGAAAGCATTATCCACGTGGCCTTGAGTACTTTTAATGCAGGGAAAACCCAACAGGATCAAAAACGGCTTCCAACTTCTCAACCAATGTAGCTTAGCACTTAAACCCCCATGGAAACTTGGCGAACATCTAATGTCCTTTCAAACATCATCTGACTGGCTGGCATCGTGAAAGCATTATCCACGTGGCCTAGAAGTACTTTTCATGTATCATAAACCCAAAAGGATCAAAAGCGGCTTCCAACTTATCAACTGATATAGCTTGAAACTTTATCACCGATGGAAACTTGGAGAACATCTAATGCCCTTTCAAACATCATTTGAGTGGCTGGAATCGTGAAAACTTCATCCACGTGGCCTACAAGTACTTTTTATACATCATAAACCCAAGTGGATCAAAAGTTGCTTCTCACATCTCAACCGATATAGCTTGACAATTAAACCCCCATGGAAACTTGGAGAACATCTAATGTCCTTTCAAACATCATCTGACTGGCTGGAATCGTGAAAGCATTATCCACGTGGCCTTGAGTACTTTTAATGCATGGAAAACCCAACAGGATCAAAAACGGCTTCCAATTTCTCAACCAATGAAGCTTAGCACTTAAACCCCCATGGAAACTTGGCGAACATCTAATGTCCTTTCAAACATCATCTGATTGGCTGGCATCGTGAAAGCATTATCCACGTGGCCTAGAAGTACTTTTCATGTATCATAAACCCAAAAGGATCAAAAGCGGGTTCCAACTTCTCAACCGATGTAGCTTAGCACTTAAACCCCCATGGAAACTTGGCGAACATCTAATGTCCTTCCAAACATCATCTGACTGGTTGGCATCGTGAAAGCATTATCCACGTGGCCTAGAAGTACTTTTCATGTATCATAAACCCAAAAGGATCAAAAGCGGCTTCCAACTTCTCAACCGATGTAGCTTAACAATTAAACCCCCATGGAAACTTGGCGAACATCTAATGTCCTTTTAAACATCATTTGATTGGCTGGAATCGTGAAAGCATCATCCACGTGGCCTAGAAGTACTTTTAATGCATGGAAAACCCAAAAGGATCAAAAACGGTTTCGAACTTCTGAACCGATGTACCTTGGCACTTAAACCCCATGGAAACTTGGAGAACATCTAATGTCCTTCCAAACATCATCTGACAGGTTGGAATCGTGAAAGTATTATCCACGTGGCCTAGAAGTACTTTTAATGCATGATAAACCCAAAAGAATCAAAAGCGGCTTCCAACTTCTCAACCGATGTAGCTTAGCACTTAAACCCCCTTGGAAACTTGGCGAACATCTAATGTCCTTTCAAACATCATCTGACTGCCTGGAATCGTGAAAGCATTATCCACGTGGCCTAGAAGTACTTTTAATGCATGATAAACCCAAAAGGATCAAAGCGGCTTCCAACTTCTCAATTGATGAAGCTTAACACTTCAACCCCCATGGAAACTTGGCGAACATCTATTGTCCTTTCAAACATCATCTGACTGGCTGGAATCGTCAAAGCATCATCCACGTGGCCTAGAAGTACTTTAAATGCATGATAAACCCAAAAGGATCAAAAGTGGCTTCCAACTTCTCAACTGATATAGCTTGAAACTTTATCACCGATGGAAACTTGGAGAACATCTAATGCCCTTTCAAACATCATTCGAGTGGCTAGAATCGTGAAAGCTTCATCCACGTGGCCTAGAAGTACTTTTTATACATCATAAACCCAAGTGGATCAAAAGTTGCTTCTCACATCTCAACCGATATAGCTTGACAATTAAACCCCCATGGAAACTTGGAGAACATCTAATGTCCTTTCAAACATCATCTGACTGGCTGGAATCGTGAAAGCATTATCCACGTGGCCTTGAGTACTTTTAATGCATGGAAAACCCAACAGGATCAAAAACGGCTTCCAACTTCTCAACCAATGTAGCTTAGCACTTAAACCCCATTGAAACTTGGCGAACATCTAATGTCCTTTCAAACATCATCTGACTGGCTGGCATCGTGAAAGCATTATCCACGTGGCCTAGAAGTACTTTTCATGTATCATAAACCCAAAAGGATCAAAAGCGGCTTCCAAGTTCTCAACCGATGTAGCTTAACACTTAAACCCCCATGGAAACTTGGCGAACATCTAATGTCCTTTTAAACATCATCTGATTGGCTGGAATCGTGAAAGCATCATCCACGTGGCCTAGAAGTACTTTTAATGCATGGAAAACCCAAAAGGATCAAAAACGGTTTCCAACTTCTGAACCGATGTACCTTGGCACTTAAACCCCATGGAAACTTGGAGAACATCTAATGTCCTTCCAAACATCATCTGACAGGTTGGAATCGTGAAAGTATTATCCACGTGGCCTAGAAGTACTTTTAATGCATGATAAACCCAAAAGAATCAAAAGCGGCTTCCAACTTCTCAACCGATGTAGCTTAGCACTTAAACCCCCTTGGAAACTTGGCGAACATCTAATGTCCTTTCAAACATCATCTGACTGGCTGGAATCGTGAAAGCATTATCCACGTGGCCTAGAAGTACTTTTAATGCATGATAAACCCAAAAGGATCAAAAGCGGCTTCCAACTTCTCAACCGATGTAGCTTAACACCTCAACCCCATGGAAACTTGGCGAACATCAAATGTCCTTTCAAACATCATCTCGACCGGCCGAATCGTCAAAGCATCATCCACGTGGCCTAGAAGTACTTTAAATGCATGATAAACCCAAAAGGATCAAAAGTGGCTTCCAACTTCTCAACTGATATAGCTTGAAACTTTATCACCGATGGAAACTTGGAGAACATCTAATGCCATTTCAAACATCATTTGAGTGGCTGGAATCGTGAAAGCTTCATCCACGTGGCCTAGAAGTACTTTTTATACATCATAAACCCAAGTGGATCAAAAGTTGCTTCTCACATCTCAACCGATATAGCTTGACAATTAAACCCCCATGGAAACTTGGAGAACATCTAATGTCCTTTAAAACATCATCTGACTGGCTGGAATCGTGAAAGCATTATCCACGTGGCCTTGAGTACTTTTAATGCATGGAAAACCCAACAGGATCAACAACGGCTTCCAACTTCTCAACCAATGTAGCTTAGCACTTAAACCCCCATGGAAACTTGGCGAACATCTAATGTCCTTTCAAACATCATCTGACTGGCTGGCATCGTGAAAGCATTATCCACGTGGCCTAGAACTACTTTTCATGTATGATAAACCCAAAAGGATCAAAAGCGGCTTCCAACTTCTCAACCGATGTAGCTTAACACTTAAACCCCCATGGAAACTTGGCGAACATCTAATGTCCTTTTAAACATCATCTGAATGGCTGGAATCGTGAAAGCATCATCCACGTGGCCTAGAAGTACTTTTAATGCATGGAAAACCCAAAAGGATCAAAAACGGCTTCGAACTTCTCAACCGATGTACCTTGGCACTTAAACCCCATGGAAACTTGGAGAACATCTAATGTCCTTCCAAACATCATCTGACAGGTTGGAATCGTGAAAGTATTATCCACGTGGCCTAGAAGTACTTTTAATGCATGATAAACCCAAAAGAATCAAAAGCGGCTTCCAACTTCTCAACCGATGTAGCTTAGCACTTAAACCCCCTTGGAAACTTCGCGAACATCTAATGTCCTTTCAAACATCATCTGACTGGCTGGAATCGTGAAAGCATTATCCACGTGGCCTAGAAGTACTTTTAATGCATGATAAACCCAAAAGGATCAAAAGCGGCTTCCAACTTCTCAACCAATGTAGCTTAGCACTTAAACCCCCATGGAAACTTGGCGAACATCTAATGTCCTTTCAAACATCATCTGACTGGCTGGCATCGTGAAAGCATTATCCACGTGGCCTAGAAGTACTTTTCATGTATGATAAACCCAAAAGGATCAAAAGCGGCTTCCAACTTCTCAACCGATGTAGCTTAACACTTAAACCCCCATGGAAACTTGGCGAACATCTAATGTCCTTTTAAACATCATCTGATTGGCTGGAATCGTGAAAGCATTATCCACGTGGCCTAGAAGTACTTTTAATGCATGATAAACCCAAAAGGATCAAAAGCGGCTTCCAACTTCTCAACCAATGTAGCTTAGCACTTAAACCCCCATGGAAACTTGGCGAACATCTAATGTCCTTTCAAACATCATCTGACTGGCTGGCATCGTGAAAGCATTATCCACGTGGCCTAGAAGTACTTTTCATGTATGATAAACCCAAAAGGATCAAAAGCGGCTTCCAAGTTCTCAACCGATGTAGCTTAACACTTAAACCCCCATGGAAACTTGGCGAACATCTAATGTCCTTTTAAACATCATTTGATTGGCTGGAATCGTGAAAGCATCATCCACGTGGCCTAGAAGTACTTTTAATGCATGGAAAACCCAAAAGGATCAAAAACGGCTTCCAACTTCTGAACCGATGTACCTTGGCACTTAAACCCCATGGAAACTTGGAGAACATCTAATGTCCTTCCAAACATCATCTGACAGGTTGGAATCGTGAAAGTATTATCCACGTGGCCTAGAAGTACTTTTAATGGATGATAAACCCAAAAGAATCAAAAGCGGCTTCCAACTTCTCAACCGATGTAGCTTAGCACTTAAACCCCCTTGGAAACTTGGCGAACATCTAATGTCCTTTCAAACATCATCTGACTGGCTGGAATCGTGAAAGCATTATCCACGTGGCCTAGAAGTACTTTTAATGCATGATAAACCCAAAAGGATCAAAAGCGGCTTCCAACATCTCAACCGATGTAGCTTAACACTTCAACACCCATGGAAACTTGGAGAACATCTAATGTCCTTTCAAACATCATCTGACTGGCTGGAATCGTCAAAGCATCATCCACGTGGCCTAGAAGTACTTTAAATGCATGATAAACCCAAAAGGATCAAAAGTGTCTTCCAACTTCTCAACTGATATAGCTTGAAACTTTATCACCGATGGAAACTTGGAGAACATCTAATGCCCTTTCAAACATCATTTGAGTGGCTGGAATCGTGAAAACTTCATCCACGTGGCCTACAAGTACTTTTTATACATCATAAACCCAAGTGGATCAAAAGTTGCTTCTCACATCTCAACCGATATAGCTTGACAATTAAACCCCCATGGAAACTTGGAGAACATCTAATGTCCTTTCAAACATCATCTGACTGGCTGGAATCGTGAAAGCATTATCCACGTGGCCTTGAGTACTTTTAATGCATGGAAAACCCAACAGGATCAAAAACGGCTTCCAACTTCTCAACCAATGTAGCTTAGCACTTAAACCCCCATGGAAACTTGGCGAACATCTAATGTCCTTTCAAACATCATCTGACTGGCTGGCATCGTGAAAGCATTATCCACGTGGCCTAGAAGTACTTTTCATGTATCATAAACCCAAAAGGATCAAAAGCGGCTTCCAACTTCTCAACCGATGTAGCTTAACACTTAAACCCCCATGGAAACTTGGCGAACATCTAATGTCCTTTCAAACATCATCTGACTGGCTGGCATCGTGAAAGCATTATCCACGTGGCCTAGAAGTACTTTTAATGCATGATAAACCCAAAAGAATCAAAAGCGGCTTCCAACTTCTCAACCGATGTAGCTTAGCACTTAAACCCCCTTGGAAACTTGGCGAACATCTAATGTCCTTTCAAACATCATCTGACTGGCTGGAATCGTGAAAGCATTATCCACGTGGCCTAGAAGTACTTTTAATGCATGATAAACACAAAAGGATCAAAAGCGGCTTCCAACTTCTCAATCGATGTAGCTTAACACTTCAACCCCCATGGAAACTTGGAGAACATCTAATGTCCTTTCAAACATCATCTGACTGGCTGGAATCGTCAAAGCATCATCCACGTGGCCTAGAAGTACTTTAAATGCATGATAAACCCAAAAGGATCAAAAGTGGCTTCCAACTTCTCAACTGATATAGCTTGAAACTTTATCACCGATGGAAACTTGGAGAACATCTAATGCCCTTTCAAACATCATTTGAGTGGCTAGAATCGTGAAAGCTTCATCCACGTGGCCTAGAAGTACTTTTTATACATCATAAACCCAAGTGGATCAAAAGTTGGTTCTCACATCTCAACCGATATAGCTTGACAATTAAACCCCCATGGAAACTTGGAGAACATCTAATGTCCTTTCAAACATCATCTGACTGGCTGGAATCGTGAAAGCATTATCCACGTGGCCTTGAGTACTTTTAATGCAGGGAAAACCCAACAGGATCAAAAACGGCTTCCAACTTCTCAACCAATGTAGCTTAGCACTTAAACCCCCATGGAAACTTGGCGAACATCTAATGTCCTTTCAAACATCATCTGACTGGCTGGCATCGTGAAAGCATTATCCACGTGGCCTAGAAGTACTTTTCATGTATCATAAACCCAAAAGGATCAAAAGCGGCTTCCAACTTCTCAACCGATGTAGCTTAACACTTAAACCCCCATGGAAACTTGGCGAACATCTAATGTCCTTTCAAACATCATCTGACTGGCTGGCATCGTGAAAGCATTATCCACGTGGCCTAGAAGTACTTTTCATGTATCATAAACCCAAAAGGATCAAAAGCGGCTTCCAACTTCTCAACCGATGTAGCTTAACACTTAAACCCCCATGGAAACTTGGCGAACATCTAATGTCCTTTTAAACATCATTTGATTGGCTGGAATCGTGAAAGCATCATCCACGTGGCCTAGAAGTACTTTTAATGCACGGAAAACCCAAAAGGATCAAAAACGGCTTCCAACTTCTCAACCGATGTACCTTGGCACTTAAACCCCATGGAAACTTGGAGAACATCTAATGTCCTTCCAAACATCATCTGACAGGTTGGAATCGTGAAAGTATTATCCACGTGGCCTAGAAGTACTTTTAATGCATGATAAACCCAAAAGAATCAAAAGCGGCTTCCAACTTCTCAACCGATGTAGCTTAGCACTTAAACCCCCTTGGAAACTTGGCGAACATCTAATGTCCTTTCAAACATCATCTGACTGGCTGGAATCGTGAAAGCATTATCCACGTGGCCTAGAAGTACTTTTAATGCATGATAAACACAAAAGGATCAAAAGCGGCTTCCAACTTCTCAATCGATGTAGCTTAACACTTCAACCCCCATGGAAACTTGGAGAACATCTAATGTCCTTTCAAACATCATCTGACTGGCTGGAATCGTCAAAGCATCATCCACGTGGCCTAGAAGTACTTTAAATGCATGATAAACCCAAAAGGATCAAAAGTGGCTTCCAACTTCTCAACTGATATAGCTTGAAACTTTATCTCCGATGGAAACTTGGAGAACATCTAATGCCCTTTCAAACATCATTTGAGTGGCTGGAATCGTGAAAGCTTCATCCACGTGGCCTAGAAGTACTTTTTATACATCATAAACCCAAGTGGATCAAAAGTTGCTTCTCACATCTCAACCGATATAGCTTGACAATTAAACCCCCATGGAAACTTGGAGAACATCTAATGTCCTTTCAAACATCATCTGACTGGCTGGAATCGTGAAAGCATTATCCACGTGGCCTTGAGTACTTTTAATGCATGGAAAACCCAACAGGATCAAAAACGGCTTCCAATTTCTCAACCAATGAAGCTTAGCACTTAAACCCCCATGGAAACTTGGCGAACATCTAATGTCCTTTCAAACATCATCTGACTGGCTGGCATCGTGAAAGCATTATCCACGTGGCCTAGAAGTACTTTTCATGTATCATAAACCCAAAAGGATCAAAAGCGGCTTCCAACTTCTCAACCGATGTAGCTTAGCACTTAAACCCCCATGGAAACTTGGCGAACATCTAATGTCCTTCCAAACATCATCTGACTGGCTGGCATCGTGAAAGCATTATCCACGTGGCCTAGAAGTACTTTTCATGTATCATAAACCCAAAAGGATCAAAAGCGGCTTCCAACTTCTCAACCGATGTAGCTTAACACTTAAACCCCCATGGAAACTTGGCGAACATCTAATGTCCTTTTAAACATCATTTGATTGGCTGGAATCGTGAAAGCATCATCCACGTGGCCTAGAAGTACTTTTAATGCATGGAAAACCCAAAAGGATCAAAAACGGTTTCGAACTTCTGAACCGATGTACCTTGGCACTTAAACCCCATGGAAACTTGGAGAACATCTAATGTCCTTCCAAACATCATCTGACAGGTTGGAATCGTGAAAGTATTATCCACGTGGCCTAGAAGTACTTTTAATGCATGATAAACCCAAAAGAATCAAAAGCGGCTTCCAACTTCTCAACCGATGTAGCTTAGCACTTAAACCCCCTTGGAAACTTGGCGAACATCTAATGTCCTTTCAAACATCATCTGACTGGCTGGAATCGTGAAAGCATTATCCACGTGGCCTAGAAGTACTTTTAATGCATGATAAACCCAAAAGGATCAAAAGCGGCTTCCAACTTCTCAACCGATGTAGCTTAACACTTCATCCCCCATGGAAACTTGGAGAACATCTAATGTCCTTTCAAACATCATCTGACTGGCTGGAATCGTCAAAGCATCATCCACGTGGCCTAGAAGTACTTTAAATGCATGATAAACCCAAAAGGATCAAAAGTGGCTTCCAACTTCTCAACTGATATAGCTTGAAACTTTATCACCGATGGAAACTTGGAGAACATCTAATGCCCTTTCAAACATCATTCGAGTGGCTGGAATCGTGAAAGCTTCATCCACGTGGCCTAGAAGTACTTTTTATACATCATAAACCCAAGTGGATCAAAAGTTGCTTCTCACATCTCAACCGATATAGCTTGACAATTAAACCCCCATGGAAACTTGGAGAACATCTAATGTCCTTTCAAACATCATCTGACTGGCTGGAATCGTGAAAGCATTATCCACGTGGCCTTGAGTACTTTTAATGCAGGGAAAACCCAACAGGATCAAAAACGGCTTCCAACTTCTCAACCAATGTAGCTTAGAACTTAAACCCCCATGGAAACTTGGCGAACATCTAATGTCCTTTCAAACATCATCGGTCTGGCTGGCATCGTGAAAGCATTATCCACGTGGCCTAGAAGTACTTTTCATGTATCATAAACCCAAAAGGATCAAAAGCGGCTTCCAACTTCTCAACCGATGTAGCTTAACACTTAAACCCCCATGGAAACTTGGCGAACATCTAATGTCCTTTTAAACATCATTTGATTGGCTGGAATCGTGAAAGCATCATCCACGTGGCCTAGAAGTACTTTTAATGCATGGAAAACCCAAAAGGATCAAAAACGGCTTCCAACTTCTCAACCGATGTACCTTGGCACTTAAACCCCATGGAAACTTGGAGAACATCTAATGTCCTTCCAAACATCATCTGACAGGTTGGAATCGTGAAAGTATTATCCACGTGGCCTAGAAGTACTTTTAATGCATGATAAACCCAAAAGAATCAAAAGCGGCTTCCAACTTCTCAACCGATGTAGCTTAGCACTTAAACCCCCTTGGAAACTTGGCGAACATCTAATGTCCTTTCAAACATCATCTGACTGGCTGGAATCGTGAAAGCATTATCCACGTGGCCTAGAAGTACTTTTAATGCATGATAAACACAAAAGGATCAAAAGAGGCTTCCAACTTCTCAATCGATGTAGCTTAACACTTCAACCCCCATGGAAACTTGGAGAACATCTAATGTCCTTTCAAACATCATCTGACTGGCTGGAATCGTCAAAGCATCATCCACGTGGCCTAGAAGTACTTTAAATGCATGATAAACCCAAAAGGATCAAAAGTGGCTTCCAACTTCTCAACTGATATAGCTTGAAACTTTATCTCCGATGGAAACTTGGAGAACATCTAATGCCCTTTCAAACATCATTTGAGTGGCTGGAATCGTGAAAGCTTCATCCACGTGGCCTAGAAGTACTTTTTATACATCATAAACCCAAGTGGATCAAAAGTTGCTTCTCACATCTCAACCGATATAGCTTGACAATTAAACCCCCATGGAAACTTGGAGAACATCTAATGTCCTTTCAAACATCATCTCGATTGGAATCGTGAAAGCATTATCCACGTGGCCTTGAGTACTTTTAATGCATGGAAAACCCAACAGGATCAAAAACGGCTTCCAATTTCTCAACCAATGAAGCTTAGCACTTAAACCCCCATGGAAACTTGGCGAACATCTAATGTCCTTTCAAACATCATCTGATCGGCCGCATCGTGAAAGCATTATCCACGTGGCCTAGAAGTACTTTTCATGTATCATAAACCCAAAAGGATCAAAAGCGGCTTCCAACTTCTCAACCGATGTAGCTTAGCACTTAAACCCCCATGGAAACTTGGCGAACATCTAATGTCCTTCCAAACATCATCTCACTGGCTGGCATCGTGAAAGCATTATCCACGTGGCCTAGAAGTACTTTTCATGTATCATAAACCCAAAAGGATCAAAAGCGGCTTCCAACTTCTCAACCGATGTAGCTTAACACTTAAACCCCCATGGAAACTTGGCGAACATCTAATGTCCTTTTAAACATCATCTGATTGGCTGGAATCGTGAAAGCATCATCCACGTGGCCTAGAAGTACTTTTAATGCATGGAAAACCCAAAAGGATCAAAAACGGTTTCGAACTTCTGAACCGATGTACCTTGGCACTTAAACCCCATGGAAACTTGGAGAACATCTAATGTCCTTCCAAACATCATCTGACAGGTTGGAATCGTGAAAGTATTATCCACGTGGCCTAGAAGTACTTTTAATGCATGATAAACCCAAAAGAATCAAAAGCGGCTTCCAACTTCTCAACCGATGTAGCTTAGCACTTAAACCCCCTTGGAAACTTGGCGAACATCTAATGTCCTTTCAAACATCATCTGACTGGCTGGAATCGTGAAAGCATTATCCACGTGGCCTAGAAGTACTTTTAATGCATGATAAACCCAAAAGGATCAAAAGCGGCTTCCAACTTCTCAACCGATGTAGCTTAACACTTCATCCCCCATGGAAACTTGGAGAACATCTAATGTCCTTTCAAACATCATCTGACTGGCTGGAATCGTCAAAGCATCATCCACGTGGCCTAGAAGTACTTTAAATGCATGATAAACCCAAAAGGATCAAAAGTGGCTTCCAACTTCTCAACTGATATAGCTTGAAACTTTATCACCGATGGAAACTTGGAGAACATCTAATGCCCTTTCAAACATCATTCGAGTGGCTAGAATCGTGAAAGCTTCATCCACGTGGCCTAGAAGTACTTTTTATACATCATAAACCCAAGTGGATCAAAAGTTGCTTCTCACATCTCAACCGATATAGCTTGACAATTAAACCCCCATGGAAACTTGGAGAACATCTAATGTCCTTTCAAACATCATCTGACTGGCTGGAATCGTGAAAGCATTATCCACGTGGCCTTGAGTACTTTTAATGCATGGAAAACCCAACAGGATCAAAAACGGCTTCCAACTTCTCAACCAATGTAGCTTAGCACTTAAACCCCTATGGAAACTTGGCGAACATCTAATGTCCTTTCAAACATCATCTGACTGGCTGGCATCGTGAAAGCATTATCCACGTGGCCTAGAAGTACTTTTCATGTATCATAAACCCAAAAGGATCAAAAGCGGCTTCCAAGTTCTCAACCGATGTAGCTTAACACTTAAACCCCCATGGAAACTTGGCGAACATCTAATGTCCTTTTAAACATCATCTGATTGGCTGGAATCGTGAAAGCATCATCCACGTGGCCTAGAAGTACTTTTAATGCATGGAAAACCCAAAAGGATCAAAAACGGTTTCCAACTTCTGAACCGATGTACCTTGGCACTTAAACCCCATGGAAACTTGGAGAACATCTAATGTCCTTCCAAACATCATCTGACAGGTTGGAATCGTGAAAGTATTATCCACGTGGCCTAGAAGTACTTTTAATGCATGATAAACCCAAAAGAATCAAAAGCGGCTTCCAACTTCTCAACCGATGTAGCTTAGCACTTAAACCCCCTTGGAAACTTGGCGAACATCTAATGTCCTTTCAAACATCATCTGACTGGCTGGAATCGTGAAAGCATTATCCACGTGGCCTAGAAGTACTTTTAATGCATGATAAACCCAAAAGGATCAAAAGCGGCTTCCAACTTCTCAACCGATGTAGCTTAACACTTCAACCCCCATGGAAACTTGGAGAACATCTAATGTCCTTTCAAACATCATCTGACTGGCTGGAATCGTCAAAGCATCATCCACGTGGCCTAGAAGTACTTTAAATGCATGATAAACCCAAAAGGATCAAAAGTGGCTTCCAACTTCTCAACTGATATAGCTTGAAACTTTATCACCGATGGAAACTTGGAGAACATCTAATGCCATTTCAAACATCATTTGAGTGGCTGGAATCGTGAAAGCTTCATCCACGTGGCCTAGAAGTACTTTTTATACATCATAAACCCAAGTGGATCAAAAGTTGCTTCTCACATCTCAACCGATATAGCTTGACAATTAAACCCCCATGGAAACTTGGAGAACATCTAATGTCCTTTCAAACATCATCTGACTGGCTGGAATCGTGAAAGCATTATCCACGTGGCCTTGAGTACTTTTAATGCATGGAAAACCCAACAGGATCAAAAACGGCTTCCAACTTCTCAACCAATGTAGCTTAGCACTTAAACCCCCATGGAAACTTGGCGAACATCTAATGTCCTTTCAAACATCATCTGACTGGCTGGCATCGTGAAAGCATTATCCACGTGGCCTAGAAGTACTTTTCATGTATCATAAACCCAAAAGGATCAAAAGCGGCTTCCAACTTCTCAACCGATGTAGCTTAACACTTAAACCCCCATGGAAACTTGGCGAACATCTAATGTCCTTTTAAACATCATCTGATTGGCTGGAATCGTGAAAGCATCATCCACGTGGCCTAGAAGTACTTTTAATGCATGGAAAACCCAAAAGGATAAAAAACGGCTTCCAACTTCTCAACCGATGTACCTTGGCACTTAAACCCCATGGAAACTTGGAGAACATCTAATGTCCTTCCAAACATCATCTGACAGGTTGGAATCGTGAAAGTATTATCCACGTGGCCTAGAAGTACTTTTAATGCATGACAAACCCAAAAGAATCAAAAGCGGCTTCCAACTTCTCAACCGATGTAGCTTAGCACTTAAACCCCCTTGGAAACTTGGCGAACATCTAATGTCCTTTCAAACATCATCTGACTGGCTGGAATCGTGAAAGCATTATCCACGTGGCCTAGAAGTACTTTTAATGCATGATAAACCCAAAAGGATCAAAAGCGGCTTCCAACTTCTCAACCGATGTAGCTTAACACTTCAACCCCCATGGAAACTTGGAGAACATCTAATGTCCTTTCAAACATCATCTGACTGGCTGGAATCGTCAAAGCATCATCCACGTGACCTAGAAGTACTTTAAATGCATGATAAACCCAAAAGGATCAAAAGTGGCTTTCCAACTTCTCAACTGATATAGCTTGAAACTTTATCACCGATGGAAACTTGGAGAACATCTAATGCCATTTCAAACATCATTTGATTGGCTAGAATCATGAAAGCTTCATCCACGTGGCCTAGAAGTACTTTTTATACATCATAAACCCAAGTGGATCAAAAGTTGCTTCTCACATCTCAACCGATATAGCTTGACAATTAAACCCCCATGGAAACTTGGAGAACATCTAATGTCCTTTCAAACATCATCTGACTGGCTGGAATCGTGAAAGCATTATCCACGTGGCCTTGAGTACTTTTAATGCATGGAAAACCCAACAGGATCAAAAACGGCTTCCAACTTCTCAACCAATGTAGCTTAGCACTTAAACCCCCACGGAAACTTGGCGAACATCTAATGTCCTTTCAAACATCATCTGACTGGCTGGCATCGTGAAAGCATTATCCACGTGGCCTAGAAGTACTTTTCATGTATGATAAACCCAAAAGGATCAAAAGTGGCTTCCAACTTCTCAACCGATGTAGCTTAACACTTAAACCCCCATGGAAACTTGGCGAACAACTAATGTCCTTTTAAACATCATCTGATTGGCTGGAATCGTGAAAGCATCATCCACGTGGCCTAGAAGTACTTTTAATGCATGGAAAACCCAAAAGGATCAAAAACGGCTTCCAACTTCTGAACCGATGTACCTTGGCACTTAAACCCCATGGAAACTTGGAGAACATCTAATGTCCTTCCAAACATCATCTGACAGGTTGGAATCGTGAAAGTATTATCCACGTGGCCTAGAAGTACTTTTAATGCATGATAAACACAAAAGGATCAAAAGCGGCTTCCAACTTCTCAATCGATGTAGCTTAACACTTCAACCCCCATGGAAACTTGGAGAACATCTAATGTCCTTTCAAACATCATCTGACTGGCTGGAATCGTCAAAGCATCATCCACGTGGCCTAGAAGTACTTTTTATACATCATAAACCCAAGTGGATCAAAAGTTGCTTCTCACATCTCAACCGATATAGCTTGACAATTAAACCCCCATGGAAACTTGGAGAACATCTAATGTCCTTTCAAACATCATCTGACTGGCTGGAATCGTGAAAGCATTATCCACGTGGCCTTGAGTACTTTTAATGCATGGAAAACCCAACAGGATCAAAAACGGCTTCCAACTTCTCAACCAATGTAGCTTAGCACTTAAACCCCCATGGAAACTTGGCGAACATCTAATGTCCTTTCAAACATCATCTGACTGGCTGGCATCGTGAAAGCATTATCCACGTGGCCTAGAAGTACTTTTCATGTATGATAAACCCAAAAGGATCAAAAGCGGCTTCCAAGTTCTCAACCGATGTAGCTTAACACTTAAACCCCCATGGAAACTTGGCGAACATCTAATGTCCTTTTAAACATCATCTGATTGGCTGGAATCGTGAAAGCATCATCCACGTGGCCTAGAAGTACTTTTAATGCATGGAAAACCCAAAAGGATCAAAAACGGCTTCCAACTTCTCAACCGATGTACCTTGGCACTTAAACCCCATGGAAACTTGGAGAACATCTAATGTCCTTCCAAACATCATCTGACAGGTTGGAATCGTGAAAGTATTATCCACGTGGCCTAGAAGTACTTTTAATGCATGATAAACCCAAAAGAATCAAAAGCGGCTTCCAACTTCTCAACCGATGTAGCTTAGCACTTAAACCCCCTTGGAAACTTGGCGAACATCTAATGTCCTTTCAAACATCATCTGACTGGCTGGAATCGTGAAAGCATTATCCACGTGGCCTAGAAGTACTTTTAATGCACGATAAACCCAAAAGGATCAAAAGCGGCTTCCAACTTGTCAACCCATATAGCTTGACACTAAAACCCCCATGGAATCTTAGAGAACATCTAATGTCCTACCAAACATCATCTGACTGGTTGGAATCGTGAAAGCATTATCCACGTGGCCTAGAAGTCATTTTAAAACATGGTAAACCCAAAATGATCAAAAGTGGCTTCCAACATCTCAACCGATATAGCTTGACACTTAAACCCCCATGGAAACTTGGAGAACATCTAATGTCCTTCCAAACATCATCTGACTGGTTGGAATCGTGAAAGCATTATCCACGTGGCCTAGAAGTACTTTTAATGCATGGAAAACCCAACAGGATCAAAAACGGCTTCCAACTTCTCAACCGATGTACCTTAGGACTTAAACCCCCATCGACACTTGGTGAACATCTAATGTCCTTTCAAACATCATCTGACTGGCTGGCATCGTGAAAGCATTATCCACGTGGCCTAGAAGTACTTTTCATGTATGATAAACCCAAAAGGATCAAAAGCGGCTTCCAACTTCTCAACCGATGTAGCTTAACACTTAAACCCCCATGGAATCTTAGCGAACATCTAATGTCCTTTCAAACATCATCTGACTGGCTGGAATCGTGAAAGCATTAATCACGTGGCCTAGAAGTACTTTTAATGCATGATAAACCCAAAGGGATCAAAGCGGCTTCCAACTTCTCAACCGATGTAGCTTAGCACTTAAACCCCCTTGGAAACTTGGCGAACATCTAATGTCCTTTCAAACATCATCTGACTGGCTGGAATCGTGAAAGCATTATCCACGTGGCCTAGAAGTACTTTTAATGCATGATAAACCCAAAAGGATCAAAAGCGGCTTCCAACTTCTCAACCGATGTAGCTTAACACTTAAACCCCCATGGAAACTTGGCGAACATCTAATGTCCTTTTAAACATCATCTGATTGGCTGGAATCGTGAAAGCATCATCCACGTGGCCTAGAAGTACTTTTAATGCATGATAAACCCAAAAGGATCAAAAGCGGCTTCCAACTTCTCAACCGATGTAGCTTAACACTTAAACCCCCATGGAAACTTGGCAAACATCTCATGTCCTTTCAAACATCATCTGACTGGCTGGAATCGTGAAAGCATCGTCCATGTGGCCTAGAAGTCGTTTTAGTACTTGGTAGACCAAAAATGATCAAAAGCGGCTTCGAACTTCTCAACCGATGTAGCTTAACACTTAAACCCCCATGGAAACTTGGAGAACATCTAATATCCTTTCAAACATCATCTGACTGGCTGGAATCGTCAAAGCATCATCCACGTGGCCTAGAAGTACTTTTAATGCATGATAAACCCAACAGGATCAAAATTCGCTTCCAACTTCTCAACCGATATAGCTTGACACTTAAACCCCCATGGAAACATGGAGAACATCTAATGTCCTTTCAGACATCATCTGACTGGCTGGAATCATGAATGCATCATCCACATGGCCAAGAAGTACTTTTAATGCATGATAAACCCTAAAGGATCAAAAGTGGCTTCCAACTTCTCAACCGATATAGCATGACACTTAAGCCCGCTTGGAAACTTGGACAACATCTCATGTCGTTTCAAACATCATCTGACCGGCTTGAATCGTGAAAGCATCGTCCATGTGGCCTAGAAGTCGTTTTAATACATGGTAAACCCAAAATGATCAAAAGTGGCTTCCAACTTGTCAACCCATATAGCTTGACACTAAAACCCCCATGGAATCTTATAGAACATCTAATGTCCTACCAAACATCATCTGACTGGTTGGAATCGTGAAAGCATTATCCACGTGGCCAAGAAGTCATTTTAAAACATGGTAAACCCAAAATGATCAAAAGTGGCTTCCAACATCTCAATCGATATAGCTTGACACTTAAACCCCCATGGAAACTTGGAGAACATCTAATGTCCTTCCAAACATCATCTGACTGGTTGGAATCGTGAAAGCATTATCCACGTGGCCTAGAGTACTTTTAATGCATGGAAAACCCAACAGGATCAAAAACGGCTTCCAACTTCTCAACCAATGTAGCTTAGCACTTAAACCCCCATGGAAACTTGGCGAACATCTAATGTCCTTTCAAACATCATCAGACTGGCTGGCATCGTGAAAGCATTATCCACGTGGCCTAGAGTACTTTTAATGCATGGAAAACCCAACAGGATCAAAATCGGCTTCCAACTTCTCAACCAATGTAGCTTAGCACTTAAACCCCCATGGAAACTTGGCGAACATCTAATGTCCTTTCAAACATCATCTGACTGGCTGGCATCGTGAAAGCATTATCCACGTGGCCTAGAACTACTTTTCATGTATGATAAACCCAAAAGGATCAAAAGCGGCTTCCAACTTCTCAACCGATGTAGCTTAACACTTAAACCCCCATGGAAACTTGGCGAACATCTAATGTCCTTTTAAACATCATCTGATTGGCTGGAATCGTGAAAGCATCATCCACGTGGCCTAGAAGTACTTTTAATGCATGGAAAACCCAAAAGGATCAAAAACGGCTTCCAACTTCTCAACCGATGTACCTTGGCACTTAAACCCCATGGAAACTTGGAGAACATCTAATGTCCTTCCAAACATCATCTGACAGGTTGGAATCGTGAAAGTATTATCCACGTGGCCTAGAAGTACTTTTAATGCATGATAAACCCAAAAGAATTAAAAGCGGCTTCCAACTTCTCAACCGATGTAGCTTAGCACTTAAACCCCCTTGGAAACTTGGCGAACATCTAATGTCCTTTCAAACATCATCTGACTAGCTGGAATCGTGAAAGCATTATCCACGTGGCCTAGAAGTACTTTTAATGCATGATAAACCCAAAAGGATCAAAAGCGGCTTCCAACTTCTCAACCGATGTAGCTTAACACTTAAACCCCCATGGAAACTTGGAGAACATCTAATGTCCTTTCAAACATCATCTGACTGGCTGGATTCGTCAAAGCATCATCCACGTGGCCTAGAAGTACTTTTAATGCATGATAAACCCAAAAGGATCAAAAGTGGCTTCCAACTTCTCAACTGATATAGCTTGAAACTTTATCACCGATGGAAACTTGGAGAACATCTAATGCCCTTTCAAACATCATTTGAGTGGCTGGAATCGTGAAAGCTTCATCCACGTGGCCTAGAAGTCCTTTTAATGTATGATAAACCCTAAAGGATCAAAAGTGGCTTCCAACTTCTCAACCGAGATAGCATGTCACATAAACCCGCATGGAAACTTGGAGAACATTTAATGTCCTTTCAAACATCATCTGACTGGCTGGAATCGTGAAAGCATCATCCACCTGACATAGAAGTACTTTTAATGCATGATAAACCCAAAAGGATCAAAAGTGGCATCCAACTTCTGAAATGAGATAGCATGACACTTAAACCCTCTTGGAAACTTGGAGAACATCTAATGTCCTTTCAAATATCATCTGACTGGCTGGAATCGTGAAAGCATCATCCACCTGACCTAGAAGTACTTTTAATACATGATAAACCCAAGAGGATCAAAAGTTGCTTCCGACATATCAACCGATATAGCTTGAGACTTACGCCCCCATGGAAACTGGGAGAACATCTAATGTCCTTCCAAACATCATCTAACTGGCTGGAATCGTGAAAGCATGAACCACGAGGCCTAGAAGCACTTTTAATGCATGGTAAACCCAAAAGGATCAAAATTTGCTTCCAACTTCTCAACCGATATACCTTGAGACTTAAACCCCTATGGAAACTTGGAGAACATCTAATGTCCTATCAAAGATCATCTAATTGGCTGGAATCGTGAAAGCTTCATCCACGTGGCCTAGAAGTACTTTTAATGCATGATAAACCCAAGAGCATCAAAAGCGGCTTCCAACTTCTCAACCGATGTAGCTTAACACTTAAACCCCCATGGAAACTTGGAGAACATCAAATGTCCTTTCGAACATCATCAGACTGGCTGGAATCGTCAAAGCATCAAGCATGTGGCCTAGAAGTACTTTTAATGCATGATAAACCCAAAAGGATAAAAAGTGGCTTCCAACTTCTCAACTGATATAGCTTGAAACTTTATCACCGATGGAAACTTGGAGAACATCTAATGCCCTTTCAAACATCATTTGAGTGGCTGGAATCGTGAAAGCTTCATCCACGTGGCCTAGAAGTACTTTTAATGCATGATAAACCCAACAGGATCAAAATTCGCTTCCAACTTCTCAACCGATATAGCTTGACACTTAAACCCCCATGGAAACATGGAGAACATCTAATGTCCTTTCAGACATCATCTGACTGGCTGGAATCTTGAATGCCTCATCCACATGGCCAAGAAGTACTTTTAATGCATGATAAACCCTAAAGGATCAAAAGTGGCTTCCAACTTCTCAACCGATATTGCTTGACACTTAAACCCGCTTGGAAACTTGGGCAACATCTAATGTCGTTTCAAACATCATCTGACTGGCTTGAATCGTGAAAGCATCGTCCATGTGGCCTAGAAGTCGTTTTAATACATTGTAAACCAAAAATGATCAAAAGCGGCTTCCAACTTCTCAACCGATGTAGCTTAACACTTAAACCCCCATGGAAACTTGGAGAACATCTAATGTCCTTTCGAACATCATCAGACTGGCTGGAATCGTCAAAGCATCAAGCATGTGGCCTAGAAGTACTTTTAATGCATGATAAACCCAAAAGGATAAAAAGTGGCTTCCAACTTCTCAACTGATATAGCTTGAAACTTTATCACCGATGGAAACTTGGAGAACATCTAATGCCCTTTCAAACATCATTTGAGTGGCTGGAATCGTGAAAGCTTCATCCACGTGGCCTAGAAGTACTTTTAATGCATGATAAACCCAACAGGATCAAAATTCGCTTCCAACTTCTCAACCGATATAGCTTGACACTTAAACCCCCATGGAAACATGGAGAACATCTAATGTCCTTTCAGACATCATCTGACTGGCTGGAATCTTGAATGCCTCATCCACATGGCCAAGAAGTACTTTTAATGCATGATAAACCCTAAAGGATCAAAAGTGGCTTCCAACTTCTCAACCGATATAGCTTGACACTTAAACCCGCTTGGAAACTTGGACAACATCTAATGTCGTTTCAAACATCATCTTACTGGCTTGAATCGTGAAAGCATCGTCCATGTGGCCTAGAAGTCGTTTTAATACATGGTAAACCCAAAATGATCAAAAGCGGCTTCCAACTTGTCAACCCATATAGCTTGACACTAAAACCCCCATGGAATCTTAGAGAACATCTAATGTCCTACCAAACATCATCTGACTGGTTGGAATCGTGAAAGCATTATCCACGTGGCCTAGAAGTCATTTTAAAACATGGTAAACCCAAAATGATCAAAAGTGGCTTCCAACATCTCAACCGATATAGCTTGACACTTAAACCCCCATGGAAACTTGGAGAACATCTAATGTCCTTCCAAACATCATCTGACTGGTTGGAATCGTGAAAGCATTATCCACGTGGCCTAGAAGTACTTTTAATGCATGGAAAACCCAACAGGATCAAAAACGGCTTCCAACTTCTCAACCGATGTAGCTTAGCACTTAAACCCCCATGGAAACTTGGCGAACATCTAATGTCCTTTCAAACATCATCTGACTGGCTGGCATCGTGAAAGCATTATCCACGTGGCCTAGAAGTACTTTTCATGTATGATAAACCCAAAAGGATCAAATGCGGCTTCCAACTTCTCAACCGATGTAGCTTAACACTTAAACCCCCATGGAATCTTGGCGAACATCTAATGTCCTTTCAAACATCATCTGACTGGCTGGAATCGTGAAAGCATTATCCACGTGGCCTAGAAGTACTTTTAATGCATGATAAACCCAAAAGGATCAAAAGCGGCTTCCAACTTCTCAACCGATGTAGCTTAGCACTTAAACCCCCTTGGAAACTTGGCGAACATCTAATGTCCTTTCAAACATCATCTGACTGGCTGGAATCGTGAAAGCATTATCCACGTGGCCTAGAAGTACTTTAATGCATGATAAACCCAAAAGGATCAAAAGCGGCTTGCAACTTCTCAACCGATGTAGCTTAACACTTAAACCTGATCAATCAATTTAAGACACTCATGTTAGCTTTGTATTAGGCTTTATTAGATGTTTATTGTGCCCAATATTAGTATTTTAGATGAGTTTAATGTTGTTGGGCTTCATTGGGTTTTAATGTAAATATTGGATAATTTTCGGATTTTGATGCATTTTGACCTTTCTTCCTTGGTTAGGCCATAACTTGGGACTCGGTGATCCAATTGAGGTGATCTTGGTGTCTTTGGAAAGCTAAGACAATGCTCTACAAGTTTCATGAAGAACACAAGAGCTGGATCGGACTTCTAAGGGTCCAAAACATCCCAGCAATACAGAGTGAGTTTGCTGTCATGGAACCATCTGGACAGTATGCACATATTGGAATATATAGTGGGTTATAGGCCTCCTCTTGGGCTGAAACTTGGTCATTTGAAAGATAAGACCCATATCTCCAACTTCACTGAAGACCATTTTGTCAATAGATGTCGTTTTAGGCATGCTTCTTAAGCTACAAGTTGGTTTGAATTTGGAAACACGTTCTTCCAACCTAACTTGAGGTAGGTGCAGTGTTTTTGGCATTTCTGGAGTTCTAAAAGTCCAAATGACATGATTCAAATTGGAGATTTTCAAGGAGACAACTGGCTACAACTTTGATGAAGACATCCAAGCCAAAATGCACCGTCTAGGTGATGAATTTGAAGCCAGAAGTCGGATAAGAGTTGTTGACTAAAAGCCACCAACCATACACCAACCCACCTACCATGCACCAACCCACCTACCATGCATCAAGCTTCCATATTTGACAATTTCCTTATTTTTATATCTTGTATTCAGATTATGTACATGTACAAATTGGCTTCTAGGATTAGTATAAATAGAGCCAATCTCTTTGTATTATCATAGATTCAATTTTAAGTAAGTTTCAAGAAAGTTTGAGTATTTGTGAGAGTTTTCTTTCTCTTCTTCTCCATTCTCTTTGCAATTTCGTCTTTGTTCTTTAAATTCTGAGTTCTTCCTTCCCATCCATGGAAGGCTAGGCTCTCATAATCAATCCAAGGGATTAGCCATCTTGATGTTTAATTTGGAGATCTTGTTTCGCTTGTTCATATTGCTTAATTGTTATTCAAGTTTCTCTTCTTCCTCTTTTAATTTTGATCTAGATTGAATTGCTTAATTTGATTTGGATGTTTATGTGATACTATCTTTATTATCATGTATTCAAGAGGATCACATAGAATAAACAATTTATTAAAGCTTTTTGATGGATTGTTTAGCTTGGTTAAATTCTTGATCTTAGGTTAATCTATGTTTGGATGGTGCTTACTTTATCTAACCTTGGTTAATTAAATCCTAGATGCTTATCTAGTAGTGGATTCTTGGATCATGTTGAGGCGTCTTGTTATGATCTAAGGCCAAGAACATGGTTAGCAATTAAGTGAATTCCTTGTGATCAATGATGGATTAAACTCAAGATCGGTAAAATTTCCTTGGATTGGTTAATTTGTTAATTGCATTTCTTTAATTCAACTAGTGTATTATCTTTTCAAATCATCAAAACCCCCTTTTAATTATCTTGATCTGATTAAATCTTTGTTCTTTTTGGATCCTTGAGAGACGATTCGGTTCATGCTCTATACTACAAATTAGTTTGCGAACCGGTAAATTTTTATTATTTGACGAGGTCTCGACAACCTGTTGTCAAAACCCCCATGGAAACTTGGCGAACATCTAATGTCCTTTTAAACATCATCTGATTGGCTGGAATCGTGAAAGCATTATCCACGTGGCCTAGAAGTACTTTTAATGCATGGAAAACCCAACAGGATCAAAAACGGCTTCCAACTTCTCAACCGATGTAGCTTAGCACTTAAACCCCCATGGAAACTTGGCGAACATCTAATGTCCTTTCAAACATCATCTGACTGGCTGGCATCGTGAAAGCATTATCCACGTGGCCTAGAAGTACTTTTCATGTATGATAAACCCAAAAGGATCAAATGCGGCTTCCAACTTCTCAACCGATGTAGCTTAACACTTAAACCCCCATGGAATCTTGGCGAACATCTAATGTCCTTTCAAACATCATCTGACTGGTTGGCATCGTGAAAGCATTAATCACGTGGCCTAGAAGTACTTTTAATGCATGATAAACCCAAAGGGATCAAAGCGGCTTCCAACTTCTCCACCGATGTAGCTTAGCACTTAAACCCCCTTGGAAACTTGGCGAACATCTAATGTCCTTTCAAACATCATCTGACTGGCTGGAATCATGAAAGCATTATCCACGTGGCCTAGAAGTACTTTTAATGCATGATAAACCCAAAAGGATCAAAAGCGGCTTCCAACTTCTCAACCGATGTAGCTTAACACTTAAACCCCCATGGAAACTTGGCGAACATCTAATGTCCTTTTAAACATCATCTGATTGGTTGGAATCGTGAAAGCATCATCCACGTGGCCTAAAAGTACTTTTAATGCATAATAAACCCAAAAGGATCAAAAGTGGCATCCAACTTCTCAACTGATATAGCTTGAAACTTAATCACCGATGGAAACTTGGAGAACATCTAATGTCGTTTCAAACATCATCTTACTGGCTTGAATCGTGAAAGCATCGTCCATGTGGCCTAGAAGTCGTTTTAATACATGGTAAACCCAAAATGATCAAAAGTGGCTTCCAACTTGTCAACCCATATAGCTTGACACTAAAACCCCCATGGAATCTTAGAGAACATCTAATGTCCTACCAAACATCATCTGACTGGTTGGAATCGTGAAAGCATTATCCACGTGGCCTAGAAGTCATTTTAAAACATGGTTAACCCAAAATGATCAAAAGTGGCTTCCAACATCTCAACCGATATAGCTTGACACTTAAACCCCCATGGAAACTTGGAGAACATCTAATGTCCTTCCAAACATCATCTGACTGGTTGGAATCGTGAAAGCATTATCCACGTGGCCTAGAAGTACTTTTAATGCATGGAAAACCCAACAGGATCAAAAACGGCTTCCAACTTCTCAACCGATGTAGCTTAGCACTTAAACCGCCATGGAAACTTGGCGAACATCTAATGTCCTTTCAAACATCATCTGACTGGCTGGCATCGTGAAAGCATTATCCACGTGGCCTAGAAGCACTTTTCATGTATGATAAACCCAAAAGGATCAAATGCGGCTTCCAACTTCTCAACCGATGTAGCTTAGCACTTAAACCCCCATGGAAACTTGGCGAACATCTAATGTCCTTTCAAACATCATCTGACTGGCTGGCATCGTGAAAGCATTATCCACGTGGCCTAGAAGTACTTTTAATGCATGATAAACCCAAAAGGATCAAAAGCGGCTTCCAACTTCTCAACCGATGTAGCTTAACACTTAAACCCCCATGGAAACTTGGCGAACATCTAATGTCCTTTTAAACATCATCTGATTGGCTGGAATCGTGAAAGCATTATCCACGTGGCCTAGAAGTACTTTTAATGCATGGAAAACCCAACAGGATCAAAAACGGCTTCCAACTTCTCAACCGATGTAGCTTAGCACTTAAACCCCCATGGAAACTTGGCGAACATCTAATGTCCTTTTAAACATCATCTGATTGGCTGGAATCGTGAAAGCATCACCCACGTGGCCTAAAAGTACTTTTAATGCATAATAAACCCAAAAGGATCAAAAGTGGCTTCCAACTTCTCAACTGATATAGCTTGAAACTTAATCACCGATGGAAACTTGGAGAACATCTAATGTCCTTTCAAACATCATTTGAGTGGCTGGAATCGTGAAAGCTTCATCCACGTGGCGTAAAAGTACTTTTAATGCATGATAAACCCAAAAGGATCAAAAGTGGCTTCCAACTTCTGAAATGAGATAGCATGACACTTAAACCCCCATGGAAACTTGGAGAACATCTAATGTCCTTTCAAACATCATCTCACTGGCTGGAATCGTGAAAGCATCATCCACCTGACCTAGAAGTACTTTGAATAGATGATACACCCAAGAGGATCAAAAGTTGCTTCCGACATGTCAACCAAAATAGCTTGAGACTTAAACCACTATGGAAACTTGGAGAACATCTAATGTCCTTTCAAACATCATCTCACTGGCTGGAATCGTGAAAGCATCATCCACCTGACCTAGAAGTACTTTTAATAGATGATACACCCAAGAGGATCAAAAGTTGCTTCCGACATCTCAACCAAAATAGCTTGAGACTTAAACCACTATGGAAACTTGGAGAACATCTAATGTCCTTTCAAACATCATCTTACTGGCTGGAATCGTGAAAGCTTCATCCACGTGGCCTAGAAGTACTTTTAATGCATGATAAACCCAAAAGGATCAAAAGTGGCTTCCAACTTCTGAAATGAGATAGCATGACACTTAAACCCCCATGGAAACTTGGAGAACATCTAATGTCCTTTCAAACATCATCTTACTGGCTGGAATCGTGAAAGCATCATCCACCTGACCTAGGAGTACTTTTAATGCATGATAAACCCAAAAGGATCAAAAGTGGCTTCCAACTTCTCAACCGATATAGCTTGACACTTAAACCCCCATGGAAACTAAGAGAACATCTAATGTCCTTTCAAACATCACCTGACTGGCTGGAATCGTGAATGCATCATCCACGTGGCCGAGAAGTACTTTTAATGTAAGAAAAACCCTAAAGGATCAAAAGTGGCTTCCAACTTCTCAACCGATATAGCTTGGCACTTAAGCCCGCTTGGAAACCTGGAGAACATCTAATGTCCTTTCAAACATCATTTGACTGGCTGGAATCGTGACAGCGTCATCCACGTGGCCTAGTAGTTGTTTTTATCGATGGTAAACCCAAAAGGATCAAAAGTGGCTTCCAACTTCTGAAATGAAATAGCTTGACACTTCAACCCCCATGGAAATTTGATGAACATTTAGTGTCCTTTCAAACAACGTCTGACTGGCTTGAATCGTGAGAGCATCATCCACGTGGCCTAGAAGTCATTTTAATACATGGTAAACCCAAAATGATCAAAAGTGGCTTCCAACATCTCAACCGATATTGCTTGACACTTAAACCCCCATGGAAACTTGGAGAACATCTAAAGTCAATCCAAACATCATCTGACTGGCTGGAATCGTGAAAGCATTATCCACGTGGCCTAGAAGTACTTTTAATGATTGATGAACCCAAAAGGATCAAAAGCATCTTCCAACTTCTCAACCGATGTAGCTTAACACTTAAACCCCCTTGGAAACTTGGGGAACATCTAATGCCCTTTCAATCATCATTTGAGTGGCTAGAATCGTGAAAGCTTCATCCTCGTGGCCTAGAAGTACTTTGTATGCATGATAAATCCAAAAGGATCAAAAGTGGCTTTCAACTTCTGAAATGAGATAGCATGACACTTAAACCCCCATGGAATCTTGGAGAACATCTAATGTCCTTTCAAACATCGTCTCACTAGCTGGAATCGTGAATGCATCATCCACCTGACCTAGAAGTACTTTTAATACATGATAAACCCAAGAAGATCAAAAGTTGCTTCCGACGTCTCAACCGATATAGCTTGAGACTTAAACCCCCATGGAAACTTAGAGAACATCTAATGTCCTTTCAAACATCATCTGACTGGCTGGAATCGTGAAAGCATCATCCCGGTGGCCTAGAAGTCATTTTTATCCATGATAAACCCAAAAGGATCAAAAGTAGCTTCCAACATCTGAAATGAGATAGCCTGACACTTCAACGTCCATGGAAATTTCCAGATCATTTAGTGTCCTTTGAAACATCGTCTGCCTGGCTTGAATCGTGAGACAATCATCAACGTGGCCTAGAAGTCATTTTAATACATGGTAAACCCAAAATGATCAAAAGTGGCTTCCAACATCTCAACCGATATAGCTTGACACTTAAAGGCCCATGGAAACTTGGAGAACATCTAATGTCCTTCCAAACATCATCTGACTGGTTGGAATCGTGAAAGCATTATCCATGTGGCCTAGAAGTACTTTTAATGCATGATAAACCCAAAAGGATCAAAAGCGGCTTCCAACTTCTCAACCGATGTAGCTTAACACTTAAACCCCCATGGAAACTTGGCGAACATCTAATAACCTTTCAAACATCATCTGATTGGCTGGAATCGTGAAAGCATCATCCACAAGGCCTAGAAGTACTTTTAATGCATGATAAACCCAAAAGGATCAAAAGTGGCATCCAACTTCTCAACTGATATAGCTTGAAACTTAATCACCGATGGAAACTTGGAGAACATCTAATGTCCTTTCAAACATCATTTGAGTGGCTGGAATCGTGAAAGCTTCATCCACGTGGCGTAAAAGTACTTTTAATGCATGATAAACCCAAAAGGATCAAAAGTGGCTTCCAACTTCTGAAATGAGATAGCTTGACACTTAAACCCCCATGGATACTTGGAGAACATCTAATGTCCTTTCGAACATCATCTGACTAGCTGGAATCGTGAATGCGTCATCCACGTGGCCTAGAAGTCGTTTTTATCCATGGTAAACCCAAAAGGATCAAAAGTGGCTTCCAACTTCTCATCCGATATAGCTTGACACTTAAACCCCCATGGAAACATGGAGAACATCTAATGTCCTTTCAAACATCGTCTGACTGGCTGGAATCGTGAATGCATCATCCACGTGGCCGAGAAGTACTTTTAATGTATGATAAACGCTAAAGGATCAAAAGTGGCTTCCAACATCTCAACCGATATAGCTTGACACTTAAAGCCCCATGGAAACTTGGAGAACATCTAATGTCCTTCCAAACATCATCTGACTGGTTGGAATCGTGAAAGCATTATCCATGTGGCCTAGAAGTACTTTTAATGCATGATAAACCCAAAAGGATCAAAAGCGGCTTCCAACTTCTCAACCGATGTAGCTTAGCACTTAAACCCCCATGGAATCTTGGCGAACATCTAATGTCCTTTCAAACATCATCTGACTGGCTGGAATCGTGAAATCATTATCCACGTGGCCTAGAAGTACTTTTAATGCATGATAAACCCAAAAGGATCAAAAGCGGCTTCCAACTTCTCAACCGATGTAGCTTAACACTTAAACCCCCATGGAAACTTGGCGAACATCTAATAACCTTTCAAACATCATCTGATTGGCTGGAATCGTGAAAGCATCATCCACAAGGCCTAAGTACTTTTAATGCATGATAAACCCAAGAGGATCAAGAGTTGCTTCCGACATCTCAACCAATATAGCTTGAGACTTAAACCACTATGGAAACTTGGAGAACATCTAATGTCCTTTCAAACATCATCTAACTGGCTGGAATCGTGAAAGCTTCATCCACGTGGCCTAGAAGTACTTTTAATGCATGATAAACCCAAAAGGATCAAAAGTGGCTTCCAACTTCTGAAATGAGATAGCATGACACTTAAACCCTCATGGAAACTTGGAGAACATCTAATGTCCTTTCAAACATCATCTTACTGGCTGGAATCGTGAAAGCATCATCCACCTGACCTAGGAGTACTTTTAATGCATGATAAACCCTAAAGGATCAAAAGTGGCTTCCAACTTCTCAACCGATATAGCTTGACACTTAAACCCCCATGGAAACTAAGAGAACATCTAATGTCCTTCCAAATATCACCTGACTGGCTGGAATCGTGAATGCATCATCCACGTGGCCGAGAAGTACTTTTAATGTATGATAAACGCTAAAGGATCAAAAGTGGCTTCCAACATCTCAACCGATATAGCTTGACACTTAAACCCGCTTGGAAACCTGGAGAACATCTAATGTCCTTTCAATTAACATGTTGGAATCGTGAAAGCATCATCCACGTGGTCTAGAAGTCGTTTTTATCCATGGAAAACCCAAAAGGATCAAAAGTGGCTTCCAACTTCTGAAATGAGATAGCTTGACACTTCAACCTAATGGAATTTTGACGAACATTTAGTGTCCTTTCAAACATGATCTGACTGGCTTGAATCGAGAAAGCATCGTCCGGGTGGCCTAGAAGTCGTTTTAATACATGGTAAACCCAAAATGATCAAAAGTGGCTTCCAACATCTCAACCGATATTGCTTGACACTTAAACCCCCATGGAAACTTGGAGAACATCTAATGTCCATCCAAACATCATCTGACTGGCTAGAATCGTGAAAGCATTATCCACGTGGCCTAGAAGTACTTTTAATGATTGATGAACCCAAAAGGATCGAAAGCATCTTCCAACTTCTCAACCGATGTAGCTTAACACTTAAACCCCCTCGGAAACTTGCGGAACATCTAATGCCCTTCCAAACATCATCTGATTGGCTGGAATCGTGAAAGCATCATCCACCTGCACTAGAAGTACTTTGAATGCATGATAAACCCAACAGGATCAAAAGTCGCTTCCAACTTCTGAACCGATATAGCTTGACACTTAAAGCCCCATGGAAACTAAGAGAACATCTAATGTCCTTTCAAACATCACCTGACTGGCTGGAATCGCGAATGCATCATCCACGTGGTCGAGAATTACTTTTAATGTATGATAAACCCTAAAGGATCAAAAGTGGCTTCCAATTTCTCAACCGATATAGCTTGACACTTAAGCCCGCTTGGAAACCTGGAGAACATCTAATGTCCTTTCAAACATCATTTGACTGGCTGGAATCGTGACAGCGTCATCCACGTGGCCTAGTAGTTGTTTTTATCCATGGTAAACCCAAAAGGATCAAAAGTGGCTTCCAACTTCTGAAATGAGATAGCTTGACACTTCAACCCCCATGAAAATTTGATGAACATTTAGTGTCCTTTCAAACATCGTCTGACTGGCTTGAATCGTGAGAGCATCATCCACGTGGCCTAGAAGTCATTTTAATACATGGTAAACCCAAAATGATCAAAAGTGGCTTCCAACATCTCAACCGATATAGCTTGAGACTTAAACCCCCATGGAAACTTGGAGAACATCTAATGTCCTTCCAAACATCATCTAACTGGCTGGAATCGTGAAAGCATCATCCACGTGGCCTAGAAGTCGTTTTTATCCATGGTAAACCCAAAAGGATCAAAAGTGGCTTCCAACTTCTGAAATGAGATAGATTCAGACATCAACCTCCATGGAAATTTGAAGATCATTTAGTGTCCTTTCAAACATCATCTGACAGGCTTGAATTGTGAAGGCGTCATCCATGTGGCCTAGAAGTCGTTTTAATACATGGTAAACCCAAAATGATCATAAGTGGCTTCCAAGTTGTCAACCGATATAGCTTGACGCTTACACCCCCATGGAAACTTGGAGAACATCTAATGTCCTTCCAAACATCATCTGACTGGTTAGAATCGCGAAAGCATTATCCACGTGGCCTAGAAGTACTTTTAATGCATGATAAACCCAAAAGGATCAAAATTTGCTTCGAAATCCTCAACCGAATATAGCTTGACACTTAAACCCCCATGGAAACCTGATGAACATCTAATGTCCTTTCAGACATCATCTGACTAGCTGGAATCGTGAATGCATCATCCACGTGGCCTAGAAGTACTTTTAATGCATGATAAACCCGCTTGGCAACTTGGACAACATCTAATGTCCTTTCAAACATCATCTGACTGGCTGGAATTGTGAAATCATCATCCACGTGGCCTAGAAGTCGTTTTTATCCATCGTAAACCCTAAAGAATAAAAGGTGGCTTCCAACTTCTGAAATGAGATAGCTCGACACTTCAACCTCCATGGAAATTTGAAGATCATTTAGTGTCCTATCAAACATCATCTGACTGGCTTGAATCGTGAAAGCATTATCCATGTGGCCTAGAAGTCGTTTTAATACATCGTAAACCCAAAATGATCAAAAGTGGCTTCCAACTTGTCAACCGATATAGCTTGACACTAAAACCCCCATGGAATCTTGGAGAACATCTAATGTCCTTCCAAACATCATCTGACTGGCTGGAATCGTGAAAGAATCATCCACCTGAACTAGAAGTACTTTGAATGCATGATAAACCCAACAGGATCAAAAGTCGCTTCCAACTTCTCAACCGATATAGCTTGACACTTAAACCCCCATGGAAACTAAGAGGACATCTAATGTCCTTTCAAACATCACCTGACTGGCTGGAATCGTGAATGCATCACCCACGTGGCCGAGAAGTACTTTTAATGTATGATAAACGCTAAAGGATCATAAGTGGCTTCCAACATCTCAACCGATATAGCTTGACACTTAAACCCGCTTGGAAACCTGGAGAACATCTAATGTCCTTTCAAGTAACAGGTTGGAATCGTGAAAGCATCATCCACGTGGCCTACTAGTCGTTTTTATCCATGGTAAACCCAAAAGGATCAAAAGTGGCTTCCAACTTCTGAAATGAGATAGCTTGACACGTCAACCCCCATGGAAATTTGATGAACATTTAGTGTCCTTTCAAACATCGTCTGACTGGCTTGAATCGTGAGAGCATCATCCACGTGGCCTAGAAGTCATTTTAATACATGGTAAACCCAAAATGATCAAAAGTGGCTTCCAACATCTCAACCGATATAGCTTGAGACTTAAACCCCCATGGAAACTTGGAGAACATCTAATGTCCTTCCAAACATCATCTAACTGGCTGGAATCGTGAAAGCATCATCCACGTGGCCTAGAAGTCGTTTTAATCCATGGTAAACCCAAAAGGATCAAAAGTGGCTTCCAACTTCTGAAATGAGATAGATTGAGACATCAACCTCCATGGAAATTTGAAGATCATTTAGTGTCCTTTCAAACATCATCTGACAGGCTTGAATTGTGAAGGCGTCATCCATGTGGCCTAGAAGTCGTTTTAATACATGGTAAACCCAAAATGATCATAAGTGGCTTCCAAGTTGTCAACCGATATAGCTTGACGCTTACACCCCCATGGAAACTTGGAGAACATCTAATGTCCTTCCAAACATCATCTGACTGGTTAGAATCGCGAAAGCATTATCCACGTGGCCTAGAAGTACTTTTAATGCATGATAAACCCAAAAGGATCAAAATTTACTTCGAAATCCTCAACCGAATATAGCTTGACACTTAAACCCCCATGGAAACCTGATGAACATCTAATGTCCTTTCAGACATCATCTGACTAGCTGGAATCGTGAATGCATCATCCACGTGGCCTAGAAGTACTTTTAATGCATGATAAACCCAAAAGGATCGACAGTGGCTTCCAACTTCTCAACCAAAATAGCTTGAGACTTAAACCTGTATGGCAACTTGGACAACATCTAATGTCCTTTCAAACATCATCTGACTGGCTGGAATTGTGAAATCATCATCCACGTGGCCTAGAAGTCGTTTTTATCCATCGTAAACCCTAAAGAATAAAAGGTGGCTTCCAACTTCTGAAATGAGATAGCTCGACACTTCAACCTCCATGGAAATTTGAAGATCATTTAGTGTCCTATCAAACATCATCTGACTGGCTTGAATCGTGAAAGCATTATCCATGTGGCCTAGAAGTCGTTTTAATACATGGTAAACCCAAAATGATCAAAAGTGGCTTCCAACTTGTCAACCGATATAGCTTGACACTAAAACCCCCATGGAATCTTGGAGAACATCTAATGTCCTTCCAAACATCATCTCGACCGGGAATCGTGAAAGAATCATCCACCTGAACTAGAAGTACTTTGAATGCATGATAAACCCAACAGGATCAAAAGTCGCTTCCAACTTCTCAACCGATATAGCTTGACACTTAAACCCCCATGGAAACTAAGAGGACATCTAATGTCCTTTCAAACATCACCTGACTGGCTGGAATCGTGATTGCATAATCCACGTGGCCGAGAAGTACTTTTAATGTAAGATAAAACCTAAAGGATCAAAACTGGCTTCCAACTTCTCAACCGATATAGCTTGACACTTAAGCCCGCTTGGAAACCTGGAGAACATCTAATGTCCTTTCAAACATCATTTGAGCTGGAATCGTGATAGCGTCATCCACGTGGCCTAGTAGTTGTTTTTATCCATGGTAAACCCAAAAGGATCAAAAGTGGCTTCCAACTTCTGAAATGAGATAGCTTGACACTTCAACCCCCATGGAAATTTGAAGAACATTTAGTGTCCTTCCACACATCATCTGACTGGCTTGAATCGTGAGAGTATCATCCACGTGGCCTAGAAGTCATTTTAATACATGGTAAACCCAAAATGATCAAAATTGGCTTCCAACATCTCAACCGATATAGCTTGACACTTAAAACCCCATGGAAACTTGGAGAACATCTAATGTCCTTCCAAACATCAACTGACTGGCTGGAATCGTGAAAGCATTATCCACTTGGCCTAGAAGTACTTTTAATGCTTGATAAACCCAAAAGGATCAAAAGCAGCTTCCAACTTCTCAACTGATATTGCTTGAAACTTAATCCCCGATGGAAACTTGGAGAACATCCAATGCCCTTTTAAACATCATTTGAGTGGCTGGAATCGTGAAAGCTTCATTCACGAGCCCTAGAAGTACTTTTAATGCATGATAAACCCAAAATGATCAAAAGTGGCTACCAACTTCTGAAATGAGATAGCATGACCCTTAAACCCCCATGGAAACTTGGAGAACATCTAATGTCCTTTCAAACAGCATCTGACAGGCTGGAATTGTGAATGCATCATCCACCTGACATAGAAGTACTTTTAGTGCATGATAAACCCAAAAGGATCAAAAGTGGCATCCAACTTCTCAACCGATATAGCTTGACACTTAAACCCCCTTGGAAACTTGGAGAACATGTAATGACCTTTCAAACATCATCTGACTTGCGGGAATCGTGAATGCATCTTCCACGTGGCCTAGAAGTCGTTTTTATCCATGGTAAACCCAAAAGGATCAAAAGTGGCTTCCAACTCCTCAATTGATATAGCTTGAAACTTAATCCCCCATGGAAACTTGGAGAACATTTGATGCCCTTTCAAACATCATCTGAGTGGCTGGATTCGTGAAAGCATCATCCACGTGGCCTAGAAGTCGTTTTAATACATGGTAAACCCAAAATGATCAAAAGTGGCTTCCAACATCTCAACCGATATAGCTTAAGACTTAAACCCTCATGGAAACTTGGAGAACATCTAATGTCCTTCCAAACATCATCTAACTGGCTTGAATCGTGAAAGCATCATCCACGTGGCCTAGAAGTACTTTTAGTGCATGATAAACCCTAAAGGATCAAAAGGCTCTTCTAACTTCTCAACCGATATAGCTTAACACTTAAACCTCCATGGCAACTTGGAGAACTACTAATGTCCTTTCAAACATCATCTGACTGGCTGGAATCGTGAAAGCATCATCCACGTGGCCTAGAAGTACTTTTAATTCATGATAAACCCAAAAGGATCGACAGTGGCTTCCAACTTCTGAAATGAGATAGCTTGACACTTAAACCCCCATGGATACTTGGAGAACATCTAATGTCCTTTCGAACATCATCTGACTAGCTGGAATCGTGAATGCGTCATCCACGTGGCCTAGAAGTCGTTTTTATCCATGGTAAACCCAAAAGGATCAAAAGTGGCTTCTAACTACTGAAATAAGATAGCTTGACACTTCAACCTCCATGGAAATTTGAAGAACATTTAGTGTCTTTTCAAACATCATCTCGAGTGCTTGAATTGTGAAGGCGTCATCCATGTGGCCTAGAAGTCGTTTTAATACATGGTAAACCCAAAATGATCATAAGTGGCTTCCAAGTTGTCAACCGATATAGCTTGACGCTTACACCCCCATGGAAACTTGGAGAACATCTAATGTCCTTCCAAACATCATCTGACTGGTTAGAATCGCGAAAGCATTATCCACGTGGCCTAGAAGTACTTTTAATGCATGATAAACCCAAAAGGATCAAAATTTGCTTCGAAATCCTCAACCGAATATAGCTTGACACTTAAACCCCCATGGAAACCTGATGAACATCTAATGTCCTTTCAGACATCATCTGACTAGCTGGAATCGTGAATGCATCATCCACGTGGCCTAGAAGTACTTTTAATGCATGATAAAGCCAAAAGGATCAAAAGTGGCTTCCAACTTCTCAACCGATATAGCTTGACACTTAAACCCGCTTGGAAACTTGGAGAACATGTAATGTCCATTCAAACATCATCATCGACCGGCCGAATTGTGAAATCATCATCCACGTGGCCTAGAAGTCGTTTTTATCCATCGTAAACCCTAAAGAATAAAAGGTGGCTTCCAACTTCTGAAATGAGATAGCTCGACACTTCAACCTCCATGGAAATTTGAAGATCATTTAGTGTCCTATCAAACATCATCTGACTGGCTTGAATCGTGAAAGCATTATCCATGTGGCCTAGAAGTCGTTTTAATACATGGTAAACCCAAAATGATCAAAAGTGGCTTCCAACTTGTCAACCGATATAGCTTGACACTTAAACCCCCATGGAAACTTGGAGAACATCTAATGTCCTTCCAAACATCATCTGACTGGCTGGAATCGTGAAAGAATCATCCACCTGAACTAGAAGTACTTTGAATGCATGATAAACCCAACAGGATCAAAAGTCGCTTCCAACTTCTCAACCGATATAGCTTGACACTTAAACCCCCATGGAAACTAAGAGGACATCTAATGTCCTTTCAAACATCACCTGACTGGCTGGAATCGTGATTGCATAATCCACGTGGCCGAGAAGTACTTTTAATGTAAGATAAAACCTAAAGGATCAAAACTGGCTTCCAACTTCTCAACCGATATAGCTTGACACTTAAGCCCGCTTGGAAACCTGGAGAACATCTAATGTCCTTTCAAACATCATTTGACTGGCTGGAATCGTGATAGCGTCATCCACGTGGCCTAGTAGTTGTTTTTATCCATGGTAAACCCAAAAGGATCAAAAGTGGCTTCCAACTTCTGAAATGAGATAGCTTGACACTTCAACCCCCATGGAAATTTGAAGAACATTTAGTGTCCTTCCACACATCATCTGACTGGCTTGAATCGTGAGAGTATCATCCACGTGGCCTAGAAGTCATTTTAATACATGGTAAACCCAAAATGATCAAAATTGGCTTCCAACATCTCAACCGATATAGCTTGACACTTAAAACCCCATGGAAACTTGGAGAACATCTAATGTCCTTCCAAACATCAACTGACTGGCTGGAATCGTGAAAGCATTATCCACTTGGCCTAGTAGTACTTTTAATGCTTGATAAACCCAAAAGGATCAAAAGCAGCTTCCAACTTCTCAACTGATATTGCTTGAAACTTAATCCCCGATGGAAACTTGGAGAACATCCAATGCCCTTTCAAACATCATTTGAGTGGCTGGAATCGTGAAAGCTTCATTCACGAGCCCTAGAAGTACTTTTAATGCATGATAAACCCAAAATGATCAAAAGTGGCTACCAACTTCTGAAATGAGATAGCATGACCCTTAAACCCCCATGGAAACTTGGAGAACATCTAATGTCCTTTCAAACAGCATCTGACAGGCTGGAATTGTGAATGCATCATCCACCTGACATAGAAGTACTTTTAGTGCATGATAAACCCAAAAGGATCAAAAGTGGCATCCAACTTCTCAACCGATATAGCTTGACACTTAAACCCCCTTGGAAACTTGGAGAACATGTAATGACCTTTCAAACATCATCTGACTTGCGGGAATCGTGAATGCATCTTCCACGTGGCCTAGAAGTCGTTTTTATCCATGGTAAACCCAAAAGGATCAAAAGTGGCTTCCAACTCCTCAATTGATATAGCTTGAAACTTAATCCCCCATGGAAACTTGGAGAACATTTGATGCCCTTTCAAACATCATCTGAGTGGCTGGATTCGTGAAAGCATCATCCACGTGGCCTAGAAGTCGTTTTAATACATGGTAAACCCAAAATGATCAAAAGTGGCTTCCAACATCTCAACCGATATAGCTTAAGACTTAAACCCTCATGGAAACTTGGAGAACATCTAATGTCCTTCCAAACATCATCTAACTGGCTTGAATCGTGAAAGCATCATCCACGTGGCCTAGAAGTACTTTTAGTGCATGATAAACCCTAAAGGATCAAAAGGCTCTTCTAACTTCTCAACCGATATAGCTTAACACTTAAACCTCCATGGCAACTTGGAGAACTACTAATGTCCTTTCAAACATCATCTGACTGGCTGGAATCGTGAAAGCATCATCCACGTGGCCTAGAAGTACTTTTAATTCATGATAAACCCAAAAGGATCGACAGTGGCTTCCAACTTCTGAAATGAGATAGCTTGACACTTAAACCCCCATGGATACTTGGAGAACATCTAATGTCCTTTCGAACATCATCTGACTAGCTGGAATCGTGAATGCGTCATCCACGTGGCCTAGAAGTCATTTTTATCCATGGTAAACCCAAAAGGATCAAAAGTGGCTTCCAACTTCTGAAATGAGATAGATTCAGACATCAACCTCCATGGAAATTTGAAGATCATTTAGTGTCCTTTCAAACATCATCTGACAGGCTTGAATTGTGAAGGCGTCATCCATGTGGCCTAGAAGTCGTTTTAATACATGGTAAACCCAAAATGATCATAAGTGGCTTCCAAGTTGTCAACCGATATAGCTTGACGCTTACACCCCCATGGAAACTTGGAGAACATCTAATGTCCTTCCAAACATCATCTGACTGGTTAGAATCGCGAAAGCATTATCCACGTGGCCTAGAAGTACTTTTAATGCATGATAAACCCAAAAGGATCAAAATTTGCTTCGAAATCCTCAACCGAATATAGCTTGACACTTAAACCCCCATGGAAACCTGATGAACATCTAATGTCCTTTCAGACATCATCTGACTAGCTGGAATCGTGAATGCATCATCCACGTGGCCTAGAAGTACTTTTAATGCATGATAAACCCGCTTGGCAACTTGGACAACATCTAATGTCCTTTCAAACATCATCTGACTGGCTGGAATTGTGAAATCATCATCCACGTGGCCTAGAAGTCGTTTTTATCCATCGTAAACCCTAAAGAATAAAAGGTGGCTTCCAACTTCTGAAATGAGATAGCTCGACACTTCAACCTCCATGGAAATTTGAAGATCATTTAGTGTCCTATCAAACATCATCTGACTGGCTTGAATCGTGAAAGCATTATCCATGTGGCCTAGAAGTCGTTTTAATACATGGTAAACCCAAAATGATCAAAAGTGGCTTCCAACTTGTCAACCGATATAGCTTGACACTAAAACCCCCATGGAATCTTGGAGAACATCTAATGTCCTTCCAAACATCATCTGACTGGCTGGAATCGTGAAAGAATCATCCACCTGAACTAGAAGTACTTTGAATGCATGATAAACCCAACAGGATCAAAAGTCGCTTCCAACTTCTCAACCGATATAGCTTGACACTTAAACCCCCATGGAAACTAAGAGGACATCTAATGTCCTTTCAAACATCACCTGACTGGCTGGAATCGTGATTGCATAATCCACGTGGCCGAGAAGTACTTTTAATGTAAGATAAAACCTAAAGGATCAAAACTGGCTTCCAACTTCTCAACCGATATAGCTTGACACTTAAGCCCGCTTGGAAACCTGGAGAACATATAATGTCCTTTCAAACATCATTTGACTGGCTGGTATCGTGAAAGCATCATCCACGTGGTCTAGAAGTCGTTTTTATCCATGGAAAACCCAAAAGGATCAAAAGTGGCTTCCAACTTCTGAAATGAGATAGCTTGACACTTCAACCCCATGGAAATTTGAAGAACATTTAGTGTCCTTCCACACATCATCTGACTGGCTTGAATCGTGAGAGTATCATCCACGTGGCCTAGAAGTCATTTTAATACATGGTAAACCCAAAATGATCAAAAGTGGCTTCCAACATCTCAACCGATATAGCTTGACACTTAAAACCCCATGGAAACTTGGAGAACATCTAATGTCCTTCCAAACATCAACTGACTGGCTGGAATCGTGAAAGCATTATCCACTTGGCCTAGAAGTACTTTTAATGCTTGATAAACCCAAAAGGATCAAAAGCAGCTTCCAACTTCTCAACTGATATTGCTTGAAACTTAATCCCCGATGGAAACTTGGAGAACATCCAATGCCCTTTCAAACATCATTTGAGTGGCTGGAATCGTGAAAGCTTCATTCACGAGCCCTAGAAGTACTTTTAATGCATGATAAACCCAAAATGATCAAAAGTGGCTACCAACTTCTGAAATGAGATAGCATGACCCTTAAACCCCCATGGAAACTTGGAGAACATCTAATGTCCTTTCAAACAGCATCTGACAGGCTGGAATTGTGAATGCATCATCCACCTGACATAGAAGTACTTTTAGTGCATGATAAACCCAAAAGGATCAAAAGTGGCATCCAACTTCTCAACCGATATAGCTTGACACTTAAACCCCCTTGGAAACTTGGAGAACATGTAATGACCTTTCAAACATCATCTGACTTGCGGGAATCGTGAATGCATCTTCCACGTGGCCTAGAAGTCGTTTTTATCCATGGTAAACCCAAAAGGATCAAAAGTGGCTTCCAACTCCTCAATTGATATAGCTTGAAACTTAATCCCCCATGGGAACTTGGAGAACATCTGATGCCCTTTCAAACATCATCTGAGTGGCTGGAATCGTGAAAGCATCATCCACGTGGCCTAGAAGTCGTTTTAATACATGGTAAACCCAAAATGATCAAAAGTGGCTTCCAACATCTCAACCGATATAGCTTGAGACTTAAACCCCCATGGAAACTTGGAGAACATCTAATGTCCTTCCAAACATCATCTAACTGGCTGGAATCGTGAAAGCATCATCCACGTGGCCTAGAAGTACTTTTAGTGCATGATAAACCCTAAAGGATCAAAAGGCTCTTCTAACTTCTCAACCGATATAGCTTAACACTTAAACCTCCATGGAAACTTGGAGAACTACTAATGTCCTTTCAAACATCATCTGACTGGCTGGAATCGTGAAAGCATCATCCACGTGGCCTAGAAGTACTTTTAATCCATGATAAACCCAAAAGGATCAAAAGTGGCTTCCAACTTCTGAAATGAGATAGCTTGACACTTAAACCCCCATGGAAACTTGGAGAACATCTAATGTCCTTTCAAACATCATCTGACTGGCTGGAATCGTGAAAGCATCATCCACGTGGCCTAGAAGTCATTTTTATCCATGGTAAACCCAAAAGGATCAAAAGTGGCTTCCAACTTCTGAAATGAGATAGATTCAGACATCAACCTCCATGGAAATTTGAAGATCATTTAGTGTCCTTTCAAACATCATCTGACAGGCTTGAATTGTGAAGGCGTCATCCATGTGGCCTAGAAGTCGTTTTAATACATGGTAAACCCAAAATGATCATAAGTGGCTTCCAAGTTGTCAACCGATATAGCTTTGCGCTTACACCCCCATGGAAACTTGGAGAACATCTAATGTCCTTCCAAACATCATCTGACTGGTTAGAATCGCGAAAGCATTATCCACGTGGCCTAGAAGTACTTTTAATGCATGATAAACCCAAAAGGATCAAAAGGGGCTTCCAAATCCTCAAATCATATAGCTTGACACTTAATCCCCCTGGGAACTTGGAGAACATCTAATGTCATTCCAATCATCATCTGACTAGCTGGAATCGTGAATGCATCATCCACGTGGCCTAGAAGTACTTTTAATCCATGGCAAAGCCAAAAGGATCAAAAGTGGCTTCCAACTTCTCAACTGATATAGCTTGACACTTAAATCCCCATGGAAACTTGGAGAACATCAAATGTCCTCTCAAACATCATCTGACAGGCGGGAATCGTGAAAGCATCGTCCATGTGACCTAGAAGTACTTTTAGTGCATGATAAACCCAAAAGGATCAAATGTGGCATCCAACTTCTCAACCGATATAGCTTGACACTTAAACCCCCTTGGAAACTTGGAGAACATCTAATGACCTTTCAAACACCATCTGACTAGCTGGAATCGTGAATGCATCTTCCACGTGGCCTAGAAGTCGTTTTTATCTATGGTAAACCCAAAAGGATCAAAAGTGGATTCCAACTTCTCAACTGATATAGCTTGAAACTTAATCCCCCATGGAAACTTGGAGAACATCTAGTGACCTTTCAAACATCATCTGACTGGCTAGAATCATGAAAGCATCATCCGCGTGGCCTAGAAGTACTTTTAATGCATGAAAACCCAAAAGGATCAAAAGTGGCTTTCAACTTCTCAACCGATATAGCTTGACACTTAAAGCCACTTGGAAACTTGGAGAACATCAAATGGCCTTTCAAACATCATCTGACTAGTTGGAATCGTGAATGCATCATCCACGTGGCCTAGAAGTCGTTTTTATCCTTGGTAAACCCAAAAGGATCAAAAGTGGCTTCCAACTTCTCATCCGATATAGCTTGACACTTAATCCCCCACGGAAACTTGGAGAACATCTAATGTCCTTTCAAACATCATCTGACAGGTTGGAATCGTGAAAGCATCATCCACCTGGGCTAGAAGAACTTTTAATTCATGATAAACCCAAAAGGATCAAAAGTGGCTTCCAACTTCTCAACTGATATAGCTTGAAACTTAATCCCCCATGGAAAATTGGAGAACATCTACTGGCCTTTCAAACATCATTTGAATAGCTGGAATCGTGAATCCATCATCCACGTGCCCTAGAAGTCGTTTTTATCCATGGTAAACCCAAAAGGATCAAAAGTGGCTTCCAACCTCTCAACTGATATAGCTTGAAACTTAATCCCCCATTGAAACTTCGAGAACATCTAATGACCTTTCAAACATCATCTGACTAGCTGGAATCGTGAATGCATCATCCACGTGGCCTAGAAGTCGTTTTTATCCATGGTAAAGCCAAAAGGATCAAAAGTGGCTTCCAACTTATCAACCGATATACCATGACACTTAAACCCCCATGGAAACTTGGAGAACATCTAATGTCCTTTCAAACATCTTCTGACAGGCTGGAATCGTGAAAGCATCATCCACCTGGGCTAGAAGAACTTTTAATTCATGATAAACCCAAAAGGATCAAAAGTGGCTTCCAACTTCTCAACTGATATAGCTTGAAACTTAATCCCCCATGGAAAATTGGAGAACATCTATTGGCCTTTCAAACATCATTTGAATAGCTGGAATCGTGAATCCATCATCCACGTGGCCTAGAAGTCGTTTTTATCCATGGTAAACCCAAAAGGATCAAAAGTGGCTTCCAACCTCTCAACTGATATAGCTTGAAACTTAATCCCCCATTGAAACTTCGAGAACATCTAATGACCTTTCAAACATCATCTGACTAGCTGGAATCGTGAATGCATCATCCACGTGGCCTAGAAGTCGTTTTTATCCATGGTAAAGCCAAAAGGATCAAAAGTGGCTTCCAACTTCTCAACCGATATAGCTTGACACTTAAACCCCCATGGAAACTTGGAGAACATCTAATGTCCTTTCAAACATCATCTGACAGGCTGGAATCGTGAAAGCATCATCCACCTGGCCTAGAAGTACTTTTAATTCATGATAAACCCAAAAGGATCGACAGTGGCTTCCAACTTCTGAAATGAGATAGCTTGACACTTAAACCCCCATGGATACTTGGAGAACATCTAATGTCCTTTCGAACATCATCTGACTAGCTGGAATCGTGAATGCGTCATCCACGTGGCCTAGAAGTCGTTTTTATCCATGGTAAACCCAAAAGGATCAAAAGTGGCTTCCAACCTCTCAACTGATATAGCTTGAAACTTAATCCCCCATTGAAACTTCGAGAACATCTAATGACCTTTCAAACATCATCTGACTAGCTGGAATCGTGAATGCATCATCCACGTGGCCTAGAAGTCGTTTTTATCCATGGTAAAGCCAAAAGGATCAAAAGTGGCTTCCAACTTCTCAACTGATATAGCTTGACACTTAAATCCCCATGGAAACTTGGAGAACATCAAATGTCCTCTCAAACATCATCTGACAGGCTGGAATCGTGAAAGCATCATCCACCTGGCCTAGAAGTACTTTTAATTCATGATAAACCCAAAAGGATCGACAGTGGCTTCCAACTTCTGAAATGAGATAACTTGACACTTAAACCCCCATGGATACTTGGAGAACATCTAATGTCCTTTCAAACATTATCTGACAGGCTGGAATCGTGAAAGCATCATCCACCTGGCCTAGAAGTACTTTTAATTCATGATAATCCCAAAAGGATCGACAGTGGCTTCCAACTTCTTAAATGAGATAGCTTGACACTTAAACCCCCATGGATACTTGGAGAACATCTAATGTCCTATTGAACATCATCTGACTAGCTGGAATCGTGAATGCGTCATCCACGTGGCCTAGAAGTCGTTTTTATCCATGGTAAACCCAAAAGGATCAAAAGTGGCTTCCAACTTCTCATCCGATATAGCTTGACACTTAAACCCCCATGGAAACTTGGAGAACATCTAATGACCTTTCAAACATCATCTGACTAGCTGGAATCGTGAAAGCATCATCCACGTGGCCTAGAAGTACTTTTAATGCATGATAAACCCAAAAGGATCAAAAGTGGCTTCCAACTTCTCAACCGATATAGCTTGACACTTAAACCCCCATGGAAACTTGGAGAACATCTAATGACCTTTCAAACATCATCTGACTAGCTGGAATCGTGAATGCATCATCCACGGGGCCTAGAAGTCGTTTTTATCCATGGTTAACCGAAAAGGATCAAAAGTGGCTTCCAACTTCTCAACCGATATAGCTTGACACTTAAACCCCCATGGAAACTTGGAGAACATCTAATGTCCTTTCAAATATCATATGACAGGCTGGAATCTTGAAAGCATCATCCACCTAGCCTAGAAGTACTTTTAATTCATGATAAACACAAAAGGATCAACAGTGGCTTCCAACTTCTGAAATGAGATAGCTTGACACTTAAACCCCCATGGATACTTGGAGAACATCTAATGTCCTTTCAAACATTATCTGACAGGCTGGAATCGTGAAAGCATCATCCACCTGGCCTAGAAGTACTTTTAATTCATGATAAACCCAAAAGGATCGACAGTGGCTTCCAACTTCTTAAATGAGATAGCTTGACACTTAAACCCCCATGGATACTTGGAGAACATCTAATGTCCTTTCGAACATCATCTGACTAGCTGGAATCGTGAATGCGTCATCCACGTGGCCTAGAAGTCGTTTTTATCCATGGTAAACCCAAAAGGATCAAAAGTGGCTTCCAACTTCTCATCCGATATAGCTTGACACTTAAACCCCCATGGAAACTTGGAGAACATCTAATGACCTTTCAAACATCATCTGACTAGCTGGAATCGTGAATGCATCATCCACGGGGCCTAGAAGTCGTTTTTATCCATGGTAAACCCAAAAGGATCAAAAGTGGCTTCCAACTTCTCAACCGATATAGCTTGACACTTAAACCCCCATGGAAACTTGGAGAACATCTAATGTCCTTTCAAATATCATATGACAGGCTGGAATCTTGAAAGCATCATCCACCTAGCCTAGAAGTACTTTTAATTCATGATAAAACCAAAAGGATCAAAAGTGGCTTCCAACTTCTCAACTGACATAGCTTGAAACTTAATCCCCCATGGAAAATTGGAGAACATCTAATGGCCTTTCAAACATCATCTGAATAGCTGGAATCGTGAATCCATCATCCACGTGGCCTAGAAGTCGTTTTTATCCATGGTAAACCCAAAAGGATCAAAAGTGGCTTCCAACCTCTCAACTGATATAGCTTGAAACTTAATCCCCCATTGAAACTTCGAGAACATCTAATGACCTTTCAAACATCATCTGACTAGCTGGAATCGTGAATGCATCATCCACGTGGCCTAGAAGTCGTTTTTATCCATAGTAAACCCAAAAGGATCAAAAGTGGCTTCCAACTTCTCAACTAATATAGCTTGACACTTAAACCCCCATGGAAACTTGGAGAACATCTAATGTCCATTCAAACATCATCTGACAGGCTGGAATCGTGAAAGCATCATCCACCTGGCCTAGAAGTACTTTTAATTCATGATCAACCCAAAAGGATCGACAGTGGTTTTCAACTTCTAAAATGAGATAGCTTGACACTTAAACCCCCATGGATACTTGGAGAACATCTAATGTCCTTTCGAACATCATCTGACTAGCTGGAATCGTGAATGCGTCATCCACGTGGCCTAGAAGTCGTTTTTATCCATGGTAAACCCAAAAGGATCAAAAGTGGCTTCCAACTTCTCATCCGATATACCTTGACACTTAAACCCCCATGGAAACTTGGAGAACATCTAATGTCCTTTCAAATATCATCTGACAGGCTGGAATCTTGAAAGCATCATCCACCTAGCCTAGAAGTACTTTTAATTCATGATAAACCCAAAAGGATCAAAAGTGGCTTCCAACTTCTCAACTGATATAGCTTGAAACTTAATCCCCCATGGAAAATTGGAGAACATCTAATGTCCTTCCAAACATCATCTGAATAGCTGGAATCGTGAATGCCCACGTGGCCTAGAAGTTGTTTTTATCCATGGTAAACCCAAAAGGATCAAAAGTGGCTTCCAACTTCTCAACCAATATAGCTTGACACTTAAACCCCCAAGGAAACTTGGAGAACATCAAATGTCCTTCCAAACATCATCTGAATAGCTGGAATCGTGAATGCCCACGTGGCCTAGAAGTTGTTTTTATCCATGGTAAACCCAAAAGGATCAAAAGTGGCTTCCAACTTCTCAACCGATATAGCTTGACACTTAAACCCCCAAGGAAACTTGGAGAACATCAAATGTCCTTCCAAACATCATCTGAATAGCTGGAATCGTGAATGCCCACGTGGCCTAGAAGTTGTTTTTATCCATGGTAAACCCAAAAGGATCAAAAGTGGCTTCCAACTTCTCAACAAATATAGCTTGACACTTAAACCCCCATGGAAACTTGGAGAACATCTAATGTCCTTCCAAACATCATCTGAATAGCTGGAATCGTGAATGCATCATCCACGTGGCCTAGAAGTCGTTTTTATCCATGGTAAACCCAAAAGGATCAAAAGTGGCTTCCAACTTCTCAACCGATATAGCTTGACACTTAAACCGTCATGGAAACTTCGAGAACATCTAATCTCCTTCCAAACATCATCTGACTGGCTGGAATCGTGAAAGCATTATCCACGTGGCCTAGAAGTACTTTTAATGCATGATAATCCCAAAAGGATCAAAAGGGGCTTCCAACTCCTCAACCGATATAGCTTGACACTTAAACCCCCTTGGAAACTTGGAGAACATCTAATGACCTTTCAAACATCATCTGACTAGCTGGAATCGTGAATGCATCATCCACGTGGCCTTGAAGTCGTTTTTATCCATGGTAAACCCAAAAGGATCAAAAGTGGCTTCCAACTTCTCAACTGATATAGCTTGAAACTTAATCCCCCATGGAAAATTGGAGAACATCTAATGGCCTTTCAAACATCATCTGAATAGCTGGAATCGTGAATGCGTCATCCACGTGACCTAGAAGTCATTTTTATCCATGGTAAACCCAAAAGGATCAAAAGTGGCTTCCAACTTCTCATCCGATATAGCTTGACACTTAAACCCCCATGGAAACATGGAGAACATCTAATGACCTTTCAAACATCATCTGACTAGCTGGAATCGTGAATGCATCATCCACGTGGCCTAGAAGTCGTTTTTATCCATGGTAAAGCCAAAAGGATCAAAAGTGGCTTCCAACTTCTCAACCGATATAGCTTGACACTTAAACCCCCATGGAAACTTGGAGAACATCTAATGTCCTTTCAAACATCATCTGACAGGCTGGAATCGTGAAAGCATCATCCACCTGGCCTAGAAGTACTTTTAATTCATGATAAACCCAAAAGGATCGACAGTGGCTTCCAACTTCTGAAATGAGATAGCTTGACACTTAAACCCCCATGGATACTTGGAGAACATATAATGTCCTTTCAAACATCATCTGACAGGCTGGAATCGTGAAAGCATCATCCACCTGGCGTAGAAGTACTTTTAATTCATGATAAACCCAAAAGGATCGACAGTGGCTTCCAACTTCTGAAATGAGATAGCTTGACACTTAAACCCCCATGGATACGTGGAGAACATCTAATGTCCTTTCAAACATTATTTGACAGGCTGGAATCGTGAAAGCAACATCCACTTGGCCTAGAAGTACTTTTAATTCATGATAAACCCAAAAGGATCGACAGTGGCTTCCAACTTCTGAAATGAGATAGCTTGACACTTAAACCCCCATGGATACTTGGAGAACATCTAATGTCCTTTCGAACATCATCTGACTAGCTGGAATCGTGAATGCGTCATCCACGTGGCCTAGAAGTCGTTTTTATCCATGGTAAACCCAAAAGGATCAAAAGTGGCTTCCAACCTCTCAACTGATATAGCTTGAAACTTAATCCCCCATTGAAACTTCGAGAACATCTAATGACCTTTCAAACATCATCTGACTAGCTGGAATCGTGAATGCATCATCGACGTGGCCTAGAAGTCGTTTTTATCCATGGTAAACCCAAAAGGATCAAAAGTGGCTTCCAACTTCTCAACCGATATAGCTTGACACTTAAACCCCCATGGAAACTTGGAGAACATCTAATGTCCATTCAAACATCATCTGACAGGCTGGAATCGTGAAAGCATCATCCACCTGGCCTAGAAGTACTTTTAATTCATGATAAACCCAAAAGGATCGACAGTGGCTTCCAACTTCTGAAATGAGATAGCTTGATGTAAGGCCTATTAGTTACTATGTTATTTACCAACCATAAGCCTTACGTGGAATATATAAATATAGAAAATTCGGCAGCGTTTCATTTGTTTCTTGAACATTACCACAAAATATAACATAAGCAGCGGATTTCCAACAAACATTTCAAACCAACCAGAGTACATATATTATATATATACACATACACATACATCAAAAAGAGATCTCAGATCTCAACCAATACATTATCAGAGTATGCAACGTTATACAAGTGTATTCTAAACACTATCCTGACTGAGCACACTAGACATATACAGAACCGAGTACATCAAAAGTAGTATTCAGTTCCCTGTAACATCTACATCAGAATCATACACATCCTGTTATAGTTACATCACGGAGCTTAACTCCACCAAAAATATAAATCCCAAAATAACCAACAGAATCCTCCGTACTTAACCCGTAGAGGGTCCGGGGTGTTCCTGCGAATCTGAGAAAGAGGTGGTGAGAACAACTTCCCAGTGAATATGAATAACTTGCAGATAAAGTATAAATGTAAGTAAAGAGCAAGTATAACACAATTCACAATATATCAAGTAACACCTACCAACCAATGCAATGGATGAATGCACATGATGTTCACACCTTTTATTCACACTTTTTCTTTCTCCACTCCTCTTGTTGTGCACTAACCCCTTTCGGTTAGGCCCTCGCAATATGCATATGAATGTGTTATGCCAATTCCGTTTCCTTCTAGCTAATAAGCTAGGCACCCCTCTGTTTAGTACACTAAACATATCCTTTTAGTCCAAATCGCAATTCAATGCAATTAGGTCTGCGATTTAATATCCAACTAGCTCATCGCCTAGGCACCCTCTGTTTGTACACTAACCCCTTCCGGTTAGGCCATCTCGCTATGCAATGCAATGTTCTCATACTCATATCATGCTCATTCATAATATCATCATAATAGCATTACATGTAATCAATTCAAGCATATACAACACATGACCATCATACTCAACTCTATCAAGCATTCTTACTTAGTTACATTAGTGCTAAGTCACTTCTATCAAGCATTCTTACTTAGCTACACATCTCATTCTAATGCTAAGTCATTCTTCATCCTAAACCTAGCATATGGTATCAAGACCCTAGGCATAAGCATCACAATATCACAAACAGAGTCAACCACGGCCAGCCCGTGGTGGTAACCACGGCCACGGTTCAGAAAACAAAACTCAACAAATTGGGAACAGAGACAACCACGGCCTGCCCTTGGTTGGCACCACGCCCGTGGTCTGGACCACGGCCAGCCCCTAGTGGCCACCACACCCGTGGTCAGATTTCAGCACACAACATTTTTCTTTCCAGAGCCAACCACGGCCAGCCCGTGGTGGGGACCACGGCCGTGGTTGGGCACGAGACACCAACATTTCCTATCCAGAGAGGACCACGGCCGGGCCGTGGTGGGGACCACGCCCGTGATTGGTCTTCTGGGCAGGAATAGTGCCACGCCCAACTTCAAATCAAAACCCTAATTTCTCTATGGGATCATGTCCTCAATTCCATCAAGTATACCAATCATTCCACTCATTTTTCCTAAACCCTAATCCTTGAAAACATGTAACAAAAACACATCCAACCTCAAGCATAGATGAAAACCCTAGATTCAAGCTTAATCCTACTTCATACACTTTCACTCTAAGAACATCATACAATAGCACAAGTAAATCCACACTCACCTTGAAGTGCTCCTAGCTTGATTCCAAGATGGGATTGGTAGTCAAGACAAGCTTCCCTCCAACTTCCTTCAAAACATTCAACCAAAACAACCAACTTTTAGACATGGGTGTTCTTGATTCTTAGGGATGAAAATGAGTTTCTCAAGAAACTAATACCATAGGATTGAAGAAGAGATCATAGTGATCAATAACCATCAAAGGACTTAAGCCAAAAGGTGCATAAAAACACTTACTTTGGACCCTTGAACTTGGAGCAAGCTTTGGCTATGGAACTTAGCAATTTGGAGAAGATGACCAAATGGTCTCTCCCCCCCTAGGACCGGTTCACTTAAGCAAGAGGGAGGGGGTGTGGATTGTCCATTTTGCCCCTCACTCAATTGATAAAATACCAAATTGCCACTGAGGTGTAAAAAGACTAAAATATCCTTGTGATTTCTAAGAATTCCCAATAGGTCCTGAAGAAAATTAAATTTACCAAGTAGGTCCTAACTTAGCCGGACTAAATCTAAGAGTTTAGACTTCGCCTATTTCTTCCTTAGGTTCTACCGAGTTCACCTAAGTATAGCCGTAATCTCAAATCAATCATTCTAACTCAATCTATTACCTTTTACGTAATAACATACAACTTATTCAAAGAATTTGGCTAAATCATAACATATGAAATTTAGGGATGTTACATTCTCCCCCTTAAAAGAATTTTGCCCACAAAATTAAGTTAAAGATATACCTGATCAGAATAGATCGGGATGCAGCTTGCGCAAATCTTCCTCCAATTCCCACGTAGCCTCTTCAGGTGACTGTCCATCCCAAAGCACCTTCACCAGGGAAATAGTCTTGTTCCTCAGGGACTTCACACTGCGGTCAATGATCTTAGCTGGCTTAGCCTGAAATGTAAGGTCAGCTCTCAATTGTACCGACTCAACCTCAATGATGTGTGAAAGATCCGAAACATACTTTCTCAACTGGGATACATGAAACACAGGATGGAGACTGTACAGATGTGGAGGAAGAGCTATATGGTAAGCTACAGGTCCAATACGCTTTAGAATTTGAAACGGACCAATGAAACGAGGATTTAACTTCTTAGCCCGAATGGCTCTACCAATTCCTGTCATGGGTGAGACTCTAAGAAACACATGATTACCCTCTTCGAACTCTAGAGGACGCCTTCTTTTGTCAGCATAACTCTTTTGCCGACTCTGAGAAATTCTTATTTTCTCCTGTATAACCCTAATCTTTTCGGTAGTTTCTTGAACTAACTCAGGTCCTAATAGGTTCCGCTCACCTACCTCGTACCAACACAGAGGTGACCTACATTTTCTACCATAGAGTGCCTCATATGGTGCCATCCCAATGCTGGAATGGAAACTGTTGTTGTAGGCAAATTCTACCAATGGTAAGTATCTATCCCAACTACCCTTATCCTCAAGAACACAAGCTCTCAACATATCTTCCAATGTTTGGATAGTCCGCTCGGACTGACCATCAGACTGTGGGTGATAAGCAGTACTGAAACTGAGCTTAGTCCCAAAGGACTGATGTAAGGCATTCCAAAATCTAGAGGTAAATCTGGGATCTCTATCTGACACAATGCTCAATGGCACACCGTGCAATCGAACAATCTCTCCAACAAATAACTCAGCAAGTTTATCTAGGGAATAAGAAATCCTAATGGGAAGAAAATGGGCAGACTTAGTCAGTCTATCCACAATGACCCATATAGCATCATAACCCTTCTGTACCCTAGGCAAACTGGTCACAAAATCCATGGTAATTTTGTCCCACTTCCACCCTGGAATTTCCAAAGGTTGGAGCATTCCGGCTGGTTTCTGGTGTTCAATCTTGACTTTCTGACAAGTCAAACATTTGGCCACATACTCGGCCACATCTCTTTTCATTCCCGGCCACCAAAATCTTTCCTTCAAATCTTGATACATCTTAGTAAATGCAGGATGTATCGAGAACTTACTTTTATGAGCTTCCTCCAGAATTTGTTCTTTAAGGTTTCCCCCTTTAGGAACACAAATCCTTTGTCTAAACCTAATCAATCCATCATCCTCTAAGGAAAAAGCTATTGAGACCCTACGATCTTGTAGTTCCTGATCCAGGCTTTGTTCATGTCTAATCTGATCCTTAAGGTCACATGAGATTTCTAACAAAGCTAGTCTCAGTGTCACACTACTCATATCCACTTGGATACTAAGGTCTCGAAATTGCTCTACCAAATCCAATTCATGCACCATCATCTGAGATACATGCAGAGATTTCCTACTAAGGGCATCAGCCACAACGTTGGCCTTGCCAGGATGGTACTTCAGCTCGAAGTCATAATCTTTTAAGTATTCCATCCACCTTCTTTGTCTCATGTTCAGTTCCTTCTGATTAAATAGGTACTTCAAGCTCTTATGATCACTGAACACCTCAAATTTTACACCATACAAATAATGTCTCCAGATCTTAAGTGCAAAAACTATGGCTGCAAGTTCTAGGTCATGGGTCGGATAATTCTTCTCATGAGTTCTAAGTTGTCTAGATGCATAAGCCACTACCTTCCTATCCTGCATCAACACACATCCTAAACCCAATTTAGAGGCATCACAGTACACCTCCAAATCTTTGGATAGGTCGGCAATAACTAAAACTGGAGCTGTGGTCAATCTATGTTTGAGTTCTTGAAAACTCTTCTCACACTTTTCACTCCATACCATGGCTTGTCCTTTCCGGGTCAATTCAGTTAAAGGAAGTGCTAGCTGAGAAAAACCCCGAATGAACTTCCGGTAATATCCAGCTAATCCTAGAAAACTTCTAATCTCAGTAACCGACTTTGGTCGTTCCCACTGTACAACCGCCTCAACCTTACTAGAGTCCACTGCTACCCCGTCCTGGGATATAGTGTGCCCTAAAAACTTCACTTCATTCAGCCAAAATTCGCACTTCTCAGGTTTAGCATACAGTTTCCTCTCTCTAAGTATTTGCAGTACTATTCTAAGATGTTCCTCATGTTCTTCCGCTGTCTGCGAATATATGAGAATATCATCTATGAACACTACCACAAACTTATCTAGGTACGGTCTAAAAATTCTATTCATGTAATCCATGAACACCGCTGGAGCATTGGTTAAACCAAATGGCATAACCAAATACTCATAGTGCCCATACCTAGTTCTAAAAGCAGACTTTGGTACATCATCTGGTTTGATCTTAATTTGATGGTAACCAGAACGAAGGTCAATTTTAGAGAATACCGTGGCATCTCTAAGTTGGTCAAGTAAATCATCTATCCTAGGTAATGGATACCTATTCTTTATGGTAATCTTATTCAACTGCCGGTAATCCACACACAACCTCATACTCCCATCCTTCTTTTTCACCAATAACACAGGTGCTCCCCATGGAGACACACTGGGTCTAATGAATCCTCTTTCCAATAGTTCCTCTACTTGTTTCTTAAGTTCTCCTAGTTCCAATGGTGACATTCTGTAAGGTGCTACAGACATAGGTCCGGCTCACGGTACTAAGTCTATAACAAACTCTACCTCTCTATCAGGTGGTAAACTAGGAATTTCCTTAGGAAAGACATCCATGAATTCACTCACTACTGGCATTCCTACCAAGTCTGACTGAACCTCTAAGTCTAAAGAAAATAGTACCATGTATACTTGACTCCCATTCAACAGGCAATGGTTCAACTCTGACACTTTGGGTAACATGGAAATTTCAGGAATCAGTGTATGGTTGGTAACAGGAGGAATAATGACCATCTTATTACAACAATCTAACAACACTTGGTTGGTTGCAAGCCAATCCATACCCAAGATAATATCTAACCCTCTCAATGGTAGACAGATCAAATCAACAACAAAGGTTCGATTCTGGAACACAAATTTATAGTTTAAACAAATGTGGGTGGTAAGAATCTTATCCTTAGCAGGAGTAGTCACTGACAGTGTATAAGGTAAGGAAGTAGTGGTTAGACTCAAGGATTTCACACATGCATTAGAAATGAATGAATGGGTTGCCCCCGAGTCAAACAGTACAATTAAGTCCTGACCATTCAGTAAGCACATACCTTGGATCAAATCCTTCGCCTGTGCCTCTGCCCCACTGAGGGTATACACTCTCCCCTGAGTAAGCGGTCTAGGGGTAGAAACAGGTGCCTTAGAAACCTGTGGGCAATTTCGGGAAGTGTGCCCCTTCTGTTGGCACTTGAAGCAGATCACTATTCGTTGTGGGCAGTATTTTGCAATGTGTCCCTTCTGACCACAAGCAAAACATACATTCGCCCGACAAGCACCTTGGTGCGGTTTCCCACACGTCTTGCACAATTCCACCTTAGCCTTCTTAATACCTCGTGCATGTTGTGTAACTTCCACCTTTCTCTTCCCAGTTCCCTGACTGCTCTCAGTAACTGGATTCATGCACTCTTCCATAATTAAACATTTCTCAACCAGGGAAGCAAACTCCCTAATCTCAAAACCAGCTACAGCCTTTCTCAATTCAAACTCAAGTCCCCTCTCAAACTAAATGGACTTCCAAATCTCATTCGGTCCATTTTGAAGGTAACTAGAGTATTTAGATAGTTCATCAAACTTAGCTGCATATTGCCCAGCTGTGAGATCTCCCTGTCTTAAGTGCATAAACTATTGTTCCTTCTGGATTCTGACATTTGCAGGAAAATACTTCCGCAGAAATGCCGTCTTAAATGTTTCCCAAGTGATGGGATCCTCACGTATGAGTAATCCAGGATGAGTAGCTTCCCACCAATGTTCAGCTTCATCCTCCAACTTATAAGCAGCAAAGATGACTTTCTGCTCATCGATTCTTGCATGGCCCTGAAGATCTTCTCAAGGTGTTTCACCCACCTCTCAGCGGCCATTGGGTCATAATTCCCATGAAAAGATGGGGGATCCCTTTTACAGAACTCCGTCAGTCCCAACTGTTGAGGAACGACAAGTCCCGCATTAGGATTTCCATCATGCTGGGGTCCAGGCATACGGTCTATGGCTTGAGCCAAATGTGCAAGCACAGCCACCAGACAATCACCCTCATTAGTATTTGCAGTGGGTTGGCCTCGGCCTCTGCCTCGACCTCCACTACGTGTTCGCCCTAGTCCACTCATAACTCTGTATACAGCACAGAAAATATCGGGTTGATCAGTCCCAACTCCCCACATGCAATATATCAGAAGTATATGAAAAGCTATAGGCATACATCCTAAGTGCTCAGTATAACTCTAGACCCATATGTTGCAGTCCTCTAGGAAGAAACTGCTCTGATACCAAAAATGTAAGACCTATTAGTTACTATGTTATTTACCAACCATAAGCCTTACGTGGAATATATAAATATAGAAAATTCGGCAGCGTTTCATTTGTTTCTTGAACATTACCACAAAATATAACATAAGCAGCGGATTTCCAACAAACATTTCAAACCAACCAGAGTACATATATTATATATATACACATACACATACATCAAAAAGAGATCTCAGATCTCAACCAATACATTATCAGAGTATGCAACGTTATACAAGTGTATTCTAAACACTATCCTGACTGAGCACACTAGACATATACAGAACCGAGTACATCAAAAGTAGTATTCAGTTCCCTGTAACATCTACATCAGAATCATACACATCCTGTTATAGTTACATCACGGAGCTTAACTCCACCAAAAATATAAATCCCAAAATAACCAACAGAATCCTCCGTACTTAACCCGTAGAGGGTCCGGGGTGTTCCTGCGAATCTGAGAAAGAGGTGGTGAGAACAACTTCCCAGTGAATATGAATAACTTGCAGATAAAGTATAAATGTAAGTAAAGAGCAAGTATAACACAATTCACAATATATCAAGTAACACCTACCAACCAATGCAATGGATGAATGCACATGATGTTCACACCTTTTATTCACACTTTTTCTTTCTCCACTCCTCTTGTTGTGCACTAACCCCTTTCGGTTAGGCCCTCGCAATATGCATATGAATGTGTTATGCCAATTCCGTTTCCTTCTAGCTAATAAGCTAGGCACCCCTCTGTTTTGTACACTAACCCTTTCCGGTTAGGCCACCTCGCAATGCAATGCAATTAGGTATGCTATTTCATTTCCATCTAGCTCATCAGCTAGGCACCTCTCTGTTTTGTACACTAACCCCTTCCGGTTAGGCCATCTCGCTATGCAATGCAATGTTCTCATACTCATATCATGCTCATTCATAATATCATCATAATAGCATTACATGTAATCAATTCAAGCATATACAACACATGACCATCATACTCAACTCTATCAAGCATTCTTACTTAGTTACATTAGTGCTAAGTCACTTCTATCAAGCATTCTTACTTAGCTACACATCTCATTCTAATGCTAAGTCATTCTTCATCCTAAACCTAGCATATGGTATCAAGACCCTAGGCATAAGCATCACAATATCACAAACAGAGTCAACCACGGCCAGCCCGTGGTGGTAACCACGGCCACGGTTCAGAAAACAAAACTCAACAAATTGGGAACAGAGACAACCACGGCCTGCCCTTGGTTGGCACCACGCCCGTGGTCTGGACCACGGCCAGCCCCTGGTGGCCACCACACCCGTGGTCAGATTTCAGCACACAACATTTTTCTTTCCAGAGCCAACCACGGCCAACCCGTGGTGGGGACCACGGCCGTGGTTGGGCACGAGACACCAACATTTCCTATCCAGAGAGGACCACGGCCGGGCCGTGGTGGGGACCACGCCCGTGGTTGGTCTTCTGGGCAGGAATAGTGCCACGCCCAACTTCAAATCAAAACCCTAATTTCTCTATGGGATCATGTCCTCAATTCCATCAAGTATACCAATCATTCCACTCATTTTTCCTAAACCCTAATCCTTGAAAACATGTAACAAAAACACATCCAACCTCAAGCATAGATGAAAACCCTAGATTCAAGCTTAATCCTACTTCATAAACTTTCACTCTAAGAACATCATACAATAGCACAAGTAAATCCACACTCACCTTGAAGTGCTCTTAGCTTGATTCCAAGATGGGATTGGTAGTCAAGACAACCTTCCCTTCAACTTCCTTCAAAACACTCAAGCAAAACAACCAACTTTTAGACATGGGTGTTCTTGATTCTTAGGGATGAAAATGAGTTTCTCAAGAAACTAATACCATAGGATTGAAGAAGAGATCATAGTGATCAATAACCATCAAAGGACTTAAGCCAAAAGGTGCATAAAAATACTTACTTTGGACCCTTGAACTTGGAGCAAGCTTTGGCTATGGAACTTAGCAATTTGGAGAAGATGACCAAATGGTCTCTCCCCCCCTAGGACCGGTTCACTTAAGCAAGAGGGAGGGGGTGTGAATTGTCCATTTTGCCCCTCACTCAAATGATAAAATACCAAATTGCCACTGAGGTGTAAAAAGACTAAAATATCCTTGTGATTTCTAAGAATTCCCAATAGGTCCTGAAGAAAATTAAATTTACCAGTAGGTCCTAACTTAGCCAGACTAAATCTAAGAGTTTAGACTTCGCCTATTTCTTCCTTAGGTTCTACCGAGTTCACCGGTATAGCCAGAATCTCAAATCAATCATTCTAACTCAATCTATTACCTTTTCTGTAACAGAACATACAACTTATTCAAAGAATTTGGCTAAATCATAACATATGAAATTTAGGGATGTTACACTTGACACTTAAACCCCAATAGATACTTGGAGAACATCTAATGTCCTTTCGAACATCATCTGACTAGCTGGAATCGTGAATGCGTCATCCACGTGGCCTAGCAGTCATTTTATTCATGGTAAACCCAAAAGGATCAAAAGTGGCTTCCAACTTCTCAACCGATATAGCTTGACACTTAAACCCCCATGGAAACTTGGAGAACATCTAATGTCCTTTCAAATATCATATGACAGGCTGGAATCTTGAAAGCGTCATCCACCTAGCCTAGAAGTACTTTTAATTCATGATAAACACAAAAGGATCAACAGTGGCTTCCAACTTCTGAAATGAGATAGCTTGACACTTAAACCCCCATGGATACTTGGAGAACATCTAATGTCCTTTCAAACATTATCTGACAGGCTGGAATCGTGAAAGCATCATCCACCTGGCCTAAAAGTACTTTTAATTCATGATAAACCCAAAACGATCGACAGTGGCTTCCAACTTCTTAAATGAGATAGCTTGACACTTAAACCCCCATGGATACTTGGAGAACATCTAATGTCCTTTCGAACATCATCTGACTAGCTGGAATCGTGAATGCGTCATCCACGTGGCCTAGAAGTCGTTTTTATCCATGGTAAACCCAAAAGGATCAAAAGTGGCTTCCAACTTCTCATCCGATATAGCTTGACACTTAAACCCCCATGGAAACATGGAGAACATCTAATGACCTTTCAAACATCATCTGACTAGCTGGAATCGTGAATGCATCATCCACGTGGCCTAGAAGTCGTTTTTATCCATGGTAAAGCCAAAAGGATCAAAAGTGGCTTCCAACTTCTCAACCGATATAGCTTGACACTTAAACCCCCATGGAAACTTGGAGAACATCTAATGACCTTTCAAACATCATCTGACTAGCTGGAATCGTGAATGCATCAACCACAGGGCCTAGAAGTCGTTTTTATCCATGGTAAACCCAAAAGGATCAAAAGTGGCTTCCAACTTCTCAACCGATATAGCTTGACACTTAAACCCCCATGGAGACTTGGAGAACATCTAATGTCCTTTCAAATATCATATGACAGGCTGGAATCTTGAAAGCATCATCCACCTAGTCTAGAAGTACTTTTAATTCAAGATAAAACCAAAAGGATCAAAAGTGGCTTCCAACTTCTCAACTGATATAGCTTGAAACTTAAACCCCCATGGAAACTTGGAGAACATCTAATGACCTTTCAAACATCATCTGACTAGCTGGAATCGTGAATGCATCATCCGCGTGGCCTAGAAGTCGTTTTTATCCATGGTAAAGCCAAAAGGATCAAAAGTGGCTTCCAACTTATCAACCGATATAGGTTGACACTTAAACCCCGATGGAAACTTGGAGAACATCTAATGTCCTTTCAAACATCATCTGACAGGCTGGAATCGTGAAAGCATCATCCACCTGGCCTAGAAGTACTTTTAATTCATGATAAACCCAAAAGGATCGACTGTGGCTTCCAACTTCTGAAATGAGATAGCTTGACACTTAAACCCCCATGGATACTTGGAGAACATCTAATGTCCTTTCAAACATCATCTGACAGGCTGGAATCGTGAAAGCATCATCCACCTGGCCTAGAAGTACTTTTAATTCATGATAAACCCAAAAGGATCAAAAGTGGCTTCCAACTTCTCAACTGATATAGCTTGAAACTTAATCCCCCATGGAAAATTGGAGAACATCTAATGGCCTTTCAAACATCATCTGAATAGCTGGAATCGTGAATCCATCATCCACGTGGCCTAGAAGTCGTTTTTATCCATGGTAAACCCAAAAGGATCAAAAGTGGCTTCCAACCTCTCAACTGATATAGCTTGAAACTTAATCCCCCATTGAAACTTCGAGAACATCTAATGACCTTTCAAACATCATATGACTAGCTGGAATCGTGAATGCATCATCCACGTGGCCTAGAAGTCGTTTTTATCCATGGTAAACCCAAAAGGATCAAAAGTGGCTTCCAACTTCTGAAATGAGATAGCTTGACACTTAAACCCCCATGGAAACTTGGAGAACATCTAATGTCCATTCAAACATCATCTGACAGGCTGGAATCGTGAAAGCATCATCCACCTGGCCTAGAAGTACTTTTAATTCATGATAAACCCAAAAGGATCGACAGTGGCTTCCAACTTCTGAAATGAGATAGCTTGACACTTAAACCCCCATGGATACTTGGAGAACATCTAATGTCCTTTCGAACATCATCTGACTAGCTGGATTCGTGAATGCGTCATCCACGTGGCCTAGAAGTCGTTTTTATCCATGGTAAACCCAAAAGGATCAAAAGTGGCTTCCAACTTCTCATCCGATATACCTTGACACTTAAACCCCCATGGAAACTTGGAGAACATCTAATGTCCTTTCAAATATCATCTGACAGGCTGGAATCTTGAAAGCATCATCCACCTAGCCTAGAAGTACTTTTAATTCATGATAAACCCAAAAGGATCAAAAGTGGCTTCCAACTTCTCAACTGATATAGCTTGAAACTTAATCCCCCATGGAAAATTGGAGAACATCTAATGTCCTTCCAAACATCATCTGAATAGCTGGAATCGTGAATGCCCACGTGGCCTAGAAGTTGTTTTTATCCATGGTAAACCCAAATGGATCAAAAGTGGCTTCCAACTTCCCAACCAATATAGCTTGACACCTAAACCCCCAAGGAAACTTGGAGAACATCAAATGTCCTTCCAAACATCATCTGAATAGCTGGAATCATGAAAGCATCATCCACGTGGCCTAGAAGTCGTTTTTATCCATGGTAAACCCAAAAGGATCAAAAGTGGCTTCCAACTTCTCAACCGATATAGCTTGACACTTAAACCCCCATGGAAACTTGGAGAACATCTAATGTCCTTCCAAACATCATCTGAATAGCTGGAATCGTGAATGCATCATCCACGTGGCCTAGAAGTCGTTTTTATCCATGGTAAACCCAAAAGGATCAAAAGTGGCTTCCAACTTCTCAACCAATATAGCTTGACACTTAAACCCCCATGGAAACTTGGAGAACATCTAATGTCCTCCCAAACATCATCTGAATAGCTGGAATCGTGAATGCATCATCCACGTGGCCTAGAAGTCGTTTTTATCCATGGTAAACCCAAAAGGATCAAAAGTGGCTTCCAACTTCTCAACCGATATAGCTTAACACTTAAACCCCCATGGAAACTTGGAGAACATCTAATGTCCTTTCAAACATCATCTGACTGGCTGGAATCGTGAAAGCATCATCCACGTGGCCTAGAAGTACTTTTAATGCATGATAAACCCAAAAGGATCAAAAGTGGCTTCCAACTTCTGAAATGAGATAGCTTGACACTTAAACCCCCATGGATACTTGGAGAACATCTAATGTCCTTTCGAACATCATCTGACTAGCTGGAATCGTGAATGCATCATCCACGTGGCCTAGAAGTCGTTTTTATCCATGGTAAACCCAAAAGGATCAAAAGTGGCTTCCAACTTCTCAACCGATATAGCTTGACACTTAAACCCCCATGGAAACTTGGAGAACATCTAATGTCCTTTCAAATATCATATGACAGGCTGGAATCTTGAAAGCATCATCCACCTAGTCTAGAAGTACTTTTAATTCATGATAAAACCAAAAGGATCAAAAGTGGCTTCCAACTTCTCAACTGATATAGCTTGAAACTTAAACCCCCATGGAAACTTCGAGAACATCTAATGACCTTTCAAACATCATCTGACTAGCTGGAATCGTGAATGCATCATCCACGTGGCCTAGAAGTCGTTTTTATCCATGGTAAAGCCAAAAGGATCAAAAGTGGCTTCCAACTTCTCAACCGATATAGCTTGACACTTAAACCCCCATGGAAACTTGGAGAACATCTAATGTCCTTTCAAACATCATCTGACAGGCTGGAATCGTGAAAGCATCATCCACCTGGCCTAGAAGTACTTTTAATTCATGATAAACCCAAAAGGATCGACAGTGGCTTCCAACTTCTGAAATGAGATAGCTTGACACTTAAACCCCCATGGATACTTGGAGAACATCTAATGTCCTTTCAAACATCATCTGAATAGCTGGAACCGTGAATGCATCATCCACGTGGCCTAGAAGGCGTTTTTATCCATGGTAAACCCAAAAGGATCAAAAGTGGCTTCCATCTTCTCAACCGATATAGCTTGACACTTAAACCCCCTTGGAAACTTGGAGAACATCTAATGCCCTTTCAAACATCATCTGACTGGCTGGAATCGTGAAAGCATTATCCACGTGGCTTAGAAGTACTTTTAATGCATGATAATCCCAAAAGGATCAAAAGGGGCTTCCAACTCCTCAACCGATATAGCTTGACACTTAAACCCCTATGGAAACATGGAGAACATCTAATGACCTTTCAAACATCATCTGACTAGCTGGAATCGTGAATGCATCATCCACGTGGCCTAGAAGTCGTTTTTATCCATGGTAAACCCAAAAGGATCAAAAGCGGCTTCCAACTTCTCAAACGATATAGCTTGACACTTAAACCCCCATGGAAACTTCGAGAACATCTAATGTCCTTTCAAACATCATCTGACAGGCTGGAATCGTGAAATCATCATCCACCTGGCCTAGAAGTACTTTTAATTCATGATAAACCCAAAAGGATCGACAGTGGCTTCCAACTTCTGAAATGAGATAGCTTGACACTTAAACCCCCATGGATACTTGGAGAACATCTAATGTCCTTTCAAACATCATCTGACAGGTTGGAATCGTGAAAGCATCATCCACCTGGCCTAGAAGTACTTTTAATTCATGATAAACCCAAAAGGATCGACAGTGGCTTCCAACTTCAAATGAGATAGCTTGACACTTAAACCCCCATGGATACTTGGAGAACATCTAATGTCCTTTCAAACATTATCTGACAGGCTGGAATCGTGAAAGCATCATCCACCTGGCCTAGAAGTACTTTTAATTCATGATAAACCCAAAAGGATCGACAGTGGCTTCCAACTTCTGAAATGAGATAGCTTGACACTTAAACCCCCATGGATACTTGGAGAACATCTAATGTCCTTTCAACCATTATCTGACAGGCTGGAATCGTGAAAGCATCATCCACCTAGCCTAGAAGTACTTTTAATTCATGATAAACCCAAAAGGATCGACAGTGGCTTCCAACTTCTGAAATGAGATAGCTTGACACTTAAACCCCCATGGATACTTGGAGAACATCTAATGTCCTTTCGAACATCATCTGACTAGCTGGAATCGTGAATGCGTCATCCACGTGGCCTAGAAGTCGTTTTTATCCATGGTAAACCCAAAAGGATCAAAAGTGGCTTCCAACTTCTCAACCGATATAGCTTGACACTTAAACCCCCAAGGAAACTTGGAGAACATCAAATGTCCTTCCAAACATCATCTGAATAGCTGGAATCGTGAATGCCCACGTGGCCTAGAAGTTGTTTTTATCCATGGTAAACCCAAAAGGATCAAAAGTGGCTTCCAACTTCTCAACCAATATAGCTTGACACTTAAACCCCCATGGAAACTTGGAGAACATCTAATGTCCTTCAAAACATCATCTGAATAGCTGGAATCGTGAATGCCCACGTGGCCTAGAAGTTGTTTTTATCCATGGTAAACCCAAAAGGATCAAAAGTGGCTTCCAACTTCTCAACCGATATAGCTTGACACTTAAACCCTCATGGAAACTTGGAGAACATCTAATCTCCTTCCAAACATCATCTGACTGGCTGGAATCGTGAAAGCATTATCCACGTGGCCTAGAAGTGCTTTTAATGCATGACAATCCCAAAAGGATTAAAAGGGGCTTCCAACTCCTCAACCGATATAGCTTGACACTTAAACCCCCTTGGAAACTTGGAGAACATCTAATGGCATTTCAAACATCATCTGAATAGCTGGAATCGTGAATGCATCATCCACGTGGCCTAGAAGTCGTTTTTATCCATGGTAAACCCAAAAGGATCAAAACTGGCTTCCAACTTCTCAACTGATATAGCTTGAAACTTAATCCCCCATGGAAAATTGGAGAACATCTAATGGCCTTTCAAACATCATCTGAATAGCTGGAATCGTGAATACATCATCCACGTGGCCTAGAAGTCGTTTTTATCCATGGTAAACCCAAAAGGATCAAAAGTGGCTTCCAACCTCTCAACTGATATAGCTTGAAACTTAATCCCCCATTGAAACTTCGAGAACATCTAATGACCTTTCAAACATCATCTGACTAGCTGAAATCGTGAATGCATCATCCACGTGGCCTAGAAGTCGTTTTTATCCATGGTAAAGCCAAAAGGATCAAAAGTGGCTTCCAACTTCTCAACCGATATAGCTTGACACTTACACCCCCATGGAAACTTGGAGAACATCTAATGTCCTTTCAAACATCATCTGACAGGCTGGAATCGTGAAAGCATCATCCACCTGGCCTAGAAGTACTTTTAATTCATGATAAACCCAAAAGGATCGACAGTGGCTTCCAACTTCTGAAATGAGATAGCTTGACACTTAAACCCCCATGGATACTTGGAGAACATCTAATGTCCTTTCGAACATCATCTGACTAGCTGGAATCGTGAATGCGTCATCCACATGGCCTAGAAGTCATTTTTATCCATGGTAAACCCAAAAGGATCAAAAGTGGCTTCCAACTTCTCATCCGATATAGCTTGACACTTAAACCCCCATGGAAACATGGAGAACATCTAATGACCTTTCAAACATCATCTGACTAGCTGGAATCGTGAATGCATCATCCACGTGGCCTAGAAGTCGTTTTTATCCATGGTAAACCCAAAAGGATCAAAAGTGGCTTCCAACTTCTCAACCTATATAACTTGACACTTAAACACCCATGGAAACTTGGAGAACATCTAATGTCCTTTCAAACATCATCTGACAGGCTGGAATCATGAAATCATCATCCACCTGGCCTAGAAGTACTTTTAATTCATGATAAACCCAAAAGGATCGACAGTGGCTTCCAACTTCTGAAATGAGATAGCTTGACACTTAAACCCCCATGGATACTTGGAGAACATCTAATGTCCTTTCAAACATCATCTGAGTGGCTGGAATCGTGAAAGCATCATCCACGTGGCCTAGAAGTACTTTTAATGCATGATAAACCCAAAAGGATCAAAAGTGGCTTCCAACTTCTGAAATGAGATAGCTTGACACTTAAACCCCCATGGATACTTGGAGAACATCTAATGTCCTTTCAAACATTATCTGACAGGCTGGAATCGTGAAAGCATCATCCACCTAGCCTAGAAGTACTTTTAATTCATGATAAACCCAAAAGGATCGACAGTGGCTTCCAACTTCTGAAATGAGATAGCTTGACACTTAAACCCCCATGGATACTTGGAGAACATCTAATGTCCTTTCGAACATCATCTGACTAGCTGGAATCGTGAATGCGTCATCCACGTGGCCTAGAAGTCGTTTTTATCCATGGTAAACCCAAAAGGATCAAAAGTGGCTTCCAACTTCTCAACCGATATAGCTTGACACTTAAACCCCCATGGAAACTTGGAGAACATCAAATGTGCTTCCAAAGATCATCTGAATAGCTGGAATCGTGAATGCATCATCCACGTGGCCTAGAAGTCGTTTTTATCCATGGTAAACCCAAAAGGATCAAAAGTGGCTTCCAACTTCTCAACCAATATAGCTTGACACTTAAACCCCCATGGAAACTTGGAGAACATCTAATGTCCTTCAAAACATCATCTGAATAGCTGGAATCGTGAATGCATCATCCACGTGGCCTAGAAGCCGTTTTTATCCATGGTAAACCCAAAAGGATCAAAAGTGGCTTCCAACTTCTCAACCGATATAGCTTGACACTTAAACCCTCATGGAAACTTGGAGAACATCTAATCTCCTTCCAAACATCATCTGACTGGCTGGAATCGTGAAAGCATTATCCACGTGGCCTAGAAGTGCTTTTAATGCATGACAATCCCAAAAGGATTAAAAGGGGCTTCCAACTCCTCAACCGATATAGCTTGACACTTAAACCCCCTTGGAAACTTGGAGAACATCTAATGGCCTTTCAAACATCATCTCAATAGCTGGAATCGTGAATGCATCATCCACGTGGCCTAGAAGTCGTTTTTATCCATGGTAAAGCCAAAAGGATCAAAAGTGGCTTCCAACTTCTCAAATGATATAGCTTGAAACTTAATCCCCCATGGAAAATTGGAGAACATCTAATGGCCTTTCAAACATCATCTGAATTGCTGGAATCGTGAATCCATCATCCACGTGGCCTAGAAGTCGTTTTTATCCATGGTAAACCCAAAAGGATCAAAAGTGGCTTCCAACCTCTCAACTGATATAGCTTGAAACTTAATCCCCCATTGAAACTTCGAGAACATCTAATGACCTTTCAAACATCATCTGACTAGCTGAAATCGTGAATGCATCATCCACGTGGCCTAGAAGTCGTTTTTATCCATGGTAAACCCAAAAGGATCAAAAGTGGCTTCCAACTTCTCAACCGATATAGCTTGACACTTACACCCCCATGGAAACTTGGAGAACATCTAATGACCTTTCAAACATCATCTGACTAGCTGGAATCGTGAATGCATCATCCACGTGGCCTAGAAGTCGTTTTTATCCATGGTAAACCCAAAAGGATCAAAAGTGGCTTCCAACTTCTCAACCTATATAACTTGACACTTAAACACCCATGGAAACTTGGAGAACATCTAATGTCCTTTCAAACATCATCTGACAGGCTGGAATCGTGAAATCATCATCCACCTGGCCTAGAAGTACTTTTAATTCATGATAAACCCAAAAGGATCGACAGTGGCTTCCAACTTCTGAAATGAGATAGCTTGACACTTAAACCCCCATGGATACTTGGAGAACATCTAATGTCCTTTCAAACATCATCTGACAGGCTGGAATCGTGAAAGCATCATCCACCTGGCCTAGAAGTACTTTTAATTCATGATAAACCCAAAAGGATCGACAGTGGCTTCCAACTTCTGAAATGAGATAGCTTGACACTTAAACCCCCATGGATACTTGGAGAACATCTAATGTCCTTTCAAACATTATCTGACAGGCTGGAATCGTGAAAGCATCATCCACCTGGCCTAGAAGTACTTTTAATTCATGATAAACCCAAAAGGATCGACAGTGGCTTCCAACTTCTGAAATGAGATAGCTTGACACTTAAACCCCCATGGATACTTGGAGAACATCTAATGTCCTTTCGAACATCATCTGACTAGCTGCAATCGTGAATGCGTCATCCACGTGGCCTAGAAGTCGTTTTTATCCATGGTAAACCCAAAAGGATCAAAAGTGGCTTCCAACTTCTCAACCGATATAGCTTGACACTTAAACCCCCATGGAAACTTGGAGAACATCTAATGTCCTTCCAAACATCATCTGAATAGCTGGAATCGTGAATGCCCACGTGGCCTAGAAGTTGTTTTTATCCATGGTAAACCCAAAAGGATCAAAAGTGGCTTCCAACTTCTCAACCAATATAGCTTGACACTTAAACCCCCATGGAAACTTGGAGAACATCTAATGTCCTTCAAAACATCATCTGAATAGCTGGAATCGTGAATGCATCATCCACGTGGCCTAGAAGCCGTTTTTATCCATGGTAAACCCAAAAGGATCAAAAGTGGCTTCCAACTTCTCAACCGATATAGCTTGACACTTAAACCCTCATGGAAACTTGGAGAACATCTAATCTCCTTCCAAACATCATCTGACTGGCTGGAATCGTGAAAGCATTATCCACGTGGCCTAGAAGTGCTTTTAATGCATGACAATCCCAAAAGGATTAAAAGGGGCTTCCAACTCCTCAACCGATATAGCTTGACACTTAAACCCCCTTGGAAACTTGGAGAACATCTAATGGCATTTCAAACATCATCTGAATAGCTGGAATCGTGAATGCATCATCCACGTGCCCTAGAAGTCGTTTTTATCCATGGTCAACCCAAAAAGATCAAAACTGGCTTCCAACTTCTCAACTGATATAGCTTGAAACTTAATCCCCCATGGAAAATTGGAGAACATCTAATGGCCGTTCAAACATCATCTGAAAAGCTGGAATCGTGAATCCATCATCCACGTGGCCTAGAAGTCGTTTTTATCCATGGTAAACCCAAAAGGATCAAAAGTGGCTTCCAACCTCTCAACTGATATAGCTTGAAACTTAATCCCCCATTGAAACTTCGAGAACATCTGATGACCTTTCAAACATCATCTGACTAGCTGAAATCGTGAATGCATCATCCACGTGGCCTAGAAGTCGTTTTTATCCATGGTAAACCCAAAAGGATCAAAAGTGGCTTCCAACTTCTCAACCGATATAGCTTGACACCTACACCCCCATGGAAACTTGGAGAACATCTAATGACCTTTCAAACATCATCTGACTAGCTGGAATCGTGAATGCATCATCCACGTGGCCTAGAAGTCGTTTTTATCCATGGTAAACCCAAAAGGATCAAAAGTGGCTTCCAACTTCTCAACCTATATAACTTGACACTTAAACACCCATGGAAACTTGGAGAACATCTAATGTCCTTTCAAACATCATCTGACAGGCTGGAATCATGAAATCATCATCCACCTGGCCTAGAAGTACTTTTAATTCATGATAAACCCAAAAGGATCGACAGTGGCTTCCAACTTCTGAAATGAGATAGCTTGACACTTAAACCCCCATGGATACTTGGAGAACATCTAATGTCCTTTCAAACATCATCTGACAGGCTGGAATCGTGAAAGCATCATCCACCTGGCCTAGAAGTACTTTTAATTCATGATAAACCCAAAAGGATCGACAGTGGCTTCCAACTTCTGAAATGAGATAGCTTGACACTTAAACCCCCATGGATACTTGGAGAACATCTAATGTCCTTTCAACCATTATCTGACAGGCTGGAATCGTGAAAGCATCATCCACCTAGCCTAGAAGTACTTTTAATTCATGATAAACCCAAAAGGATCGACAGTGGCTTCCAACTTCTGAAATGAGATAGCTTGACACTTAAACCCCCATGGATACTTGGAGAACATCTAATGTCCTTTCGAACATCATCTGACTAGCTGCAATCGTGAATGCGTCATCCACGTGGCCTAGAAGTCGTTTTTATCCATGGTAAACCCAAAAGGATCAAAAGTGGCTTCCAACTTCTCAACCGATATAGCTTGACACTTAAACCCCCAAGGAAACTTGGAGAACATCAAATGTCCTTCCAAACATCATCTGAATAGCTGGAATCGTGAATGCCCACGTGGCCTAGAAGTTGTTTTTATCCATGGTAAACCCAAAAGGATCAAAAGTGGCTTCCAACTTCTCAACCAATATAGCTTGACACTTAAACCCCCATGGAAACTTGGAGAACATCTAATGTCCTTCAAAACATCATCTGAATAGCTGGAATCGTGAATGCATCATCCACGTGGCCTAGAAGCCGTTTTTATCCATGGTAAACCCAAAAGGATCAAAAGTGGCTTCCAACTTCTCAACCGATATAGCTTGACACTTAAACCCTCATGGAAACTTGGAGAACATCTAATCTCCTTCCAAACATCATCTGAGTGGCTGGAATCGTGAAAGCATTATCCACGTGGCCTAGAAGTGCTTTTAATGCATGACAATCCCAAAAGGATTAAAAGGGGCTTCCAACTCCTCAACCGATATAGCTTGACACTTAAACCCCCTTGGAAACTTGGAGAACATCTAATGGCATTTCAAACATCATCTGAGGGTGTGTAATCGTTAATGCATAATCCACGTGGCCTAGAAGTCTTTTTTATCCATGGTAAACCCAAAAAGATCAAAACTGGCTTCCAACTTCTCAACTGATATAGCTTGAAACTTAATCCCCCATGGAAAATTGGAGAACATCTAATGGCCGTTCAAACATCATCTGAAAAGCTGGAATCGTGAATCCATCATCCACGTGGCCTAGAAGTCGTTTTATCCATGGTAAACCCAAAAGGATCAAAAGTGGCTTCCAACCTCTCAACCGATATAGCTTGAAACTTAATCCCCCATTGAAACTTGGAGAACATCTAATGACCTTTCAAACATCATCTCGACTAAATTTGAAATCGTGAATGCATCATCCACGTGGCCTAGAAGTCGTTTTTATCCATGGTAAACCCAAAAGGATCAAAAGTGGCTTCCAACTTCTCAACCGATATAGCTTGACACTTACACCCCCATGGAAACTTGGAGAACATCTAATGACCTTTCAAACATCATCTGACTAGCTGGAATCGTGAATGCATCATCCACGTGGCCTAGAAGTCGTTTTTATCCATGGTAAACCCAAAAGGATCAAAAGTGGCTTCCAACTTCTCAACCGATATAGCTTGACACTTAAACACCCATGGAAACTTGGAGAACATCTAATGTCCTTTCAAACATCATCTGACAGGCTGGAATCATGAAATCATCATCCACCTGGCCTAGAAGTACTTTTAATTCATGATAAACCCAAAAGGATCGACAGTGGCTTCCAACTTCTGAAATGAGATAGCTTGACACTTAAACCCCCATGGATACTTGGAGAACATCTAATGTCCTTTCAAACATCATCTGACAGGCTGGAATCGTGAAAGCATCATCCACCTGGCCTAGAAGTACTTTTAATTCATGATAAACCCAAAAGGATCGACAGTGGCTTCCAACTTCTGAAATGAGATAGCTTGACACTTAAACCCCCATGGATACTTGGAGAACATCTAATGTCCTTTCAAACATTATCTGACAGGCTGGAATCGTGAAAGCATCATCCACCTAGCCTAGAAGTACTTTTAATTCATGATAAACCCAAAAGGATCGACAGTGGCTTCCAACTTCTGAAATGAGATAGCTTGACACTTAAACCCCCATGGATACTTGGAGAACATCTAATGTCCTTTCGAACATCATCTGACTAGCTGGAATCGTGAATGCGTCATCCACGTGGCCTAGAAGTCGTTTTTATCCATGGTAAACCCAAAAGGATCAAAAGTGGCTTCCAACTTCTCAACCGATATAGCTTGACACTTAAACCCCCAAGGAAACTTGGAGAACATCAAATGTCCTTCCAAACATCATCTGAATAGCTGGAATCGTGAATGCATCATCCACGTGGCCTAGAAGTCGTTTTTATCCATGGTAAACCCAAAAGGATCAAAAGTGGCTTCCAACTTCTCAACCAATATAGCTTGACACTTAAACCCCCATGGAAACTTGGAGAACATCTAATGTCCTTCAAAACATCATCTGAATAGCTGGAATCGTGAATGCATCATCCACGTGGCCTAGAAGCCGTTTTTATCCATGGTAAACCCAAAAGGATCAAAAGTGGCTTCCAACTTCTCAACCGATATAGCTTGACACTTAAACCCTCATGGAAACTTGGAGAACATCTAATCTCCTTCCAAACATCATCTGACTGGCTGGAATCGTGAAAGCATTATCCACGTGGCCTAGAAGTGCTTTTAATGCATGACAATCCCAAAAGGATTAAAAGGGGCTTCCAACTCCTCAACCGATATAGCTTGACACTTAAACCCCCTTGGAAACTTGGAGAACATCTAATGGCATTTCAAACATCATCTGAATAGCTGGAATCGTGAATGCATCATCCACGTGGCCTAGAAGTCGTTTTTATCCATGGTAAACCCAAAAGGATCAAAACTGGCTTCCAACTTCTCAACTGATATAGCTTGAAACTTAATCCCCCATGGAAAATTGGAGAACATCTAATGGCCTTTCAAACATCATCTGAATAGCTGGAATCGTGAATCCATCATCCACGTGGCCTAGAAGTCGTTTTTATCCATGGTAAACCCAAAAGGATCAAAAGTGGCTTCCAACCTCTCAACTGATATAGCTTGAAACTTAATCCCCCATTGAAACTTCGAGAACATCTAATGACCTTTCAAACATCATCTGACTAGCTGAAATCGTGAATGCATCATCCACGTGGCCTAGAAGTCGTTTTTATCCATGGTAAACCCAAAAGGATCAAAAGTGGCTTCCAACTTCTCAACCGATATAGCTTGACACTTACACCCCCATGGAAACTTGGAGAACATCTAATGACCTTTCAAACATCATCTGACTAGCTGGAATCGTGAATGCATCATCCACGTGGCCTAGAAGTCGTTTTTATCCATGGTAAACCCAAAAGGATCAAAAGTGGCTTCCAACTTCTCAACCTATATAACTTGACACTTAAACACCCATGGAAACTTGGAGAACATCTAATGTCCTTTCAAACATCATCTGACAGGCTGGAATCGTGAAATCATCATCCACCTGGCCTAGAAGTACTTTTAATTCATGATAAACCCAAAAGGATCGACAGTGGCTTCCAACTTCTGAAATGAGATAGCTTGACACTTAAACCCCCATGGATACTTGGAGAACATCTAATCTCCTTTCAAACATCATCTGACAGGCTGGAATCATGAAAGCATGATCCACCTGGCCTAGAAGTACTTTTAATTCATGATAAACCCAAAAGGATCGACAGTGGCTTCCAGCTTCTAAAATGAGATAGCTTGACACTTAAACCCCCATGGATACTTGGAGAACATCTAATGTCCTTTCAAACATTATCTGACAGGCTGGAATCGTGAAAGCATCATCCACCTGGCCTAGAAGTACTTTTAATTCATGATAAACCCAAAAGGATCGACAGTGGCTTCCAACTTCTGAAATGAGATAGCTTGACACTTAAACCCCCATGGATACTTGGAGAACATCTAATGTCCTTTCGAACATCATCTGACTAGCTGGAATCGTGAATGCGTCATCTACATGGCCTAGAAGTCATTTTTATCCATGGTAAACCCAAAAGGATCAAAAGTGGCTTCCAACTTCTCATCCGATATAGCTTGACACTTAAACCCCCATGGAAACATGGAGAACATCTAATGACCTTTCAAACATCATCTGACTAGCTGGAATCGTGAATGCATCATCCACGTGGCCTAGAAGTCGTTTTTATCCATGGTAAACCCAAAAGGATCAAAAGCGGCTTCCAACTTCTCAACCGATATAGCTTGACACTTAAACCCCCATGGAAACTTGGAGAACATCTAATGTCCTTTCAAACATCATCTGACAGGCTGGAATCGTGAAATCATCATCCACCTGGCCTAGAAGTACTTTTAATTCATGATAAACCCAAAAGGATCGACAGTGGCTTCCAACTTCTGAAATGAGATAGCTTGACACTTAAACCCCCATGGATACTTGGAGAACATCTAATGTCCTTTCAAACATCATCTGACAGGCTGGAATCGTGAAAGCATCATCCACCTGGCCTAGAAGTACTTTTAATTCATGATAAACCCAAAAGGATCGAAAGCGGCTTCCAACTTCTCAACCGATATAGCTTGACACTTAAACCCAATGGAAACTTGGAGAACATCTAATGTCCTTTCAAACATCATCTGACAGGCTGGAATCGTGAAATCATCATCCACCTGGCCTAGAAGTACTTTTAATTCATGATAAACCCAAAAGGATCGACAGTGGCTTCCAACTTCTGAAATGAGATAGCTTGACACTTAAACCCCCATGGATACTTGGAGAACATCTAATGTCCTTTCAAACATCATCTGACAGGCTGGAATGGTGAAAGCATCATCCACCTGGCCTAGAAGTACTTTTAATTCATGATAAACCCAAAAGGATCGACAGTGGCTTCCAACTTCTGAAATGAGATAGCTTGACACTTAAACCCCCATGGATACTTGGAGAACATCTAATGTCCTTTCAAACATCATCTGACAGGCTGGAATCGTGAAAGCATCATCCACCTGGCCTAGAAGTACTTTTAATTCATGATAAACCCAAAAGGATCAAAAGCGTCTTCCAACTTCTCAACCGATATAGCTTGACACTTAAACCCCCATGGAAACTTGGAGAACATCTAATGTCCTTTCAAACATCATCTGACAGGCTGGAATCGTGAAATCATCATCCACCTGGCCTAGAAGTACTTTTAATTCATGATAAACCCAAAAGGATCGACAGTGGCTTCCAACTTCTGAAATGAGATAGCTTGACACTTAAACCCCCATGGATACTTGGAGAACATCTAATGTCCTTTCAAACATCATCTGACAGGCTGGAATCGTGAAAGCATCATCCACCTGGCCTAGAAGTACTTTTAATTCATGATAAACCCAAAAGGATCGACAGTGGCTTCCAACTTCTGAAATGAGATAGCTTGACACTTAAACCCCCATGGATACTTGGAGAACATCTAATGTCCTTTCAAACATTATCTGACAGGCTGGAATCGTGAAAGCATCATCCACCTGGCCTAGAAGTACTTTTAATTCATGATAAACCCAAAAGGATCGACAGTGGCTTCCAACTTCTGAAATGAGATAGCTTGACACTTAAACCCCCATGGATACTTGGAGAACATCTAATGTCCTTTCGAACATCATCTAACTAGCTGCAATCGTGAATGCGTCATCCACGTGGCCTAGAAGTCGTTTTTATCCATGGTAAACCCAAAAGGATCAAAAGTGGCTTCCAACTTCTCAACCGTTATAGCTTGACACTTAAACCCCCAAGGAAACTTGGAGAACATCAAATGTCCTTCCAAAGATCATCTGAATAGCTGGAATCGTGAATGCCCACGTGGCCTAGAAGTTGTTTTTATCCATGGTAAACCCAAAAGGATCAAAAGTGGCTTCCAACTTCTCAACCAATATAGCTTGACACTTAAACCCCCATGGAAACTTGGAGAACATCTAATGTCCTTCAAAACATCATCTGAATAGCTGGATTCGTGAATGCATCATCCACGTGGCCTAGAAGCCGTTTTTATCCATGGTAAACCCAAAAGGATCAAAAGTGGCTTCCAACTTCTCAACCGATATAGCTTGACACTTAAACCCTCATGGAAACTTGGAGAACATCTAATCTCCTTCCAAACATCATCTGACTGGCTGGAATCGTGAAAGCATTATCCACGTGGCCTAGAAGTGCTTTTAATGCATGACAATCCCAAAAGGATTAAAAGGGGCTTCCAACTCCATAACCGATATAGCTTGACACTTAAACCCCCTTGGAAACTTGGAGAACATCTAATGGCATTTCAAACATCATCTGAATAGCTGGAATCGTGAATGCATCATCCACGTGGCCTAGAAGTCGTTTTTATCCATGGTAAACCCAAAAGGATCAAAACTGGCTTCCAACTTCTCAACTGATATAGCTTGAAACTTAATCCCCCATGGAAAATTGGAGAACATCTAATGGCCTTTCAAACATCATCTGAATAGCTGGAATCGTGAATCCATCATCCACGTGGCCTAGAAGTCATTTTTATCCATGGTAAACCCAAAAGGATTGACAGTGGCTTCCAACTTCTGAAATGAGATAGCTTGACAATTAAACCCCCATGGATACTTGGAGAACATCTAATGTCCTTTCAAACATCATCTGACAGGCTGGAATCGTGAAATCATCATCCACCTGGCCTAGAAGTACTTTTAATTCATGATAAACCCAAAAGGATCGACAGTGGCTTCCAACTTCTGAAATGAGATAGCTTGACACTTAAACCCCCATGGATACTTGGAGAACATCTAATCTCCTTTCAAACATCATCTGACAGGCTGGAATCGTGAATGCGTCATCCACATGGCCTAGAAGTCATTTTTATCCATGGTAAACCCAAAAGGATCAAAAGTGGCTTCCAACTTCTCATCCGATATAGCTTGACACTTAAACCCCCATGGAAACATGGAGAACATCTAATGACCTTTCAAACATCATCTGACTAGCTGGAATCGTGAATGCATCATCCACGTGGCCTAGAAGTCATTTTTATCCATGGTAAACCCAAAAGGATCAAAAGTGGCTTCCAACTTCTCAAGCTATATAGCTTGACACTTAAACCCCCATGGAAACTTGGAGAACATCTAATGTCCTTTCAAACATCATCTGACAGGCTGGAATCGTGAAATCATCATCCACCTGGCCTAGAAGTACTTTTAATTCATGATTAACCCAAAAGGATCGACAGTGGCTTCCAACTTCTGAAATGAGATAGCTTGACACTTAAACCCCCATGGATACTTGGAGAACATCTAATGTCCTTTCAAACATCATCTGACAGGCTGGAATCGTGAAAGCATCATCCACCTGGCCTAGAAGTACTTTTAATTCATGATAAACCCAAAAGGATCGACAGTGGCTTCCAACTTCTGAAATGAGATAGCTTGACACTTAAACCCCCATGGATACTTGGAGAACATCTAATGTCCTTTCAAACATCATCTGACAGGCTGGAATCGTGAAAGCATCATCCACCTGGCCTAGAAGTACTTTTAATTCATGATAAACCCAAAAGGATCGACAGTGGCTTCCAACTTCTGAAATGAGATAGCTTGACACTTAAACCCCCATGGATACTTGGAGAACATCTAATGTCCTTTCGAACATCATCTGACTAGCTGGAATCGTGAATGCGTCATCC